>JAHZTW010000001.1:151439497-151516517 GCA_020283515.1 Alliaria petiolata
TTTATAAACAACAATTGTGTAAAACTCACCTTTTTACTAGCCATCTCACTAACCATACTCTGCAAATATTCAACCTTGCTAACTAATTCTGCTTGAGTAGCTTCAAGCTTCTGGACATGTGAGTCTCGAGCCTGTAAAAATGCCAACTTCGTAACAGTAGCGCATCCCCCTAATTCTTCCTGGTCTATCTTTTCCTAGTACCTGACTCACAGCATCTTCCCTAACATTATCTGTGGATGTTAAGTCCATTTCACTATCTATTGTCTTAATCTTTTCCTGAAAAAAAAATTATTCAAAATATGTAGACACTACGATCAAAATAACCTGAAAAACAAACACTAATAAGAATTTAGATTATTCTTACAATAGTTTCTGCAAATTCTTCCCTCACAGGCCTCCCATCAGAATGCGTATGTCCTGCTACCCACACCTTACTTCTAGTAATTTTACTAGGATCAGAACTCTTTTGTTTCTACAAGTTCATGGAAATCGTTTTCAAAAATAATTTAGTAACTAATACAATTAACTATTTTAATACACACACAGACATACATACCATATCATGAGCTAAGCGAGTCATTCCTTTGCGGCTGGTGGTATGAGGAATTTGACCCTTCCTCAGTTGCCTGAATTTGTTACTTTGTTTCTATTGACACAAAGAGTTAGCTGACATAACTAATCTCCAAAAAGTAGCTTGTAAATATTCAGTAGATAACCTCAAACGCTGTGCTATTTTTGTTCTTCACCCAACTATTCCAAGCCGATGCACATTGGATGTTGCTAGGCTTTAGCTTATGTACTTCAACCTTGCTTTTAAGGGATCGAACTTTGGTAACAAGGCGAGATTTAGAAGCCCTTCACAAACCACCCATCTGCCTAAAGACAACTTTCTTTTGCCAATCTTCTTTCAAATTGAATCTTCACTGTCAAGTAATGGCAAATTAAAACATCAAAATTAACATTTACTTTCATAGATAAACATTGCCAACTTAAAACCGAAAATTACCTGAATTTCTTCCCACATTAACTCTTTTGTTCTTTCATCGAGATGTCTCCAGTCATCTAGTAATACAGACACATGGTCTCTCACAAGAGGACCAAGAAAGGATGAGAGGGTCACTGATTCACTCCCAACATGCTCACCTAGAGCATTAAATTCCACTTCTACCTTATCATCAAGACTCTTTCCCACTCTGCGCATTCTAGTTGGACCTCTTGACTTCCTATTATTGTTATCTGATTGTTGAGTCTGTGATTCAGAAGCGTTGGAGACGCTTTTTGGTGGAGGGATAGATTCGTCTTGTACAGGGGATGAGTGTTCTTCTCTTTCTTCATCAACCACTCTATCCTTTCTTCTATCTACTGCTTCTTCCTCTGAACTCTTATCTCTTTCATTCTCGAGTGGAAGATCCGTTTTTTTTTCTTCTGAGTCAATGACACTGCAGGACTCACATCAAGACCTGCTTGGCGCTTACTGCGACGGACGTCTTTCATCGTGCTTGATTACCTGAAACATAATCAAAATTTTGATTAATTCTCAACTAGAACACCTTCACAATCGTTCCTTACACAAAAACTCTCATCATCAGATGATTGATCTCCTAAATCTTCAAATGTCTGGACTGATGATGATGCGAAAACAGACGTATCTTCTGTTTCTAACTCATGGTATCCTCTGGGTGGTGCCCTCATGACAACATACCAAGATGAGCAGTCATCTTCTCTAGAGTAAAAAATCTGTTTAACTTGCGATGGCAGAATGAAAGGATCGTTTCAGTATGATGACTGGTTCATATGGAGATTAACTAGTGTGAAACCGTCTTCTTCTTTCACTCCATTCCCCTTGTTAGCCCAACTACACCTAAATAGTGGAACCTGGAACATGTGATAATCCAGCAATATGATCTCCTTGATCACTCCATAGAAGGATACTATGTCTGCCATTTTTCTACTGTCTTTAGCACTAGCTCTACACATTGAAAATGCTTCATAATTTACTCCACTATTTTGAGTCTTCCTCTTCACATCGTCTGTATGGAACCGATGGCCGTTCACTATATACCCCTTGTATGTTTGCGCAATATGTTTGGGCCCAAAAGCAAGCCATCGAAGACTACTAGAGTGGTCCTTCGAGTTACTTGGTATCTAACATGATAGAAGGAAAAAACTTCATTATCATGAAACTAGACATAAAATTCATATGTGACATTCTTCTAACATTTTCTTTGATCCACTGCAGAAATCTTTCTGTATGATATTTCCACAACAAAGTTTCATTTTTTGCCCATCTTGCATTCGTAGCTTGCAATTCTTGCAAATGTAACCTGTTTTAATAAAGTTAGCATCGCATTTACTAAAAGTACAAGTTCATCAATTTGCAACTCTATATAAGCATTGCACTTACTCAACATATGGATCCATGACTGCTGTATTCATGAGAATATACCAATGAGCGATGTCTCGCTCCTTATCTGTAAGAATCTTTTATGTAGCTTTCTGCAATGGTCAGCCTTCAAGGACAAATTGATCTGTCTCAATATCTTCATTGCGATTCATTGTTTATTGAACTGGAACAGATTTCTGAAGAAACTCCAAGCAAAATGAAATGCATTCACCAGCCAAGTAGCCCTCAGCCATACAAGCTTCTGGCCTCGCAAAATTCTTCACATATGCCTTAAGTGTCTTCATATACCTACATGAGTATACACAAAATTATTATGAGTAATAGCTTCATATATTAGTGTAGAATAAGTAAGTATAGAATAAATCATTACCTCTCAAAAGGAAACATCCATCTGAAGTGTACAGGACCACCCAAGCGTGCTTCTCTTGCTAGATGTATTGGCAGGTGGAACATAATGTCAAAAAGTGAAGGTGGAAAGTATCTCTCCAACTGGCACATTGTTTCCAACATCTCTGATCCTAATGTAACTAGCTTCTCAGGATCAATTACACGTTGGCACAACCTATTGAAGAAATTACAGATACGATTCACTGCAATACGAGGTCCCTTAGGCAGTAACCCTCTCAATGCCACAGGAAGCAAATTCTGCAGTAGAACATGATGGTCATGTGACTTCATGCTACCGATATTGGGAGGATCTACTGACACGCAATTGGAGATGTTGGCACAATATCCATCGGGGCCTCTGAATTTCGTTAACCTTCTGCAGAATATGCGTTTTTCTTCTTTTGAAAGCCAATACGCAGTTGAGGGTAAGTAGATTCTCTTCCTACGTATCTTTGTATGTAAGTTGCTTCTAATCACAATGTCTTCTAAGTCTTTTCTTGCTTTCAAGCCATCCTTCGATTTCCCACTATGCATCAGAATTGATATTAGTGCATCAGACACATTCTTTTCAACGTGCATAACATCGATGTTATGCCTCACAGGCATATCCTGCAACATCAACCAAAAGTTGTTTTCAGAAACAAATTCCTGCAGTTAATTTTAAAGTAAAACACATACTCAAATTTTAGAGTAATAACTACTAACCTTCCAGTACGGTAAGTCAAAAAAAATTGATCTTTTTTTCCACCGCCATTGATCATCTTCTTCTTCATACTTGCCAGCAGAACTGACATCATCTTCATCTCCTTCAACCCTTTTTCTCTTCCCATTCTTGCCTAAAGTTTTACCAAATACATTCCTAAAGTCCTTAAGACTCTCAAATATTTCTGCTCCACTCTGAATTCTTTTTGCAGTACCAAACTCAACCGTATTGTCAAACCACCCCTTCCTACGTCTGTAAGGATGACCAGGTCTCAAACGCTTCCTATTGCCATATATATATGCTTCCGACTAAACTTTAACCACCTATGAGGCGTATCCTTCCCACATACATTACAAGCTTGCTTACCCTTTACTTTACATCCAGCTAATGTACCTAAAGCCGGATAGTCAGTGATAGTCCACATCAACATAGCTCTTAGAGTGAAACTCTCCTTCTTAAACGGGTCAAAAACTTCAATACCTTCATTCCACAAGTCCTTTAGGTCGTCTATCAACGGTTGTAGGTAGACATCAATGTTGTTGCTTGGTGCGGTTGGTCCAGGTATCAACATTGTCAACATTATGTTCTCCGCTTTCATACACTAGGTTGGAGCCATATTGTAGTTGACTAAGAGCACCGGCCATGTGCTGTACTTGGTGTTTTGGATTGAGAACGGATTCATCCCATCAGTAGACAGACCTAGTCTTAGGTTTCTCGCATCCGCAGCAAACTCTGGCCATCTATCGTTTACCTGAACCCAAGTCAAGGAGTCCACTGGATGCCGCATTGTACCATCTTCAGTAGCATTAGTGTAGTGCCAACACAAAGCCTCAGCCAACTGTTTTGATCTGAACATCCTCCTAAGTCTGTCTTTTATAGGAAAATATCTTAGCACCTTCGCTGAAATCCCATTCTTCTCCTCCCCGGTGTGCTTATCCTTTTCCCATCTTGATTCACTGCATATGGGCAGCTCACCAACTTCTCATATTGATTTCGATAAAGGATGCAATCATTTCTGCAGGCGTGAATGGCATCATAACCAAAACCAAAAAGCTTCAAAAATCTCTTCATCTCATCTGTAGACTTCGGCAGAACATTGTCTCCAGGTAGCATGTCATGAACTAGTGTTAGAAGCTGATCAAAAAAGTTCTCTGACATACCACTTTTGACTTTTATCCGGTAAAGACCCATGATTGCAGAAACCTTTGTATACTTTAGACAAGTCGGGTACAATGGAGTTTCTGCATCATCTAACTTCTTCCTGAACTCAGCTTCCTCTTGACTATCAATATCCTCAACCACTTCTACATTCTGATTCTGAGATGATTGCTTGCCTTCACTCGCCATAAAAGCTGTCCTAATCAATTCATAAGCCTCATATTCAGAGGCTGGAACATCCGCTGTGCTATCATTCCTTATATCTCCGTGTTTACTCCAACATTTATTCCTCTTGTACTTCAGTTTCATCCCTCTAATTACAAGATGCTCCAATACAATTTCATTTGACTGATGAATCACATTGCGGCAATCAACGCAAGGACAAAACATATCTGATACATTACCCAAACTTCTTGCTGAATCAAAAACAAACTTAGTTGCTCCTTGCTCATACTCAACACTATTCCTATAATTAAGTAACAGAAAGTGTAAATAATAAAGCTCAGAATCCCCAATTATGAAATGAAATCAATGAAAAAGTGTAATAACATTCAAGTTTATACCTTGGTAACCAGACCCAAGCTTTATCCGTGTTACAATAGCTCCGACCAAATGTGCATACAAGTAGTTATCGAGAACACAATAGTTAAGCCACAGTAACAAGAGAGAACGAGTTCTGATAGAAGAATCAAGTCTGTGTGAGACACCTGCTAGATTGTGTTCTCGTTTGCTTAAATTGATCTACAAAAGAAAAGCAAAAGTATAAATCCACTAAACTCAAAGAAACATTTAGCGTAAAGCCATATTGAAAGAAAAAAACCATAAAAGACACAATACCTTTAACGGAAGCACTTAATCTGAAGCTATATCTTCCTGCTAAAGAGTAAACACAATCGAAACAAAGCAATTCAACATCCAATAACTATAACTTACTACAAATAAAAAAGTAAATATGATTTGGTTTATCTGAAATCAGAAACAAGGAAAAATTGATATTACATGTGCTTAGTGTGATTCAGAACAGATTTCGTCACAAACGAGGTGAAGGGGAACGAGAAAACCAGAGACTGTCGGGGACGAGAAGTCGAGTGAAAGGGGAATTCGAAAGAGTGAACGAGACTGATGTTTTTTTGGGGTTCGAAAGAGTGAGATTTTTGGAGAAATCAAGATAAATCGTGATTTTTGGAGAGAAATCGGAGAAGAGAACAGTCGAAAATGAAGAATACAAAGAAGAACACGAAAATTTAGGTCTAGGTTTAGCTAATGTGACTGAGATTTGTGTGGGAGAGCGACAGATTTGGCGGAAAATGTTAAAATCTTTCTAAGAGTCGTGGCAAAATTTTAGGTATTCTAATTGGGGATTTTTTGTTCGAGGCAAAATTTTTCTAAGTGTCACGGGTTCCCAAATTTTTTATTTCAGTATAAAACTATCATAACGTTTACAATCACTTTTCTGCTATAATAGATATCCGTTACCGGAATTAACGAGATGCAAAAAAAAATTATCTTAAATAAATATATACGATAGCGTGTCCAGATATACAAACGCTATCTAAAGCCCCGTGGTTCTACAAAGATAGCAATACGGCCATAAACGCTATATTATAGTGCTATAAAAACCCAATTTTCTTGTAGAAAATACTAGCAAGACCAAGAACTCAGCTTTATGAATTTTAATATCCTAATGAAGGCATTAAGATAAAAAGATGACTTTTAAGAAGGTAAGACAAAAGATGCAAACTTTAGAACTAGAGAATGATGATTTAAGTTTTCAAAGGCTAAAGATGGATTCAAGGTTGGGGATCATGCTTAAGGAGGATCAAGATTTAAACTTTGGGTTTTGAAAACATAGATCTACACATTTTGTACTTTCTCTAAGCCTTGAGAAGCTAAGCTAGATTAATCCATGGTGTTTGGAATGAATCCTTTCCTCACCCTTTCCTCCTAACCCATGGTTCGTGGTGGAAAGAAAGGATGAAGAACATGAAGCATAAATCTCAAAATGTGGCTTAACTAACTCCCTAAGCATCCATGGCGTTTGGGTCAGGATGAGTTAGTCTCTTGGATTTGGATTTAAGGGATCTCCTAAATCTGCTAAGACAAGGAAATCCCTGAGGTCAAAGAGATCTTTCTCGAGAGCCTCTAGGCTTTAAACGCCCAAATCCAAGAAGAGATTAACTTAAGAGCAAGAAAAGACCAAAGCTTAAACCCTTAAACCCCCTTAATCACCCCAACCGTAAACCCAAGGAGGATTACTCACTAAGCATGATTATAGCGCATGAAAACATAAAGGATGAAAGGCTAATGATTAAGTGACTAAGCAAAAGAGATTAAGAAAAATATTTAAGATTAAAGAAAAGATTAAGGTTTTACAAATATGAAAAGCTTAAAGAACTAATAATGGAGGTTTTCGCTAAAAGAAGGAGACATATTGTGTGTATCCGGATATGTGACCAAATATAGGTCACAAAGCTTTTATACCAACGAGGAAATGGTCCCCTCACTAAATTCCAAAACATGAGCTGTCCAGATAAGGTTAGAGATCGAGCTCGATCTTCCGCATAGAATGCCTTCCTTTGCTCGATCGTTGGGTCGATCCAGTCGGATGGATCGAGTGCTTCTATCGATCGTCTGGTCGATCCTTAGATGATCGAGTCGTGACCTCGATCTTGCTCTTGTTCCTCTCGGGCTCAGTTTCCGTGTCCGTACTCACGTTCGATCACCTTGGTCGATCTTGACCTCGATCCTCTTTCTTGAAACGACCCAAGTGTCTCGATCTTCTGGTCAATCTCTTCTAGATCGACCTGCCTAGCTCGATTTCTCTCTCGATCTCGGTTCCTTTGCTGCATGGCCGAGTTCTCCCAATTATCCATAAGCTCCTTTTCGATCCTTAGCATATCCATGCACCCTCCATAGCTCCAGTGTATCTAAAACAACCTGAATATGATGCAAGAATGCAAGAAATATGCAAATGCTAATGCAAAGTGCTCTAGGACCTAAAATAAGATAAATGATGCAAACTAGACTATTATGAATGATGTATGCATGAAAATATATTTTAATTGCAAGCTAAATATGCGAAATGTATGAGTATATCATGTGTCTGAAATATTTTTCTCTAGATGTTTGAGAGAGAAGAGTGTAATGTCTCGTTGACTAATGCTCCCTCGAATGAGACCACACGCCTAAATAAATAAAAGGGTCAACAAGAGAGAGCTCGAAATACTCAAAGGGACCATGAAGCGTATCCGGGACGGGTGAAAAGCTCAAGGTAACTAGATCCAAACGCTTTTGAGTCCGAATTTTGAATTATGTGGCTCAACGGGTCGTGATGAGGACATGGAAGTTGAGGGTACTGAGGACGAGGGAGAGGCCGACACTATACCAACCATGTGGCAGCCTCCAAGGATGAGGTCAGGCACCAAGAACTTGAGGGAGAAGTTTAACAAGTCAATAGAGGGTCTAATTGCACTCATGGAGCATGAAGAACTCAAACAGAAGCTGCTCAAAGGAGAGATAACCCGAGAAACTCTCATTGGAGCAGCCGACGAGTTTGAGGCTCAAGACTTGAGATTCACACAAGATTTCGACCCTACTGGAACAAGGAGCCATCAAGAAGCTGAGAACGCTAAGGAACCACCAGAAGTCGCCTACTTACAAGCCAACAACCAAGCAGCTGCATTCTTGCTGGTTTTACAAGGAAACAAAGACGCGACCGTGTTCACCATTTCTAAACGACTAGAGGCTCGGATCTAAAGCCAAGGTAAGTGTTGTCCTTATGATTATCATTCACGGTTTGTTCCTTTTGTTTTGCTGGATTTTTCCTTTTAGTTTTAAGTTAGTTTTCTTTAATTCTTTTCTTGTTTTTAAGCGTTTAAGTAGTTTCCTTATTTGTATCTATTTTCGGCCAAAGAAGCCGCCCAGCTGCCAAACCATTATATAAGGTTCCTTCTCAGCTATGTAATTTTTACCAATCATTAATAAAGCACGAACTTTCTTAGCAAATAAAACCCTAGCCGCCGGCTACCCTCTCTTCTTCTCTGGTGCGATTCCTTTGAAGCTGAGTTTCGGACTTATCACAAAGTTTTCATACTTTGTGTGGCGTCCATCATTTCCCCTCGGTCACTTATTGTTCCCCTCACCCACTGACTTGTTAAAGAGAGCCTCTAGGCCAGTTAACATGTTCCATTCGATCAATATCATTCACCACCTTCACGGAAACTCAAAGAGAGCCTTCACGCCAGTTGAGGTTTTGCCATCGGTTATCCCTGCACGAACAAGGCCACTTGTTCCTGTATCATCTGGTATCAGAGCTTAGGCTCCACGCATCAGGTGAAACCTATCATTTTCCTTGGTTTCTGCACTTTCGTTTTGTTATTCATAAACCTAGAAAGAAAAAAAATCGTGTTTCTGTTTACCTTGTTTAAGTTGTTTGCAAGATCTGTTGCTGTTCTTATAGGTCTAGTTTGTGTTTCTGCTTTAGTCATTCTCTGCATCCAGAAAATAAAAATAAAATAAAAACCCCATAAGAATTTCATCTAGTTTCTACTCTAAGACCAGCGCCGCATTCGTTTGCTTCAATTATAGTCATTTAGTCATTCTGTTGCACTTGTCATTGGTTTGTGTCATTGAGAACGTGCTAGGATTGTTCTGTTGGCTAAGTATCATTCATTCATCACATATAGAACCGTTTAAGTATTCATTGCATTCAGTTTTAAGTCAAAAAAATCACAAGCATATCATTCTTTCATTGAATCGTTTAGCTAAGTGTCTAGTTTTCAATTTATCTTCTATACCGCCCATTCTGCACTTGATCTTTGTTTACTTGTCTTACTACAGGAAAGCAATGGGAGAAGCCGGTGCACAAGCTGACTTCACCAGGATACTCGCCGGTATTCAAGCTAGCCTTACTCAGCTGGCCAATGGCCAAGCTGCACTAGGAGAGCGTGTGGACCGCATTTAGCAGCCACCACAATCGCATGCTCCTGTCCGCTGAGATCCCATCCGAGGTGCTAATGTTCAGAGAGCAAATCCGAGAGCACGCCAGGATGAAGATGATGAGATGCTGGACCTGGAAGATGATCACTATGACCCTGCAGGCTACAATCACCACCCTAGAGGTCAGAATCATCAAGGCTGAGACCGGAGAGATGACAGAGAACGGGAAGGAGGCAAAGACGTCAAGCTTACCGCCCTAACCTTTGTTGGAAAGGTGAATCCAGACGCTTATCTAGACTGGGAGAAGCGCATGGAGTACATTTTTGAGTACTACAACTACTCAGAGGCAAGGAAGGTATCCCTAGCTGCTGCACAACTCACCGAGAGTGCTTTAGTTTGGTGGGATAGAGACGTGACTGAAAGGAGAAGACATAGACATGCTCAGATCAACCGTTGGGAAGACATGAGGTTCAGCTTGAAGAAGAGATACGTGCCTGCCTACTACCACCGCGACCTACAGAAACGGTTTCGCAAGCTGACTCAAGGGAACAATTCCGTAGAAGACTACTATGATGAGTTTGAAACTCTTAAGAATCGGTTAGGGATTGGGGAACGGGAAGAGGATCTGATGGCACAGTTCCTTGATGGTCTTCTAGACAGAATACCTAGAAAGGTTGAGAGACATAGATACCATGACATGGACGAGTTGCTTCACCATGCTATTAGGCCGAACAACACATTAAACGAAGACAACCTCGGCCAACAGAAGCAAGACAACCTGGAATCTCCCACCTCAGCGCAGCATAGACAAAGGAAAGTCTATTGAATTGGATTTACAGTTCAAGAAAGCTACACCAGACATGTCTAAGAGTGACAAGCCAAAACCTAGTAGAGCTAATAATCAGCGAGCGAGAGACATCACATGCTTCAAGTGTCAAGGCAAAGGACATTACGCACGGGAATGTCCTAACGAGAGAGTTATGATTCTCAAAGCTAATGGCAAGTATGAATCACAAGAGGAGGCAGAAGAAGCTGTGGAATCTGAAGAAGAAATAGTAGACTATCCTGACTCAGGCGAGCCTCTAGTAGTGAGGAGAGCTCTCAGTGTTCTCTTTGAACCAAAGACAATCCAGAGAAAGAACATCTTCCATTCATGCTGCACCATAAACACAAAGGTATGTAGTTTAATCATAGATGGAGGGTCATGTACTAATGTTGCAAGCAAATACTTGGTGGACAAGCTAGGTTTACCGAGGACTAAACATCCAAGACCTTACAAGCTCAAGTGGTTAAACAATGATACTAAGCTCAAGATTGTTGAACAAATTACCGTTCCCTTTATCATTGGGAAGTATACCGACCAAGTAGTGTGCGATGTAGTCCCTATGCAAGTCAGTCACTTGCTATTGGGAAGGCCGTGGCAGTTTGATAAAGAAGCTCTACACAATGGTCGTACCAACTTCTACACATTCATGCACAACAACAAGAATCATAGTTTGGCACCACTCACGCCACAACAAGTTCATGAGATGCATACGGCCATGGCTAAAGGATCCAAGGTAAGTAAAACTAACCTTTATGTAACACCTACTGTTGTTTTAAAATCTCTTGAATCCAGAGAACAGGTGCTACTAATGATCTTCAAAGAAGGGTTGATTTCAGGTCAGGAGCAACAAGACCTACCCGAGGCTGTTATGGAGCTTCTCAACAAGTTTGACGATGTGTTTCCAGAAGAGACACCACCGGGGCTTCCCCCAATCAGGGGCATAGAGCATCAAATTGACTTAGTTCCAGGGGCGCTTTTGCCCAATATAGCTGCCTATAGAGTAAACCCGGAAGAGGCGAGGGAATTGGAGAAACAAGTACAAGATTTAATGTCTAAGGGGTACATCAGGGAGAGCTTAAGTCCGTGTGTCGTCCCTGTACTGCTGGTACCAAAGAAAGATGGTTCCTAGAGGATGTGTGTAGACTGTCGAGCAATCAACAACATCACCATCAAATACTGCCACCCCATCCCACGACTTGATGACTTGTTAGATGAGCTCAATGGAGCTACACTCTTCTCAAAGATCGATCTGAGAAGTGGATATCATCAAGTAAGGATGAAAGAAGGAGATGAGTGGAAGACCGCGTTTAAGACAAAGCGAGGGCTATACGAATGGCTGGTCATGCCATTGGGCCTTACAAACGTGCCAAGTACATTCATGAGACTCATGAATCACGTCTTGAGGTCATACATTTGTAAGTTCGTGGTAGTATATTTCGATGACATCTTATGTATAGTACTTGTCTTGCTGATCACGTACACCATCTTGAACAAGTACTTGAAACTCTAAGGACCGAAAACATGTATGCAAACTTAAAGAAATGCATCTTTTGCACTGATCAAGTTGTGTTTCTAGGATATGTTGTAAGTTCACAGGGATTAAAGGTTGATGAGCAGAAGATCAAGGCAATACAATATTGGCCCACGCCAACAAGCATTGGACATGTCAAAAGCTTTCACGGATTGGCCAGCTTCTACAGAAGATTTGTAAAGGATTTCAGCACCATTGTTGCACCTTTAACCTCGGTTATAAAGAAGAATGTCGCATTCAAGTGGGGACAAGCTCAGGAAGATGCATTCAACAAGCTCAAAGACAGCTTAACCCAAGCGTCTGTCCTGGTATTACCAAATTTTGAACATACTTTTGAGATTGAATGTGATGCTTCTGGTACAGGAATAGGAGCCGTGTTGACACAAAGAGGGAGACCAGTGGCTTATTTCAGTGAGAAACTGAGTGGAGCTTCACTCAATTATCCCACCTACGACAAAGAGCTTTATGCGTTAGTAAGGTCCCTTGAAACTTGGCAACATTATCTTTTATCTAAAGAATTTGTCATCCATACAGATCATGAGACGCTTAAACACCTAAGAGGACAGACCACGCTCAAGAAGAGACACGCTAAGTGGCTTGAGTTTGTGGAGACCTTCCCATACGTTTAAAGGCTAAATCCAGGTCACATCCATACGGTTTATATATGCCCTTACTTATTCCTTACCTGCCATGGGTAGACATTTCCATGGATTTTGTTTTAGGTTTGCCCTAAATCAACCACAAGGACTCCGTCTTTGTAGTTGTGCACAGATTCTTCAAAATGGCCCATTTCATTCCATGCAATAAGACGAATGATGCAACACAGATCGCTGATCTCTTCTTTAAAGAAGTAGTTCATTTACATGGAGTTCCAAGGACTATAGTTTCGGACAGGGATACTAAATTCCTCAGCCATTTCTGGAAGACTTTATGGAGAAAGTTGGGAACTAAGCTGCTTATCTCAACAACTTGCCACCCTTAAACAGATGGGCAAGCCGAGGTAGTAAACCGTACTCTCTCCACACTGTTGAGAGCCACGGTGGATAAGAATTTAAGAAACTGGTTATCTTGTTTGCCATACATTGAGTTTGCATATAATCGTGTTAAGCATTCGGCCACTAAACAATCTACTTTAAAAGTTTTTTATGGGTTTTATCCTTTAACTCCAGTAGATCTTTCACCCCTGCCCCCAAGCTGTTAACTCTAGTGCAGAAGGAGATACAAAAGCAGATTTCGTGAAGAAGCTGCATCAAAGAGTTAAAGAGAATTTGGAGAAGAAGACCGAGAAGTATAAGCTACAAGCGGACAAAAGACGCATGGAGCTCACGTTTGAGCCTGGAGATTGGGTTTGGTAACACATGAAGCCAGAGAGATTGCCCAACCAGAGGAAGTCAAAGCTTTCACCAAGAGGAGATGGCCCATTCCGAGTGCTAGAAAAGATCAACAACAATGCCTACAAAATCGAGTTACCAGGTGAGTTGAATATCTCTTCTACTTTCAATGTTGCTGATCTAGCTCCATTTCATGCAGATGAAACAGTTCTGAGGTCAGAACCTTTTCAAGGAGGAGGGAATGATGAGGACATGGAAGCAGGGGGTACTGAGGATGAGGGAGAGGCCGTCACTATACCAACCATGTGGCAGACTCCAAGGACGAGGTCAGGCACCAAGAACTTAAGGGAGAAGTTTAACAAGTCAATAGAGGGTCTCATTGCACTCATGGAGCATGAAGAACTCAAACAGAAGCTGCTCAAAGGAGAGATAACCTGAGAAATCCCCATTGGAGCAGCCGACGAGTTTGAGCTCAAGACTTGGGATTCACACAAGATTTCAACCCTACTGGAAACAAGGAGCCATCAAGAAGCTGAGAACACTAAGGAACCAGCAGAAGCCGCCTACTTACAAGCCAACAACCAAGCGGCTGCATTCTTGCTAGTTTTACAAGGAAACAAAGACGCGACCGTGTTCACCATTTCTAAACAACTAGAGACTCGGATCTAAAGCAAAGGTAAGTGTTGTCCTTATGATTATCATTCACAGTATGTTCCTTTTGTTTTGCAGGATTTTTCCTTTTAGTTTTAAGTTAGTTTTCTTTAGTTCTTTTCTTGTTTTTAAGCGTTTAAGTAGTTTTCTTTATTTATATCTATTTTAGGCCAAAGAAGCCGCCCAGCTGCCGAACATTATATAAGGTTCCTTCTCAGCTATGTAATTTTTACCAATCATTAATAAAGCACGAACTTTCTTAGCAAAGAAAACACTGCCGCCAGCTACCCTCTCTTCTTCTCTAGTGCGATTCCTTTGCAGCTGAGTTCCGGACTTATCACAAAGCTTTCATACTTTGTGTGGCGTCCATCATTTCCCCTCGGTCACTTATCGTTCCCCTCACCCACTGATCTGTTAAAGAGAGCCTCTAGGCCAGTTAACAGGTTCCATCTGATCCATATCATTCACCACCTTCACGGAAACTCAAAGAGAGCCTTCAAGCCAGTTGAGGTATTGTCATCGGTTATCCCTGCACGAACAAGGCCACTTGTTCCTGCATCAGGTCGATTGCTAGAGTTGGCGAGTTCCAAAGTGTTGGTGAGTTTCCACGTTTTCAAACCTCTTTTCTTTACTTAAATTTATGTTTTGTTTGAGGACAAACAAAGATTTAAGTCTGGGGGAGTTGATAACATGCATATTTTGTCCGTTTTTAATATCATAAGTGAGTGCTTTAATAACCATTTCACTAAGGTTTTAATGCATAAACACTATATTTCGAGTATTTGGTTGTTCAAGGCTCTTTTGAGGTAATTTTAGCAAAAGACGCATATTTTGGAGCAAAATGGACATTTCCGAGATAAGTGGTCGAGGATATAAGTTCAACATCAGATGAAGACCTTCCCATCACAAGATCAAGCTCATATTTGGAGACAAGGGAGCCTTATCAGCTGTCTTTCACCTCGAATTGATTTGAGTCAAATCCCACGGTCGGATCTCAAGTTATGAAGTAATCAAGAAGGTCCCTCAAGCATCAAGAAGAACAAGCTGGCCCCGCTACGGCCTGACCAGAAGACCAGAGGCCGCGCCACGAGCCCTTGCTCATGCGGCCATGAACTTTGCGATTTCCGAGCCCATTTCAAGCCTAACTTAAACCCGTAGCCATCTTATGCAATCCAAGACCTAATTGACGCCCAAGAGGACTTGAAGACCTATATATACTCCATGTTTAGGGTTTCATAAGCAAGTTTTGAACAAGTCTTTTTACGGTTTCTCTGTTTTGGTTCTGACGGCCGCAGATCCCGTTCTCTCTCGATCTTCATCCTTGTTCTTCGAGGGAGATCGATTTCTTCTTGAACCTTTCTCCTTTCTTATTGATCTATACAAGTATGCATTCATCAATCTCGTTTTTTACACCTTTTTCTATGTCTTAGTAGTTTATTTTCGTTGGGTGTTCTTTAAGGGGATCTATGGGAAATTTCATTAACTGTTCTTAAACTGGCCGCGTCAATTGTTTAGACCGTAGATTAGGATTTTCTTTCTTATCAAACTTGTTCTTACTGCATGAATCTAGAGTCATGAACTAGGGCCTGATTTTAGGATTGTTGAAAACCACGAATGTGCTGAATTTCATATCCGAACCTAGTTTGACTGAGCGAACACCTCCATGATGCCAACGCATATCTATGAGGGTAACGTTAGCGTCTATGAACCTGATCTTTATTGCGTGTTTGTTTAGGACGTAGGATACTAAAGTATACCTGTGAATTTTGCATAACATAGCCGGTCTAGCTTGAGAGAGTTAGGTCGTGAAACCAGTTATTCCAGTTTACGGAAAATCGCCTAGTCTCGTTTGTCTGAACTGATGTGTGTTTGATTTCTAGTTAGAACCCCATAGATTTTCCCGAAGAGATCCCCAACGTGTGTTTCCCCATCTACTTAACAACTCGAGATTTGCGCATTTCAATATTTACTTTTTCTGCACTGCTCACCTGATTTCCTTTTTACAAGCCCTTAAGTTGATTTTTCCTTTTCCCGTTGGTTACAGAGTTGGTCGACACCCTTCTCTATATAAGACGTGGCTGCCTCTTCTTTCTTTCCTACAAAAACATGACACTTACCCTCAAACCCCAATTCTATGCGTCTTTGGTTACCCTGATTTTCCTGTTTTGCAGTTAGGCTCCTCCCTGTGGATCGACACCCTAAGTAATACAATGCACCCTGTGCACTTGCAGTTTAGGGTCCTACAAATTCAAAGCTTGGCGAGTCCTTAATAATCATCCTATTTTTGTACGACGATTTAGTCCCCATCAGATTTAACCCAACGAAAATAAACTACTTACACATGATGAATCGAAGCAGAAACATTATTAACGAATGAATACTTCGATTTATGGATGAGAAACGAAAAGGGTTTAAGAACAAAAACGATAAAAAGATAACATAATGGAAATTGCATAAAAGATGAAGAACAAAGTATGAAATAAGAGCACACAAGAGAACTCTTGTTAAGCATTGCAAAAATGAGAGGCTAGAGGCGAATATTTATAAGTCTTGAAGGCTCCTTAGGTGTCTCTTAGGGTTAGCCCGAGTCTTGACGACTGCGAGAATAAGTTGGGCTTGATGGGAACTCCGACTTGAGGTGGTCGCGCGAGCGTGTGGTCGTGGCACGACGAAAGGAGGCTTCTCTGCGAGTTTGACTCCTGGTGGCGCGGAGAGAGGTGGCTTGACCGCGCGAGCGTGGCTTCATGGTGTGGTGAGATCAAGTCTGATCAAACCGCCTTTCCTTCTTTTGCTCCTTCCGCGAGACTGCATCATATGCCATCAGAAAAAGCTTCATAACTTCTGATCCAACCGTTAGTTTGAATTCATTCCACTTGGGTTTGAAAGCGCACATTCCACTCTACTTGCTGACACAATTTTAGGAGGATCGCATGGTGGGAAGGTCTTGATCCGAAGTCGAACTTCTGGCAGTTCAGAATAGTTTGTAATGTCATTTTACTCCGTTTTAAACTCTTTTTCTTAGTTTACCTAAAAAGAGTCTCAGACATACAAATGATCGTAATCAAGTCTTTATGCATTAAAACCTTAGTGAAATGCTTATTAAAGCACTAACTTATAATAGTAAAAATGGAACAAAAACGAGTGTTATCAATAAAAACACTAGGGCATATCACATTGTTAATGTAACATTTAGTCAACAAGTACTCACTTAAGCGATTATACCACATCTGTCTGGATTACTTTAATGCGTAAAGTACTCGTTGTAATTTGACCGCACATAATTCTGTAGATGCTTTAGGCATCTTTGATCCTTCTGAGAACTTAAATCCTTCAGGGATGCGTTAGAGCAACCAAAGACGCAAAAGAAAAGGTTTTTTGTTTGTCACGGTTTTTGGGGTTGTAATTTATGAAAAGAAAGAAGACAATCCGTGTTTATATAGGTTTGGCTATCGCCTAAACTTATAACAAACAGGAGAAAAGGAAAATTAACTTTTTAAATGGAATGGAAGTTCAAAGTAACGGTGAAAAGGAAATCAATAAAAAGTGTGATAATCAAAGTGCATAAACGAAATAGCGATATTGAAAGTACGGTAGTGAAAGTGCATAAACAAAATTGCATAAATGAAATTAAGGTATTGAATGTACGGTATTGAAAGTGCATAAACGAAAGGGCGAAATTAAAATTGCGGTATTGAAAGTATGGTATTGAAAGTGCATAAATGAAAGTGCGAAATTGAAAGACGGTAATGAAATGCGGTAAATCGATAAGAGATAACCGTTGGGATCATTCGGGAATATTTAGGGGGTTCTAACAAAAGATTTAACAATCTATCGAAAGCAAAACGAGACTAAACGATTTCTCTAAACTTGAATCACTGATTCTCGATCCAAATACTTTCGTTAGAAGATCGACTATGCGTTGATTACTCCTTAGGTATGCAGTCGCATCCCACGACGTAATCAAGCAAGCATTAACGGATCGAGACTCGTTCTAACGCTCACGAATGCTCTATAGGTGTGCAATATGCACCCTACGATGTGACGCTCGGCTAAGTTGCTTCCGGAGATCGGATTCAACACGTTAGCGGCTATAATCAATCCTTGGATCAGTCTCTAGTTCATGACACTAGATCCATTCATTAAAAACAAACTTAAGCGAAATAAATCTTTAGAATATGGCTTTAACGAATAAAAGCATAAAACGGTTTGAAATTCCCTCTAAAACCCCATGGGATTCAACCCGAGGAAAATAAACTACTCACACATAATGAATCGAAGCATAAACATTATTAATGAATGAACACTTCGATTTATGGATGAGAAACGAAAAGGGTTTAAGAAAAAAAATGATAAAATACTAAAATAATGGAAATTGCATAAAAGATGAAGAACAAAGTATGAAATGTGAGAAGAGAACTCTTGTTAAGCATTGCGAAAATGAGAGGCTAGAGGCGAGTATTTATAAGTCTTGGAGGCTGCTTAGGTGTCTCTTAGGATTAGCCCGAGTCTTGACGGCTGCGAGTATAAGTTGGGCTTGACGGGATTAAAAATGGGCTCGGCAACTCTGACTTGAGGTGGCCGCGCGAGCATGTGGTCGTGGTGCGACGAGAGGTGGCTTCTCCGCGAGTTGGACTCCTGGTGGCGTGGGGAGAAGTGGCTTGGCCGCGTGAGCGTAGCTTCATGGTGCGGTGAGATCAAGTCTGATCAAACCGCCTTTCCTTCTTTTGCTCCTTCTGAGAGACTGCATCATATGCCTTCAGAAAAAGCTTCATAACTTCTGATCCAACCTTTAGTTTGAATTCATTCCACTTGGATTTAAAAGCTAACATTCCACTCTACTTGCTGACACAATTTGAGGTGGATCGCATGGTGGAAAGGTCTTGATCCGAAGTCAAACTTCTGGTAGTCCGGAATAGTCCGTAATGTCGTTTTGCT
Organism: Alliaria petiolata; assembly: GCA_020283515.1. Lineage (NCBI taxonomy): Eukaryota > Viridiplantae > Streptophyta > Magnoliopsida > Brassicales > Brassicaceae > Alliaria > Alliaria petiolata. The sequence goes on from JAHZTW010000001.1 coordinate 151,458,362, forward strand.
CCGTTTTGAACTCTTTTTGCTTAGTTTACCTAAAAAGAGTCTCAGCCATACAAATGCTCGAAATCCAGCATTTATGCATTAAACCTTAGTGAAATACTTATTATAGCACTCACTTATAATAGTAAAAATAGGACACAAACGAGTGTGATCAATAAACACACTAGGGCATATCACATTATTGATGTAACTTTTACTCAACAAGTATTCACTTAAGCGAATATACCACATCCGTCCGGATTGCTTTAATTCGTAAAGTAATCGCTGTAATTTGACCGTACATAATTCTGTTGAAGCTTTAGGCATATTTGATGCTTCTCAGATCTTAAATCCTTCACAGATTTTCATGTATATGTCACTATCAAGTGAACGATATAGGTATGCAGTCACAACATCCATGAGGTACATCTCTAAATTCTTAGAGGCCGTTAGGCTCATTAATTTTCTGAATGTGATTGCATCCACGACCAAGAAATATGTCTTTTCATAATCTATTCCCGATCTTTAAGAAAAACCTTGTGCCACAAGGCGTGTTTTATACCTTGTGACCTCATTTTTTTCATTTCTCTTTCTTACAAAGACCTAGTTGTATCTGACTGGCATTACATCTTCATGTATAATAACTATCGGTCCGAATTCGTTATGTTTATTAAGGGAGAATATTTCATTCCTCATGGTCACTTGCTATTTATCCCAGTCAGGCCTTCTCTGGAACTCTGACACGGAACTTGGATTTAGATCATCATTTTCATAATCGATCTCTTTGGACAAAGAGAAATAGAACATTCCAGTAAAATCTTCTATTTTACTTCTAGCCCATAATTTCCCACTTTGGGCGAAGGAGATGGAAATCTCTTCTTCTTCTTTTTGGTTCCAAATTCGTCTTGAGGACGAATCTATTTACCAGGTTCTTCTGGAACCAGTTCATATATGTCTTTTGGACATATATCTTTACTTGACTCTTCAGGAACTTTTTCACAAATGTCTCTAGGACATTTGACACAAATGTCTTCTGGACATTTGACACAAATGTCTTCTGGACATTTGGCTTTATTTGCTTCTTCTGGAATCTTTACTCCCAATTTCTTTCTCTATTGGAGATTTATATCTGTTGATTCCATAGGCTTCCTGGGCTTCAGCTAAATCCTTGGTTCATTTGCTCTACGTACATCAATATGTTCTTCAGGAACATTTACCCTTGATGGAGCATTATCTGCGGGGTTATGGGACTTCGTCACCCTCCTCGTATTTGTGAACGCATCAGGTAACTGGTTTGCCAAACTTTGCATGTGGATAATTTTATGAACTTCCACCTCGCGTTGATTAGTATGAGGATCAATATGAGCCAAAGAGTGTGTACATCAGGTGACATCATTTGGTGATTCTCTTACTCCTTCCCCTAATGCAGGGAATTCACTTTCATCAAAGTGTCAATTGAGAAATCGTGTCGTGAACATATCACAGTTGCTGGTTCGAGATACCTAATTATACTCGGTGACATATACATGATATATATTCTCAGTCACCTTTGTGGTCCCACTTTTGTTCTTTGAGGTGGCGCTATTAGGACATAGACCGCACATCCAAACACAAGAAGATGGGATACATCTAGCTTTTGACCAAAAACTAATTGTACGGGAGAATATTCATTATATTCACTTGGTCTCATCTGGACCAACGCCCCAACATGCAATATAGCATGTCCCCACACAGTGATTGGGAGTTTTGTTCTCAAGATTAACAGTCTGCAATCAATTGTAACCACTTAATCAATGACCCCGTCATACCATTTTGTGTATGAGCATGGGGAACCGGATGCTGAACATCAATCCCCACAGATATACAATAGTCATTAAAGGCGCTGAAGTGAATTCACCAGTGTTATCAAGACTGAGTTTCTTTATGGCACAATCAGGAAAATCCGCTCTCAACCTGATTATTTGGGCAATGAATCTTGCGAAAACCATATTTCTTGTGGTCAAAAGACACACATGTGACCATCTACTAGACGCGTCAATCAATAACATGAAATATCTAAACGGCCCGCATAGTAGGTGAATGGGCCCGCATAGTAGGTTAATCGACCCACATATATCACCATGTATTCTCTTTACAAATACATGGGATTCATTCCCAACTATGTATGGTGAGGGCTTACTTATGAGTTTTTTTTATAACATGTCTTACATGAAAACTCTCCCAAATGAAAAATCTTCTAGTTTTTCAATTGGTGGCCACTCAAATTTTGCACAATCTTTCTCATCATGACTGAACCAGGGTGGTCTAACCTTTTCATGTCACACTCTAGAAGTGCTGGTCAACTTCTAGTTTACCACAACATGTGTTTCACCTATGGTTATCTTTGTACAATATAATCTGGAGGACATTATTGGTAATTCTTCCAACAGATGTTTCCTCTCCATTGTAATGCAAAAATATTCAATGTCATCTTTATTCATAGTCTCAATATGATATATTTTTCTACGGATATCTCGGAAACTTAATAAGTTTAGCTTAGACTCGGGAGAGTATAATGCATCATGCAATACTGTACCCTTTGCCATTGAAAAAATCGCTCTTCCGGAACCTAGTATAACCTTTACAATACCAGTTATAGTATTCAGGCTTCCGACAGGGACTTTCATTTTAAGACAAGAGAAATATTTTTTATCTTTAAGTATTATATGTGCCATAGCATTGTCTGCAAGACATGAATCTAAAATTGTGACATCTTCTAAGTTACAATACTTTTTTCGGCATCGAGAGACGATCGTACTGATATTATAAATTATTATAAAGGTGAGATAAATATTTTGTGCATCATATATTATATAATATCATTATTAAGATAGGGGAAGGAAGACGTGATGGTAAGAGAGGGGAAGAGAGTTTTCTTCACTTATTCTTTTCATAATTAATTTACAAGTGATGATGACTCATTTTTATAGAAGGGATATGTAGGTGAAATCAATAACGGCAAAAGATGAATAGTTATTATTTTAACAGATTTTAAAAAATATTAGTTTCTCATTTGTTAAGTCCCACTACTGAGATTAATTTTGGATCATCTTCCTCAGAATCATTTCAGCTCTTTTGGCGCCTTTCGAATATAGCTTCTTTTTAAAAAATCATCGCGTGAACTATCCGAAGTTTAATTCGAAACATATTCCTCTTATCATTTAGCAGCCCCATAAGTGATATGAACTACTACAACAAATCGATATCAACCACAACATAGTTGGACAAGACCTCTAATGAGATGGATTAAGTGAAATTATGATGGATCTTATGTACAACAAAGAAGAAGAAAAACATGATGAATTTTCCGTGATACAACATGAAGCTTTCTTGGTGTGGGACAAGCCGAAGGAACAAAGGTATTAATGCTCTGTAGAGTGAAACAGAAGCGATGATAATAGCAATGCAAAATTGCTGGAGTAAAGGCTATAAGAGGATTATTTTCGAAGGTGATTGTAAGGTCATGGTCGACATCATCAACAAAAACATGCTCAACTTTACATTGCTTAATTGGATAAGAGAGATTGATTATTGGATACAAAGATTTGATGAAGTTCAAGGTACACCATCACACATTTTGGCAACATCTTCTATCCCAAACAATTTAAGCTTTAGTTTTATAATTATGTACCCTTTATAATAACAAATGCCTTCAATTGTGATTTTTATAGTTCAATAATATAGTAACATTCAGACATAAAACAAAACTCTCAAGTCGTTATGATTTGCTTCTTTATTAATATTTTTTATTTATAATAATTATAATTAACCAAGTACTCCTTCCGTTTCAAAATAAGTGTCACTTTGACACATTTCACATAAATTAAGAAAATTATTAAAAGTTCTGTTTTACCCTTTGTTCACACTTTATATAAAATAATCTCTTTAATTACTATATTAAATTAGTAGGGTCAAAACTGGATTTTTATTTAAAATTTTGCATTGAAAATGTAAAACGACACTTTTTATAAAACAAAAATAAAATCTTAAAACGACACTCTTTATAAAACGGAAGGAGTAATACATACGCTGAATTCTTAAGTAATTACTAATTTATTTATGTATAATTAATTAATCTATTATTGTGTTAAAATTATAATAAATGCTATCATTGTTAATAATTTAAATTTATTTTATTTTTAATAATGCACAGCAGAAAAGTTACCAGCTCAGTTGTTTTGACAAAACAGAATCAGATTCTTTTCAATGTTATGATTTTTCAAAATAAAAGTTCTCATTTGTTAAGTCCCACCACTAAGATTAATTTTGGGTTATCTTCCTTGAATCATTTCAGTTCTTTTGGAGCTTTTCGAATATAGCTTTTTTTCTTCAAAATCATCGCGTAAACTATCCAAAGTTTAATTCGAAACAGATTCCTTTTATTACTAATATTATTTTTCCGAATGAAGAAAATTCGAAACTAAAGAACATTCAGTAAATTACTCCGACTCGGTTATTCCGATCATGGCCGACGAGGCACGAACCGTCCTTCTGGAGAAGAAGAAGGAAGACGATGACCATCACAACTGCTCCGGCTGTAACATCGATAGACTCAAGCAAAACCAGCGAGGCATCCCTTACATCAACCTCTCCTTCATCTGGCTCGTCTCTCTCTGCACCGGTTCAATTTTCTCTGCCTTTCTTCTCTCTTGGGACTTTCAACAAACACATGGCGCGCACGATTGATTTTGGAATTATGTATTTCAGCTCTCCCGATATCTTCCCTGTTTCCATATCTCTATTTCATGACCAGAGACTTCAACATCGCAAAACAAGAAGAGGATATTGGTTTCTACGCTGGTTTCGTTGGTAATGATAATCTCTTTGGCTATTTGAACACCCGAATCTTGGAAGAGTCCTTTGATGTTTTTTTTTTTTTTTTTTTTTTTTTTTTTTTNGAGCTCTTACATCTATTATCTGGGGAAAATTAGCTGATCGATATGGTCGCAAACCTATTATCATGATTGGGACTTTCTCAGTGTTAGCTCTTTTACTTTTATTCCTTTTTAAGTAAGAGTTTTATTTCTCTGTTTTTGCAGAATTTTTTTTTATTACTCGGAATCTTTTTCAGGATCATATTCAATACTCTCTTTGGTTTAACCTCAAGTTTCTGGGTCGCGATCTCCGTTCGATTCCTTCTCGGTTGTTTCAATTGTCTTCTCGGAGTAATAAGGGTAATGTGCATTTTCTCTTTTAGTTGTTGGTAGTATTAAGAAAAGAGTATCAATCACAATTCCTATCATTAATTATATGATTCATGTAGTTCGACTATATATGGCTCTGTAATTCAAATCATATGAAATAACACAACACAATACAAAACATTCATATTCAATAGGTAGCTGAAATCTGTCGCGGAAATCTATGCTGAACGCTAGTCACTGGTCACTAGCAACTATAAAATGCTATAGCTAGCGACTGCGAATCAAACATATGCTTATGTGATCAGATGCATTTAATTCTAAAAGGTGTGTCTTGTTTGCTGTTTTACAATGTTTTGTTTCAGGCATATGCTTCAGAAGTCGTTAGTGAAGAGTATCACTCGCTTAGTGTTTCTGTTGTAAGGCTTTTAACTACCTCCTCTCCCTTTCAAATAATAAAATTTCTAACTTTTTTTTATTTGTTTCTTAAAAGATAATTTTCTTTTAGGTTTACTATACTTTTGTTTACTAATTAATACTTACAAATTTCAGATTTCAAAAAATATTTAGTAAAACTATTTGATCTTTTATGAATAAACTATTGGTTTAAAATCATTTGAAATTATTTGGCTTAAAAAGTTTGCACATTTATGATTGAACATTAATATTTTTCTTAATACGTGTGAAAACTATAGAAAATTTATGTTTTTAAAACGGAGGAAGTATAATTTATTTCAACTCTTTTGTTATTGTCAATGTTTACTTCATCTAGAGGAGAAAATAGTTCATTTGCATTTCTTCAGGTGAGTACATCGAGAGGTATAGGACTGATAATAGGTCCTGCTATTGGAGGCTATCTTGCTCAGGTACACACTTATACCAACTTTCACCTCTCTGAACATTTTCTTACTTGGCTTGACTTGGTTTCTGTTTTATGTTTTCCTTAGCCTGCAGAAAAGTATCCGAATATATTTTCGCAGAGCTCTGTTTTCGGGAGGTAGTACTAGTATTATCAAAGTTTTACTCCAATATCCATTTTCAAATAATAACAAAATAGTTTTCCTCAATAGTTGCTTCGGTGTTATGCGTTTTACAGGTTTCCGTATTTTCTTCCGAGCTTAGTTATATCAATCTATGCTACTGGTGTTCTCATCGCTTGCTGGTGGCTTCCTGTGAGTTCTTGATGAACAAAATTATTATATGTTGTTTGCTGCGCAATGCTATGTCGGATTTATGAATTGACCATATTCAGATTGGCATGAAGCTAACTCACAAGATAAGTTACAGGAAACACTTCATACGCATTGTAGAATTGCACACGAGAGGCTTAATCCAAATAGGCCTGGATATTCACCAAATGAGCTAAACGATGGTGGAAGCAGAGAAGTAGGACTTGATGACCAGAGAATAAAAAGTAAACCAAGTCTCTTTAAGAATCGTCCATTGATGGCTATCATCATCGTGTACTGTGTTTTTTCCCTCCAGGAGATAGCTTACTCAGAGGTAAGACAGTTAAATTTCAGATCTTTAAAGCTTAAAAATATGGTTCTTTACTAGATAGGATATAATTAGTTTTAGAGGCCACTCTTTCAGATCTGTCAAGCTTTAAAAATTTTCTTAGTGAATATTGCTTATGAATTATCATTTTTTGGTAACTTTGCAAGATATTCTCACTCTGGGCTGTTAGCGACAGAAGCTATGGAGGATTGAGTTTCTCATCTCAAGATGTTGGCCAAGTTTTAGCTATATCAGGTGCATGTTATATTGACCTTACATTGTATGGTTGGTAATGATTTGTTTATTGTATTGTATATCAACTCATTTTTATTTAGTTTGATATTGTCTATGGATGTTCCTCGTGATTTAAGTTGCCATGTTTTCAGGACTTGGGCTTCTGGTGTTTCAACTTTTGATATACCCTCCATTGGAGAAGACCCTAGGACTCCTTGTGGTTATACGTCTTTCTGCGGTAAAATCTGTTTTGTTACGTTACTTACGTATTCTTGTTTTGCGAATGATGATGCTCTTTGTTTTGTTATAGTAGTATTGAGTTTTTCAATTTTTTACATTGTTGTTGTTCAGGTATTGCTGATACCACTACTTTCTTGTTACCCATATATAGCTTCACTCTCAGGAGTGACCCTTCATGTGGTGATAAATTGTGCATCCATCTTAAAAAACGCTTTCTCTGTGAGTACTATGTTATATATCCCAGAGGCTTTTGTACATCATATCTCTTGGTTTAACAATAAGCGAGATATGAGATACGTTTCTGTGGTATTTTGCAGATCTCTCTTGTTACAGGACTGTTTATATTGCTGAACAAGACCGTGGTATGGTTCTTGGGACGGTGTATTTGGTTACCCTTTGTAGCTACCAACATTCTCTAACTTCTTTTGACAATGCAGCCTCAGAATCAGAGAGGTGCTGCTAATGGAATTTCGATGACCGCTATGTCGATTTTCAAATCATTTGGTCCTGCCGGTGGAGGTGCCTTGTAAGCATTTCTTGTGACTCAATACACCGAACAATATGTTATAACATTCATGCATATATTACTTTCAAAGACAATCTCTTAGCAATCACCTAAGGATGGTGGTCTAGTGTTAGCACAAGAGGATTGGTTTTTTTGTGTCATGGGTTTAAACTCCCTTCAGATAGAAGACCAATCTTTAAATCGGAATATGTAAAGCATGATTCGGAATACTGAGAAAAATTATGGGTGAATTCCCACAATTTAAAAAAATATATATATATCACTCTAGCAAATACAAGACTATATACAAGAGACCTTTTTTTTTGTCTGTTGCTAATTGCCTTTCTATGTGTTTTCTTAAATCTGCAGATTCGCTTTGGCGCAAAAGAGACAAGTCGCGACTTTCTTTCCAGGTTAATTTTTTGCATCCAGTCACATGTTAACGAAATATATTAGCCGTGGTTAAAATATGCGAAAGACAGAGTTTTAATTACTCTCTAAAAAATGCACGTTCTTAATTGTTTTTGAACATGGCATACACAGGTGATGAGATGGTGTTTTTGGTGTTGAACTTGGTACAGCTCGTAGGATTGATTCTAACGTTCATACCTTACATTTCCAACATGGAATAATAGGTGAGGAATAAATGGGAAAAAATCATTAGAAATTATGGTGTTTTTCTACGATTCGGTACCAAACGAATGACGAATAATGTGCATATGTTATGTAATGTCATTTACTAATTGTTGTGTTTTGTCTTTATGATCAACCATTAAACTTTGGACCCAAAAAAAAAGTCAACCATGAAACCACATGCGTCATTCGGTAGGCAACGGGTCAATACATTCAAACCCATAATTTTCATCAGTATTATTATCAATTTCTCATCTTCGTCTCTGTACACGTCAGTTTTAAGTTAATAATTTTCATCAGTATTATTATCAATTTCTCATCTTCGTCTCTGTACACGTCAGAATTATTATCAATTTCTCAACTCCACACTTAGAAAGTTAATAAAATAAATTAGATTGCACGAGGATAAGGAGAAAGCGAGAAAGGTATACAACCATATATAATGGTACTAGATAAAAAAAAAATAATGAGGACTAAAAATAATAAAGAATTGACTACTAAAGTTCATAGGACCTAGTTCTATTTGGGGTACTGCATTTGGTCGTATCTATGTCTCCATTCAACTAATTCTCCAAGTGTGAACTGTTTTTACTCTTACTACACAAACTGTATATTTGGTCGACGGTGTACATATCTCTCTCTCTCTCTCTCTTATGTATTGCGAGATCGAGACAGTCATAAACAGTTAAACCCCGTTTTTGTTTACAATCAGTTAAACACAAATTATTTACAAATTCTCAAATTTCCTTTACAGTTTGCCTAGTGGACTTTTGGTAAAAGCATATACCAGAGCGGTCACGAGTGTGCCTCCAAGACTCTTTGGAACACATCGTACAGAAAAAGGAACAAGATAACAAATTTGGTACCACCAAGAAATTTAAGTCTATTTTTCTGGGAATCTATATGAGATAGCTCAATTTTGGGTTTTAATATGTACACTGGGCTTAGATCCGCGCTGTACTATAAGCTTAATTAATTTAGATGCATGGATAGCTGTCGAATCCAGGTGGGAGCGGGCGAAACAAGCTGTTGTAGACGCAGTTACATACAATGTTTTTACTACAAAGCTCAAAACATTATGGAGATATTTTGTGCGGTTTCCAAAAATTTGTTCGAATTGATTTAAGATTTTAATTTAGCTAAAGAGGCCTGGGAGAATCTGTAGAATGTTTTTGAAGGAAAAACGCACTAACTTATAGATTCTCCCTTACGAATTTTAAAATATTATTATAATAATCATTACAAATTTGAGATATAGGTGGCCAAAATGCTTTTATAAAATCAGTTCACATATCGACTATTTCTTGCTCTTTCGAACATATGCTTTTGGGTTACGGGTGAATCATTTTTATGAGTTTCTTCACGCAATTGAGCATGTCTCGCCCCTTAATGCTTCTATCATTTATCAAATTGTACTGTTTTTCTGTATTCGTGTAACCGTTGAGTATGTCTCCGGTTGTATCCATCTAAGTCCTTTGAATTTCTAGTTTTTAATATAATCGTTAGTTAAAAAAAATGGTCAAAATGCAAGAATCCGAACAATTTTGTGATCTTAGTAACTGCAGTAATGATTACATATAAATCCAACTTCACACATCCTCTCTATATTAATTAATCTAGTTTAATGAAGAATGCTTATTTTTTTTAATTTTATTGGTTAATCTTTAAAACAAAATATGACATGGAAACGATGACGTATAATGATAATGTAATTACGACATGAAATTTTTTAGCACAAGCTTTGTGATATGCCTTATTTAATCTATAGAATAAATTCTACTTAAAATTTTTAAAATCAGATTTTTGATGAGAAGTTTTGATATCACATTTTAAATGTAAAAATTTTGGCGGAAAATTTATGGATTCAAATTTTTGTGGAAAATTTTGTGGCAACCGATTTTTGACAAAAAAAATTAAAATCATATTTTTGACATAATTTTTTGGCGAAAAATTTATGGGTTCACAGTTTGACGGAAAGTTTTCGAAATAAGAGTTTTGACGACAAGTTTTTAAAATCACATTTTTGATGTAATTTTTTAGCGAGAATTTTACGGATTAACTTGTTTGGCAGAAAATTGCCGAAATCGAATATTTGACAAAAAGTTTTTAGAATCAGAAATGTAAATTTTATGGAAATTTTTTATGGATTCACTTTTTTGCGGGAAATTCACAAATCCAAATTTTGACAGAAAGTTTTTGGAATTATTTTTTCTACGTGAAAGTTTTGATGAAAAATTACGGATTCATATTTTTGGCTGGAAATTTACGGATTCACGTTTTTAGCGGGAAATTTGCGGAATGATATCTTTCACAAAAAGTTTTTAAAATCATATTTTTGACGTAATCATAATTATTGAATTAATACATTTATTTTGTTTTTATTCATAATTTAGTTCATTAGATAAATGTTTAAGATTTTTGGTTTTGATTTTTTTTTTAATTAAATGAAATGGTCTATGAATAAAAAGTATAAGTAAAAAAACGAAAAAGAAAAAAGAATCATTTTGTTTGATTTTAATTTTTTTTCTTTGAATTATTTGAGTTATGTGTCTTTTATATTTTTCGTTATATCTAATTTTTACAACATATTAGAACATTGTTTCACAAATTAAATTTTTTTACAATTGTATATTATTTGACTATGCGGACAAATAACATATTTATTATAAATAATAAATTTTATTATTAAATAACATTAGCTAACTTTTATTCAAAATTGCATAGCTAATTTCTAATTTCCTTTAATTGTACAACCCCATCCATCATCTTAAAATACACACTCTCTCATGTAATTTATTATTATTATTTTGTGCTTTCCATCTATCGCATAAATTTTTCTGTTTTTTTTCTTTTCTATTTTTCTGTAAACACAATTTTTATGGGTTTACAAAACCAGTTTCGTTTTTCTTCGATTTCTTTTGCACTTGATCTCAGCTTCATAATGATTGTTGACACATCAATTTAAGTGTTTGAATTATTATTATTATTATTTTGGACAATACCGATATTCATTGTGGGTTTTTATATTGAGTTGGTTTGGTGTCAAATCCAACTACAACAATAATGATATTAAAATATATTATATGATGTATTTTTTAAGGTTTAACAGGTTAACCTTATCTAATTTCACTTGTAACATTGTTTTACACGATTTTGAATGCATATCTCCATATAGAAATGGATGTATTTGTATGTAGTATGTGCCTTTCAAATATTGTTTTTTTCTTTCCAATAATGCAGATTTAACGTGGACGAGTCACTGTTTAACCCCAAAAAACAAAAAACGTGGACCACTATTTGTTGAAAAAAAAGAGAACCATTAACAAATTCATGACGTATCAAACCAGTGGGTTTTCTATTGGATTATTGTGATATGAATATCTCTATTTACTTGATTGTGCATGTGCGTGCATATTCCATCAACGGCAATGACGGATCTAGAAATATATTATATATGGGCACAATATTTTTTTATATAAATTTTATTTAAATTTTTTAATATTTGTATATTATTTAAATATTATATAAATATAAAATAATTGGTTAATTAATTAAAGAGGGCTAATAAAAACATTACTACTAATTTAATAAATTATTTGGATATAATGTAAGGGAAAAAAAACATATTCATTGAGAAAAATATATGATCGAACTTGAACATTGAAATAAATATAGGCATGAGTCAATCAACATGCTAAAATACTTTAGAATCTCTTTAATATACAGATAATTATAAATTTAGCATGTGGCACATGCCCCATCCCCAACCTAAAGAAATAAAATAGTTTTGAGCTCTCCACAACCTCCCGAAAAAGAAAATAGCTCAGAAGAAGATACATATAATTAGTCTACAAATGTAGATTACAGCCGAAACCTATGCAGTTCAAGATTGATTCTAGTTATACCATTCATACTGATAACTTTAAAAAGTTTCATAACTTTTAGCTAACATGAGAAGGAAAGATCAGAGATTTATATGCTCAGCTTTCATATCATTACTAAACAATGGCACTAACTAGTAACATTCTTTTTTTTTATCATGGCAATTGGTTTTACAATTTTTTTTTTTTTTTTGAAAATGGCCTTCAATTAGTTTCACACTTCACATCCTCATTTTGAAAATATTCAAATCATGGCAATTAGTTTCACACTTCACACTCTTTTCCTAAGGAAATAAAATTGTTTTGAGCTCTCTACAACTTCCGGAAAAAGAAAAATAGTGAACGTTTTACTGATCCACTCTCTAATTTGGAATAAAAAGTGAAAGGTCTGGCCAGATTTGCATTTATGATCCATGTCAAGCAGCACTATTACCAGAACTAAACGAAATTTCATAAAACAATCACGTGATTTCAACAAATAGTAAAATTAGCCTAAGCAAAGGTTTCTTGATCCAGAGCCACCAACCAAAATACAGTAGAACCTGTATAAACTAATACTCGATTCATTAATAATTCGCTAAATTAATATTTTTTATCAGTTTTAAAATTAATTTTTCAACCAAATAATATATCTATAAATTAATAATCACTATAAATTAATAAATTTTTATAAAACTTTATAGTTCCAACGTTATTAATTTATAGAGATTTTACGGTAGCTGACATTTTTTTTAAGAAGAAGAAGGGTTAACAGATGCTTGACTTTCCAACCAAGAAACAAATATCGTGCACGATATTTCATAACTTTTTTTATTATTAATGAATTTTATTTTCTTTTTGCATGACTCCATTATTTTTTTGTTTTTAAAGAAAAAATCCATTATTTTGAGAAATGTAACTTATTTAAATGTTTTTTCTACTGTCCCGATGTTTCCATTAGAATATATAATGAATAACATATATAGATAGATGTGGACGAGGAAAATCAGGTACGTTAGACTATGTAGTACAAATTACATATCCACGTTGAATATTTCAGCCTATTAATTTTTTTCAGCCTATTAATTATGATCATTAATTTGTCTTTTTTAAACTAACTAGAAATTTTATAACCAGAAAAAAAGAAAAAGAAGTAACTAGAAATTAGGGTGACAATTTCAAATTGAGTCTATCCAAATTGATCCGTTTCAACCTAAATAACTTGATTACAATTTAATAAAAATAAGACATGGTCTATTTTCTTACCCCAAAAGAATGGTCTTTTTTTTGGGTTAATTTTAGTATAAAATGGTTTACTTTCTTTTTCATTTTTTTGGTCAATGGTCCGTCCCTCTATAAGTTAAGCCACCGAGAGGCTTTCTCCACTGACTTCATAACCCAAAAAAAAAGTCATTGAGAACGAAAAGAAAATTAAAGAAAAAGAAGATCAAACAAAAAATGTCAAAAGAGGAAGTCGTTGTGTTGAACTTCTGGCCAAGCATGTTCGGAGCAAGAGTGATCATGGCGTTAAATGAAAAAGAAATCAAGTTCGAGTACAAGGAAGAAGATGTGTTTGGTCAGAAGACCGATCTATTACTCCAAACCAACCCGGTTAACAAGAAAATTCCAGTTCTAATCCACAACGGTAAACCGGTATGCGAATCAAATGTCATAGTCGAGTATATCGATGAGGTCTGGAATGACGATAAGACTCTCCGTTTACTACCTTCTGATCCTTATCAAAAGGCACAGTGTAGATTTTGGGCTGATTTGATTGACAAAAAGGTACTATTTATTTTTCGAGTATAGCTTAAATAATATAGTTTGTTTTAATGATTTTGAGCTGATTTGTTAAAGGCCATATAGCTTAAATAGTATAGTTTGTGCTAATGATATTATTGTGGTAAAAACATGCATAATATATATATATAAATTTTTGAACTTTGACATGCATAATATTATTGCTGTCGTTTGAATGAATCTGGATATATTTAAAATTTTATATCCATCCAACTAATATCAGTTAAACCAGATCAAGATCTGAATCTACAAAAATTAAAAATAAAATAATAAGAATCTAAGAAACTTCAGGCAAAACTTTTTCTTATTATATACTCCCTATGTTTCACAAATAGTGTTATTTGAGAGTTATTAATATACCAAATACATCTCTCTCTAATTAATACACTAAAACTACAAGATTAAAACTGGATATTTCTTCAAAATTCTGCATTGAAAACATAAAACGACACTCTTTGTGAAACAAGAATTAAACTTCAAAACGACACTCTTTGTGAAACGGAGGGACTATATCATAAAAGTTAAAAAAAAAATTAAAAACTGTTTTTCTATTTATTTTTATATAAAGATTCACTTATTTAACGGATGTAAATCTGAATCCGATTATCAACGGATCCAAGTATCCAATTGCGAACCAAGATTCTTTAGTTATTTAAATTTTTGAATCAAATCAGAAAAAACACCTTATGATTTGATTGGTAGATTTAAGCCTAATGATGACAGTTATGTTTTATGTTGGTAGATTTAACGATCGAACGGTAGACTTCTCGTGTATTTATTATCAGGTTGGTAGATTTATATTCATAGTAGATTTATTGTTAATGAAGATATAGTTATCAGCGTGTATAATCTCATGGTTTGTTTTGTAACGATGACATATTTATTTTGTTTGATGGTAGATAAACATTGCCGTAGATTTATTGTTAATGAGGATAGTGAATATAAGTTTATTTTTAATGATGGTAGATTTATTTAAAGTGATTGAAGATATTTATAATGAAACGATATATTTAATGGTAATTACAGTAGTAGAGTTGTTCAATCTTTTGAGTTTACTAAAACAACTCCAGTTGATAGATTCATTAATTATTGTGGTAGTATATAGATTTATAGTGGTGGACTTGTATCATTTATTAAATTGATGGTAGACTTATATCTTTACATACAATGCTGCTAGACTTATATATTTACATACATGATGGTAGACTTGTATGCTTACATACAATGATAGTAAACTTATATGTTTTACATACAAAAAAAAAATACCATAATTTCATACGCAAACATAGCTCGCAAAAGTCGATCACATATGGCGATGGATATATAAATCTACCAATCACTTAAAAAAAACATTAATCTACCACCAATGATGAAGTGTTTTTTGCATACTCCAAATCACTACCATAATATTATATTTTTTAATTAAAAGTCTACTATAATTTCAAATGCAAACACTGCTTGTAGACGTCGATCGTAAACGCCGATCGCAAATACTAATCGCAAATGTTAGTTTTTTATTATAGAAAATCATTATTTTATTACATCATAAATAACATTTAAAATGACAATTTTGTAATTCAAAGTTTTAGATAAATTTATAAGTATTTTCCAAACTTTTGAAATTTAGATTAGCATCATGTTTCTTAAAAGAGCTATATTAGTAATTTTCATACTTGGAAATTATTCGAGGTAATTTCTCTAAAATGAAATACAGGTTTTTGGCGCTGGTTTAAGAACGTGGACGAAGAGAGGCAAAGAACAAGAAGAAGCGAAACGAGAGTTCGTAGAGGCATTGAAAGTATTAGAAACAGAGCTTGGAGAAAAGGTCTACTTCGGAGGAAACGACACCGTTTCGATGGTCGACTTGGTCCTCATCTCCTATTACCCTTGGTTCCACTCGTGGGAGACCATAGGTGGTTTTAGCCTCGAGGATCACACTCCCAAGCTAATGGGTTGGGCCCGTAGATGTTTAACCCGGCCCGCTATCTCCAAATCTCTACCCGACCCGCTAAAGATCCTTGATCGAGTCTCCCAGATCATAAAGATCCACGAGTTCTTCTATGGTTATTGATATACCAATGTCTTTTTCAGTTTTAAATATAATAATGCGGTGAGTGTGGACATGAACACTCGACTTCACTTTCATTTGAAATGGTTTGAAAAAATATTATGTTTCGTTTGATATTTTAATTGAAATAAGGTGGTTGTTCTCGAGACTACTTATCCCACGGCCACGGGCCACAAGTCATTCTATGTTATTAAGTTCCTATGTTGAAAAATAAAAGTGTTTATGTTATTCAATGATATAACGATGTTGGTTTTTGGATATATCTCGTTTTTGTTTAACTCGATGAGTTCTCATATGCTTATAATATGGCAGTTTTGATTCTATCTTACAGGATGCTTAATTTTATCACATGCTTAATTTTCATTTTTTTTATCACATGCTTCATGCCACAGAATTCTTGGCCAGCAAAAACATTGTTGGAGAGATGGAGAAAATAGAGATTATTAATGTGTTTTGAAATTGGGGTTTGGGAATGATTTGGGATCGGGGTTCATGTTGTTTTAGGTAGGCCTGCGAGTTCGGTTTTTTCGGGTATTTCGGATCGGGTAGTTCGGTTCTTCGGGTAATTCAGATTTAGAAAAGTTGGCAGAAACTAACCGAAACATAATTCGGTTCGGTTAGTTCGGTTCTCGGGTAGTTCGGTTATTAATTTTCAAAAGCGAAACTAACCGAACTTTTTTAATTTTAGTTTAAATTCGGTTAAAATCGGTTAAATTCGGGTAAAATCGGGTAAATTCAGATATTTCGGGTAGTTTCAGGTAGTTCGGTATAATTCGGTATAGTTTGGTCTGGTTTGGTTAAAAAAAAAACGGATAACCGTTCGGTTCCCAGAACCGAACCGAACGAACCGAGAACCGAACTAATTTTCAAACT
This sequence comes from Alliaria petiolata, assembly GCA_020283515.1. Lineage (NCBI taxonomy): Eukaryota > Viridiplantae > Streptophyta > Magnoliopsida > Brassicales > Brassicaceae > Alliaria > Alliaria petiolata. The sequence continues at coordinate 151,475,228 of JAHZTW010000001.1, forward strand.
AGAACCGAACGGAACCGAACTAAACCCGAACTAGAACCGAAAACCGAAAAGTTTGGTTCGGTTCAGTTCGACCAGTTCGGTTCGGTTATAATTCTCAGGCCTAGTTTTAGGGTTTGAACATTAATTTTGCCTAGACAAGCTTCAATTTTGTCTTAAATCGAAGAATTTTCAAGTTTTAGGTTTCAGGAAAAAGTTAGTGTTTTTAGAAATTTTGTGTTTAAGTCATAGCCAAACTTCTGCATCAAATTTATATTGTTAAGCTTTGATTTATAACTTAATTAGCTTAAAAAATTCTACTTTTAGCTTCTACTTCATTTGTTTTCCAGTGTTCACGATGGAAATGAGTTCTCTAAGACTCAGATTGGAGATGATTTCAGATTCAAGTGTTATAGGAGCTATCACTTTTCTCTTTCTCACGGTAATTTTTATCAATTTCGGAAGCTTTCTAAAAAATTCAGGAAGGATTCGTGATCATTTAGGAAGGTCATTTTGAACGATAAAATCTAGCATCGTTTCATTGTGTAAAATGTTGGTTATTGGTAACCTGGATGATACATTATGAACTTGGATAATGATTGAATCGCGCACAATGACACTTTTCTTAAAAAGTATTTCGACCCTTATTAAGCATTGGGTTACACGAAATTCCTTGTAGGATAAAACAACCAAAGTTTTCTCTTGTTCTAGGCAAAGATAGAAGAGACACACTAGAGTTCTAGTGTTGATATGTGTTTTTCCAAAGATCTTTAATGATCTATTGGAACAATGAATCTCTCTCTTTCTTATTTCTCTGTTTTGTAACTGTTTGTTGTTGTGATTTTGTCAATGCCAACAACTCCTTTTATAGGAAACCAAAAGTTACCTCGAAAGATTGCAATTGTTGATAGAGTTGCAATGGTTGGTCACCAACAGTTGCAATGGTTAGTCACCGAAGGTTGTAACCATATACACAACAGTTGCAATGATTCATTTAAACGGGTGCAATGATTCATTTAAACGGTTGCAAATGTTCATTTAAGAGGTTGCAATAGTTGGTCAACGGTTACAATGATTCACTTAAATTTCCAACATTACTCTCCCATTTAAGTGTAATCATAGATTCACTAAATTAAATAAACAACACAAAAATTAAACTCATGCATAATGAAAATGTCGTAATGATTGAATTTTCACATTAGTGATATTACACATTCCAAATGCCCGAGAATCAGGATGTCCTATGGATTAAATCCTCTTAACTCATTTTGGGCACATGAAGATAATACACACACAAATTTCCACACTACTCTAAGTGTTTATACTTGACACTATTATAAGCCATGTGTCCCTATCCATTCATTAGCGCATACAAAGCCAAATCCTACCTTCTTGAAGCAGCTGCACTTCACACTCATATAGGTAGGTATTTTAATTGTGCACCTGCAAAATATACTTTTCCAAACTACCTATTAAGAAATAATTTCAACCTATCCCTTTCTTGTAGTTCCAAGCACATTCATTGGGACGATATAAAAACATGTGCTACAATCTTTAAGTGTGGGCTTTCCACATTGAATTCACCCTCTAACGTCGTATTAGAGGGGAATTGGGTATCCCATCACCAAAGATTTCAATTTGACTTTAACTCCATCCCTTTAGCCGACTTAGTTACCAAGTCCCTAGCTAATCTTTTTGTCAAGTGATCCGCTAGATTCTGCTGAGGCCGAACAAATTCTTTGGTAATCATTCCATGAGTGATCAACTCACGTACCACGCTATGTCTAATGCCCATGTGTCACGACTTACCATTATATACTTGGCTATAAGCCTTAGCGAATGTAGCTTGACTATCACAATGGATAGATATCGGTGATACTGTTCTCGGCCACAATGGAATCTCATAAACTAAATTTTTTAACCATTCTGCCTCTTTACGTGCATCCGCTAATGCTACAAATTCAGATTACATAGTTGAACTTGTAATGCAAGTTTGCTTTTTAGAAGCCCATGAAATGGCACCTCCCCCAAGAAAAAATATTCAACCACTTGTAGAAGAATGATCTTCCCCGTTGGTGATCCAACTTGCATCTGAATACCCTTCTAGTATCGAAGAAAATCCATCATAAGACAAACCATAATTATGGTTCCTTTCAAGTACTTCAGCACCCGTCTTAAGCCTTGCCAATGTTGAGTAGTAGGATTACTAGTGTATCTACTCAACCTTCCTACAACATAAGCTATATCTGGCCTGGTGCTCGTCATGGCATACATTAAGCAGCCACTTACTTGTGAATACTAGAGTTGTGAAAATGCTTTTCCCATGTTAGGCATAAGCTTCACACTCGCACCCATGGGAGTGCTCATTGGAGAACTATTCTCACAATTGAACTTCTTAAGCACTTTCTCAATGTAATGAGATTGTGTCAAAGATATTCTTTTGTCTTCACGTTTGATTCAAATTCCAAGAATCACATCTGCCTCCCCCATGTCTTTCATGACAAAACTTGAATAACCAATTGAACCTTAAACTTGTCAATTGTTCCATCGAATTTCATCTTTTTTTGAAGATCTACTTGCAGCCCAAAGGCTTGCAACCGTATAGGAGATCTGATAAGACCCACTCATTATTTCCCATGATGGAGTCCATCTCATCATTCATTGCTTCTTTCCAGAATGTAAAGTCTTGAGTTTTCATAGCCTCACCAAAAGTCATATGATCATTATCAATATGATATCAGTATGAGTATTGAAACCAATCTCATCTCTTAACCCTTCAACTAGATAAATTTGAAAATCATGACCGACATTTTTTTCAATCCTCAGTCGCTTGCTCCTACGGAGAAAAGTTGACACGTTAGAAGGCATATATGTTTCATCTTCTTCTTTAGTTCCATTTGGACTAGGAACCAAATCCTCTGGTATAAATATGGATGAAAACGATTTTCATCAAAATATTGCATCTTTTGATTCAATTATGTTGTGAACCGATACAAAATCATTAGGTTCTATAACATAGAATCTATAAGCTTTTAAATGTTCATCATATCTCTAGCTTCTAAGCAACTGTTTCAAGAGGCTACTTGAACCCCATTTCAAGTATTGTGTCATTGGTATCAGAGCTAAAAGCTCCTTATCCAGGTGTTTACAATCCTTTTCTTAAGTTTTTGTTATTTGTTTCATTCAGGTTTTGAATTTTATTTCTCTTAAAACCCAAAAAACCATTAAAAAATGTTCTTCTGTTTTCTGCGAATTTTATAATTTTTTTGTAAATCCAAAATTTTGTTTGCTTCTTGTTATTACTTTATTAAACTCTTAAAAACCATAAAAAATATCTCTTTTGAATTTTCGAATCATTTGGTAATTTAAAAAAAAAAACCTTTCCTTCAACTGGTCAAAACTGCTTAAATACTTGTTCTTGTATTTTGCCTTCATTTAAAACATCTCCTGATTGTTTTGCTTGAATCTTGCAAGGTACCATGGGAGATTTACCAGCAGCAGATCCCCTACAAGCAATGATGACCATAATGCAAACCCAATTCGCAGCCATCAACGAAAATATTGCCAACCTCAACGCTAATACCCAAGCCACTACTGAAAGATTAAATCGCTTGGAGAATCCTGCACGTCCTCCTCCTCTCTTCCTAAGAAGAAACATCCCTGGAGGTCAATAAGAGGCAAATCGTGTAGAGGACCCCCTGATGTTCCACCACGAGTACCAGACCCTGTACAAGCTGCTCAAGAAAATTTGAATAGAAGAAATGGTGATCGCAACCGGCCATATCAAGAGGACATAAACTTGCCACCTGAAGTCAAGCTTGCTGCTCCAACTTTTGCAGGAAAAATTGATCCAGCCGCCTACCTAGAGTGGGAAAGAAGGATGGAACATTTGTTTGAGTATTACTCTTACAATGAACCAAAGAAGATGGCCCTAGCAGTTGCAATTCTCACTGACCATGCCTTAGCTTGGTGGGACAGAGAAACAGTTGAAAAAAGGAGATTGAGTTATCCTCAAAGCAACAGATGGGCAGACATGAAATTTGAGCTACAAAAGAGGTATGTTCCCCCTCATTATCACAGGAATTTACTAAAAAGATTTAGGTCTTTGTATCAGGGAACCAAGAGTGTAGAAGAATACTTTGAACAATTTGATGTTCTAAAAAGTAGGCTGGAATTAGAAGAAACAGAGGAGTCACTCATGTCTCAATTCATGGATGGCTTACAAGAAAGGATACAAAGAAAGGTGGAAATGCAGCCTTACCACTCTTTACAAGAACTTCTCCACTTGGCCATTCAGAGAGAATAACAAATCCAAAAGAAAACCTCTTCTAGAAACCGCTCAAACAACAACACTTGGAGCCAACAAACTAAACCCCAACAGCAGCAACAACAAACGCCAACACCTTTGGTAGATAAAGGCAAAGCCATTGCCATTGAATCAAGATTCAAATCCCATGAATCACGTCAAGAGCAAGGTAAGTCTAGTAATTCAAATAGACACCATGACATTGTTTGTTTTAAATGTCAAGGTAGGTGTCATGTTTCAAGGGAATGTCCAAACAAGAGGACAATGATTCTTAGACCAGATGGTGGTTATGATTCTCAAGATGAGGAGATGGCTGAAGACTCAGATGAAGAAATCACCAACCATGCTGAAGCCTTCTAGTAATTCAAAGGGCGCTAAATGCACAACCAATCTTTGAAAATCAGGAGCAAAGAGATAACCTCTTTCACACCAGATGCACCATTAAAGACAAGGTATGTCATTTAATCAGTGGTTCATGCGCTAACATTGCAAGTGTTTCTTTGGTAGAGAAACTTGGCCTTCAAACAATGTAGCACCCTAGACCCTACAAGCTCAAATGGTTAAATGATAAAGAGGAGTTAAAGGTGTCAAAGCAAGTCAATATACCACTCACCATTGGGCAGTATAAGGACAAAATCTTGTGTGACATTGCACGTATGCAAGCTGGCCATGTATTACTTGGAAGACCTTGGCAGTATGATAGAGAATTCAGCCACAATGGGAGAACAAATGAGTATTCTTTCCACCTTAACCATTGTAAGCATATTTTAGTTCCTTTTGCTCAAAAGGATATAAGAATATTACAGGTGAGAGCTAAACAAAATACTGGGAATAAGTCTAGTTATTTTGCTATTCAGGAATTTTTAGATTTAATTCCACCAGATATAATGCACTTGCCTTTGCCAAGAGATTGTTTTGCAGGTTTTAGAGAAGAAAAGCTCAAAACTATGGAATTGAAGGAGATAAACGTGGACAACAGTGGTGAAAACATGATGTTTACTAAGGAGAATCTACCATTAGCTGAGCTTACATCAACACTGGAGCTTAATGAAGCCAAAAACATTCCATTTGCTCAACTATTGGATCATTTACAGGCTAAACATCAAGGTAAGCTCTTAAACTCTAAACATTTTTTAGAAACTAACTTAAGGTTATTTGATGCAGGTTCTGATGTTTTGAGGACAAAACCTCTTGAAACAAGCGTTTTTTTAGTCTTGTTTGCAATTTCTCAATTGCTCATATCATTGCAATACTTGAGATATCAATCCATCTTGGTAGTTTGATGCAAAAGGAATACAAAGTTTTGTTTAAGCTAAGCCAAGTTCGAAATTCAAGTGACAATGAACTATTAAAAACAAACTACAAGCTAGAAGAGATACTACAAGACTAATTATATGAATTAAAACTTTAATTATCACTAATTAAGCACTAATCAAGCGATTAACTACTAATTAAGATTACTAATTTACTAAAAACGAAACCTAGGGATGGAATCATTGATTTGGGCATTCAAATGGCCAACCTTGCAATCATTTAAGCAACTAAACAAGTTATATCTATGCCTAGATCACTAATTAAGACTAATCCATGATGTGTGATATTAATCCCTTTCATAATCACCTTAATGAACTAATGATGTGTTAGCATTAAAATGTTTAACAAGCATTAATCATAAGTCTAAATGGCATGATAAACACACTAAGCAACTAATGTCTTAGGCTAGGAATGTAAATCTCTTAAAAAGTTGGTTCAAGCATTTCATCAAACACTTGGTGGGTGTATGAAATGCTTATGATCCTAAATAACAAAGATTGGCTATTTGACATTAATAACACCTTAATAAGAAGAGAGATGAAAGAATCTAACATAGATTGCAAGATTGAACCATTAGAAAACCCTAAATCTAACCCATCCCCAAGTTCCTAAGAAACTATTCACTAATCATCATTAAGCCCATCAAACTCATGATAAGAGATAAGCAAAACATGATTAGAGAAGAGATAATAAGAAATCCAAGAGAGTTTTTGTATTAAACTTAAAGAATCCAAGTAAATACAAGTTTTCTCTCAATCATGTTTGATATGGACCACTAACTGTTGAAAAAAAAGAGAACCATTAACAAACTAGTTTGATATTTTTAAAATTTTAACGAATTAGGATAAAAATTATTTACTATAAGTATGTTATACACTTATAACAGTTATAGGGAAGAAACAAAAACATGTATTTTCATGGTTAGAAATTAGTGTTTAAGTGAATGAAATTTTAAAATATATGAGAGATAAAATCTGTTATCCCAAATTTTTAACATGTTCAACACAATCCCCAAATAAAAAATGGACAAAGTTTTATAAAAATTCTACAACACATAAATTAAAGAATATAGATTGAGAATGGCGAGAGAAAGAAGAGTTATGAGGAAGATAGTGAATGTTAAGTTAAAGCCGCAGCAAAATGTTATCTGTAGTTCAATATGTTGCGTTTGTGAGAGAAAGAAATAGAGAGAGAAGGAAAGAGAGAGAGAGAGAGAGAGTGAGAGAGAGAGATTAATGCATTTTACAAATACATCGATCACATCAAACATTTATGAAAATAATATTAATATTGTTGTAATATAATTTAAAACATTAGATGTTTATAAAAGGGAAGGAGAGAGAGAGATTGATTAGTGCATCTTGCAAATACATGGATCACATCAAATGATTATGAATTTTTTTTAATATTGTATGTAATGTATCTCAAAAAACATTAGACATTTATAAAAGAAGATTAATGTTTTATGAATGAACATCTGGCTCAAATTTAAGAAAAAAGAAATGTAAGTATACTATTAATAAGTGAGATCAATATTAGAATATGTGACTATTTAAATTTTCTCTATCAATTTATATATTCAAAATTTCGATATGTAATATTATTTATGAACCCAACATTTAAAAAAAATATTTTAGCTTCTATAAATACATTTAACTTCTTACAATATATTACACGTTTTCATTCAATTATATTTTATTAACAGCATCAAAATGCTAATAACTAAATAAAATAATATTTTATATTACTAATACTAATTTTTTTATAATTATATTATTAAACGGGATGTTAAATTCCGCGCGTAGCGCAGACCATACACTAGTTAGCTTAAAAAAATTCAACTTTTAGCTTCTACTTCATTTGTTTTCCAGTGTTCGGGATGGAAATGAGTTCTCTAAGACTCAGATTGGAGATGATTTCAGATTCGAGTGTTATAGGAGCTATCATTTTTCTCTTTCTCACGGTAATTTTTATCAATTTCGGAAGCTTTCTAAAAAATCCAGGAAGGATTCGTGATCATTTAGGAAGATCTTCTTGAACGATAAAATCTAGCATCGTTTCATTGTGTAAAGTGTTGGTTATTGGTAACCTAGATGATAAATTATGAACTTGGATAATGATTGAATCGCACACGATGACACATTCTTTAAAGAGTATTTCGACCCTTATTAAGCTTTGGGTTACACGAAATCTCTTGTAGGATAAGACAAACAAAGTTCTCTCTTGTTATAGGCAAAGATACAAGAGACACACTAGAGTTCTATTGTTGATATGTGTTTTTCCAAAGATCTCTAATGATCTATTGGAACAATGAATCTCTCTCTTTCTCTCTTTATCAAATATTGCAATGTTTGATAAAGTTGCAATGGTTGGTCATCAACAGTTGCAATGGTTAGTCACCGAAGGTTGTAACCATATACACAAGAGTTGCAATGATTCGTTTAAACGGTTGCAAATGTTCATTTAAGCGGTTGCAACAGTTCGTCAACGGTTACAACGATTCACTTAAATTTACAACATTCCTCTCCCATTTAAGTGTAATCATAGATTCATTAAATTAAATAAACAACACATAAATCAAACTCATTCATAAATGAAAATGTCGTAATGATTGAATTTTCATCTTAGTGATTTTACACATTCCAAATGCCCGAGAATCAGGATGTCCTATGGATTGAATCCTCTCAACGCATTTGAGCACATGAGGATAATACACACACAAATTTTCACACTACTCTAAGTGTTTATACTTGACACTATTATAAGCCATGTGTCCCTATCCATTCATGGGCGCATACAAAGGCAAGTCCTAGCTTCTTGAAGCAGCTGCACTTCACACTCATATAGATAGATATTTTAATTGTGCACCTGCAAAATACACTTTTTCAAAATACCTATTAATAAATAATTTCAACCTATCTCTTTCTTGCAGTTCCAAGCACATTCATTGGGATGATATAAAAACATGTGCTTCCACATTGAATTCAGCCTCTAACGTCGTATTAGAGGGGAATTGGGTATCCCATCAACAAAGATTTCAAATGGACTTTAATCCAATCCCTTTAGCCGACTTAGTTACCAAGTCCCTATCAAATCCTTTTGTCAAGTGATCCGGTAGATTCTGCTGAGACCGAACAAATTCTATGGTAATCATCCCATGAGTGATCAACTCACGTACCGTGCTATGTTTAATGCCCAGGTGTCACGACTTACCATTATAAACTTGGCTATAAGCTTTAGCCAATGTAGCTTGACTATCACAATAGATCGATATCGGTGATGCTGGTCTCGACCACAATGAAATCTCGTTAACTAAATTTCTTAACCATTCTGCCTCTTTACGGGCAGCCGCTAATGCTACAAATTCAGATTCCATAGTTGAACTTGTAATGCAAGTTTGCTTTTTAGAAGCCCATGAAATGGCACCTCCCCAAAGCAAAAATACCCAACCACTTGTAGAAGAATGATCTTCCTTGTTGGTGATCCAACTTGCATCTGAATACCCTTCTAGGATCGAAGGAAATTCATCATAAGACAAACCATAATTTATGGTTCCTTTCAAGTACTTCAGCACTCGTCTTAAGCCTTGCCAATGTTGAGTACTAAGATTACTAGTGTATCTACTCAACCTTCCTACAACATAAGCTATATCTGGTCTGGTGCTCGTCATGGCACACATTAAGCAACCACTTACTTGTGAATACTCGAGTTGTGAAACTGCTTTTCCCATGTTAGGCATAAGCTTCACACTCGCGCCCATGGGATTACTCATTGGAGAACAATTCTCACAATTGAACTTCTTAAGCACTTTCTCACAATTGTGTCAAATATATTCTTTTACCTTCACGTTTAATTCGAATTCCAAGAATCACATCTGCCTCCCCCATGTATTTCATGACAAAACTTGAATAACCAATTGAACCTTAAACTTGTCAATTTTTCCATTGAATTTCATCTTTTTTTGAAGATCTACTTGCAGTCCAAAGGCTTGCAACCTTATAAGAGATCTCATAAGACCCACTCATTATTTCCCATGATGGAGTCCATTTCATCATTCCTTGCTTCTTTCCAGAATGCAACATCTTGAGTCTTCATAGCCTCACCATAAGTCCTATGATCATTATCAATATGATATCAGTATGAGTATTGCAACCAATCTCATCTCTTGACCCTTCAACTAGATAAATTTTAAAATCATGACCGACATTTTTTTCAATCCTCACTCGCTTGCTCCTACGGAGAAAATGTGACACGTTAGTAGGCATATATGTTTCATCTCCTTTCTTAGTTCCACTTGGACCATGAACCAAATCCTTTGGAATACATATGGATGAAAACGATTTTCATCAAATATTGCATCTCTTGATTCAATTATAAATCATTAGGTTCTATGACATAGAATTTATAAGCTTTTAAATGCTCATCATATCTAATAAAGATGCAATCAATGCCTCTTTCTCTAGAATTCTTTCTTTCAAAGAACAATCACTTAATGTTGTTCATACACATTCTAACCCAAATAAATTATATTTTTAATCTACTAAATTCAAGAAGAATCTAGAAAAAACTTATTTTCAAATTTGAACATACCAAACTTATTTTATTGCATAAACAAATACGTATTTTTCAGACAAATCAGAAACTGACATGTGCCGGTTACTGTTCATCTTCTTCCTAACACATACTGTTTCACTGCAATTCTGCCGAAACTTTCAACCCTTATATCTCTCTAAATATGTAACCCAATGATAAGCAGATTTTTGCTATCAATTGCTCAAATCCTACTCATGTCATTGTAGTATTTTGAGGATCAATCCAATTGGGTGAAATTGTGACAATATGAATGCATAAAACTCAATAAGCTAAGCAAGCATAAGGTTTTTGTTGTTCAACTATCAACTTAAGTGATCAAACCAAGCAAACAAACTAAACAGAATGAACTAGAACCTTAATTAAGCAATCACCAAGCTAATCAAGCAAATCAAGGACTAATTACTCACTAAATAAGATTAACAATTTGCTCAAACGAATCCAAGGATGGGGTTATCAATCTAAGGTGCTTCAAGAACCAATCTATGATGTCCAACAACCACAATATATGCTAATCCCTAAGCTTGGAACTCAAAAGCAAGACTAATCCACTTTCATGGCACTAATCACATCATTAAGTATCCTAATCAAGATCAAACTTTCATTTGTGAAAAGAAAGTTAACAAGCATTATGAAACAGTTCTAATTGCTAATAAACACCCTAGACAATCATTATCATGAGCTAGTAATGTAAATCCCTTGTTTAGTTGATTGAGGAATTTCAACAAACACCTTGTGGGTGGGGAATTCCCTAAGGTCTAGTTTTAGGTTGATCATGACTAAACTAGCATTAAGATCACTAAACAACGAGGGAAATGAGAAGATCTAATCCTAGACATCAAGATTAATCCCTAAAACACTCTAAATATATATAACACATGCTTAGATCCTAATGAAACTACTCACTAATCATGATTAGACCCTCAAATCCTATGAAAGAGATGAAGATAAACATGATTAAAGAGATAGAGAATGAAAGATTAAGAAAGATAAACTCTAAAATTGCATAAAATCTTAAAAGGTCTTACAAAATCACTTAGAAACCAAAGGAGAAAGTTTTTTAAGTAAGAACAAAAGATTAAAAGATACTTAGGAAAAATTAGGTTTTTTGTATTTATAGTGAACAGTGGACGAACCGGGTCAACCCGAAACAAACCGGGTGTTGACACGGTTTTTCGCTTTGGATTGGGCAGCGTATCGAGCTTGCTAGATTTTAAAGGAACTACTCACTAGTCATGATAAAATCCCCTAATCCCATGAAGGAAAAGTTGATAAACATGATTAGAAAGATCAAAGATGAAAGATTAATAAAAATAAACTCTAAAATTGCATTAAACTCTTAAAAGATCTTACAAAATCACTTAGAAACCAAAAAGGGAAGATTTTCTAAGCAAGAACAAAATATACTTAAGAAAAACTAGATTATTGATATTTATAGTGAGCATTGCGAAACCGGGTCAACCTGGAACAAACCGGATGTTGACCCGGTTTTAAGTGTCGGATTCGGGTGTCACACCGGGCTGCCTTGGCCGATGGCCAGCCCGATGTGGTTTTAAAACTTTCTTCTCTTCTCTGCATCGGGCTCCACTGGCCGATGCGTTTGCCCGATGTGGATTGCTGCGAACTCCGGGAGAAGCTGCGCCAAGTTTGCATCGGTCTGCTTAGCCCGCTGCAAAAGGCCGATGTGCTTCTGCGAAGTTGACTCTTTGTTTTGTCTACTCCACATCGGGATACACAGGCCGATGTGGAGCCCGATGTGGAGCCAGACAACTTCTAACTCCATCTTTCAGCTCCTCTTTCTTCCTTGCTCGCCCATGAAGCTCCCAATTGTCACTTTAGCTTCCAAATAACCTGGTAAACACTCCAAATGCATATGTATGCAACAACCTAAGGTAAGACTCACTAAAATCTAATATGAATGCAAATGAGACCAACAGTGACTAAATGAATGCATAAGTGAATGCAAAACTATCATAAATGAGTGCTAAAACATGCTAAATTATGAGTCTATCACAAGCCGACGGAGACCAGCCGACATGATGAAGTTCACTCGATACAGGGACACCATCAATCCGGGGACTTCAACAATTCAGCTTCCATCCCCCATGCAGATATACAAGGCAACACCAACCCCTACAACCAGTAAGGTTACCCTCCATCTCAGCCATACTACAACAACCATCAACCATTCCCTCCACCGTATGCTCAACCACTTTATGTGCATTATGGCTACTATGCACCACCACCACAAGACTAAAATATTAAGAGCTTGTTAACACAGCTTGTCCAAGGACAGTGCACCAACAACCAGCAGCTTCAAACGATTAATACACGGTTGGACAAACATGATACCGATATCCATCTCATCCAACAACCAATGCACTGTGCAGCCTCCACAACCCAACATCAACTTCCACATCCAGCTTATGTACAAGAAGTAACTTTGAGAAGCGGTAAGGTCTTACCACCGCGGGAACAAACTCCTAACCTCAACAAGGACACTGAGAAGCAAGTAGGGCGGGGGGGGGGGGGGGGGTTTTGAAAAATAAGAAGATGACAATGTGGAAGAGGAAGCTCAGGAGAGTGTAGAAGATCAACTCTTCACCAAACTTCAAGAGCAGAATATCGGGATAAAGCCGAAAGCCACTGCCCGTTGTGAGAAACCAAAGGTGCCACAATTTGTCCCTCCTGCATGCAATTCTTGCAAGAACAAAAGAACTTCAAAGCATGGTGGTTTTGACACACGAGTGCAGTGCCATTATCCAGAAGAAGGTGATGCCAAACAAGATAGAAGATCGAGGAAGCTTTACTCTCCCGTGTTCAATCGGTCCTCTCACGTTCAACAATTGTCTTTGTGACTTAGGAGCAAGCGTGAGCCTCATGCCACTCTCCATAGCCAAAAGACTCGGTTTCAAAGCTACAAGACAAGCCGAATATCATTGATATTAGCAGACCGATCGGTGAGGCTACCAAAAGGCTTGCTTGAAGACGTTCCTATCCGAATAGGCTCGAAATGGACGAAGAACCGAAAGATCCTTTGATCCTTGGGATACCATTCCTAGCCACGACATGGGCAGTGATCGATGTCAAGAATGGAAAAATTTGAGCTTAATTTGGGGAAGGATATCATCTCAAGTTTGACATAAAGGACGTGATGAAGAAACCTACTATAGAGGGAAAGATCTTTTGGGTGGACAAATTAGATAAACTCAATGATGAACTCTTCGAAGAGCTATCATTGCAAGATCCTCTCTTGGTGGCTTTGACAAAGGACAAGGGAGAGCACGGGCATCTAGACCAAGAAAGTGAAGCTTATGTCATGAAACTCGACTCGCGGAGAATCATTGAAGACGATGAGTTCCCTGTGGACCTGGAGCATGGAAGGTATAAGATGGATTTGGTAAAAAGGGTAGAAGCTAGTGGAGAAGCCGAGGATTTAACAAGTACGAGTAAGCCATATTTGCATAGCGATATAGCGAACTCAATGCTCCAAAACTTGAGCTCAAACCGCTTCCCACAGGGCTAAGGTACGCTTACCTAGGAACTAACTCTACTTAGCCTGTGATTGTCAATGAAAACTTAACCAAAGATGAATTGACCTCCCTTCTTAAAGAACTAAAGAAGTTTAGGAGAGCCACTGGATATTCGCTAGACGATATCAAGGGCATCACTCCTATTCTTTTCACACATAGAATTCATCTTGAGGACGAGTCAATGACCTCTATTGAGCATCAAAGACGGTTGAACCCTAACCTAAAAGATATAGTTAAAAAAGAAATTTTAAAACTGCTTGATGCCGGTGTGATCTACCCAATATCGGACAGCCGATTGGTTTCACTCGTGCACTTTATGCCAAAGAAGGGGCGGGGGGGGGGGGGTATAGCTATGGTTAAGAGCGAAACAGATGAACTTATTCCAACACGAACCATAACATGACACCGTATGTGTATAGACTATAGAAAGCTAAATGCAGCCTCTAGGAAAGACCACTTTCTCTTACCCTCCATTGATCAAATGTTAGAACGGCTTGCGAACCACCCGTTTTACTGCTTCCTAAATGGTTATAGTGGTTTCTTTCAAATCCTAATACACCAAATGACCAAGAGAAAACGACATTTACATGTCCTTATGGCACTTTTGCATATAAAAGAATGCCATTTGGACTTTGTAATGCACCGGCCACGTTCTAACGGTGTATGATGTCGATATTCTCATATTTGATTGAAAAATGGTAGAAGTGTTTATGGATGACTTTTCTGTATATGGTTTTTCTTTTGCAGCTTGTTTGTCCAAGCTTTGCAGGGTACTCAAGCGTTGTGCGGAGACAAATTTGGTCCTGAATTGGGAAAAATGCCATTTCATGGTGAGAGAAGGGATAGTTCTCAGTCATAAGATATCCGAGAGGGGAATTAAGGTTGATAAGGCAAAGATAGAGGTTATGATGCACTTGAAACCACCCACCACAGTGAAGGAGATTCGTAGTTTCCTTAGGCATGCAGGTTTCTATAGGAGATTCATCGGAGACTTTTCCAAGATTGCTAGGCCACTCACTAGACTCTTATGCAAGGAAGTTGAGTTTGTCTTTGATGAAGAATGTCTTCAAGCCTTCACAACTATCAAAGAAGCCTCTGTGAGTGATCCAATAGTTCAAGCTCCGGATTGTGATCTACCATTCGAGATTATGTGTGATGCAAGCGACTATGCAGTTGGGGCAGTCTTGGGACAGAGTAGACAAGCGCCTACACGTGATCTATTACGCGAGTCAAACGTTAGATGATACCCAAGTGAAATATGCTACAACTGAGAAGGCATTGTTGGCGGTTGTGTTTGCATTTGAAAAATTCAGAAGCTACTTGGTAGGATCAAAGGTGATTGTTTACACAGATCATGCTGCACTAAGGTACATCTATGCAAAATATGACACCAAGCCACAGTTGTTAAGATGGATTCTCTTACTCCAAGAATTCGATATAGAGATTATGGATAAGAAGGGAGTGGAGAATGGCGTGGGTGATCATTTTTCTCGAATAAGGATTGAAGATTTGGTTCCCATCAATGATGCTCTGCCCGAAGACCAACTCATGATGATAGGAACTCTTGGCGACATGTACCAAGTAAACAAGGACATGGAAACCGTGGAAAGGGTGGAGGAGAGAGTCATTCCATGGTATGCAGATGACATTAACTATTTGGTGAGTGGAGACATACCAAATGATCTTGATGCTTACCGAAGGAAGAAATTTTTCAAAGACATCAACCATTCTGCTATGATGAACCCTACCTCTTTAAAAGAGGTTTGGATGGAATTTATAGAAGATGTGTAGCTGAGGAAGAAGTGAAAGGGATCTTGTTCCATTGCCACGATTCAATCTATGGTGGACATTTTGCTACTTTTAAGACTACAACTAAGATTTACAAGCTAGATTCTGGTGGCCTGGCCTATTTAAGGACACTCACGACTATGTCTCCTCTTATGAAGCAGGCCAAAGAAAAGGGAATATTGGGAAGCGTGACGAGATGCCACATAACCCGCTATTGGAGGTCGATATCTTCGACATATGGAGAATAGACTTCATGGGACCATTTTCATCTTCTTACGGGAACAAGTACATACTAGTTACTGTTGATTATGTCTCGAAGTGGGTAGAAGCCCTGGCCAGCCCCACCAATGATGCAAAGGTGGTGCTTAATCTGTTCAAGTCCACTATCTTCCCAAGATATGGAGTTTCAAGAGTGGTGATAAGCGATGGTGGCAGCCACTTTATCAACAAGATGTTCGAGAATCTCCTCAAGAAACACGGGGTAAAACAAAAGGTTGCCACGCCATACCATCCACAAACAAACAGGCAAGTCGAGGTCTCTAATTGCGAGCTAAAGGCGATATTAGAGAAGACAGTTGGTGCAACAAGGAAAGACGGGTCAGCAAAGCTGGATGACGCTCTATGGGCATATCGAAAAGCTTTCCAAACTCCTATAGGAAGATCCCCTTATGCCCTCCTCTATGGTAAGGCATGTCATTTACCCGTGGAACTAGAGTACAAGGCCATCAAGCTCCTGAACTTTGACATCAAAATGGCTCAAGAAAAGAGGTTGATAAAGCTCCATGAGTTAGAAGAGACTCGATTAGAAGCATATGAGAGCTCTTGGATCTAAAAGGTGACGACCAAGGCC
Organism: Alliaria petiolata; assembly: GCA_020283515.1. Taxonomy (NCBI): domain Eukaryota; kingdom Viridiplantae; phylum Streptophyta; class Magnoliopsida; order Brassicales; family Brassicaceae; genus Alliaria; species Alliaria petiolata. The sequence continues at coordinate 151,491,585 of JAHZTW010000001.1, forward strand.
TTCCATGACAAGAAGCTCAAGCCGAAAAAGTTTGCACCAGGAGACCAAGTGCTGCTATATAACTCAAGATTAAAGCTCTTCCCTGGTAAACTAAAGTCTAGATGGTTCGGTAATCAAGGAAGTTCTACCATACGGAGCCGTGACACTTGAAGACAAGGAAGGAGGTGACTATACAGTTAATGGACACAGACTCAAGCCATACTTGGCAAGTGAGAAGTACCAGCTAGGAGAGGCGACTTCGGTCCATCTCCAAGATCCCAACATCGCCTAAACGGCTAAGAAAAGTCAAGCTATGTGACTCAAAACAAGCGCTCTTGGGAGCCACCCCAAGCTTATCCTTTTTATCATTTCGTAATTTTTCTCTCTTGCTTTAACGCTTTCAAGAGTTTGTAGGTGGAGCTAATGATCGAAGAGTGAACATGCATGATCTCGGGATACCATAACGGGAAGGACACCGGTACAGATAGCCGTCACAAGATTGAAAAACGAGCACATGCGAGTATAAAAGATCATATCCTCAGATATCAGACACGGTTAACAGCCTAAATCCGTGATGGGAAGTTAAACTAGCCTATGCATCGGATTCACCCCGTGATGGTTAACCCCGATAAGAGCATGACCCGTCTGGATAACCCACTTCACCTCGGCGCCACCATTTTGGGCTCGCATAACGGTCACAGACCGATGTGGCCGTAGGTACTTTCTATCCTTCTTAACCAATCTCTTTTTGCATTCCTGATATTTTGGTTGCCTCCTCTTGAACTTTTGTTACACAGAGACTGTGTAATTTAAGTTTGGGGGAGGGTTATGTGTATAACATCTGTTTTGTTTTCTTATTTCCCATTTTCATCCTTAAGTCACATGCATAAGAAAATGCATAAAAACCCAATTTTTTTTTGAAACTTTTGCATGGTTTTAGCTGTATTTTCATTCTAGGATTGAGTCTAGATGCATTCATTTAGGATTCATAGCATTCACATAGGTTGTAAATTGTAGTCTATTCTTGTAAATAGCAATTTTTAAGTCATGAAGTCAATGCCTCGGTTCTTGTTTATTTGATGCATTTTGAATTAGACTGAACTTAAGGCAGCAGCACATTTGGAATTCATCCTGCAAATTTCAGTCTTAGCTAATGCATTATAATATGAATAATTTCCCTATTGAACTTGAACCGTAAATACTGAAAATTAATTATCTTGTTCATGCTTGTCATCAACTCATAGATTTCACTTGGACTTTCTTCTTCCTTTATACCACCCTTTTGCTTGTCCAAGTACCACATCACACCCGAAACCTTAACCTTTGCTTGAAACCATAAACACTTTTGTGAGCGTATGTGAGGCATTTGCATAATTTTCGAATCTTCTTAGGTAAAAAATGTTGGGTTTAGGGTGACAAGGTTGGATTCTCATGTAGGCGTTGGCTCACAACTCGAGTCAACAATAGGTTAGGTGGTTTACAAAGGAAAACGGCTTGATACCAATATACTAGGCCGATATTTCTGGGTAGACTAGGAAGGGTGGGTTCTGAATGTCTATCTAAGGAAGGAGAAGGAAGGAAGAGAAGTTCATTGAGTCAGACGGGGACACATAACAGGAGATGGCGGCTACAAAAGATGCTCAAAACTGAAGAAAAAGGCGATTCCAAAGAAGAAAAGAAAGCCAAAACATCAAAGTCAAAACCGGCTAACAACACCAAAGGTGAAACATGAAGGAACACAACAAAAGGAGACAAAAGAAAAGCAGAAACCAATCTCTAACAAAGAAGAAGTCCCCCAAAGATGACCAAACAAGGTAAAACGAGGAGTGAAAACGGGTATAAGGTGAAATGCCTAAGAAAAGGGTAGCCTAGGAAGGGACAAATTAGACTAAGGTAGAAATCAAATAGGTGCTTTGAGTAGATGGGAATTTATCCTTGTATACATCGATTAGTTTTTACCCTTAACATTTTGCTTTAAGAAGATTTCTTCATTGAGTGATCCCATCTAAACACTTAACCCGTTCGCACTACGAGTTTATCTTTAACTCATGACCTGACCCTTAAACAAGTGAGCTGACTGATGAGCATGAGCATGGTCCACATTTTAAGTTTTCAAATGAATGTTAAAGGGAATTCGGAATTTGAATATGCATCTAAGTTGAGATTGATTTTGCTTGACGTTGTGATGAATGTGGCTAAGGTTTTTTGAGTAAGTAGAACTATGTCTGCATCCTATAAACTTGAACTTGAACATTGACTTGATTTCCTTTAAATGGCATTTTGGATTCGAATTTACACCTTTCTTGTCAAACCTCACCCCTTCGGTTGGCTTTTGTTTGCTTGAGGACAAGTAAAAAGGCAAGTTTGGGGGTGTTGATATCTCTGCATATTTCATGGTATTAAGCATGCATTCATAGCAATTTAGGACTCATTAGTGTATATATTAGTTCATTAATCACCCATTTGCATTCATCATAGAACTAGCACTCATCATGATAGAATTACGGTCATTCGTGCATACTTTCAGTCCTTATCAGGTGCATTTTAGAGTTGAGGTTATTCGAGGATACTAAAGTGTGAACCATGGAGCATTGTGGACCAGTAACGACCTCGAAACCGATACGGGCAAGTGCAAGGATGACCTTCGAAGTGTGGCAACGACTTGTCCCCGATAGAGGTAACCCGAGATAAAGATTCCACGGGGTGTTCCCCCAAGACCAACTATCGGAGAAGGACAACGGGACGATCCCGATATAATCAGCAGCCTACGAATTTAAAAACGACAAAGTCCCGAAACATGTACCCGATATGGAGGCCACTCGAAGAGCATAAAGACAGCCTATTAGTTGCAAAACGGCTTGATGCCGTGATGTGCTAGAAGACAACGGACTTTGCTTTTTGTCTTGTAACCATGCCACATAGGTCTTTGGGACCACCTATAAAAACTCCCTTTGCACGCTTTTGGCAAAGGATCAACATTTTTCCATCTTGTTTTTCTTTTTGTTTCTCTTTTTTGGTTATCTTCTCCAAGAGAGAAAAAGCCATTTTTTTTAGATCCTTTAAGCTTGTATTTTTGTAAGGAACCTTGATTCCTCGTGTTTTGAAAGATGTTAATCGTTCTTTCCTTCATGGGATTAACGGTTTTCATAATGATTAGCAAGTAGTTTCATTTCGGTTTTAGGGATGAGGTTAGGACAAATGAGTTAAAGGTTCACTCTTTGATGCTTATCTATGCTTAAAACATCTTAATCCTTTCTTATTTGATGCTCTTATTGCTTAATCATCTTCTCTATTTGGTTTATGCCTTCAAGTTTTCTCAAAGAAACACCATGTTAGATGAAATGCAAGAATCAATCTCATAAGAGATTCGCTCTTCCTAGCGTAAGACATTAGTTGTCTAGGGAGCGTTATGGCATTAATAGAATTGTTTATTCATGCTTGCTATTCTCATGGATCACTATGCGAGAGCTATGTTAGGTTGTGTGTTAGCAAAGTGATCTATACCACGACGGTGGATTTATTTCGTTCTTGAACTCTATGCTAAGGGATTAGCCTTAAAGGTAGTTGATTTATGCATCAAGGATCAACCTTTATTATCTTTATCTCTAGTTACCTCGTCCCTTGGACCGATATTTATTATTTACTTCAAGCTTGTTATTTTGTCCTTATTAACTATTCCAACTTGATAGACTTAGTCCTTTCTCTTAGCTATTCATCTTTGTGACATTTAAGTTGATAGATCTTCTCTTTTAAACCGTTAGATCATTCTTAGCTTGCACAAGAATCTCATGAACACAATATTTTGAATCTAACCCATCGGATTGATAATACTCATAACCTATAGTACGTTCGATTATAAATAGTGGGTCATTGACCAAGTAGATCTAAAAAACTACTTATCATCAACAAGAAAAATATTTTTTGAAAAGCTTGATGGAGAGATTTCATGGAATCTTAGAATGATGAAGAGAAAGAAAGATAATAATGAAATAGTATTGTTTATGAGGCTCTCGTTCACGTGTACAGTCGTCATAGTTTACATTTCACAATATACCTCGGGTAGATCAACACCTACATCCCAATTCCAAGTAAACAAGTTACTCTTTCACACTTTCCTAATCCACAATTAAACATCTACCAGCTAGAGTATTTATACATCACATTGTCCATATTTTTAGACCATACGCTTCACATAAGTGAGGTAATAAGACATCCATCCCTCTATGTCCACATATAACCATGTACTTTTTGCTAAGCAGTTTCTGTTTCACAATACAAATCGGGTCGATCTGCACCTACATAGAAAGGCCAGGGTTACCAGTTATTTGTTCACATTTTCTTACTCCACATTTAAACAACCACAACCTACAAAATTCATACAATTCATTATATATTTTTATCCACGACGAATCACATATGTGATGTACGAGAGGGTCCATCAATTGATGTCCACAAATAATCAGGGACGCTTAGCTCAGTGCTCATGGAAACCGATTGTCTAGGTTCATCTTTCCCGTAACAACATCTTTCTCCGCATCTAGAAGATCATAACCTACAAGTCAATCCGTGGATGATCCATGACAGGAATTGATATAAGACTCGGTGGTGAGGCTTATGGCAGGCGGAAGATAAGATCTATAAGCTGCCTTTCATGCACTCTCCTATAGATCAGTGGGTGGAGATGGTAGAACAAGACTTGAATGCACAAGACTTGAGCCGAGATGAAACCTTTCAAGCTGGCTATAACGCTCTCTCTTGAGGGGTTGGTTAATGATGAAAGAAGTGAATCGAAGGCACCACAGAGATGATGAGAGGATCTCTGATACAGCAATCAACTTGGATATTGGTAAATCACACACACAAGAACACAAACAAAAATATAAGACAAGCGCCGGCTTGAGCAAAGAAGAAAGTGCGTCTCTTTATTGATAATCAAAGGTAACCAAAGATACAACACTGCAGGAGGGCTTTATAAGAGCTCGTCAGCTAGCCCTAGGGCCGAAATTAAAAAGGAAAAATGACTACTCTAAACGCTACAAAGCTAACAAATCGCAAAAAAGGAAAAATACATCACAAATGGAAAGTTCACTTAAACTAAAAAGAAAAGAAAAATAAGCCTATTCTACTTGGCTGTCTTCTGGGGCTCGAACCTGGGGCTCTTGGGCGTGCTAAGTACCACTGGGACAAGTCATCTTACCTGCACAAATTGTATAAATTGAATATAACAAGTTTTGACACGCAATGGTCTGAAATGAGTTTGTTGTGGTTGCGTCTGGTGCTGGTCTGTGGGAATACGTCGATCTCCTCCTTCCTTATCTCTCTTTGGACCTTTCTTCTTTGGATAACCTCCATACACCTTAATACCTGAGCAAACACTCCAAATATGTAAGAATATGTAAAAACCTAACCTAATGCATCCTAGACCTAACATGAATGGAAATGATACAAAAACTAAGACAAAAGTGCATGAATAAGATCCTAACTAGCATGAAATACATGTGAAAAAAGTGTAAATTGCAGGGATATCAACATCCCCAAACTTGCATTTTTCCTTGTCCTCAAGCAAAAGCCAACCAGAGGGGTGGGATTTGAAAAAATAGTGTAAATCCGAATCCAAAACGACATTTAAAAGAAATCAAGTCAATGTCTAAGTTCAGGTTTCTAGGATGCAGACCAAATTGCACTTACTCAAAAAGCTTTAGCCAGATTCTTCACATCATCAAGCAAAATCAATCTCAACCTAGATGCACATTCAAATTCTCATTTCCCTTTAACATTCATTTGAAAATTTAAAGCGTGGATCATGTTTATGCTTATCAGTCAACTCACTTGGTTAAGGGTTAGGTCACGAGCTAAATATGAACTCGTAGTGCGAACGGGTTAAGTGTTTAAATGGGATCACTCATTGAAGAAATCTTCTTAATGCAAACACTAAATGATACACACGAGGATAAATTCTCATCTACCCAAGCACCTATTTGTTTTCTACCTTAGTCTAATATGTCCCCTCCTAGGCTACCCTTTTCTCACTCCTCGTTTTACCTTGTCATGTCATCCTTGGGGGACTTCTTCTTTCTTAAAGATCAGTTTCGACTTTTTGGCTCCTTTTGTTGTGTTCCTTGTGTTTCACCTTCGGTGTTGTTGGTGGGTTTTGACTTTGATGTTTTGGCCTTCTTTACTTCTTTGGAATCACCTTTTCTTAATTTTGTTTTGAGCTTCTATTTGTAGCCGCCATCTCCTCTTATGTGTCCCCGTCTGACTCAGTGAACTTTCCTTTCCTCCTTCTCCTTCCTTAGATAAACAGAACCCACCCCTCCTAGTCTACCCATAGATATCAGCCTAGTATATCGGTCTCAAGCTGTTTTCTTTTGTAAACCACCTAACCTATTGTTGACTCGAGTTGTGAGCCAACGTTTACATGAGAATTCAACCTTATCAGCCTAAACCCAACATTTTTTGCCTAAGAAGATTCAAAAATTTATGCAAAGGCCTCACATACGCTCTCAAAAGTGTTTATGGTTATAAACAAAGGTTAAGGTTTCGGGTGTGGTCTGGTACTTGAACTAGCAAAAGGGTGGTAAAAAGAGAATAGAAAGTCCAATTGAAATCTATGAGCTGATGACAAGCATAAACAAGATAATTAAATTTTCAGTATTTACGGTTCAAGTTCAATAGGAAAATTGTTCAAATCACAATTCATTAGCTAAGACTGAATTTTACATGATGAATTCCAAATGTGGTGCTGCCTTAAGTTCGGTCTAATTCAGAATGCATCAAACAAACAAGAACCAAGGAATTGACTTCATGACTTAAAAATGGCTATTTACAAGGATTCACTACAATTTACACCCTATGCGAAAGCTACGAATCCTAAATGAATGCATCTAGACTCAATTCTAAAATGAAAATGCAACTAAATGGTTTTCTTTTTGTGGGATAGTTGAAATTTGTTTTTTTTCTATGCAAATAGATGAATGCATGTTATCCTATTCTAAGTGAATGCATGTCTATGTACTCCCCCAACTTAAATCGCACAGTCCCTGTGCGATAGAAGAGACGAAGAATACATACCTAAAAATGCAAAAATTCAAACAAAAAGCAAAGAAATAAAAACAAATGCCTATGTACAGAGATTTGGAGTGGTACCTCAGGTGTCGGTGTGATGTGAGGATGTGGTGTCCTCACTGGTCGAGAGTGATGGGTTGTCGGATTCCGGTATTGAGGACTGACTCGCACATCTCTTCCTCGATATGCTCCCCTCGTGGTTGGAGGATCTCCCAGGTTCACTCCAGGTTTGCTCCCTTAGCATGAACGAGAAGGAATGCCTCTCCTGGAGCGTTTGGATGTCGCCCTCCTTAGACCCTTCTTCCTCTTCTTCATCCTCTGGCTCCTCTGGCTCCTCGGGGTGCAAATAGGCTTGTGGCCGTGGTGAGGATGCCGATCCTCTCAGCTTGGACGTGAGGGACTTGATTTGACCCTTAAGATCCCTCACGTGTCCCTTGATTCCCTTCACGCTCGAGACGAGCTTACGGATGGAACGATCTTTCCACTTGCTGTACCGTTGGAGTATGTTGATCCGCTCGTGAGCCGTCTTGAGGGTTCGGTGTGTGGCACTCCTGATTGGCTCGAAGTGGTAACGGTTTGCTCCATAGAGAGGGAAGCCGTAATCATCTGTTGGCTCCTCATAGCCTTCATCTTCCTTCTCTCCTTCTCCAACATAGATATCAGCATCGTTCCGATATTCTTCCTCGAAATCCCCATGGAAGTCAACTTCATATGGGAACATATGCTCATCTTGTGGCTCGGGTCCAGATGTTGAGGCTCCCTGATCGTCGGCAGGTACGGGTTAGGCCTGAACATGACGACTGCTCTGTTGGACGGGAGGGTGAACATATATCAGTATCCATGCCGATATGGCTTCCCGAGAAACTGACACTTCTTTAAATATGGGATGTCGATCAACCGAATCCCATGTGTTGGCTCCTCCAGATCGACCCCAGCTCCTCTCAAGATCGCAGTAACAATCCCTCCACGGCCTACTTGAGGCTTGTCGCTTGGCGTGGAAGTCATCCACAAGTTGTAGCGGATAAGCTCCTTGAGCAATATTGTGATCAAGCCGGTGCTCCTCCTGCTTCCTCTCAGCTCAATCCCATTTCGGGTTTCTTTGATGATTTCCACCAGATCGTCATCCATAATATCCAGTTCCTTGGTCAACAACAGTCCCACACTCCTTTCTTGCAAAAAATGTATGTACAATAGCTCTTTGCACATACCTCAAGGCTGGGTACCTAATCTTGGTGCTCTTGTTCACGCCTGGCTTGTATGAGTGATAGTCTCATATTTTAGCATATTTTATCATGCATTTAGGATAGTTTTGCATTCCTTTAGTTACTTTCGATCTAGTTTGCATCCATTTTAGAGTTAGTGAGTCTTAGACTAGGCATTGCATGTTTTGCATGGTTTAGAGTCTTTTCACGTATCTTTGGAGTTAAGGAGACTTAGTGGAGGATGGTGAATGGTGTGGAGCAGAAGAACTGAGCTGAAAGCATTGGAAAAATTCGTCCAAGACTCATACCGTTGAAGTGGCCCGTGGAGAACACATTTCCCCCTACTCGGTACAACTGGAGGTGCGAAATGTATGGGTCCAGACGAAGGCCTTTCAATTAGATTCAGACTCCGAAGCTTGCTTTGTAGTTGTAGAGCATCCAATGAGATGTCCAATGGCATTGGAATCAAGTCATTCGGACCCCGGGTTAGAAAGTTACGGCGATTTTACTGCATAACGACCAGATGTATCGAGGTACATAGCTCGATACAGATCAAGCAGGATGAATCTGGATGGCATATCGACCAGATGCATCGATCTACATCGCTCGATACAGATCCATGCAGGGTAAATATCGGGTTCGAAGAAGGCTTTCCATTCTGATTCAGCCTTGGAGCTCCGCATGAAAGTTGTAGAAAATTGAATGAGCTTTCATGTGGAGGTGGTTTCATATCATTACAATCTTCGGTTAGGGAGATACAGTGGTTTTAGCAAGCACCTATCCATTAGCTCGAACTTCAATACCGACCTTTGACCAGAGTTGACCCGGATGATTACTGTTCATTATAAAAGCTCAAAGCCCTAATTTTTGTGGGTAAGCTTTATTTTCTCTTGTTCTTCCTTAAGCAAAACTTTTCTTATGTTCAAAACACATTTTGTATGAGATTTTGAGAGTTTATACAATTTGGAATTTATCTTTGTTAATCTTCCATCTTTCTATTCCCTAATCATGTTTATTAACTTTTCCTTCTTGGGATTAGTGGATTTAGCTATGATTAGTGAGTAGTTCCCTTAGGATCTAAGAGCAACAACAATGGAGACACCTTAAAATGAAGTTCTTAACTATGAAAATATATTATTTTAATACAACTTAATATTTATAATTAATTTTTAATATATAAAATATATTGAACTAGTAACATGACATGTGATTTAAGAGTGTCTTAAAATTTAAGAATTTTTCTTATTTAAGATCTTCTCTATCTTCTCTTACTTTTTGATTTTTCTTTTCTTTTTTTCTTTATTTTTTATGTTAAGAACCAAGGTGGGTGTCTCCATTGGGGATGACCTAAGGATATGGTAGATTAGGGTGATTCTAATGATGGTTCTTGATGTCTAGGGCTTAGATCATTCAATATCCTTTCTTGATTAGTGATTTTAATGCTAGATTAACTTTGATAAAAAGTGATTTAGATTAAAGAGGATTTGTCACCTACAAGGTGTTTGTTGAAATGTCCCAACCAACTAAATCAAGAGATTTACATGCTTAGCCTATGAAATTAAATGTCTAAGGTGTTTATTGGTTATATGAAGATTGTGTCTATTGCTTGATGATTATCTTTTCACTAATGATGATTAGATTTCGAATTGATAATTAGCAAAGGGATTAGTACCATGAGAATGGATTAGTCTTAATTGGTGCTTCTTACCTAAGGATTAGTATTGAAATTGATTGGTTGGACATCTTTAATCAGATTTAAAGTCACCCAAAGTCAATAACCCTATTCTTGGATTACCTTTTTATCATTTGATCATCTTGTTTAGTTATTTGCTTTGTTCTTGCTTTCATCTTTGAATGCTACTTGTTTGATCACTTAGGTTGGTAGAGAAACAACAATTTACTTATATTTGCTTACCTTAAAAAGTTATATGCATTTCTAGTGTCATCTACATCACCAAATAGATTGATACCTCAACTACTACAATGACATGAGTGGTGTTGAGTATTGAAAGTAATACACAAAAGTCCTACTTATCAATTGGTGTTGTTACCCTTTGGTGATTCTTTAGATGCATTAGAATTTTAGTTCTTGTTGAGACTAAGCTTTCTTTTTACTTTGTTTACTAACTTCTTTCACTTTGGTTTGATCCCTCTCTATATGTGCATGAAATTGAGGTATAAGGAAGAGACAATCTTGTTGACGCATTATACAACATTCACCACTTGGATAGAGGAGTTAGAGGAAGATGAGAAAGAGAAAATTTGGGTATGGAAAACCCACAACATCATGGTGGTAATGGACCACACATTATGTTGCACAAGAGCCAAGAGCACATCCTCAAGGAGGCCAAGGAAATGGCGCTCAAGCTAAAATTCATCAATATCAACCAAGGCAACCAAGGCTTATTGGGGCTGGAGATGCACTAACTACTTATGCAAATCACCATGGTGTCATCCCTCCACCAGTTGAGAACAACAATTTTGAGATAAATTTGGGCTTATCTCATTGGTGCAAAGAAACAAGTTTCATGGGTTGCCTATGGAAGACCCTTTGGATCACTTGGATGAGTTTGATAGGATTTGTAACTTGGCAAAGATCAATGGTCTAAGTGAAGATGGGTTCAAGCTAAGGTTATTTCTATTTTCTCTTGGAGACAAAGCTCATCTATGGGAGAAAAATCTTCCTCAAGGGTCAATCACTTCTTGGGACCAATGCAAAAAAGCTTTTCTTGCCAAGTTCTTCTCCAACACAAGGACTACTAGGATGAGGAATGAGATTTCAAGCTTCAATCAAAGGAACAATGAGAGCTTTTGTGAAACTTGGGAGAGATTCAAGAGCTACACCAAGCAATGTCCTCACCATGGGTTTTCTAATGAGTCACTACTAAGCACACTATATAGAGGAGTCCTCCCCAAGATTATAATGTTCTTTGATACAGCTAGCAATGGTAATTTCTTGGGCAAAGATGTGGATGAAGGTTTAGAGCTTGTTGAGAACCTAGCTCAAAGTGATGAAAACTATGGAGATGAATAGGATAGGTCTTCAAGAGGAAATGAAGAGTATGCAGAGAGTAGAAGAAAGAAAATGAAAGCAGACAAACTCCTTCAAGTGTCCCAAAAGCCAAGTGACTCTAATGGTTTTAGTACACAACAAGGACAAGGTAGCAACTATATACCCCAAGACTTGGACATGAGACAAATGCTACAAAAAATCTTACAAGGACAAGCTAGTGGTGCAATGAATATGAGCAAGAATATGGCTGAAATCCAAAATAAGGTTGATTGCTTACAATGATGTCCATTCCAAGATTGAGTCATTGAACCAAAAGATCAAGCAATTAGAGCACAAAGGAGCTTCCTCTTCATCACCCAACCCTCAAGCAAATGGTATGGTTCATGCAAACACAAATGAGTATTGCAATGCTATATACTCAAGTGAGGAGCATTCCAATGATGAGAATGTGGCTACTATCAAAGAGCTTGAGCAACTACTCTGTGGTGCAAGATAGATTCCATTAAGAGAGCTTCCATCAAGTCTCAATGTGGACATTGAAAAACAAGGTGTGGAGGTGGTCATTCAAGATAATGTGGTTATTGCTAAAGACAAGGGTAAATGAGTGCTTGAAGAGTCATTGACTCCTACACAAGTGAGGGATGAGAAGCCTCTCAAGAAAATGGTTAAGGACAGAGACATGGTGAAACTTTTGTCTCACAAGAAAAAAGCTTCTTACATTGAACCTCCTCCATATAAGCCACCACTTCCATATCCTAGGCGTGTTCTCACCAAGTCCCAAAATAAAATGCTTTCAAGCTTCAAGGGAAACATGGACAAGATTGGTGCACCATTGCCTAATGTGGATAACTTGTATCAAGTCCAGGAACACCTAAGGTTCATCAAGAACATGTTTGCAAACAAAGAAAAGGTGGAAGAGCTTATGAAAATCTTTGATCCACCAAGCACAACAAGTAATGAGCCTAAGTCTATCCCCAAGTTGGAAATCCCGGTAAATTTTTGATTTCTTGCTCTCTTGGGGATTTGAAGATAGATGATGCCTTGTGTGATTCTGGAGCAAGTGTGAATGTTATGTCCCTTGAGATGGTTAAGAGTCTAGGGATCAAGAGCATGAAGAAGCACCAATCACCAATCACATTTGTAGATGCTGCTTCAAGGCAATCACTTGGTCTTGTTGAAGATTATCCTCTAAAGATTGGAGATTGTCTTGTCTCAACCGATTTCATAATCATGGAGATGGTCAATACCAACAAGCTTCCTCTTCTTCTTGGGACGCCATTCCTCAATACCACCAGTGCAAGCATAGACTTCACAAACAAGAGAGTAGTGTTCAAGAATGTGAATGATAAAGTTTTCTACCCATCAAGCCTTATTCAATTGGATTTTGTGGTACACTCACTTGTGAGAAGGTGGAAATTAACCAAGGGCCAAGGGATTGGAAAGTCAACAAATGGAGGTCAAAAGTGTGAGTGTGATGGATGAAGATGCTCTCTACATAAATGAGTATGATGGAAAAGGCTTTGATGCTGAGTGCCTTCTTGCTATGTTTGATGTAATCAATATGGTGGATATATTTGAGCCACCAAAGAGGGCAAGAAAGAGGTCTAAGAAGAAGAAGAAGGTGCTACAAGCTGGAGCAAGCACCATGATCATCAAGAAAGGAGAAGGAACTTCAGTTCCACTCCATGACCTTCCCATTGCCTAAAGGGTTTGAAAAGTCAAGATAAGTGACGTTAAACAAGCGCTCTTGAGAGGCATTCCCATGTTTATCCTTGTATATATTCTTGCCTTTTTATTTCAATAATGTGTTTTTGAGTGTTTGTGTTCAGCATGATCGAATCAAGAAAGTTGAGCCATTGGTTCGTCCTCCTCGTCCTCCATACCTTTCTAGAGGTAACACTCTACCCTCCATTGTATATATCATTAGAATTTTCGTTTTGTTATTATGTCATATTGATTGAGGTCTCTCTTGGACTTTTATTACACAAGGGACTGTGTAATTTAAGTTTGGGGGAGAAGGTAAGAGATTTGACATGTGTTTTGTGATCTTATTTTTCTTTTCATGCATATTAGAGTTTCATGCATTTATCTAAGGCATAGAAAAAAAAAATGAAAATTTTGAAAATTTTCAAAAAAAAAAGTCATTTAGATGTTGCATTTGCATTATAGGATTGAGTCTAGTTGCATTTCATGTAGGATTTGCATTCATATGCATTGGGAGCAATGATGAGCTTTTCCTTGTACGATGCTAACTCATGTAATTAATTCAATGCCCTAGTTAGTAGTTCACTTCACTTGTCACTTAGATCTTGGTCGAAATAGGGTCTTGAAATTGATAGCCTACTCTACTCACTTGAACCGAATTTGGACATTTAATTATCATGCCTTGCTTTGAAAGTGAATTCATGGATTACATACATATTTGAGCTTTCTTACTCACTTTACCACTCTCTTGCTAGCTCAAGTAGTTACCCCTACCTTACCTTACCTCCTTTGAAACCAATTGTTCTAATGTGAATACTTGCGAGGCCTTATTTTGATTAAACTTAGAGATAAAGTGTTAGGTTTGGGACGACAAGTTTAGGCTCTCATGTAGATTCTAGCTCTCGCATTTTGGGGCTAGTAGTAGGCTTAGGATTTGGGTTTGGGTCTTGGTGATACTTGGTGTTGTGAAAAGGAATTGTATGCTTGTATTTGAGCATGATGAGTTGTGGGAAGGAAATAGAAAGAAAGGGATGATTAAAGACATTGTGAAAAGTAAGGGAAGCATAGTTTGAAATGGTGGGTCTTATGTGCTTAAAAAGTATAGCTTTAAGTTTGAAAAGTGCTAGGTAGTCTTAACAAAAGAAGAAAAGAAAATCAAAAGAACCAAAAGGCCAAGGAAAAAAAGACTACCTAGAAATAAAAAGAAGAGCTAAGTTGTTAAAAGACCACACCATTCGCTATGAGTTAAAGGTTGAAGAAGATTCTTGTAGCATCCGCGACCAGAAATCCCGAGTATGGTCATGCGGGTCATGGGATGGCCGTTATGTATACGTTCTGATTCGAGTGAGGTTAACCGTGTTTGTGTAAAAATGTTGTACAGTGAATGTGTTCGTGAGGTTATGGACCGTACCGTGGCTGTGTTTGTGAGGTTATGGACTATAGCCGGGTAAAACTGTGAATATGTCCGAGAATTTGACTAAGTGTTGAGATGGGCCATGGGCCGTGGGTTTAGTCGGCAAAAGATGGGTATAGTCGAGCGGTTGGCGAGTTAGTCGAGGGATGTGGGACATGGTCGATGAGAACTCGAATCGGACCGAACATAACCGAGGCGCATCGACTATAACCGACAGAAAACCAGGACGCGTCGGCTAGAGCGTGGCTGGGCGGTTTAGTTAGGGTTTTCGTCGAATAAAAAGGGTTTTCTCCCACAGCCGTGTTGTTTAGTCGAGAGCTATTCGTAAGAAAAATCCTAAAGGCGATTTTGGCCTAGAGAGAAAAGTTCTGTTCGAGAGAAATCCGACCGTAGCCGAGAGCGTGCGACTGCATCCGAAAGAGTTCTGACCGTAGCCGAGAGAGATCCAACAGTGTTCGAGAGATAGTCGAGGTAAGCCGATTATCACCGTGAGAATTCTGTTCTGATCTGATTTCACCGAGGCATAATCGTGTAATCTGACCGTAGGCGAGTTTTGGCCGAGTTACCCGAGGGTTGTCCGAGCGGGTTGTGAAAATCCGAGAGCACGTCGAATCCGTCCGATAGCATTTCGAATCCGTCCGAGCGATTTCGGTAAGTGTTCGGATAATTCGATTCGTGCTGAGTTTCGGTCGAATGTCACTCGACTAATCTGACTATTTTGTGCTGTTTTCGAGGGGATTCAAAATCTTGTTCGAGGAAAAGTGATCGGATAGGAAGTTATCTGAGAGGAGATTTTGGATCTCGCAAGTGTAGCCGTAGCGATAGCCAGGAGAACGCGGTTGTGTTCGACTAGCTCTGATTCTGTTCGAGTAATCACCGAATTTCATCCGACTGAAACGTTTGCCTTGTGTCTAAGGTGAGTGCGTGATTGTAGCTGGTAGCTAGAACCGTAGGAATGCTAGGTTATCTGGTTTCATTGATTGCTTGTGTAAGTTAGTGGTTTCGGCTTAGCAAGGCAATGTTCTGTAATTGTGATTTGGTTAAGTATGAACCGTGAGAATACATGATGTCTAACTAGCTTGTTTGGATAGCCGGATCGAGTCTCGTGCTTAGGTGATGTGTGATTCACGCTAGAGCCGAACCGAGTCCATAAGTCATGGTCCGCGAGCTAGGGTAGATGATCATATATGTTTTCTGAGCTTGCTTGCTAAGTGTCAATGCGAATTGTTTAACTGTTGTATGATTGCGTTTCTGTTATTGGTGGTGGTACGGGATGACTGTACTCACTAAGCATTTATGGTAATGCTTATGCCTCTCTCTTTGTGTTGAGTGTGCAGGTAAGGATGTTATTCGGGACGTTTAGTCGTGAAGGCGAACAAGGAGGCAGTGAAGAAAGAAGTGGATTAGGACGGGGTTTTGGGGGTTTTATTTATCATGATTTGTTCTGGTTATCTGGCTTTGGTTTTACCGTTGTGACTTAGGTCGAATTTGGCTAAGTTAGTATTCTGTTTAAGAACCTCTGTTATACGTTTGAAATTGGAATAATTATGCAATGAGAATGAATGTTTTATGACTTGAATCTGTTGTTTTAAGAAAAATCTGAAAAATATGCTAAGTATGAATTCTGGCTAGAGTTAGACTCGGGACGGCCGGCCCGGATAGGATTATCGGGTTGGGTCGTCACAATTCTCCTTAGAGCTTTAAAAGAAGAAGTGATTCATGAAATTTGCGGGTTTAGCAAGGCACAAAGAGCCTTGGGAGATAAAGGGTAGCTTTAGAGGGTTGAGTGAGCTTGAAAAGAATGAAAGAGAGGGCGTTAGGATCATTGACATCATTCCGGGTAGATGAGAGTCTAGTCTTGTATGCATCACTTGTCTTTTACCTTTAGCATTATGCATAAGTTTAATCCTTTTTGAGTGAAGCCCATATTTTAAATGAAAACCGCAATGAATTGAGATCATTTTCATTTCAAAGCCTAGTCCCTTAGCCAAATGAGTTCACTTGCTTTGCATTGTCATGATTCACGGTTTGCACTCAATAAATGTTAAAGAGTTGGTTTGATAGGGAGACTTATCTAGATTGAGGTTTTTGTGCATTTGATTGTTGAGATGAGCATGGCTAAATCTTTTGGAGTAGGATTGATGAAGATATCGATCCAGCCGAGAGAAATGAGCATGTACTGGTGGTTAAGTCTACACCAATGACACGGTCTAAGACCAGGAGACTTAGAGAAGTGTTAAATACAGCTGTGGAGACCCTCCTAAACACAATGGAGTTGGGAGACGCGTTCAGAACTCCACCAACACAAGCCGGCCTCAATGAAAACTCCAACGCACCCGATATGGACATATTGGAGGATTTTGCAAGGCTGAGCCTCAAGGAAGAACAGCCTCGTACAGCCCAAGGTAAGTCTATTTACTTGGCAGGAAATGGAGCCCAAAACACCAAGAATCTCGTGAAGATCACATCTGAGCCTCAAGATACCGCGAAAACATGTCTTAAAGCCGAGAGAGAACAAATGGAGCAAGAAGACGTTTTGGAAGCTAACCACGGGAAGACAATTGAGGACTTCTATCATCTCGACTTTACTGGACCTCAAGAAGTTAGAATCACCCAGAAGCCAGCTTGGACCGCACCAGAACCATACTCAACCTCGGCTAAAGCATTCCCGACCATTGCGCGCCAAAACCAGGTATATTCAATTTATACAATCTTTGCAGGTAAGACGACTTGTCCCAGTGGTTCCTAGCACATCCAAGAGCCCCATGATCGAGCCCCAGAAGAAGGCCACGAGAATAGGCATAGTTCTTTTATTTTCTTTTCGTTTAATGAACTTTCCATTTTTGATTTACTTTGCCTCCTTTCGTTTTGTTAGCTCTCTAGGTTTTATGTTGTCGTTTTACTTTATGATTTCGGCCTTAGGGCTAGCTGACGAGCTGTTTATAAAGCTCCCATGCAGCGTTGTATCTTTGGTTACCCTTTTTCATTAAAAAAATAACGCAGTTCTTCTCTTTGCTCAAGCCGCCGCCGCTTGTTTTAGACCTATTGCTTGTTCTTAGTGTGTGGATTCACCTAAGTCTAAGTGTTCGTGCAGTGTCAGAGATCCCTTATCTCTCTATGGTGCCATTTTATCCACCATCACTTCCCCTTTAATCGTCCAACAAGAGAGCGCGTGAAAGCCAGCTTGTTTGATACCATCTCGGCCCAAAGACTTATGGATTCAAGCCTTTGTTCTATCATCCATCATCCACCGATCTGTAAGAGAGAGCGTGAAAGACAGCTTATAGATCCCATCTTCTGCCTGCCTTAAGACTCACCACCGAGTCTTATATCAAGGATGAATTCAAATGCATCTTAGAATTAAGAACTAGGACATTGAGTTGATTACTTTTGTTGGAATTCATGGATTTGAGCTCCCACATTCACACCTCTCTCTTGAATTTATCATGTTTGTTTGCTTGAGGGCAAGCAAAAGGAAAGTTTGGGGGAGTTGATAGTCTCATATTTTAGTATATTTTACCATGCATTTAGGATAGTTTTGCATTCATTATTGCATTTATTTAGTTACTTTTGGTCTACTTTACATCCATTTTAGGGTTAGTGAGTCTTAGACTAGGCATTGCATGTTTTGCATGGTTTAGAGTCTTTTTCAGGTATCTTTGAAGCTAAGGAGACTTAGTGGAGGATGGTGAATGATGTGGACCAGAAGAACTGAGCTGAAAGCATTGGAAAAATTCGTCCAAGACTCATACTGTTGAGGTGATCCGTGGAGAAAATATTTTCCCTACTCGGTGCAACTGGATGTGTGAAATGTATGGGTCTGGACGAAGGCTTTCACTTAGATTCAGACTCCGAAGCCTTCTTTAAAGTTGTACAGAATCCAATGAGATTTGCAATGGCGTTGGAATCAAGTTATTCAGACCCCGAGTTAGAAAGTTACGACGATTTTACTGCATATCGACCAGATGCATCGAGCTACAGAATTCGATACATATCAAGCAGGATGAATCTGGATGGCATATCGACCAAATACATCGAGCTACATAGCTAGACACAGATCAAGCAGGGTAAATATGGATGGCATATCGACCAGAAGCATCAAGCTACATAACTCGATACAGATCAAGCAGGATGAATCTAGATGGCATATCGGCCAGATGCATCGAGCTACATATCTTGATACAGATCCGTGAAGGGTAAAGATCGGCTCAGAAGAAGGCTTTCCATTCTGATTCAGCCTCAGATCTCTTCATGCAAGTTGTAGATAATTGAATAAGCTTTCATGTGGAGGTGGTTTCATGTCATTACAATCTGCGGTTAGGGAGATATAGCGGTTTTAGCAAGAACCTATCCATCAGCTCGAACTTCAATACCGACCTTTGACCAGAGTTGACCCAGATGGTTATTGTTCACTATAAAAGCCCAAAGATCTAATTTTTGTAGCTAAGCTTTATTTTCTCTTGTTATTTCTTAAGCAAAACCTTTCTTATGTTCAAAACACATTTTGCATGATATTTTGAGAGTTTATACAATTTATAATTTATCTTTGTTAATATTCCATCTTTCTATTTCCTAATCATGTTTATCAACTTTTTCTTCTTGTGATTAGTGGGTTTAACTATTATTTGTGAGTAGTTCCCTTTGGATCTAAGAATAAGGTAGATTAGGGTGATTTTAATGATGGTTCTTGATGTCTAGGGCTTAGATCTTTCAATATCCTTTCTTGTTTAGTGATCTTAATGATAGATTAGCTTTGAGAAAAGTGATTTAGATCTAATGGGATTTTCTACCCACACGGTGTTTGTTGAAATGCCCCAACCAACTAAATCAAGAGATTTACATGCTTAGCCTATGGAAGTAGATGTCTAAGGTGTTTATTGGTTCTATGAAGCTTGTGTTTATTGCTTGATGATTATCTTTTCACTAATGATGATTAGATTTCGAATTGATAATTAGCAAATGGATTAGTAGCATGAGAGTGGATTAGTCTTAATTAGTGCTTCTTACCTAAGGATTAGTAATTAAATTGATTGGTTGGACATCTTGAATCAGATTTAGAGTCGCCCAAAGTCAATAACCCTATTTTTGAATTCCCTTTTTATCATTTGATCATCTTATTTAGTTATTTTCTTTGTTCTTTCTTTTATCTTTGAATGCTACTTGTTTGATCACTTAGGTTGGTAGAGAAACAACAATTTACTTATATTTGTTTAGCTTAAAAAGTTATATGCATTTCTAATATCATATACATCACTAAATGGATTGATACCTTAACTACTACAATGACATGAGTGGTGTTGAGTATTGAAAGTAATACACAAAAAATCCTACTTATCAATGAGCCTACTCCAAAAAGGCCCCACAATGCTTCCAGCTTCTCCCTATCGATGTTGAGAGACATCTCGCGCATATCGCCCTGGCTAAAGCCGAATATTGACTCGAGATCCCGAAATGACATTTGGTGTGTCTCGCTTCCATACTTGAAGCGGATTTAGCCATCTCCATCTTCCTCTGGAGTCTCCTCTCCGTAGGCATAGAAGGTCACCTCGAGGGATGCCAGGAATTGGAAGGTAGCCTCATCGTGTGAGGCATAAGCATTCTCCATGAACAGCCTTAGACCCAGACGTTGAAGAGGATTTGGCAATCCTCATAGATGCCAAGCTCGACCATTGTTTCCTCGTGTGGATAGCGGGTGGCCTTGAACTCCATTCGCTTAAATGTTGCTCGCATTTCGGCCAATGTGGGTTTGGAGCTCGTACTCCTTCTTCCTGATGTCCGCATGGGTGATCGAACCGTAACTGCTCTGCTTGAACTCCCCATAGGTTTCTTTCCATCTCTCTTCTATTTTTGGTAGTCTCTCGACCTCCCAAGGACATCACCGCTTCTTGTTGCTCCCACCATTGTACCTATCAACAAAAACACTCAAAAGTGTGTAAGTACGAAGTAGATATAACAAAACAATGCATCACTTGCATGCGTGTTTAAACCTAAGCATCTCTATTCATCACTAGAGAGAAATTCAAGCAAAGACGAATAGTACCACAATAGATCGAGATGAGCTTAAATCGTGAAAAGCAAAGATTTTGAATAGGCAATTTTCCATGAATTCAAACATTTTGACAGAAAATTCATAATCAATTAGGATGAACAAGGGAAATTTCAAGGTCTTGACATCAAAAGAGCTTAGCCGTGAAGCTATTCTCACAAAAAGAAGTTGTCAAAACCTAGAAAAATTCCACAACCATAAGTGTCTATGCAAAATCAGTCTACCAAAAATTACTCCATCTACTCTCAAACCTGAGACAGTGAATCTAAAAAATTCTAAGCAACAATCAAACAATTCACGATTTATGGTTGCAAATAATCCATATCGATCAAGGATGAAAGATTACCTAGCACGATTTTCACCAAATCTGTTGAAGAAAGGCGCATAGATTCATGTCTGGCTTTTTTAAAGAGACGACAAGGAGTGGAGGGGTTTTACTAGGGTTTCTTGGTTTGGGGAATAGCTGTCAGTTAACCCCAACCAATTATTCTTGCCTTATCCAGAAAGTGGGTCATGAAATAGGCGCTTTTCTCGGATTGGCTAAGTCAAAATCCCTATTACCTGGTTGACCATATCGGTTTGATCCCGATATCGCTGACTGTTGGTTTGGTTTCGCCTTGTCTGCCCGATATTGAAATCCGATAAAGACTGTATGGCTTGGACTTCGTTCCATGTCGGCTACACACCATTGTGCCTGCTTGGTATGGAATGTCCTGGGGTATTACCACGGCGTTAAGCCGTTTTTATCACTCTGATGCTGTGCCAAAACAACCTTTAAAGTGGTTTTCCTCCTTCTTGTGCACAAGTGGCCCATCTTATTCTCTCTTAGGTACTTGAAAGAATTAAACTATACTAGAAAAAGCATTAATATGTACAATGATAAGCTTGTGGTGCCTCCCAAGAGCGCTTTGTTTTGAGTTACGTAGCTTGACTTTCCTTGTTTCTTTTTCAATGAGAAAGGGGGAAATGAGCACCCCTTGATCATGTGGGAGGATCCTTACTTTCCTTGATCACAGAGATGAAATCAGCCAGAGATACATGGGAGACTCCCTCCTTGATTACCTTTCGGGACGCTTCCTTTGGGGTCAAGTCGTTGCCCTATTTTGAGGTTCCTCCTAGCTCTTGCCCGTATCAGCTTAGAGGCTGTGATCAATGCCTGATGTCATGTGGGAAGACATCGATCTCCCTTTCCTTGATCTCTCTTTGAACCTTCTTCCTCGGACAACCTTCATACACCCTTAATACTTGAGAAAACACTCCAAACATACAAGAGTATGCAAAAACCTAACCTAATGCATCCTAGACCTAACATGAACAGATATGGTACAAAAACTAAGGCAAAAGTGCATGAATGCGGTCCTAACTAGTATGAAATGCAAATGTAAAAGGTGTAAATTGAAAGGATATCAAGTTCTTTATCGTAGGTAGGATAGTTTAGTGTAGTCCCACAGAGCTTTTCACTAAAGAATGCCACTGGTCTCTTCCTCTGATGAACCGGGTGCATCACACTCAACTTCAAACATTCCTACAAAGTCTGGTAGAGCTAAAACCGGTGCTTGTGTGAGCCTCTCTTTCAGTGCATTGAAAGCTATTTCTTGAGTTGTTCCCCACGAAAATGGTGTGTTCTTCTTAATCACAGCTGTGAGTGGTGCAGCTATTGCACTGAAGTCCTTTATAAATCGTCTATAGAAGCTTGCTAGGCCATGAAAACTTATTACATGACCGATTGTAGTTGGTGTTGGCCATTCTCTTATTGCTTTCATCTTCTCCTCATCCACGTGTAGTCCCTGTTCACTTACTACAAAGCCTAAGAACACAAGTTGATTGGTACAGAAGCTTGCGAAGTGATTTAAACACTAGTTCGAGATGCTTGAGATGATCAGATAAGTTCTTGCTCTAAATAAGTATATCATCAAAATAAACAACTACAAATTTACTTATATAAGCACGCATAACCTGGTTCATAAGGTGCATGAATGTACTAGGGGCATTGGTTAATCCGAAAGGCATAATGAGCCATTCGTACAAGCCTTGCTTGGGCTTGAATGCGGTTTTTCACTCGTCTCCTTCACGCATTCTGACTTGGTGGTAACCACTCTTCAAGTCTACCATCGAGAAAATGGTAGAACCACTTAACTCGTCTAGCATGTCATCTAGTCGCGGAATAGGATGTTTATACTTGACAGTAATGTGGTTTATGGCTCGGCAGTCCACACACATCCTCCATGTACCATCATTCTTTGGAACTAGAAGCACTGGTACATCACAGGGACTGAGACTCTCTCAGATGTATCCTTTATCTATTAAGTCTCTCACTTGCTTTTCTAGATCCTTAGTTTCTTCCGGGTTCGTTCGATACGCTGGTTTATTAGGCAAAGCAGAACCTGGAACAAGATCAATCTGATGCTCTATGCCTAGGATTGGGGGTAATCCAGATGGTATCTCTTTAGGGAACATGTCTTTGAACTTGTTTAAATAGCTATGACCTCGGTTGGAAGTTCTAACTCGACTGTTCATGTACGTAGACAATCTTTAAACAACATTAGTAGCACGGTGCCTGTGGCATACAAGGTTTTATGAATAGTATTTGTAGATAAGTAAAGGTTAGACTTACTTACCTCAATCTCTTTACTCATATGGGTTTGCAATTTGTGTACCTCAGATGGTGTAAGAGGCGCAATATTATACTTTCGGTCCTTATGCGTGAATGAGTAATGATTTGTGCGCCCATGGTGGTGTGTAGCTCGGCCAAACTACCACGGTCTACCCAACAGTATGTGTCCAGCTTGCATTGGTGCCACGTCACAAGTGACTTGGTCTTGATACTTCTCCACGCTGAATGACACATAATATTTCTCTATGATCTTTAATTCCGTTTGATCATTGAGCCACCTTAGTTTGTATGGTCTCGGATGCTTAGTCCTCTCAAGTCCTAGTTTATCCACCATATACTTGCTAGCCATCTATAATCATATTACATACCATTCCCTTGATGGTACATCTTGTATGAAAGATCTTTTCTCTTTGTACATTCTCTTCGGGGTTGACGAGAACACTTAGTACTCTTATGGTCACTAGCACCTCACCAATGTCAGGGTACTCAATGTCGTCACCTTCCTCACTAGCATCATCATCTTGCTCGTTTTGAGACTCATAGTCTCCACTAGGTGTGAGAATCATCACTCGCTGGTTTGGGAAATTCTCTAACCATGTGCATTCTGCCTTGGCATTTAAAACATGTTATATCACGAGTTCTTTGATTAGTACTAGAAAACTTACCTTGCTCTGCTCGGTTGAATTTTGGAGCTTCGGTGTTTTTTCCTTTGAACCTTGAATCAATCTCCACGGCTTTGCCTTTGTCTAACTGTCTAGAACTACTTTCTGCCCATGGTTGAGGTTATTTGTTGTGGCTGGTGTTAGATATCTTACGTTTGATCTGCTGATCCACTTGTACATAAAGATGCAACATGTGGCCACTAGTCCAAAACATTGCCTTCTCCTTTTAGCCATGCTTCTGTCCCACCATGCAAGTGCATTATCAGTGAGCTTTGCTGCTGCCACAGCCACTTTCTTGCATTCCACATACCCATAGCATTCAAAAATATGCGCTAGGCGTCTCTCCCAATCCAGGTAGACTTTTGGATTTGATTTTCCTGCAAAAGTAGATGGTGTTAGTTTAAACTCATGATTCTGTTCACGAAAATATACTTCTCTTGCTGTGTTTCTCCGTAGAGGATCTTGTCTCCTCTGGTGTCGGTGAATTAGAGGATCCTGGAAATCATATTCTAAGTGCGGCATGTTGATGACTAGCTTTTGGAGCAAGTTTAATCAAACCTAAAACATTGTTCTTTTTTTGTTGTGGTACTTTAAGTGTCAATCCAAATTGGGGTGAAATATACTAGGAATACAAGAGTTCAATGAAGCTAAGCAGAATTCGGATTAATTGGTGAAGACTCCTATGAAGATTACTTGCGGTTATTATACAGACACAAAAACTATTTTAAAATCCCTACAGAAGGGTTATA
This sequence comes from Alliaria petiolata, assembly GCA_020283515.1. Classification (NCBI taxonomy): domain Eukaryota; kingdom Viridiplantae; phylum Streptophyta; class Magnoliopsida; order Brassicales; family Brassicaceae; genus Alliaria; species Alliaria petiolata. The sequence continues at coordinate 151,516,033 of JAHZTW010000001.1, forward strand.
CAACTAGTAGATGACTTCTAAACAATTAAACAACCGATCTACTAATTTTATAAAATCAAAATCTAAAACAGGATTAACTAGACAATTTGATGGTGAGTAGCAAGATTTTCAAAAACTATTTCTAGAACTCAAACGACTACCAAAACAAAACCAGACAGTAAAACAAGACTCTAGACAATTTCTAAAATACTAAAAATAACAAAAACATAATTTTAAAAATTTAGAAAACTCTATTGCATAATTAAGCTATCTAAGAGGATTTTTGGAAAATAAATAAACTTTAGATTAGAGAAAAATGGTTTTTAGTTTTCAAATATTAAAAACAGATTCAAGGTTGGGATTCATTCTTAGGGAGGTTGAAAATTCGAACTTGGGGTTTTGAAAACATTATTTTCTACACTTTTTAGTGCTATCTCTAAGCCTTAAGAAACCAAACTAGATTTACCCATGATGTGTGGTGTAAATCCTTTCTTCACCCTTTCCTC
>JAHZTW010000001.1:151519901-151533122 GCA_020283515.1 Alliaria petiolata
GATTTTTATTTATATAACAAAGGATTCGATACAACTTTAGAGTTTGCACTATAGGCTATTACAAGTGTTCGATCCTAGTCTATCCAGTCTAATACGCCACCCATCCTTCCTAGCCCTTGTCTCGCGCGCCTAAGCCACATCTTTACCACGATCAACATCGTTTCCTGAAATCAAAGAGGCGTAAGTAATCTTATATTTACTTAGTGATGCGGAAATTCGCCTATCAATGACTATATGAACCCGTCCCTTAGTATTTCCCATAGAATTCCTTAATATCCGAATCTAGCCCAAGACTTAGAATAATCGCATAGGCTTTAGCCGAGCCTTGGTAGAATCTATCCGATCCCCAAGTCACTCGCCAAACCGTGCGTAAACCAATCCCGGATATATTCGTCTCGTTCCCAGCCACGTCGTGACAATTTGCCTTAAACAATAACCGTTTGCCAATAACCGCAACTATTCCGCGAATAGCCGAGGTGAGTGGAAGCGGCTATGACCGGCCGTGACTGGCCGACTGGCCGTGGTCACGCACTCATGAATCCGTTCGATTACGATCAATCTATCTACGCATGGTTAAGCAGAAATACAAATATTAACCATGTAATTAGAGTTTTGGCCGAATAACCGTCCAATCATTCCATAACAGTTCCGGCGAACCGATAGTCATAGATTCATTGTCTAGATTATGGCCGTAGCACTCACCTTTGCCACTCATTCTGGCGTGTTGGCGGTTTTCTCCCATTCCTTAGTCGCTGATGGATCCATCTTGACTCGATCCTCTCGGCCGACTATCCTTTCTGGATTTATCCCACGCGATCCGTACGATATCCGATAACCGCTCGACTATCCACGAACACGTCCGGCGATCTCTTCTCCTTTCTCCATTATATCCTTTTTCCCTCGGTTATTTTCGTGTTTTCTCTGGATATTTTCCCTTGTATGCGTTGTGTGTGCAGAAAATCGTTAATGTATCCCTTATATAGGATTTGTGGCTGAGAATGGTTGATAACCGCCCCTTTTTGAATGAACGGATGCCACGTCTATTCGCTAAGTAACTGCCACAACCGTCCCGCACACTTGGTATGTGTGTGGATCAACCTTATCCGAGCGTCTCATTCCCCAGCCCTCAAGCTAGTCAGGTTCGGCGTCCAGCTAGCTTCACTGGCTGGCCAGCTAGTACAACCACGCACCGAGCTGACCTGATTATCGAACACTCGGTCCAGCTGAGTCGAGCTCCCGGCTAGCTATCCCAACTGCCGCACAGTCCGCCCAGCTGAGTCGAGCTCCCGGCTAGCTACCACAACTGCCGAACACTCTGTCCAGTTAAATCGAGCTTCCGGACAGCTGATCCAGCTGGTTTACCTCGATCTTTCAGCTCGTTCCAGCTCAGTTTAGCTCGTCCGATCCACTTGAGCTACTTCCCTTCTTTTTCCCGACCTTTTTTCAGTCTTTTTCCCCCTTATTCGGCTAAGTCCTTTCCCATTCGACTTAGCTCACACTTCGGACCATGGAACGGATTTAACTTGGTCTCTATCCAACTAGTTTTCTTCCCATTCCCAACCATGTTCCGTCCCGGCGATCCTAGCGAGGATCGGGGATGTTACAAGTCTCCCCCCCTTGAAAGGGATTTGTCCTCGAATCTGAGTCGACTTGTTTAGCTTTGTTTAACTTTAAGCCTGTATTCTCTTCTTCGGCTGTTCTAGGCCGTGTTTGAAGTGTTTCTAATTTGCCTAACACTTCTGGTTGAACCTCTTGGAAAAAGCCATTTCCTTGTGAGATTTCCTCGAACCACTTAGGGAACTCAACCTTCATTCTATTTTCGGTTTCCCAAGTTGTTTCTTCTACGCCATTGCATTCCCACGCGACCTTAATCATTTTGATCACTTTCCTTCTTGTTAACCTTTCCATTCTATCTACAATTCGAACCGGTCTTGCTTCGACGGTTAGATTTTCTTTGAGTTCTGAAGGTAACTCAGGAACAATTACATCTTGGTCCGTTAAACATTTCCGCAGTTGGGATACATGGAAAACGTTGTGAAACGCAACCATTTCGGCCGGCAAGTTCAGCTTGTACGCGACTGTCCCAACACGTTCGGTGATTACGAATGGACCAAGGTATCTCGGGTCTAGTTTCCCTTTCTTAGATGTCCTTGCTCTTCCCTTGAAAGTGATCATTTTTAGATAGACCCAATCACCAATCCCATACTCAATGTCTTTCCTACGCTTATCCGCGTAACTCTTTTGTCTGTTTTGAGCCTCTTTCATTTTGATTCGTAAGAATTTAATCTTATATGTGGTTTGTTCCACAATATCCGGCCCAATCACACTTCGCTCGCCTACTTGTGTCCAACATATTGGCGTTCTGCATGGCCGCCCATATAACGCTTCGTATGGCGACATCCCAATGCTGCCTTGGTGACTATTGTTGTATGCAAATTCGGCCAAGGGTAAATGCTCTTCCCATGAGCCGCCCCAATCTAGTACACAAGCCTGTAGCATATCCTCTAAGATTTGGATGGTCCGTTGCGATTGCCCATCAGTCTGTGGATGGTAAGCCGTGCTCATGTTTATTCTGGTGCCTAAGGCTTTTTGGAAAGCCTTCCAGAAAATAGATGTGAACCGGGAATCCCTATCCGAGACTATACTTACTGAAACACCATGCAACCGGACAATCTCCTCAATATACTTGACTGCGATCACATCAGCTCCGTCCGTCATCTTTATTGCGATGAAGTGGGCCGATTTAGTCAGCCTATCGACTACCACCCAAGCCGCGTCCTTCTTTGTCCTTGTCCTCGGCAAGCCAGTCACGAAATCCATCGTAACATTATCCCATTTCCATTTTGGAATGGGCAAACTCTGCAACAGTCCACTTGAAACTTGATGCTCTGCTTTGACTAGCTGGCACGTTGGACATTTCGAAACCCAGTCGGCTACATCCCGTTTCATTCCAACCCAATGGTAATACCGTTTTAGATCGCGGTACATCTTATTCATCCCCGGATGGATTGAGAACTTAGACTGATGTGCCTCCCTTTCACGTTCGGCACACTGACCCGACCATTGACTATGATCGTTCCATTGTTAGAGATTTGGTACTCGGTCTTATCATTCTGAGCTACCTTACTTAGATTCTCATCTTGTCCTTGAGCGAATCAAATCTTAGTAAGCAAGTCGGCCTGGTCAGCCGCACTTAAACCCAACGGTTCAAGATCGCTAGACAAAGCATTTAAGTGCAATGTCCCGATCATATTCACCAACACTTCAGCATCTTTTCCTGCAGCCACGTCTGACCGCCTTCTACTCAAGGCATCCGCGACCAAGTTTGCCTTTCCCGGATGGTAGGCAATGTCTAGGTCGTAGTCAGCCACGAATTCCATCCACCTCCTTTACCTCAAATTTAGATATGGCTGAGTGAAGATGTACTTCAGACTCTTGTGGTCGGTGAAGATTTGCACTTTAGCCCCATAAAGATAAGATCTCCATATCTTAAGTGCAAACACTACTACGGCCATCTCTAAATCATTAGTGGGATAATTTCCTTCATGCTTCCGTAATTGCCTCGAAGCATAGGCTATTACCTTGCCATTCTGTATCAGAACACAGCCGAGCCCGGATATAGACGCATCTGTAAAGACCATGTACGGTTCATCCGTTTCCGGCAAGGCTAGGACTGGTGCGCTTATGAGCATGTTCTTTAACCCAGAGAAACTCTTCTCACATTCCTCCGACCAATTGAACTTTGTATCCTTCCCAGTTAACTTAGTCATGGCTTGCGCCATACTAGCAAAACCCTTCACGAACTTTATGTAGTATCCAACCAATCCGAGGAAACTCCTTACTTCGGTGGCATTCCGTGGCCGTGGCCATTCCTCAATGGACTTAATCTTCTCATGATCCACCGAGACACCCATATCCGACACAATGTGTCCCAAGAATCCAATCCGTCTCTGCCAAAAGCTACATTTGCTTAGCTTGGCATAGAGTTTCTGTTCCCTTAGCCGTTCTAGAACTGCCCTCAAATGCCCTTGATGGGTTTCACGATCTTTTGAATAAACGAGTATGTCGTCTATGAAGATGATCACATACTCATCAAAACAATCACGAAAAATCACATTCATCATTTTCATAAATGCCGCTGGAGCATTAGTAAGGCCGAAAGGCATAACCACAAATTCATAGTGGCCATACCTTGTCCTAAACGCTGTCTTTCTCACATCCGTAGGTTCTATCAAAATTTGATGGTATCCCAAAGCCAAGTCGATCTTGGAAAACCAAGTCGCTCCCTTAAGCTGATCCAGTAACTCATCTATCCGTGGCAAAGGGTACCTGTTCTTGACCGTTACACAGTTCAAGCCCCTATAATCGATGCATAGCCGAAAGCTACCATCCTTCTTCTTCACGAATAGGACCGGTGCACCCAAAGGTGAACTACTCGGCCTAATGACACCCTTCTCTAGCAAATCCTCCAATTGTTTCTTTAGCTCGGCCATTTCGGCTGGAGCCATCCGGTAAGGTGCTTTGGAGAGTGGAGTCGTTCCTGATTCGAGTTCTATCGTGAATGGATCAGACCTATCCGGGGGTAAACCCATCAAGGACTCGAACACATCCGCGAAGTCTCTTACCACCGGAATGTCCTTTATCTCTGCACTTTTCCCGACTTCCAGGGTCGTGATGGTGGCCAAGTAGGCTTCGCACCCTTTCTCGAGCATCCGTTCTGCTTGGATTGCCGAGACGACTAAACTTCCTGAAGTTGGCCGAATCCCTTGGAATTCCAACTTCATTCCTTCCCTTTCAAACCGTACACGTCCTCGGTGACAGTCTAAGGTTGCCTTTTATTTTCCCAGCCAATCCATTCCCAAGATCACCTCGTGACTCTTGAGCTGGACAATGACTAAATCTACCGGCATTTCCACTCCACCAATACTTACTGGAATGTCACAAACCATTCCCAGCGTGGTCATGGCCTGACCGCCAGCAGCATTGACTATGCCGAAATCATTCCTTGGTCCCTTTAGGAACATTCCCTTTCCAATCATATCCGGACTCACAAAGTTATGTGTTGCCCCGGAATCAAACAAGGTGTGTGTTGCAACACCACCAATATCCAAGGTCCCTACACATTCGCCTAGAATGGTAAGTTCCTACCCTTTAACCCGATGCAATGCAATGCTCGTATTGAAATAGGATAGGCTTAGTGACATACCAGTGATCGCGCTGAAATTACCGGCCTCGCCAGTTTCCTTTGACAGCTCATAAACTCGTGGGGTCACGGCTGGCCTCTTGCCTTGAGCCGACTGGTCACCTCTTCCCCGGTTTCCCTTTGAGTCCACTTGTCTTTCCACCTGCAGCTTCGGGCATTCTCTCTTAAAATGTCCAGCTTTTCCACAGTGGTAGCAAGTCCTCTCTTCGCCACCAGTCACTTTGCCTTGATCCATTCGCGGACAGTTTTGGATCCCATGGTCTCGACTGCCGCACCTAGCACATGCTCCCATTGTCTTCCAGCAATCACCGCCGTGCCTTTTCCCGCAAGTTGCGCATTCACCGCGCCTCACAATAGACTTAAGCCGATCATCCGTCTGATCGCGCTTTCTCTTCTTATCACCCGACCTGTCGGTCGTACTTGGCCGAGATGAAGGCCTAGCCCGGTTCTCCTCCGCGAGGTTGGACTCGACCATCGCGGCCCTTTCAACCAACTCCGAAACAGTGCCGAAGGTGCGGACCGAGCAGTGAGTTCGCAGTTCCACCCTTAGGCCCAGAGGAACCGACGAACTTGAACCGACTCCTCCTCGAGTTCTCTTCCCACATAGCGCCTGAGACGGTTGAATTCCTCCTCATATTCCCGAACCGATTTTTGGCCCTGGACTAGATCAAGGAAATCACTCTCAAGTCTATCCCATGCCTCGGATGGGAAGAACTTCCGGTTGAACTCAGTCTCGAAGTCACCGAAGGTCACGATGCGCCCACCAGTGCGCTTATCCACCGCAAGCCACCAATTATGTGCGTCACCTTCCAGAAAGTGAACCGCAATATCCTTCTTGTAATCATCCGGGCAGCGTGTGGAACTAAAGTTCCTTACTAGCCGACTCCTCCATTCGTCCGCCTCAATTGGATCGGAACTACCCTTGAAATGACTTGTTCCGAGCCGTGAGATATGCTCCAGCAGACTTAAGTAATCCACCTTCCGAGTGGTTCTAGCCGTTGGTGGATCAATTTCCAAAACTTCAGCCAGATTTTCCACACGTTCAACTACTACCGGGGCAGCTGCACGAATCCTAGTAGACTGCCCCACAGTAGGATTCTCGGCTGGCGTGATACTCTGGGCCAAAGCCGCCAATTGGGTCTTAACCGTCTTTAGCGCCACCCATATTTCCCTTGCCGAAGGCATGACGGTCTGGTCATTCTCACCAGCCGCGTTAACATCATTCCCCAAATACGGGTCTGATTGCCGAGCCACGTTCAATGACTCAGCCATTTCCTCACGATTCTCATTACCACGGACATTTCCAGCAGGGGCCTGAGTCTCGGCTTGCGTGGTTTCGACCACAGGCGTTGTCCCGATTCGCCCAGTCACAGGACCGACTGGGTTAGCAACGCCTTGGTTCACTCCATCGCCTGCAGCTGCACTCGGATCTGCCGGTGCTTTCTCCTTCTTGCTTTTTCCCGATTTACTCTTTCCCACCTCAGATTTAAACATATTAGCATCACCTAATCATATAAAAATCCAAACGAGACTAAGTAAAATCCAAACAATTCCTAGCGCGAGACACTATAGCCGGATGAGTGGCATTCCCAAACCCAACACGTACTGTCCTAGGAGCAACATGGCTCTAATACCAACTTGAAACAACCCATCCCTGACTTTAAGTCCGAGAGGCTGTTTCCACTCGAAAACCATAAGTGCTTCCGAGCCATTCAGTCCGTTTTAAGGTCTATTCTTTAAACGAGGTTCATTGATTCGGTCATTCTGAGATTCATAAGTAATAGAGTCGATTTGTAAGAGTTAGATAAACAAACTAGATTTTTATTTATATAACAAAGGATTCGATACAACTTTAGAGTTTGCACTATAGGCTATTACAAGTGTTCGATCCTAGTCTATCCAATCTAATACGCCAACCATCCTTCCTAGCCCTTGTCTCGCGCGCCTAAGCCACATCTTTACCACGATCAACATCGTTTCCTGAAATCAAAGAGGAGTAAGTAAACTTATATTTACTTAGTGATGCGGAAATTCGCCTATCAATGACTATATGAACCCGTCCCTTAGTATTTCCCATAGAATTCCTTAATATCCGAATCTAGCCCAAGACTTAGAATAATCGCATAGGCTTTAGCCAAGCCTTGGTAGAATCTATCCGATCACCAAGTCACTCGCCAAACCGTACGTAAACCAATCCAGGATATATTCGTCTCGTTCCCAGCCACGTCGTGACAATTTGCCTTAAACAATAACCGTTTGCCAATAACCGCAACTATTCCGCGAATAGCCGAGGAGAGTGGAAGCGGCTATGACAGGCCGTGACTGGCCGACTGGCCGTGGTCACGCACTCATGAATAAGTTCGATTACGATCAATCTATCTACGCATGGTTAAGCAGAAATACAAATATTAACCATGTAATTAGAGTTTTGGCCGAATAACCGTCCAATCATTCCATAACAGTTCCGGCGAACCGATAGTCATAGATTCATTGTCTAGATTATGGCCGTAGCACTCCCCTTTGCCGCTCGTTCTGGCATGTTGGCGGTTTTCTCCCGTTCCAGTTCAGTTTAGCTCGTCTGATCCACTTGAGCTACTTCCCTTCTTTTTCCCGACCTTTTCTCAGTCTTTTTCTCCCTTATTCGGCTAAGTTCTTTCCCATTCGACTTAGCCCACACTTCGGACCATGGAACGGATTTAACTTGGTCTCTATCCAACTAGTTTTCTTCCCATTCCCGACCATGGTCCGTCCCGGCGATCCTAGCGAGGATCGGGGATGTTACAGAGCTCCTTGTGCACCAGCTTCTTGTCATGAAAGGCTTTGGTCCTTTCCTTGTAAATCTTGGCGCTCTCATAGGCATTCATCCTTATCTCATCAAGCTCTTGAAGTTGTACCAACCTTTTCTCTTGGACCGTCTTGAGATTGTAGTTTAGTTGCTTCACAGCCCAAAGAGCCTTATGTTCTAACTCCACAGGAAGGTGACAAGACTTGCCATAGAGGAGGTCAAAAGGCGTGGTTCCAATGGGAGTTTTGTTGGCCGTTCTATACGCCGAAAGAGCGTCATCAAGCTTGCTAGACCAATCCTTTCTTGTGACTCCCACGGTCCTCTCTAGTATAATCTTGATTTGTCTATTTGAAACATCCACTTGGCCTCTTGTTTGAGGGTGATAGGGCGTGGCCACCTTGTGCTTAACACCATGTTTTCTCAAGAGACTTTCAAAAATCTTGTTGATGAAGTGGCTGCCTCCATCACTAATTACCACTTTAGGAACTCCAAATCTTGGAAAGATGATTGTCTTAAAGAGTTTAACCACCACCTTTGAATCGTTTGTTGGTGAGGCTATGGCTTCCACCCACTTAGACACATAGTCTACTGCTACAAAAATGTACTTGTTGCCATAAGATGATGGAAATGGGCCCATGAAATCAATTACCCACACGTCAAAGATCTCCACTTCAAAGATTGGTGCTTGTGGCATTTCGTTTCTTTTGGTGATGTTCCCGGCTCTTTGGCATGCTTCACATGAGTTGATGAACTCATGCGCATCTTTGAACAGTGTAGGCCACCAAAACCCAGCTTGGAGAACCTTTGTAGCCGTCTTGAAACTAGCAAAATGACCCCCATATGTCATACTGTGGCAATGTAGAAGTATGTCTCTCGCCTCTTCTCTTGTGACACACCTTCGGTACATGCTGTCCACACACCTTCTGTATAGGTAAGGGTCATCCCAAAAGTAGTGTGAGACATCCCTCATAAATTTCTTCTTGTGGTACCGGTCCAAATGAGTAGGCTCTTCTCCACAAGCTAAGAAGTTAACAATATCCGCATACCAAGGGAGATCTTCTTCCCTTAGACTCAAAACTTCTTCAAGCTTCTCTTCTAGCCTTGCACATACCACGGTGTTGACCATCATAAGTTGCTCTTCAGGGAGTGAGTCATCTAAAGGTAAGACTTCATCCACCCTCATCGTTGAAAGATGATCCGCTACACCATTCTCTATGCCTTTCTTATCTTTGATCTCCATATCAAATTCTTGCAAGAGAAGGATCCACCTCAGGAGCCTTGGCTTGGTGTCCTTCTTGGAGTAGATGTACCTCAGTGCTGCATGATCAGTGTATACTATCACCTTAGAGCCCACCAGGTATGACCGGAATTTCTCAAACGCAAAGACAACCGCTAGGAGCTCCTTTTCGGTGGTTGCATATTTTATTTCAGTATCGTCCAGGGTGCGACTAGCATAGTAGATAACATGCAATCTCTTGTCTTTCCTCTGCCACAAGACAGCTCCTACAGTGTAGTGACTAGCGTCGCATATGATCTCAAAGGGAAATTCCCAATCCGGAGCTTGGACTATTGGTGCGGTTACTAGCGCGTCCTTGATGGTTTTGAACGCTTGGTGGCATTCTTCATCAAAGTTGAACTCAGCTTCTTTGCATAGTAACCTTGTGAGGGGACGTGCTAGCTTGGGCTCCTGTAGAAGCCGGCATGCCCCAAGAAACTCCTTATCCCTTTCACGTTAACCGGAGGGGCCAAAGTGACCACCACTTCCACCTTTGCTCTATCCACTTCAATGCCCTTTCCTGAGATCTTGTGACCAAGGACAATTCCCTCTATCACCATGAAGTGACATTTCTCCCATTTTAGCACGTGATTGGTCTCCTCACACCTCTTGAGTACCCTGCACAAATTAGACAAACAAACACCAAAGGAAGAGCCATACACGGAGAAATCATCCATGAATACCTCAACCATCTCCTCAATCAAGTCAGAAAATATAGACATCATGCATCTTTGAAATGTGGCAGGAGCATTACATAAACCAAAAGGCATTCTCCTATATGCATAAGTTCCATAAGGACAAGTGAATGTTGTCTTTTCTTGATCATTAGACCATCTCCAATGGTTAGCTCTATTTTTTACTCTAAATATATAGTTCTTTATAAATAGAGACTAGGTTTGCTCCAATAGTTAACTCTATTTTTTACTTTAAAAGAAGAATATTCTTATTATATTCTATTTTTCTTTAGTTAATAATTTCTTATAGGTCCTTTTACTTTACAAGTATACAAATTTTATCCATTTATTTTATATGTTTAACAAAAAATAAATAAATTTTGATTTCATTAAAATTAAACATTTACCACAAAAATAAATTTTAATGTTATTTTTAATTTAATATCATTCAATGTTACATTTACATATTTAATTAATTATATAATTAGTTATCATTAATTTAATCTTGTTTTAGTGTAAAATAAAATATATAAGTTTTGTTTAGATATAAAATAAAAACATATCAAAATGTAAAGGATTATTTTGTAAATAAAAAAGTTCAACTCTAAAAAATAGAGATCTTTATTTGTGACTCCAAATTTGGAGTTACAAATAGAAATCTCTATTTTTAGAGTAAGATATAGAGTACCATTGGAGATTGTTTTACTCTAAAAATAGAGTTTAGAGGCAAAAATAGAGTCTCATTGGAGATGCTCTTAGGGTGAATCGGGATTTGAAAGAAGCCACTATAACCGTCTAGAAAACAGTAATAGGGGTGGTTGGCTAATCTTTCTAGCATTTGGTCAATGAATGGGAGTGGGAAATGGTCTTTCCTAGTGGCCTTGTTAAGTTTTCAATAATCTATACACATCCTATGACCTGTGATGATCCTAGAAGGTATTAGTTCATCATTCTCATTTTTTATAACCGTGATACCACCCTTTTTAGGCACCACATGAACCGGTGAGATCCACGTGCTATCACTTATGGGGTATATCACGTTGGCCTCTAAAAGTTTTAGGATTTCTTTCTTAACCACTTCTTTCAAGTTCGGGTTCAAACGCCTTTGGTGTACAATTGAAGAAGTGTTCTCATCATCTAAATGAATCCTATGAGTACAAAGTAATGGTGAAAAGCCTTTGATGTCACTGAGAGAATACCCAATGGCCTTCCTATACTTTCTCAATTCCCTAAGGAGCGAGTCTAACTCATCATCATTCAGGTTGTCATTAACAATGAATGGGTAAGTCTCATTCGGTCCTAAGAAAGCGTACCTTAGCCCAATGGGTAGCTGCTTGAGGTCCACCTTTGGGGCTAGCAGCTCACTCCAGTCCTCCTCTTGGCTTGTTTTGAGGTTGATGTCCTCATTTGCTTCCTTAGACCCCGAGTCATGAGCTTCCAAGCTATCTTCGTCAAATGTCTGCCCCGCAGAGATCGAGTGGATGGGTCGATCTATCACTCGATCTGGGCTGGATCGAGTAGGCTCTCTCGATTCACTCAGTCGTTCTTCATTAGATCGGGCGGCAGATCGAGTAAGTGGGTTGATCTCTTCATCGGATCGAGTAGATTGCTCGATCGGTCTATCGATCTGTTGATCGGATCGAGTCAGCGGCTCGATCTGGCACTCGATCTCTTTGACAATTTTGCGAGAATCAAGGATGCGAATATACTCTTGGGTGTGATCACTTAGGTAGCCATACTCTCCACACTCCTTTGTCAGCGCCAGCAGTAGATGATCCTCTTAACCCAATTCCTCTAGCAACTCATCAGCCAAAAGATCCATAGCTTCTATGTAGAAGACTTGTCCATCAATAGTCGGTTTCTTCAAAACCTCGTTGATATCAAAGTTAAGCTTGATGTCTTTGCCCAAGTGCAGTGAAATCTTGCCATTCCTGACGTCTATTATGGCTCCAGCAGTTGCCAAAAATGGTCTTCCAAGGATTAAAGGATCATTGGGTTCTTCATCCATTTCAAGAACAACAAAATCCGTGGGGACACTCACGTTGTTTATCCTCACGGGTAGGTCTTCAAGCACTCCTACTGGGAGTCTTACACTTCGGTCGGCCAAGATCAATGAGATCCTGCATTCCTTAAACTTGGTGAAGCCTAGCTTCTTTGCAATGGAGTAGGGCATTAAGTTAATGCTTGCCCCTAAGTCGCACAAACAGTTGCTAAACCTCAACGGCCCTAGCGCACAAGGTATGGTGAATGAACCTGGATCTCCTAGCTTCTTTGGTGCTATCTCTTTGTGGATGATTGCACTGCATTCTTGGCTCAGCACCATGACTTCTTGGCAACCTTTAGCTGTCTTGGCGAGTGTATCTTTTAGAAACTTGGCGTACTTCGGCACCATGGCTAAACAATCGAGTAGTGGCAATTTCAGCTCCACGTTTCTCAAATGTTTCTCGAACAAGGCTCTCTGCTTCTCTACCAGCTGCTTCTTGAAACGTCCAGGGAAGGGGAGCTTTGGTTTGTAAGGTGGAGGTATGAAAATATTTTTTTCCTTGCTTGTTTCCCCCACTTCTTTTGCGAAAATCGCTTCCTTGCCTTTTCTTGCTCTTTCAATGTAGACATTATCAAATGTGATCTCTTGATCATTTGAAAGATCACTCCCCTCTTCTTGAATGACAATGTCCTCATTGTCTTTAACTGTAGATGGCGGTGCTACCATTTTTCCACTCCTTAGGTTGATAACATGTGCATACTCCTTCGGATTAGCCTCACATTGGCCGGGTAAAGTACCTTGGCCGCTAGTACTTGCTTTTCCTTTCTCCAGCTGACGAATTTTGTTGTTGATGTTGGTGAGCTGGGTAGAGACGTCCTGAAAGGAGGAGTCCATGCGTTTGTTGATATCAACATATTTTTGATCACTGGTCGTTTGGCCTTGGATAATTTGTTGGAGCATTGCTTGTAGCGAATCTAGAGTTGGCCCTTGATTTTGTTGTTGCTGAGGCATGAAACCAGGAGGGTATGGTTTGTTCCCCTGCTGTTGTTGGCCTTGGTAAGGTGCCTGTCTTTGCCCTTGATACCCACTGTTTTGTTGGAAACCACCTTTGTTGTATGGTATAAACGGTTTGCCTTGATTTGGTTGTTGAGGAGGGTACACTTGATCTTTTGGATTTTCCACATTTGTGCTTCTATAAGACAAGTTGTTGTTGTTTCCTTGGTACCTTGAGGCGTATCCCTGTGGCTTTGGATAGTCTTGGCCTCCAACCCAATTTGCTTCCTCAAACTCATCTCCAAT
>JAHZTW010000001.1:151533804-151597703 GCA_020283515.1 Alliaria petiolata
ATGCCGTTTATCTTGATCATTCCACACACTTGTTCGAAGTTGTCCAAGTGCTCCAGTGGGTCTTCCATTGCCAGGCCATGGAACTTGCTGTTCTGGACCATAGATACAAATCCAGGCTTGATCTCGAAGTTGTTGTTTTGCACCGGTGGTGGAGTGATTTCAAAGCGATTTGTGTGGGTGTTGGGTGCATCACCGGCACCAATGATACGTGGTGCTCTTGGAGGGTGGTAAGGGTGTCCAATGCCTCTGCCAGGTGCAGCATGTTGAGGCGGGTCCTCCACTTGGTCGTGGTCAGCCATCACCTCTTGATGGTACTCTTCAATTTCGAGTAGTAGTCGTTCCCTCCTATGTCTTGCGCTTCCAAGCTGTTGGATGTTGTCTAGTGGCGTGAATAGGTTGTTGTCACCTCTAGACCTCAGGTTCATGTACCTGAAAACACAAGCACAATAGTAGCAAAATTAGTAACCAATTGTAAAATAAAAACTTGGACTCCACTAATCTCCAAATCCTAATACTTTCACTTAAAACCCAAGTTTGGCAACAGCGCCATTTGATGACTAGCTTTTGGAGCAAGTTTAATCAAACCTAAAGCATAGTTCTTTTGTTGTTGTGGTACTTTAGGTGTCAATCCAAATTGGGGTGAACTATACTAGGAATACAAGAGTTCAATGAAGCTAAGCCGAATTCGGGTTAATTGGTGAAGACTTTTATGAAAATTACTTGTGGTGATTATATAGACACAAAAACTATTTTAAAATCCCTACAGAAGGGTTATACAACTAGTAGATGACTTCTAAACAATTAAACAACCGATCTACTAATTTTATAAAACCGGATTAACTAAACAATTTGATGGTGAGTAGCAAGATTTTCAAAAACTATTTCTAAAAATCAAACGACTACAAAATCAAAACCAGACAGTAAAACAAGACTCTAGACAATTTCTAAAATACTAAAAATAACAAAAACACAATTTTACAAATTTAGAAAAGTCTATTGCATAATTAAGCTATCTAAGAAGATTTTTTGGAAAATAAATACACTTTAGATAAGAGAAAAATGGTTTTTAGTTTTCAAATATTAAAAACAGATTCAAGGTTAGGATTCATTCTTAGGGAGGTTGAAAATTCGAACTTGGAGTTTTGAAAACATTATTTTCTACACTTTTTAGTGCTATCTCTAACCCTTAAGAAACCAAACTAGATTTACCCATGATGTGTGGTGTAAATCTTTTCTTCACCCTTTCCTCCTAACCCATGATGTGTGGTGGAAAGATAAGGTGAAGAACATTAAGCATGGATCTTAAAATATGGCTTAACTAGCTCCCTAAGCATCCATGATGTTTGGGAAAGGATGAGCTAGTCTCTTGAATTTGGTTTTAAGGGATTTCCTAAGTCTTGTTAGGATAAGAAAATCCCTAGATTAAAGAGATCTCCATTGAGAATCTCTAGATTTTAAAACCCCCAAATCCAAGAAGAGAATTAGATGAAGAACAAGAAAAGACCCAAAATTCTAGCTTTCAACCCCCTTAATCATCCCAACCTCAAACCTTGGAGGTTTACTCACAAATCATGTTCTTACCTCTCTTAAACATAAGTTTAGAGCTGATGAACATGATCAGTTTTTAAAAGATGAAAGATTAGAATTTTAGAAAACAGAAATACTTGAATCAAATCCAAAATACAAGAGTTTCTTACAAGAAATAAACAAGAAAACAATCAAGAACTATCAAGAACAAGGAGGAACAATGAAGAACCCTTGAGAACAATACAAGAACTCTCTCTATTCTCTCTCTCACGCTCAGCCCTCTTTTCACCAAAGTGATTGTATGATTTTCTATGATTTTTGGCTTAGGGAATAATGGATGCACCAAAATCCCTTTTCTCTTTGGTCATGGAGAAAATAATATGAAATTCTCCACTCTTTCCCTAAAAGAAGGGCTGCTTGTCTTGTATGAGACTTTCATGCCAAGGTGGTCCCCTCACTAGAAGACAATTAGACAAGTAGGGGAAAGGTTGGTGCGCTTGGCTTGGCTGATCGAGTCAGAGTGGTCGATCGTCCGGTCGATCTGCTTCTTGGTTCGGGCTGGACAGTCGATCGTCCAGTCGATCAGTTCTGGATCGAGTCGGCTGGGTCGATCGTCCGGTCGATCTTGTCTGGATCGGGTCATTCTGCTCGATCGGCCGGTCGATCACGCCAAGATCGAGTCATTCTGCTCGATCGGCCGGTCGATCACGGCCTCTTTGCTTTTGTCCGAGTTTTCCTTTGATTCCCGCCAACTCCTAGGCTCTTCTTTCATCTTCTTGTCAATGCTCAGCATCCATCACAGCTCCAAGTACTCTAAACAACCTGAAAATGATGCAAATATGCAAGAAACATGCAAATGCCAATGCAAAGTGTTCTAGGACTTAAAATGAGACAATTGATGCAAGCTAGCCTATTATGAATGATGTATGCATGAAAACATATTCTAAATGCATGCTAAATATGCGAAATATATGAGTATATCACATGTCTTCTTCCTGGCTGTTTTGTTGTACAGGTTCTCCTCTGACCGAAGCTCGCCTCGGTGGAGCCTTCATCCGATCGATTCTAGCACCAAACTCTTGGCGCATAGTGCCCATTTGCTGGCCAATGTTTCTCAGCTCCTCTCTTAAAGCTGCCATCATTTGTAGCATGGCGTCTTGGGGAACTCCTTCTCCGTCAGTCATGGTGCTTGTAGTGTTTGTAAAACCTTGCAAGACTTAACAAACAGATCAAAGTACCACGACAAAGTAAACTCACACAAAACGGATTCAACTAGCTTATTCAAACAACCAAGCGGATGCACCAATTGCTTAAACAAAACTAATTAATCAGCAGTAACTTTCAAACAAACTTTTTATGTTTTTGTTTTGATAACTAAACGAAATAATAGCAAACAGAAACAATCAAAACTAGCAACTTAACAAACGGCAAATTTTTTTATGGATTTTAGGGTTTAATGAAAGCAGATAAACGAAACCAACAAGCAAACCAGATTTAATTCTTTTGTGATTTTCTTTTATGATTAAGAATAAACTAAACAACCTAATTAAACAAGCAAGCACGGTTTTTATGGGTATTTATGACAGATAAAACAGAAACAAAGCAAAACAGAAACAACAACCAATGGAAACAAAAAGGATAAGGGTAAGAACAACTAAAGGTAGAACCTTTGGCTCTGATACCAGATGATATAAGACTCGGTGGTGAGGCTTATGGCAGGCGGAAGATGGGATCTATAAGTTGGCTTTCACGCTTTCTCTTACAGATCAGTGGGTGGAGATGGTAGAGCAAGGTTTGAATCCACAAGACGAGCTGAGATGGGACCTTTCAAGCTGGCTACAACGCTCTCTCTTGAGGGGTCGGTTAATGATGAAAGAAGTGGATTGATGGCACCACAGAGATGATGAGAGGATCTCTGATACAGCAAACAACTCGGATCTTGGTGAATCACACATACAAGAACACAAGAAAAACTCTAAGACAAGCGGCGGCTTGAGCAAAGAAGAAAGTGCGTCTCTTTATTGATAATCAAAGGTAACCAAAGATACAACACTGCATGAGAGCTTTATAAGAGCTCGTCAGCTATCCTTAGGGACAAAATTAAAAAGGAAAAACGACAACTCTAAACGCTACCAAGCTAACAAAACACAAAAAGACAAAATACATAAAAAATGGAAAGTTCACTTAACCTAAAAAGAAAACAAAACTAAGCCTATTATTTGTGGTTTTCTTCTGGGGCTCGAACCTGGGGATTTTGGGCATGCTGAGTACCACTGGGACAAGTCATCTTACCTGCAAAAATTGTATAAATTGAATATACCTAGTTTTGGCGTGCAATGGTCTGAAATGAGTTTGTTGTGGTTGCGTCTGGTGCTAGTCCGGTCCTTGCAAATTTCTTGTTGATTCCATCTTCTTAAAGTCCAGTGAAGTCAAGATGATTGAAGTCTTCAAGTGTTTCCCGTTGCTTAGCTCTTGAAACGTCTTCTTGCTTCATTTGCTCTCTATGGGCTTCAAGACTTGTTTGCGCGGTATCTTGAAGCTCAGATGTGATCTCCACGAGATTCTTGATGTTTAGAACTCCATTTCTTGCCAAGTAAACAGAATTACCTTGGTGTGGATGAAGTTGGTCGTCTTTGAGGCTCAACTTTGCAAAATCCATCATAAGCTCCATTTCGGGTGCGTTGAAGCTTTCATTGAGGTTGCTTTATTGTGGTGGGGGTTTGAACGTGTCTTCTAGTTCCATTGTATTCAGGAGGGTCTCCACAACTTTATTGAAATATTCTCGAACTTTCCTGCTCTTAGACCGTGTCATTGGGGAGCTCTTAACCACGGGTACATGCTCTAAGGTCTCGGTTGGGTCAATGTCTTCATCAGAAACAGCGGGATAAGCTTGGATATTCCTACATAACTGACACGTCCACCAAAACTGTTCGTCGTCGCTAATTTGATTTACTCTTTTCGTCCTAGTTTTAGTAATGGTGGCGGCCTTTTCTTTTCCCAAATTTTACTTGCAACAACATTCATTAAAGATATAATGGGTAGATTATGTAACAATAATAAGGTCAAAGTGCCTTACTAACGCTAAATGCCTTATTTGCTAAATAAAATCTCTAAAGTGCCTTAATGGGTAAATCACTCTATATTAATATCTAATAAAAAATTTTGTTCAATCATAACTCACCACGTGGTAAGAGCACCCACTTCCTTCGTTGATCAACTAGTTGAACAAATTCAACATAATTTTCTCCACCTCACTCTTAACTCTATATTCAACAGATCACTGCATTTATTGAAGTGTTGAGTTTCTTATTCAACATACCCTTTATAACTAGCTTAATAACTAATAAGTGTAGAGGCGATCAATAATTTTTTGGTTTTTGCTCTCCACTTCCCGGTTAATTATTTACAGTGGTTTTTAGCTTCCCGGTTAGTCATTTTACCACATTTAATAGCAGTTATGAAAACTGAGCTATTATTATGTGATATCAATACCCATTTTTGAAGTGAAATACAAGACAAATTTGCGACAAATTAAATTACTAACAAAAGTAGATGGCAAATGCCATTTATTCTTGTAGTGTCTCCTAATATGTTTAACCTTATCTACATATTGTTGGTTTGAATATTTCATGATCGCGTTAAGTTTATCTCGTCATGTTCCTGGTTGATAAATCATTTTAGGTAATGTAAATGTTTGATATAATAAATTGTTATCATGCATCTGCAAAGTTTTTGAACATAGTTAAAATATAGATTCACAACATCAAACTCAAAGAAACATTATTAAACTCAAACAAATTACATAATATAATAATCAAAAGTTATTGGAAACAGTTAATTCTAAAAAAAATAGACATAGGTGAATTTTATAAACTCGGATAAAATCTCAAATTTATCAAACCTAATAAAAGCTCAAATTTATAAACCCTTGAAACTTGCAAAATTTAGAGCAAAACTCCGACAAAGCACGAAATGAAACTTCATCGACGTTCAAAAAGCAGTTCGAAACATAAATATCGAAACCCTAAAACTTCAATTGTCTATACTAAACATAAATTAGAAGTTGAAAAAGCAATTTGAACATAAATCAACAACAAATCCCGAGGATTCTTATCAGATTTTGATTGAATCGCGATAATAATTCTCGATTATAGAGATTTTCTTGTTTCGCGAGTTGAGGTTTTCTTTCTCTCGGTGAATGTTTTCTGGTTTTGTAATCTTTGCTTTGAGTTAAAGACAAATTGGTCATTTTACTATTTAATGAATTGTATAATTGAAAATGGCAAGCAATTGGTTGTATTTTCAAAAACATTGGGCCTCAAATGTTGTAGTTTTGAGATTCCCCTAAAAAAAGCTCAAAAAGGTATGGAATCACCATGTATACATGTCTAAGCAGAGAGAAATGGCAGCTCAATTCTATTCGTTTCATTACTTCATATGCATTGTATGTATGTATATATTGAGTAGTCTAGATTCTAGTCTATATATTATCGTTTGGGTTGGTCATTGGCCTCAGATTTATCAGTGGTGTACCGTGTATGTAGTTGGCTAGTTAGAAGTATCTATTTGCGAAAAAGTATCAGTGGTGACATAGTGACGACCTTAACACAACGTATTAGGCTAAATGGATCAATTGAATATCTAATTTTAATACATAATTAGTTATTACATGTTTTTTATATGTATACCACGTATATTAAACTCGAAAGAGTTAGAAAAACGCAAAAGGGGCATATCATTATGAGAAGATGGACCAGAAGGACAAATATGATGATGATAAGAGCAAATGTGCAAAACATGAAAAAGTTAAAGAGAAAAAAGTGACCAAAACGATGGCAATGAGTCTACCTAAATACTGGAAACATGGCAAAAAGAATTTTTGGATTATGAGAAATGAGAATGACTAACTCATAATTGATTAATGAATCTTAGTGTTATGGTGGCTGAAATCTTACCGGATCCAACTGATGAACAAAGAGCAAACATCAATCATAGGCTGAAAATCAAAAAGCAGTGAGTATAAGAAGAGGAGTACAATATCTTTATTAATCTTCTAGACTCGATAGAAATAAAAATAAAAAGTAAAAAAGAAACATAAAGAGAAGTAGCATCTGATCCCAAAGAATAGTTGTTAATGTTGTGTGGCTCACCTAAAACATAAAGATTCTCACTAAACCAGTCGGATGCTGATACTTCAATTACAAGACACATGTTTGAACCAAACTGGTCTATTCACACAAAGAATATTCATTGTGCTATCTTGCAAACTTTCTTAGATTAGAGTTCTTCTCCAAGAACAACAGAGTGGGAATTGTAAGCCATCAACAAGAAACAAGAACAAGATTCATAAAGGCAAGGACCGTTCGATTTTCTCTCAATTTCTTGATGGAAACAGGATCAAGATTTACAGTATCCAGGAAGCTTCTAGCCATCAGCTTATCAGTACTAGCCGTACTCTCACCGCTCTTTATAGACAGTTCATGAGAAGATGATCCAGAACCTGAAGACGAACCCTTCAGCTTTGTGTTTACGCTAGCCGTGCTTCTGCCATTGCTGATCCTAGCCATTGCCTTGTCTCTGTATTGTGACCAGAGCTTGACAAGGTTTGATCCCTACTGGATTCACAGGCTATGTGGCTCTTTTGGTGGCCTTCTAGTTATCCTCATCCTTCTTGCTTTTTCTTGAAATGCAAAAGCTTCTGCTTAGAACCTAGCTCAAAGTGAAATTTCAGATTTATCATTATGATATAATCCACTGATTAATTTCTTATATTTTAGCCTCTATTTTTTTAATTTGTGAGGATTTCCACTGTTAGCTATAAAAAAAACGTATCTTTTTCCTCAAATACTTGCAAATTTTTGATGAATGTGTCGGGGACAAAGAAAGAGACTATGGTTACAACTAATTTCGTGTTTTTTTTACTATCGGTGCCTATATGACTATGGAGATGCGCCTAATTTCCTGCTACAACATCATGTAGAAGATAATTTTGAACATCATTGCAAACCGATAAAAAACAACGCTCTCCACTTTCATTATACCCAACCAATCAGTTTTTGTAAAATTTACAAGAAATACTGCTCCTTAAAATCTTATTTTAGCTACTGAATTGGTTAAATACTATTATAAAGATACGATCATTCTCTGTTGGAACAAAACAAACACTATTGAAACAGAAAAAAGCAAAGAACATAGAATAAAGAAGAACACTTTGTGAATAATATTCAAAGAAAATACATAGTTTAGAAAGACAAAAAATGTAACTGCACCCATTACCCTATGGAATCATTAAATCCTATAGTTAAGAAAAATAAAACTCACAAATTGACTAAACAACACAACAAATAGAAACTAAAACTATTTGTAACTTATTCCAATTAATCATATTAACTCTCAAGTTGAATCACATTTCAACACTCTCCCTTGATTCAATCTTGCACACTCCAAGCTTGCTTCTGAAGTAGTCAAACTTGTTTTTGGACAACGCTTTTTTTAGAACATCTGCACTTTTCTCATTTGTGTTGCAATACTCCAAAGCAACTAAACCTTCACTTTTGCTTCTTTCAAAGCTAGTTTCTGAAAAAAAACGAAACAATCTTGTTGTACCAGGCTCTATGAGCTTGCTTGAGCCCATACAGTGCCTTATACAACTTGTAATTGAATCCCTCTTTGCCTTGAACCACAAAACCTTCAGGTTGATCAACATAAACCTCTTCAAGTAGCTCACCATTTAAAAAAACTGACTTTACATCAAACTGATATATTGGCCAATGCATATGAGCTACTAATGAAAGTAGAGTTCTTACAGTGTCAAACCTTGCCACTGGATAAAACATTTCTTCATAATCCACTCCATACTCTTGGGTATATCCCTTAACCACCAACCTAGCCTTATACTTTTGAATGCTGCCATCTACATGATACTTAGTTCTAAACACCCACTTCACACCAATTGAGTGTTTTCCTTCAGGAAGCTCAACTAGCTGCCAAGTGTGAGTTTTCTCAATGGATGTAATATTTTTATATATTGCTTTGCACTAGTATTCTTTCTCTGCAGCCTCATTGAAAATTCTAAGATCATAAGTGAAAAACACATGATGAACCTCATAAATGTTTTGTAGGGATCTGAATTTTTAAGGTGGACTTTCATTTTCATTGTTGCTTGACTCATTGCCACTGCTACTGCTGGAATTAGGTGAACTAAGGACTGAATTTGTTGGTGTATACTTCAGAATCAGCTGGACTTTGACTCACCACCTGCTCATCATTGTTGTCCATGGAAATTTCCACAAGCTCACCATTATCACCTTCACGCCAACTCCTAACAGCTTGCTCATCAAAGGTAACATTTTTGCTTTCAACAATCTTCCCACTCACAGGATTATACAATCTATATCCTTAAGATTGTGCACAATATCCAAGAAATATGCATTTCTTGGATTTCTCATCAAGCTTCTTCCTGTTATGAGTGTCAATAAGAGAATAGGCCACACTTCCAAAAATTCTTAAGTGATTTACCCCGGGTTTTCTTCCACACCATGCTTCATATGAGGTTCTATTTAGAACTGCTCTTGTAGGTGAAATGTTCAACAGATACACTGTTGTTTTAAGGCTCTCTGCCCAAAATTGATTTGGCAAATTCTTTTGTTTCAACATGCTTATGGCCATCTCCACCATGGTTCTGTTTTTCCTTTATATTACACCGTTTTGCTCAGGTGTGTAAGTTGTAGTAAGCTCATGATGTATCTAGTAAGCTCATGATGTATCCCTTCATTCTCACAGAATTTGTTGAATTTTGTAGAAGTGAACTCTCCTCCTCTGTCAGTTCGCGACACCTTGACTTTCTCTTCACTTTGCTTCGCCACAAATGCCTTAAATTTCTTAAACATTTCGAATGCTTCTCCTTTCGTCTCCAGAAAATAAACCCAGCTCATCTTGTTGTAGTTATATGTCAACATCAGAAATTACTTGCTTCCTTCCCATAGATGCAGTCTGCATAGGACCACATAAATTAGCATGAACAATCTCAAGAAGTTGAGTTACTCTCCTTGTTTTATCCACTGGAAACGACATGCGTGTTTGTTTCTCATATATGCAACCTTCACATAACTCAAGAGCTTCAATCTTTGGTAGACCAGAAACCATATTTTCTGATTTACCACCTTCAACCCATTCTCATGTATATGCCATACCGTAAGTGCCACAACTTTGAATCCTCTGAAACCTTGGCAACCAAAGGACTTGCTTCCACAAAAGACATCTCTAATGGGTATAAATTGTTTGATGTTTTCTTCACCACTACCAGCGTGAGACCAGATTTCTTATCCTTGATGACACATACATCCCCATCAAAGAAAACCGAAAAATTGTTTTCCACCATTTTTCCAACACTTAACAGATTGTGTGTTAGATCAAGAATGAAATACACATCGTAGATGATTTTGAGATTACCATGACCATTCTGGAGAGCCACATTACCTCTTCCTTCCACTTGAACTTCTTTGTCATCTTCAAGCTTCACCCTCAGCTTGTGTGACTCATCTAACTCTTTAAATGATGACTTGATGCTTGTCATGTGATTTGAACAGCCATTGTCCAAATACCACACAGGCTTAGATACTTCCTCACTTTTGAATGCCATGAAGAGTATAGGTTGCTTATCTTCTCTTTGTTTTTTCCAACAATCAGCATGCATCTGGCCATTCTTCTTGCAATAATGACCCTGAATATTGCTCTTGTTGGTACCTATGTTGTATGATTGATTAGAACTGCTTGAGTTATCACAATAACCCTTTCCTTTGCCTTTACCATGGTCTACACGACCTCTAGATCTTCCTCGTCCTCTACCAGCTCTACAATCATTGTTGCTTTTCTGACCATAGTACTCTCCCTTCATCTGGAAACCTTTCTCTTAATGTTTCTCAAACCTCTTACCAAGATGATCTTCATGACCAATAAATGAGCTCATCACGGTGTCAAAGGTATATGAACTCATATCATTTGCCTCATTATTGCAAAACCACATACTCAAACTTTGGAGTTAAGCTTCTGAAAACTTTATGCACAACAATTTCATTTGACAAAAATTCACCATATGACTTGATTTGGTTGACAATGGCTGAAACTCTCGCCAATTATCCTCCTTCGTTTCTTTCCCCTTCATCAAAAGCATTTCAAACTGATGACAACGAGTTTGAGGTTTGATTATGATCGCCTTCTTATCTCCCATGTACTCCAACTTCAGGATTTCCTAGGCTTCATGTGATGTATCAACCGCTGAGATCCTAGATAGTATGTCTTCATCCAAAGTTGTCTTAAAAAAAACGCATTTGCATCCTTCTTGTGATTCTCTCGTAACCGCTGATAAGGTTCTGTAGGTTTTGCCTATTCAAAACCATTCGCCACCATATCCCAAATCTCTTGAGATCTGAACATTGTCTTCATCTTAAGACTCCAAAGATGACACTTTTTACCTTTAAACACCGGAACCAGAGCTTGGTGATTTGCTCCATTTCCTGCCATGGCTTTTATTTTTTTTTATAGGATGAAAGGACCAAAACCTTTGCTCTGAGACCACAATGTTGGAATAAGACAAACATTGTTGAAACAAAGAAAACAAAGAACAGAGAATAAAGAAGAACACTTTGTTGAATAATATTCTATTATGTGATGATTAAAACTCAAAGAGAATACATAGTTTATAAAGAGAAAAAAATGTAACTGCACCCATTACCCTATGGACTCATTGAATCATATAATTAAGAAAAATAAAACTACCGAATTGACTAAGCAATAAACCTAACAAATATAAATTAAAACTATTTGTAACTTATTCCAATAAATCATATTAACTCTCAAGTTGAATCACATTTCAACATTCTCAGCTTGATTAGTGATTAAAATTGATATTGCTAAAACCATTGATATAGTCCAGTGGGATTTCATCGCAAATACTCTTCAAGTTAGGTACTTTCCAGTCATATTTATTCGCTGGATATGGACGCTGTTCGTTTGTACATCCAAATTTTTTATCCAGATGCATCTGCGAAATGAAGTTTGTTTAGCACAGTTAAACGACACATCTAGATGGAGAATCTGGATGAATTTCAAAAACTAATGAAGAAATTTGAGGGTCTTTCCAGTTACATACACAAGTAACATAGCATCCATATATTTATGGGTTGACTGCCTAATCCCCTCCCTATAGTGCAGCTTCTGCCAGTTCCCACCCAAACTATCAAACTCTTGATTTATCCCCCCAGACTTTGACATTTAATTAGCAAACCCCCCATACATATTTTCTCTGCCTAATTTCACCTACGAAATCAAAATTCCTAAATCGCGATCAACCCTTAACAAACCGCGTTTAAAGAAAACAGTGATTGTCCAATCAAAAAAAACAAACCGGAGAGAAAACCGAGCTCTGAAATTAAATTTGGTTAAACCAGAGTCAAAATTAAAATTTGGGAATTAGGGATTTCTTTGTGTTTCTTCTTCCCCACAAAGAGAAAGAGAGAAGACGATATGAATCCAGAAACATAGACATAGAAACACGATTGAGAGTTGTCGCGAGAGAGAGAGAGAGGGCTTGGTTGTTGTGGCCGGATCGTTGAGATAGGATGGATGAACTAGCAATTGTTCTCAGGTAAGAAAACTCGATTCCTCAGTTTTGAAAATCGAAAACTGGGATTCCTAAGTTTTGAAAATCGAAAACTGGGATTCCTAAGTTTTGAAAATCGAAAACTCGATTCCTTACGCTGAATTTAAACTCGATTCTTGGGTTTGAAAGTCTCCTTATGCTGAATTGAAACTCGATTGCTTAGGTTTTAAAGTCTCCTTATGCTGAATTGAAACTCGATTGCTTAGGTTTTAAAGTCTCTGTATGCTGAATTGAAACTCGATTCCTTGTGTTTGAAAACTGGCAAATTTTGTTTTTCTTGTTTCAAGGAAAACGTGGAGGAAGAAGACAATAGAGATGAAAATAACAATGGAACACAAGATGGAAATGGCTTGGATCGTGAGGAAGAAGAGAATTGAGATGAAGAGGAGGATGTAATGGGCAGATATGAGTATGAAATCGAAGAAGAAGTTGCAGATTTTGTTGATGAGGCATGTAGGCAGAGATACACAATTCTAGATAGTTCAGATTCAGAAGAGGAAGACGAGTTGGTTGTGGGAAAGAGAAGAATGCGAAATAGGAGGGTTGATAAGTTAGCTTTAGGAACCGCATTCTATACAGGCTATGAGTTCAAGGAAGCTGTGTTAGAGTATGCATTGGACAAAGCCAGAAACATCAAACAAGATAGATGGGATAAGACCAAGCTCTCGTTACGATGTGGCATGGGTGGGAAATGTAGATGGAAGGTTTATTGCTCCTATGATAAACCGAGTCAGAAGTGGTTGTTGAAGACTAAGTACCCATCCTACAATTGCACTCCAAATGGGTTGTGCAAGTTTCTGAAGAGTCCAGTAATTGCGAGGCTGTTCTTGGACAAACTGAGGCAAAAGCCTAATCTAATGCCAGAAGAAATCCAGATTCTTACCAAGGAGAATTAGAGAATAGTGAGTACAAGAAACCAGTGCCAAAGAGGTAGACTTTTGGCGTTGAAATGGCTTGATAAGGAGTATGAGGAACAATTTGCTCATCTTCGTGGGTATGTCAGAGAGATTATGCATACAAATCCGGGATCAACATCAATAGTTGAAACAGAACCTAATGCGGCTAAACAAGATGTATTCACGAGGTTCTATGTTTTTTGGCAAGGCTCAAAAATAGTTGGTGTGGGTCTTTCAGGCCAATTATTGGTCTAGATGGGAAATTTTTGAAAGCCGATGTGAAAGGAGTATTGCTTACTGCTGTTGGACATGATGCAAACAATCAGATATATCCAATTGCTTGGGCAGTGATACAAAAAGAGACTGGGGATAATTGGTCGTGGTTCATGAGGCTACTGAAGCAAGACTTAGGTCTTTAAACAGGAATTGGTTTTGTCATGATCTCGGATAGATCAAGGGTAAGCAATTATTTAAGTTTTGATTTTTATTTTTTTGCTTATGTTAAATACATAATTTAGGCATTAACGAAATTAATTGCAAACATTTTTGCAGGGATTTATGAATGCTGTCAAAGAAGAGTTACCGTCTGCGGAACACAGAATGTGTGTTAAACATATTGTGGAGAATTTGAAGAATAATGGGCATGCAAACAAAGATCTTATAAAACCGTGGTGAAGAAGGCCACAATTACACGGGCTGTAAGCTACATCAAAAAAAAAGCCAAGGAAAGCTCAAGAAATAGAGGTATATATCGATTACTCTTTTTGCTGGTTTTGATTATTTAGTTGTCTATGCTTTAGTGTTTCGTTGTCTTGGGTATTTTTGGTCTTGATTATTTAGCTGTCTCTGCTTTATGCTTTTAATGTTTTTTTGTCTCATGTTTTACTTGTCTTGATTCTGTTTTTAGTGTTTTGTTGTCTCACGTTTTACTTGTCTTCATTCTGGTTTTTCTTATGTTCTGTCTTTTGGAAAAAAAAAAATATGTTATGTTCTGTCTGGTTTTACATATGTTTTTTGACTTGGGTTGTTATCTGATCACTCTTTTTGCTTGTTATAGTGTTTTAGTGTTTCCTTGTCTCGACTTTGTTATGCTTCTTGTGTTTTGTTGTCTCACGTTTTAGTGTTATCTGATCACTTCCTTCTGTTTCTCAAGATAGTACTTTATCTCAAGCTCATGTTCAGGTTTCAAGTTCATCTCAAGGACCTGATATGATTACACTCACTCAACCCTCTTAAATAACCGAGTGAAAGTACTATGGGTTAGACCCAGATTATGTGTTTTATTTGATCTCTTATTTATGTTGTTTTTAAACATTTGATGTGCTATCTCTGAATACTATATTTGTTGGTCTTAAACAATGAATGTTATTTATGTTTTTGTTGGATAATCATAAACGCGATATGTTAAGGGTTGATCGCGATTTAGGGATTTTGATTTCGTAGGTGAAATTAGGCAGAGAAAATAAGTATGGGGGGTTTGCTAATTAAATGTCAAAGTCTGGGGGGATAAATCAAGAGTTTAATAGTTTGGGTGGGAACCGGCAGAAGCTGCCTTATAGGGAGGGGGTTAGGCAGTCAACTCTAGATTTATATATTCATAAAAACAAGGTTCTGGAAAAAAAACATAGCCAGTTCAGAATAAAAAAACAATTATCAAGAAGTTTTCAAAATGATGAGCACAACAGAATCTCAGAAGTTCAAAATGAACCCACACAACATCACTCCCCTTGAAACTTAAAACATCCTTCTGTTTATTGAATATTGAAGCTGAGCTATTACGTTTTCTCCTGCTTGGAAGCACGATTAAGCCAAAAACACAATAGCCAGCAGGGCTGACTTGTGATGGCATCGAGAATCGTCTGAAAAGTTTTAAATCCACCCCGGATGAATCACAAAATTCATCATACTCAACAGATTCAAAGCTTCCCAAATATTGGCTGAAGAAAGCTGAGTATGACTGAAGATATTGAGTATGATGTTCACCTGTGGGTTCTGGAGAAAGTCACCAATGACTGAGTATGAAGCTATTGAGTATGATGTTCACCTGTGGATTTTGGAGTAAGTCATTAATGTCCATCGGGCAACAAGGGCAGTGCATGATGTTCTTCAGTGCATGATGTTCTTCTGTGCACGAAGTGTCCGTCCACCTTTGCTTCTTTCTGTCACAAGAGTTTTCGCAACGAATCTATTTTCTAAGCATTCCTTTCAAAAGTTATGAGTGCAAGGTATTGTGAGAGGAAGACTCATCACGTCCCGACAGATTTGGCAACTAAATTCTGCATCAACAAAAACCCAACAACTGAACAACCATTTTTCACACGCATTGTGCGTATTGATAACAGCCGAGGAAAAGGGTTAGACTTTAAACCTTTTTGAAGTTTTTGTCCCACGGTATTCGTGTGAGACATTTTTATGGCATTCCTAAGACCTTAGGATCCAAAGTATGAACTGCCTTTTTACTAGTAGGTGGAGGCTTCATCCATATCCAGCGCCTCTCACCTTCCTAATCAAGTAAGCGTATCAGCAAGTACAGGGAAGAGATTACTGATAATGAACCGGTAGAAGAAAATTTTGATATTTAGGTGGGTTGATTGGATCGAATTGGTTGGTGAATTGGATCAAATCCTATTTGAATTGGATATAAGTGGATAATTTGTTGGTTGAGTCTATAATTATCTAAATTTTAGAAGGATAGTCATGTAAACAACCAATTTTTTGAAAAGGGAAATTCAAAATTAGAAGGAGGACATTTGGGAACTCGATTTGAGCTGGGAGTAGAGGTGTCAGCTTTACCTGCGGCCCGCGGGCGAGGCATGTAAGACATAGGCGGGGCGGGCTTGGGCTGCTAAAAAATTATCCATGAAATGGTGGGTCTAGCAGGCAGGACCCGTGCGATTAGCGTGTTGAACGGGTTCGTTCATCACGGGATTGCGGGTCAGCGGGTAAACCACAATACATGTTTCGTTTCATCAAATTTGGCTTTGATTCATGCAAATCTGCCATTGATTGATCAATTAACCTCCATTTCTCTTTGATTCTCCCATTGTTGATCACAATCTAACCTTATTTCTGTTTGATTTGCTCGTGTGTATGAAGAAGTTTCTTGCCGATCGAGTTGAACGAATGCACTGTCCAACTTTGCTTCGAATCCCCCAAATTCAATGCTTGGCCCAAACAAGCTATCGAAGAAGTAAGAACTCGTGTATCAAAACTCTTCATGTAGATGTAGAAATTGAATTTCGGATGCTATTTATTTTCTGTAGATGGAGAAATTAGTGTGATGGAGGATAGCTGAAGAACATGAATCATAAAGTTCTTTTTCGTTTTCCGGAGTTAAATAGATGAAATTCATTGAGAGAAAGTGAATTTCTGAAGTCTCTGAACAATCAGAAGTTTGTTATCGAGAATCAGAAATTCACGTTCTCCCACCAAACTCCATCTTCCCTCTCTCACGTTTCTAGTTACGTTTTTTCATTATGCTCTTCCAATGCGTTCAACTTCAGCACCGTGAGTTCCCAATCCGATAATACCATCTGAATCTTTTAATTGTTTGTTTAAAAAATATATGGTTTTGGGTGGAATCAATCATTAGCTGAAAACTGTTCTTGATGAATATGTGTTTTGAGCAATGGAGTTTTGAGTCAATGTTAAAGACAAGCCTCAATTTGAATGAGATTCTTATATGGCTGGTCTCTCTAGTCTTTTGGTGTTTGCATCAGTGAAAACAGCACCGAGTTTTGCGGATGCTGCAATGGGAAGAATAGCACAGATTACCCTGTTTTTGGTATATATACATATCTCAGGTTAGATTATGCCTTTTGAGATCTACAAGAGAGGTTTATGCCATGAAGAAATTGAAAAAAACTGTGATGCTTAGCCGTGGACAGGTACGTACTTTGTTTTTTATGTTCAACTTGGATTCACCATAGTCAAGTGAAAAGGGGAATCGTAAGATGTTTTAGAGTAGTATTAGTAGTAGTAAGTGCAAAGTTGATACATGATAGGAGTTTGAGAGAAACTTCCTTCTTATCATTGGACTGTTCAGTTCAGTTTTGTAAGTTTGTTTTATCCTTAACTGGTTTGTTCTGGCCGTCCTTTATTTTGTCTCTCTCTAGGTTGAAATTCACTTTCTCTCACCAAAATTCACTCTATTTGATTTTCATCAGAAACAGAGATTTCTCTGATGACTATTAGCTTCTTAGTTCATAAAAATGTGCAGTCTTGGTTTGATTTTAATTGTTTGATGTTTATCGTGTCTTTGCTTATTTGATATCTTGCTTAGCTTTGCCTTTGTATTGTTTTGTGTCTTTGTATAAAAATGTGCAGTCTTGGTTTGTCTATTACGGAGTTACGGTTGATCAATTTTAGTTATTAAAATTTAAAGGTTTAAATCCAATTACTGCAGCTGCTATAGAAGAACTCCAGTCTCGTATAGTTATTGCTGAGAATCTACCTAAGGATCATTGCTACCAAAATTTGAGATCCAATATGTTAAAGCTTCAAAATAATTTGATGTGCAAGTCCTAAAGGAAACTCTTTGGGAGTGTCTACAGGAATCTCCTCAACCACCAATTTAGGTTTTATTAATATAAATATAGGTCATGCTTTCTGCTTCTATTATCCTAAAACTCTCTCAGAAGTTCTCTTATGTTCTCTGTGAGACATACTTGTAATTCACATCAGCCATGTTTATCAAAAATATGTCGTTGTATTTCTTTTCAATAATGCCTGGACACGTTTATCAAATAACAATGCTTGAACAAGGTTAAAAAACTAAGTCTCAGATATATGGTTTCAATATGCAATTGTGCATGTGTATGCAGTATGTATATGAGTGGAAGCATAAATGCGGTCAGACGTATTTTCTTCTTCTTACGTTTGTTTGTGTTTTTGGCAATCTGGTTTCAGAATTCTAAGTTTTACCACTTCAGCATGTTTCATGATGAAGATGATGATGAAGTTCATATCACTCCTGAATCGAGACAGAACAATCACTTTAGGGTTAGAGATGATGGCAATGGATCAGCATCACAAAGTAAGAGTAAGATAAATATTTTTTAGCTTGCATCTGTTGTTGGAAAAGGAAGAGCATCGCAGAATAGTGGTAGGAAAAATCTGTTTCAGGATGATATTAGAAAAGGAAGAGCATCTCAGAGTAAGAATAAGGAAAAAAGTGGTTCGGATTGAAGATGATGAGGCTGACGCGAGAAAGAAAAAAGGGAATCAGATTGAAGATGATGAGGCTGATGCGAGAAAGAAAAAAGGGAACAATGCTCAGTCAAGGCAAGCGAGTAAGAAAAGCAAAAAAGCAGTTGAGATTGAAGATTAATCAGATGACGACACCACATAACAGGCATCAGATCAGAAAAGGACAAAGCCAAAAAGGCAGTATTCAAAAGCTTGGCTAGATTTTACAGTGATTACTACGCCCTATTCATGTCTGCAATCTCAAACCCAGAATGGCGATGTTGGTAAAATGATGGTGAATGCAGAGGCAAAATTACAAGCAAGGAAGATGTATCACTCTGTTTTTCGTGTGATGGTAGTTAAGACAATAATTCAGCATGATCTGCCTTTTGCTTATGTTGAGTACGAAAGGGTTAGAAATGTCTGGAAGTACTTGAATGCTAATGTGAGGTTTATCAGTCGCAACACAGCAGCAAAAGATGTTTACAAATTCTATGAAAGTGAGACAAATAACTTGAAGAGAGAGAGTTAGCAAATCTTCCTGGCCGGATTAGCTTCACATCTGATTTGTGGTCGGCAATCACACACGAGGGCTACATGTGTTTGACAGCTCATTACATAGATCGAAACTGGAAATTGAAGAACAATATTCTTTCATTTTGTGCTTTCGCCCCTCCACATTCAGGTATGAATTATGCAATGCAGCTTCTTGAGAAATGGAAGAAATGGGGAGTCGACAAGAAAGTGTTTTCAATCACATTAGACAATGCTACTAGTAACGACTCAATGAAGGACATTCTGAAATCACAGCTTATGATATGTAACGATTTGTTGTGCAACACAGATTTCTTCCATGTTAGATGTTTGGCTTATATATTGAATTTGATTGTTCAAAATGGCCTCAAAGTCATTGGAGATTCCTTGCATAAAATCAGAGATAGCATCTAGTATGTGACAGCTTCAGAATCTCGTGAGATATTGTTTGCTAAATGTGTTGAATTTGTGATGATTAAAACGAAGGCTGGTTTGTTGTTGGATGTTACAACAAGATGGAATTCAACATATAAGATGCTTGCTAGGGCCATCTACCATCGAGAAGCTTTTAGTTATCTTCAGCAGATGGATGGGAGAAACTTCAAGGTTAACCCGTCAGAAGATGAATGGAATCCACTAAACGACTTGTGTGAATTTTTAAAGCCATTTGATGAGATCACACGGCTTATGTCAGGTTCGACATATCCAACTTCAAACCTGTATTTTATGCAGGTTTGGAAGATCCAGAATTGGCTGAAAGTGAATGAAAGAAGCAGAGATCAAGTTGTGAGAGAAATGGTCATACCCATGCAGGAGAAGTTTGAAAAATAATGGGAAGAAGTGAGTGATATTTTTTCAATGGCAAGCATCTTCGATCAACAACTGAAGCTTACTCCTGTAGAGTTCTGTTTTAATAAGCTTGACAGTGTATCGTTTCAAAAAAAGATTGAGAACTTGCGTACTAAAATAAGTATGCTTTTTGAATCATATGAGATCAAGCCGAAGTCGACCTCACCATCAAGACAGCCTCGAGAAAGTGAAGAACAAAACAAAGTTGATGGAGAACCTAAAGGGAGCTTCAACAACTATGATGTAAGTATCTTTCTATAGATTTAGTCGAATGGAGGTTGCTGGAATATACTGTTTCTAACTTGAAATGTTTTATTATTTGATTTCAGGATTTTTTGGTCTTTCGCAAGACACGTGTTGTTAGTGGAAAATCTAAGCTGAAAATGTATCTTGAAGAAATGCCTTTAGACATGGCAAGTCATGCGAGCATGGACATCTTGGATTATTGGAAAGACAACGAGCAAAAATATGGTCAATTGGCTTCAATGGCTTGCAATCTACTCAGCATTCCTATCACAACAGTAGCTTCAGAATCATCTTTCAGCATTGGATCTTGAGTCTTGAACAAGTACATAAACCGGGTTCTTCCAAAAAATGTGCAAGCCTTGATCTGCAGTCACAATTGGTTAAGAGGTTTTGAAGCATATGAAAATGGTAAAGAAATATTTCTCTAAAGTAATAGTAGTCCATAACCAAAAGTGTATACTAACTTTATTTTTATCTCACATATGTAGAGGAGGATGAAAAATACAACGGTGAAGATCTCCCTTCTTTTGAATCAATTTGTGATGATGTAGATGAGTGATATGCAAAACTGGTGTGTTCTTGTTGCTTGTCTTATTTCATTTTAAAATTGCAGTTTGACATTGCTTTCATGACTTTTTGTTGCATCTCAGATTAGTTTTTTAGAGTTTTAGTTTGAATTTTCTCTTACTTTGGTTTGATTTCATCTTGTTGAACTCTAGATGTTTTGGATTTGATGCAATACATTTACTTTGTTTCATGCAATGTCTCGGATTGGTTTTTAAGTATTTGATGAGTGAAGTATGTGTGAACAAGTTAAAGACACAACACAAGTACATGGAATGTTTTTATAAAAAGATAATGCAGATGGAACACAAATTAAATCGACTAAAAAATGTCTGAGAAGTAAACATGTCCAAGAAGTAAACATATAAAAATGTTCGAGAAGTTAACGACCGGAGAGCCATAGAGTGGATGGAGGAACACCGTACTTCTCCGATGACTAATTCCATCACAAAATGTGAAGCTTTTGCCCAATCACACTCTTTATGCAGGCATTGTTGAATGGAGATATGGAAATTTGTAAGGCAACAAAAAAAAAAAAAATGTTTTGGTGTTTTTCTAAAAACGTTTTAAAAGAGAAAAAACTTGTGGGCCAACCTGCAAAACTGCTAAATAAGGGCGGAGCGGGCTTGCGCTTATGTTTTGCTGTCCGCAAACAGCGGCGGGCCGACCCGCACTGACAAAAAAAATTAAACCCGCCATGAACAAGCATGTTTGGACGCGGACTGGCCTGTCTGACATCTCTAGCTGGGAGGATGTTTTAGCCAATAATTCATAATGCGCAGTCTGTGCCCCAAAAATAAAAAGGTCCGATAATTTTTAAATTATTTTTTTTTCTTAATTTTGATTTTAGAATAAAAAATTTTGTTTTTCTCTAAAATAAAATTTACTTAGTATTTTACCTATTTCTGTAATAAAAAAATATTACTTATAATAAAAAAAAACACTTTTTGAAAACTTTATTGGGAAAAGTGATATTTTCAAAAAGTCTAATTTTTTGGTTGATACAAAAAAAATCTTGTAAGATTCAAATAAACGCTTCAATTTAAGAAGTTTTATTATTTAAAAGAAAATAAAAATAAAATTTAGGTTGTTTTGTTTTCTATAACCAAATCTTATATCAAATCGCTTTTTTAGAATTGCTTTTTTATCAACTAAACTATTTGATTTAAAAAAGTTTTAATTCTTAAAATTTTAAACCCTAAAAGGTACAAATATTTAGAAAATGTTTTACTGAATATTCCAAGAAACTTTTTTTTTTCTGACCACCCCAATATGACCGATCTTATTAACAAAAAACAAAATAAATTAAGACACCGTATTTTAGTCACGAGGATAAGATTACATGCTTACTTTGACAACACATACGAGTATTTTACCTATTTCTTTAATAAAAAAAAAATCAAAGCGACCGTTTTAACAATAAACGTCCAATAACCATGATATGTAACGTTTGTATTAATGTTATTGTAGTTTAAATAAATAATATTTATTTTGTTGATAGAAAAATACAAAAAAAAACATCCCATATAACACTTTTAATAATTGAATAGTTTGGCATAACTTGTAAACAATCAAAACCAGAAAATGCTTTGATGAAATATATTTTCATATTTTAATTATGTTGACTACATATTAAAATTTTAATTACTATAACTCAAACCAAATTTCCTGATTCAAATACAACAAAATAATAATAATGACAAAAATTATATTTGAAAACTTTACTAGGAAAAGTATTATGTTCAGAAGTTAATACTTAATACCAAGAAAAACTTTGGAACATTCTAATAAACACTTCCATTTAAGAAAATTTATTTATTTAAATGAAAATTAAAATCTATAGAAATCTTTGTATATATATTTTTTTCTATAACCCAATCTATAGAAATCTTATACAAAATAGCTTTTAGAATTTTTTTTTTTATCAACTAAACTGATCGACTAAAAAAGTTTTGAAGCTAAAAAATTTAAGCCTTAAAGGGTACAAATGTTTAGAAATTGTTATGCTGAATATTCCAGTTAACCTTTTTTTTTTGCTGAGCACCCCAATATGACCGATCTTATTTACAAAATACAAAAAGAAATTAAGACATCATAGTTTAGTCAGGAAGATAAGATTACATGCTTACTGTAACATCACATATGATTATTTACCTATTTCTTTAATAAGAAAACAAAAAAAAATTCAAAACGACAATTTTAACAATAAACGTCCAATAACCTTGATATGTAATGTTTGTATTAATGTTATTGTAGTTTAAATCAATAATATGTAGTTTATTGATTAAAATAAAATAAAATAAACATCTTATATAATCTACTATATAAAAGCAGAAGAGCTCTCTCCTACTTCCGCCACGTCAGCACGTAAGAGAGCACCACAAGACACTTCCTCATTTATTTTTTAAAAAGTAATTTTATTTGAATTAAATCTGAACCAAATAAATATTTTAATTTTTTGGCATTCATGGGAATTTGAACCCATAACCCTCTCAACTAAAGAAAAGAGTTTTTTCCATTCTGTCATAAACACTTTTTGACAACCCTTTTTAAAAACATATGATATTGTCTCTATGTTTTACATATTAAATTATCAGCACTTTTTAATTTATATGTATATCAATTATATACTTATGCCTCAAACGTATAAATACAAAAAAAATTCAAAAAGATAAATTGAAAAAAATAATTATATAAAAAAAAACATTAAATAACATAAATAAATATAAACATATGTACAATTAACTATACATAAAAACCACTAAATTTGAATACAACTATTTAAAAATTATTATAAGTAGATGAAATTCTAATTTAATTTTAAAAATAAATAAATATATAAATCTTATATAATACATAATTTAAATATATCATTATATTTTTTCGAGTGTTGTTATTTTCTACTATATGAAAGCTTAATGGGTGTGTACATGACCTGGCACTTCAACATCTCAGAGTATGTCACATGTCATCTATTATTTAATTTTCAAAAAATATTTTATTTATATTAAATCTGAACCAAACAAAATATGTTTATCCTCTTATTTGCATTCATGCGCATTCAAACTCATAATCCTCTCAATAAAAGAAAACAGTTCTTTCTCATTATGTCATGGATAATCTTTGAAAATGCTCTCTAAAAACTTATGATATTGTCTATATATTTTACATATTAAATTAGAGCCACTTTTT
This sequence comes from Alliaria petiolata, assembly GCA_020283515.1. NCBI lineage: Eukaryota > Viridiplantae > Streptophyta > Magnoliopsida > Brassicales > Brassicaceae > Alliaria > Alliaria petiolata. Next base: position 151,557,460 of record JAHZTW010000001.1, read on the forward strand.
AAATTTATATGTATATCAATTATAAACTTATGCCCCAACACATAAATAAATAAATCCTCAAAATGATAAATTGAAAAAGTAATTATTTCTTTTAAAAAACGTCAAGTAACATAAATACATATTAATATATGTATAATTAACTATATATAAAACAACTAAATTTGATTTCAACTATTTAAAAATTATTATAAGTAGATAAAATTATAGTTTAATTTTTAAAAATAAGAAATATATTAATATGATATAATACATAATTTTAAATATATCATTATATTTTTTTGAATAATTTAATCCTTATTTGCAAATAAATTACGGTAATTAAACTTTGGTATAAGTACAAAAAAATATGATATGAAATAAATTAAGAAGTGAACTGCAATCTATAAAATCTTAAGACACAACAAAATATTCAATAAAATATCGAGAAGATAACAAATTATATTAAAAAAATATAGAGAAAAAGATAAAAATAAAGAAAAAGAAAAATAGATACAAAAATATACAAAATTTTAAACATGGAAAAACATGGATTTAATGCAAGATATGTAAAATAAATCTTCAAAATGATAAAGTGAAAAAAATAAAAATTATTATAATATTAAGATATAGATAAATAAGAAGAGTATGAAAATTAAAGAATAAATAAACATTAATAAAATAATGTATGAAAGAAATTGCACAGATCATCAAGAAAAAAAAATTAAAAAATTTAAATTCTTAAAAAAATGTCAAAATATAGATTTAAAAAATAATATTTAAAAATTAATTTTAAAAAATTTGCGCATCGCGCGGGTTCTCTCTTAGTACTTTTAATAAGTGGATAGTTTGACATAACTTGTAAAAAAACGAAACCAGCAAATGCTTTGACGAAATATACTTTTAAATTTTAATTACATTGAGTATATATTAAAATTTTAATTACGATAACTCAACCCAAATTTTTTTAATTCAAATACAAAAATAATAATAATAATAACAAGAAATCTTCTTAAAAACATTATTAGGAAATGTGATATGTTCAAAAGGTTAATTTTTCTGATAATACAAAGAAAAATCTTGGAAGATTTTAATAAAAATTTCAATCTAAGAATTTTTTTTTATCTAAAATAGAATCAAAATAAAATTTCGTTGGTATATATATATATATATATATATATATATATTTGTTTTCTATAACCCAATCTATAGAAATCTTATGCAAAATAGCTTTTAAGAATTTTTTTTTTGATCAACTAAACTCTTTGATTAAAACTAAAAACCTAAGCCGTAAACAGTACAAATGTTAAGAAATTGTTTGACTAAATATTGCAGTAAAATTTTATTTTTTCTGTGCACCCCAATATGACCAATCTTATTTAAAAAAAAAAAAAAAAAAAAAAAAAAAAAAAGACACCATGGTTTAGTCACGAGGATATGATTGCATGCTTACTGTGAGTCTGTGACAGCAAATACGAGTATTTGCCTATTTCTTTAAGAAGAAAAAAAAAATCAAAACGACCATTTTAACAATAAACTGCCAATAACCATGATATGTAACATTGGTATTAATAATATGCATTTTGTTGATAGAAATAAAATAAAATAAACATTTCATATAATAATTTTAATAAGTGGATAGATTGGCATAACTTGTAAAAAATCAAAACCAGCAAATGCTTTGATGATATATATTTTCAAATTTTAATTACGTTGACAACATATTTAAATTTTAATTACGATAATTCAAACTAAATTTCCTAATTCAAATACAAACAAAAAATACTAAAAATAATTTTTTTTTGAAAATTTTATTGGGAAAAGTGATATGTTCAAAAGACTAATTTTTCTGTTAATACAAAGAAAAAGCTTGGAAGATTCTTATACACACTTAAATCTAAGAAATTTTATTTATCTAAAATAAAACCAAAATAATTTTTTGGTATATATATTTTTTTGTTTTGTTTTCTACAACCCAATCTATATCAATCATATACAATTATACAAAATAGCTTTTTAAAATTATATTTTTGATCAACTAAACTATTTGATTAAAAATTTTGAAACTAAAAAAAATAAGCTGTAAAAGGTACAAATGTTTGGAAACTGTTTTACTAAATATATCAATAAACTTTTATTTTTTCTAGGCACCCCAATATGACCGATCTTATTTACAAAATAAAAAATAAAAAAAAAAAAATTTAAGAGGCCATATATGGTTTAGTCACCAAGATAAGATTGCATGCTTACTTTAACAGCACATACGAGTATTTGCTTATTTCTTTAGTAAGAAAAAAAAAATCAAGACGACCATTTTAACAATAAACAGTCAATAACCTTGATATGTAACGTTTGTATTTTTTCTGAAGTTTAACTCAATAATATGTAGTTTGTTGATAGAAATAAAATAAAATAAGCATCCCATATAATATTTTTGATAAGTGGATAGTTTGGCATAAGTTGTGAAAAATCGAAACCAGCAAATGCTTTGATGAAATATATTTTAATAAACATTTCAATCTAAGAAATTTTATATATCTAAAAAAAATCAAAATAAAATTTAGTTGATACACATATATATATTTGTTTTCTATAACCCAATCTATAGAAATTTTATATAAAATAGCTTTTCAGAATTGTTTTTCTTTTTTTTATCGACTCAACTCTTAAACGGTTCAAAAATCTAAACCGGTGGAGTTGAGTTTTCATAATCCAAATAAGAAAGGTAGTCTCGAGCACTCCGTACTAACTTATCTACCTTTGTATTTTGAGCGCGTGGAATATGCAAGATAGAGTAGAATGAGAATTCTCTTCTGCTTCTCTCGTATTCCTCCAGGTGTAATGCGAAAGTCGGTCATTCCTCTGCTTCAGACACCATCTTCACCAGCTCAGAGCAGTCCGTGACGAAAGTCACCGCAAAACGTCTTGCATCAAGCATGCAATGCATAGCTCATATCAATGCTTCCAATTCTGTATGTAATGGAGAAATGCTTCGTTTTACATTATTTGCTCCCATTAATGTTCCATCCGTGCCAATACCTTGACAAAACCATTCCAGGCCCGCATTCGTGGTTGTATCCTTACAAGAACCATATGTTTTACATGTTAGTCCAGCGTATTGTAAAGGTACCAATACTTCTGACTGTTGTTGAAGGTCTGTCTGAATGTCCTCTACTTGTGCCAATTCCCATGCTATGGCCTCTGCCTTTACTACCTTAAGTATCTCCTGAGGGTCCCGATCTATATTTGAGAAAATTTTATCATTTTATGATTTCCAGATATACCATAGAATCCATGGGAACATCGCCATTGTATCGTCTTCTGGTAGCTGTCAAAACAAATGTGCCATATTTGAAAATAATGCATTTGTTGGGAACCCATTTTGCGGTGTAGGGATTGGGGATAGAGCCCATACTTGGAAAGCCGGTGGGCATTCAAATAACGTGTGATTTATTGTTTCCCGTTCTGCACATCTTCCACATTGTGGATCACAATTGATACCTCTGTTACGCAAACGATCTATAACCGGAATACAACCGGATATTATTTGCCATAAAAAAATGCTTTATCTTAGGCGAACATTTTATCTTCCAAGCTTGACCTTATAGACCACTCACATCAGGTCCATAGACTCTTTGTATTTCACCACTGGAGGGACGTTCCTGCTCGAGCTTATATCCAGATTTCACCGTATATCTTCCCGATCTTGTATAATACCAAATAGAGAAGTCTGGTCTTAACTCCCTTGTTATTGGAATACCTATGATTAACGGTATATCCTCTGCGATAATTAGTTGGCGAATTAATGATAAATTCCATGTTGACGATAAAGGGTCAATCAATTGATTAACTGTGAGTTCTGGATACAAATTATATTCTTTGCAAATTGCTGATCTCGGGCGAGATATCAGTATCGAAGGATCATTCCATACAGATATAGAAGTACATGAACCAACTCTTTTGATAAGCCCTTTTTGTACCTGAGATTGAGCATAGATTATACTTCGCCACCCATAAGATGGAGAGTAGAATCGAATGGGGTCCAAAGGCCCTCCATTCCTAAAATACCGCCCTTTGAACACCTTTGAAAATAGAGACTCCGGATAATCTATAAGTCGCCAGAGCTGCTTTGCTAGTAAAGCCGTCTTGAAATCCTCTGTTGCCCGAAAACCCATTCCTCTCTCGGACTTGTGTTTACATAAATATTTCCATGCCATCCAGTGCATACCGCGTGTTTGACCATTGGTGCTTCACCAAAAGTGTGCCACCGTGCTAGTAAGCTTTCCTATTATCGCTTTTGGCAATCGGAAACACGACATTACATATGTTAACATTGCGGTTGCCACTGATTTTATTATTATATTTTTACCCCCTTTGAATAATAATCTTGATGTCCATCCATTTACTAGCTTTTGTTGTCGTTCTATTAAAAAATTAAAAATCTTCGTTTTTGCCCCTCTCATACTCTCTGGAATCCCCAAGTATGTCCCCATTCCACCAATATTCATTATCCCCAAAGTACCATGAACTTCTTCCTTGGTTGTCGGGTCCCCTGTATGTCCAAATTGTATCGATGATTTCGCAAAGTTAATATGTTGTCCTGAGACTGACTCATACTGTTTCAGAATATTTAGTAAAGTTTGGGCGTTCTCCTTATTTGCTTTACAGAAGAACAGACTGTCGTCTGCAAAAAGCATATGTGATATTGTTGGACTTACCCTTGCTATCTTTAACCCAATAATCTGTTGTAAGCGCTCTGCTTTCCCCATGTTCGCTATAAGTACTTCCGTGCAGAAAATAAAAAGATATGGAGATAATGAATCTCCTTGTCGTAACCCACGTTTCGGTTTTATATGACCCCTTGGTTGACCATTAATTAAAACCTTATATTGGACCGTCGTAATGCACCTCATCATCCACATAATCCAATTCTCCGCAAAACCCATCTTCCGTGATATATGCTCAATGAACGACCATTCGACGCGGTCATAAGCTTTGATCATATCCGTTTTAATCGCCATATACTCACTTTTGCATGATTTGTTAGTGCGCAAACCATGAAAAATTTCTTGAACTATCAGAATATTATCTGAAATAAGTCTTCCTTGTACAAAATCCGTTTGTGTTTATAAGATAAGCCGTGGAAGCAGTTGTCTTATTCGCTGACACAAGACCTTCGAAATAATTTTATAACCTACATTACACAAACTTATCGGCCGTAATTCTGTCATCTTGGTCGGTCTCTCTGTTTTTGGGATGAGACATATATTAGTGAAATTAAGCCTCTCATCAAAAACTCCTGTTGTTAAAAAAATTATTTACCATTTGTACCACCTCCGTCTTAATTATATGCAAGGGTCGTTGGAAAAATAATGTTGTCATTCAATCCGGTCTTGAAGCTTTCTCCGGGTGCATCATGAATAGAGCTTTTCTTATTTCCTCCTCCGTTGCCAATCTTGTTAGATTCTCATTATCTATCTCTGTTATCTATTCAGTTATCTCCCCTAATGCCTTTTCAAAATCCGTTGGGTTTGAAGATGTAAATAATTCTTCAAAGTATTCAACTGCTATTTTCTCCACGTTATTATCCCCTGCCACCCAGTCCTTCTTTGTTATGCATCCCTACCATCCGGTTTATAATTCTACGTTGCTTTGTTGTAGCGTGATAGAACTTAGTGTTTAGGTCTCCACATTTATTCCATAAATTTCGACTTTTCTGTTGCCAAAATTGTTCTTCGTCTATATAAGCCTCCTTAAGCTTCCGTGTAGCCTCGTTTAATTCTGTCTGGGTCCGAGAATCATCATTTTGTATGTCTTCGAGAGTTCGTTGAAGTTCTGATATTTTATCTTTTCCATACAGCCGGTTTGATATTCTCAATCTAGAAATTTCGTGTCTACAATTACCAATTCTATCTACCACCGAAATTGTTTCCCCTCCATTTGTTTGGTTTCACCCATGTGTAATCGATTCTATTAGACCCTCCTGTCCAATCCATCTTTTGTCAAACCGAAAGTCCTTTCGTCGCTTAGGGATTCTTTTTTCAATAGTTGCCACTATTGGTCGATGATTCGACCCAATCATCCGTAAATATTCTACAAAGGAATGTGGAAACATATTGTGCCAATCTTCTGTGGCTAGTGCCCGATCTAATCTGCAGCGAATTATTTATCCACTTCTTCTTCCCCGCCACGATAATTTATTTCCTTTACTTGTAAAATCCAATAAACCACATTTATTAATCATGGAGTTGAAATCAACAAAAGTGGTCGCGGACCGCACATTTCCACCTCGTTTTTCATGGTTACCCGTTTACTCATTAAAATCCTCAATTAAAAACCATGGTTCCATTTTATTTATTCCCATTCTTGTGAGTCGTTCTCATAATTGATTTTTTAATTTTTGGACTGGTTCTCCATAAATAACAGATAAATATATTGTTTTTCCTTCATAATTTGCCTCAATATCAATAATAAGTTTACTCGCATATAATACTTTAACATCAAAATAATCATTATAAAATAATATCAAACCACCACTTGATCCGCACGGCTCAATCGTGTACAACTTATTATAACCAAAATGCAACTGAAATTGTTGAAGAAAAGAAAAATAATTCTTGGTTTCTGAAAGAAAAATAAACTCTAGTTTAAAATTCTTCCAAACCTCCCGAACGTAATTTATTGTAAACCGATTTCCTAATCCCTGGCAATTCCAACTAAGAATCCTCATATATTAATATCATGTGACGTACCCAACTTGTTCTCCGGGTCTGGATCTCCCGTACCATCCGCCGCTTGGATGCCGTCTTCCTTACGGTTCTCTGCTCGAACCTCCACTTTCTTCCTTGGCGAAATAAGAGCTTGACCAGACACTTCTTACTTATTTCCCCCTCCTACACCCGAAAGTGCATTGAACAGATTCTTACGAACCACCGGCCTTTCGCCACTTTTATAGGAATTCGTGGTGGTTTGGCCACTTTTTCGCCATTTTTTCGTGAGTGAATTGTTTTTTTTTATCAACTAAATTATTTAATTTTAAAAAAATGTTAATCTTAAAAATTTATGCTTTAAGTACAAATGCTTAGAAATTGTTTTACTGAATATTCCAGAAAACTTCTTTTTTTATCACCCCAATATGGCCGTTTATTTACAAAAGACAAAAAACAAAAGTAAAACAGCATAGTTTCGTCACGAGGCTAAGAATACATGCTTACTTTGACGACACATACGAGTATTTATCTATTTTTTTTAATAAGAAAAAAAAATCAAAACGACCGTTTTAACAATAAACGTCCAATAACCATGATATGTAACGTTTGTATTAATGTTATTGCAGTTTAAACAAATAATATGTATTTTGTTTATAGAAATAAAATAAAATAAACATCGCATATAATACTTTTAATAAGTGGATAGTTTGGCATAACTTATAAAAGATCGAAACCAGCAAATGCTTTGATGAAATATATTTTCATATTTTAATTACGCTGACTACATATTAAAAATTTAATCAAAATAACTCAAACCAAATTTACTAATTCAAATACAAAAAAAACTATTAATAATTATAACAAAAAATATTTTTTGAAAACTTTATTAGGAAAAGTGATATGTTCAAAAGTCTAATTTTTCTGTTAATACAAAGAAAAGTCTTGGAAGATTCTAATAAACACTTCAATCTAAGAAATTTTATTTATCTAAAATAAAATAAAATAAAATTTTGTTCGTTAATGTATATATACACATATATTTGTTTTTTAGTTTCCTATAACCCAATCTATAGAAATCTTATACAAAATAGTTAAGTTTTGAAACTAACAAAATTAAGTTGTAGAAGGTACAAATTTTCAAAATTGTTTTACTAAATATCCCAGTAAGCTTTTTTTGTCTGAGCTCACCAATATGACTGACCTTATTTACAAAAGACAAAAAAAAAAAAAAAATACACCATAGTGTAGTCAATAAGATTGCATGCTTACTGTGATTGCATGCTTACTGTGATAGCTATTTCTTTAATAAGAAAACAAAACAAAAAATCAAAACTCATTTTTTAACAATAAACGTTCAACAATGATATGTAACGTTCATGTTAATGTTAGTGCAGTTTAGATCAATATTATATTTTGTTGATAGAAATAAATAAAATAAACATCACTTGTAATAAGTGGATAGTTTGGCATGACTTCTAAAAAATCGAAACCAGCAAATGCTTTGATGAAATATATTTTTAAATTTTAATTACGTTGACTACATTTTTTTTGGTTGGAGGAAGGAGACAGAATGTCTCCTTCAATTTTATTAGCACTTAAAACACTTATTCTCGTACAAACCGGGGTCTCGCATACCCATTAGCATCCTCCGACATGATCATACTAACACCATCCGGTACAGACTCAAACAAATGAAATTCTAATGGTAACGAAAACGCATAGTTCGCCAATCCATCTGCTAGACGATTAGTTTTCCTATACACATGAGAAATACGAACTATTCAATCTCTTGTTAAGAAGTCATAGCACAAATGTTGACTACATATTATTAATAAATTGTTGGTAACAAAAACTAAATTTTATAAAAGATGAAAAAAAACTTTTTTGAAAACTTTATTCCGAAAAGTGATATTTTCAAAAGTCTAATTTGATCAAAACAGGCAAATGATTTGATGAAATATATTTTTACATATTATGAATTAATTTTGGGTAACTTAAACCAAATTTCCTAATTCAAATTACGGAAAATAATATAATAAAATAAATCTTTTTTGAAAAGTTCATTAGGAAAGATGTTATGTTCAAAAGTCTAATTTTCTGTTAATTAAAAAAAAACTTTTGGAAGATTCCAACAAACAGTTTAAACTTTAAAAAAAAATAAAGTATTGAAAATATTGTTTGTTTATTTCTCTTGTTTTTTCTTATTTTGAGTGTTAAGATAGTTTAATCACGAAGACAAGACCGCATGGTAGTAGTACACACGAGCATTAACCTATTCTTTTCATTTGAAAACAAACAATTTTTTTTTTTTTAAACGACTGCTTTAATTGCTTTAAGAGTAAATGTCCAATAACGAGGATAAGTAACATTTGTATTAATGTTGTCGTAGTTTAAAACTTTAAATCAAAATACTATACTTTTAATTACGTTGACTGCATTTTTGTTAAATTAACTCCTTTTTTATATATAAAGGAAAAAAAATAAACTTTTCAGAGAAAAACTCAAATAAGCATAGTGCGGCATATCTATCTTGTAACAAATCGAAACCGTTAAGCGCACGCATAAATGAAAGATAATTTCAACTTTTTAATTACGTTGACTACATTAAAACATGAATGATTTGTGAGTAATTTAAGCCAAATTTCCTGATTCAAATATGAAAAAAAAAACGATAAGAAAAGTTTTCCTTAATAGGGAAAGGTGATCAATTCAAATTTAATTTTTCTTCATGATTATAACTAAGCTCAATTTAACAAAAAAATATAATAATAATAACTAAGCTCAGGTCCAAGACACATTTCTCAATAAACTCTAACAAAAATCGACATAAAATATTTTAACAAATAATATTATGGATGTTCCTCCCCGCCGGCGATTTGAAGCACCGCGGCGAAACAACAACCGGAACACAAATCCCAAAAGACTCTTTGCTCTGTCTCGGATGCAACGGTGGGAGATTCCTCGGAAGAGGAGTGGTTGAAGACGAATCATCGCTGGAGGGAGAAGAAATCGCCGTGAAGGTGGTCTTGACGGGTTTCTTCGAGATCCCACCGCGATTACAAACCCGGTGACTGAGAAGGTTTCTACGGCGGCGGCTGTAAAGGTTCTCTGGTTTTCCGAAATCTTTCATCGGCGAGGATTCAGCTTCCTTTAAGCTCATGAAAGACTTTGATTTCCCGTTGTAAAACTTCGATATCCCTCTCCTGTTTTTGTTTACACACACACAAGTCAGAGAGATTTCAATATTCACACAAATCAAGAATCAGACAGAACATCAAAACCTGATTGGTAAAACTTCTTCGAGAGAATCCATCATATCAAGAGGACCCTTGTAAGGAGACTCAGCTTCATTATCTCCGCCTTCATAGTCGTCGCTGCTGTTCTTGCCGATCGAAGAAGAAGAAGACGACGACAACCAACCAAATCCCGCCGTGAAATTGTTCTTTCCGCCGTCGCGATCAAGCTTTTCCTTCACAATCGACATTTTCAGAGAAAGGTTGAAAAATCTTTCTCAAATCACAGAGAAGAGAAGATGGGATCTTATACATATATATATGATATTGAGTTTCTGTTTCGGTGTCTGTGTGCTCTGTTTGTTTTGTTTTCCATAAAGAAATAAAAATCTGTAGTATTATTACAAATGAGAAGAAGATAAGAATTGAAATATTGTTACTTATCCTGAGCCAGCTCACTACTTCCTATATGCATTTCCCATAAAATTTTATGCCCATTTACAGGGATCTTTGAGGCCCAATAGGAAAACGCTTATTTTAAAAAAAAAAAATTGGGCTTCCAGTTTTTTAACATTTTATATTTTTATCATTCACGTTATCTATCAAATTTGCACGTTTTTGAAAAATGATTTCGCTATTTAAAAATATAATTAGTGTTAAAAACAAAACGTGATTAATCAAATTTTTGAGCATTTTATAAGTTTTTAATAAGAAATTTATTCATATCCCGTTAAAAATTTACCATTATTCCGTTATTTTGTTAGATATCAATCATATCCATTATTTAGCGAGGTCCAAAATTTTATGGTCCAACTGATGAAATAAATATAACTCGTAACAAATAGAGGCTAAATATGAAGAGTGTAACCGATAACGAGTAAAAAAACATTGTTAAGAGGTAGCACTGTTTTAAATCTCTTTTTCGTCTTGCATTCACACTCTTCAGACGACTAATCTGAATGGAAGGAAACATGATTATGCGATGGAGAAATGATATTTATTTAGGTCAATCGACGGTTGATGTTGCATATATCAAAAATACAAGAAACGTTTGCGGTTGAATGGTCAGACGGCTAAGAGCATCTCTATTGGTGAGATACCGAATGAGGTTCTCAAATAAAAAAAATATAGTTATTTTAACATAATTATATTTTATAATTAAATTTTAATCTAAATAAAAATTTTGATCCAATCAACAGGAGACAAGTGTGATTTGGGGTTCTCACTTCTCTCTCATGAATATCTCAAATGAAATACCCATCTCATTTTTTTTATTTTAAATATGTTATTGTTGAGAGCTCTAACAGAACAGTTTTCTATGATCTTGGTTAGTATCTAGGCCAAATAAATCAGTCTCACTGTTACGGGTTGTGGAAATACTCCTAAGAGATCGAGTGATGGAGATATCACATCTAAGAATTTCATCCATTCTCCACACATTTCATCCTAAAATTTTTGACAAAAGACAAACCTTCTCAATTAATTTCATCGGTGGCAAAAATACCATAACTAATTAGCTAATTTATCTGTTTTTTTCTTTTAATTTAAAGAAGATTTGAGTGATAAGAAGAAAGCTTGTTTTTTGAAAAAAAAAAAATATTTACCGCGGTTCAAATTTTTGGTCCGACTTATGAAATAAATTGGTAAAAAAATAGCAGCTGTTATAAATCATAGAGGTTCGATCTCCATAACCGGCCCATCAAGACATTGGCGTGAAGGCCCAATACCTTAGACGGTCTATTAGATGTTTTCCTTATTCATGTAGGAAAAGAATATTTCCTTTTCTACCCTTATGTAACTACTATATAAAGAGGCCCTTGGCCATCATAATAAAACAACAAGATTCAATACTTTTACAACACGTTATCAGCACGAGCTTGCTCTAGAAAAAAAAAACCCTAGCAGCCGCGCATAACCCTAAACCCCAACCGCCGTCCGCCGCTTGTAGCTGCCGCCGTCCGCCGCTTGTAGCTGCCGCCGGCCGCCGCTTGTAGCTGCCGCCGGCCGCCGTCTTCAACAAGGCGTTTTCTAATTCAGCGTGAGGTTCTAAGCTTGATACCGAGGTCTATTAGCTCCCGGTCCATTCCATTCAACCCAAAAAGAAGGATCAAGGTAAAACCCTAAACTAAGAACAAAGATAATCGAATTGGATCTTAATGAACCTAAACCCTAAAACCGATTCTTTTATCTAAACTTGTTTGATCTTTTTGAGAACTTGGATTGAATTGAATCTAAGATAAAGATAAGACCTAAAATTCGGTTTGATTGATTAAACTTGTTTGATTTCTTAAAACCTAAAACCGAATTGAATCTAAGAAAAGATAAAACCCTAAAACTCGGATTGCTTGATTTTGCTTGCATGTTTAAAACCGTTTTCCCTTAGCTTGTTTAATGTTCTAAAAACCGCATGATAAGATTGATTGTTAGAATCGAATTAGAACATTAAACATACATAAACCCTAGAACCGATTCATGTTTGATTGTTTGCTTTGTTAAAAATCGCATAAACCCTAATCCTATTCCAAATAGGAAAACCTTAAAACGTTTTTGTGTATTGCGTGTTCTATTGCCTAATCCTAATTGAACTAGGAATTGCATAAAGAAGAAAATATTTCGGACCATTAGAATTTGTTGGTAGAAACCGAAACCATAGTTTCCTTTTTAGGATTGAATTTGGAAAATTTCCTCTTTGCTTGATCACATAGAAAATCGTATAGGAAGTTTCCTTATTTAGAATTTGGATTTTCTTGTTTCCTTTATCACATAGAATTCCTTGTTAGGATTAAAATAAAAATTGGAAACTTAATGGCATAAAATCGGAAATATAAATCAGCCATCTTGCTAAGGTCTTGATTTTATTAAAAACCCTAAGAGAAAACCGATGCTTGATTTCAGATAGGCGAGAGTCATCATGGACTTCGCAGCCCTTAATCTCTCGGGAGATAATTACTTGCAATGGGCTTATGATGCAAAGATCATACTGAAATCAAAAGGGCTCGGTGAATGCATCGTTGATGGCAATAATGAAATTGAAAGCCAAAGGCAAAGAGCCATAACAATTATGCGCTTCCATCTCACTGAAGAACTGAGAGAACAGTACCAAGATGTTAAGGACCCTTTTGTTCTTTGGACAAACTTGGGTGAAAGGTATTCAATGGTACTGTGGCAAAACTCCATGGAAGGATGGGAGACTCTCGGTTACCAGGATTTTGAATCCGTGGATGAATACCACTCTGTCCTCATGAAAATCGTCCATGGCCTCAAGCTATGTGGCGAAGTGGTAACAGATGATGATCTTTTACATAAGACCATCTCTACATTCCATTCAAAGGATTTGTTGTTATCACTTAAGGCCAAAAGTTTCACCAACTATCATGACCTATATTATTACCTAAGAAGAGGACAGAGGACTAAAGAGATTATCAGTAGATGTGATGAACTGATGAAAAGATATAGTGAGATGGAAACTCCTCAAATAAATGATGAGGAGGAAGCCTCAGACTGTGAAGGCAGCTCAAATGTTACATGAACATGAGCATGACGATGAGGGTGATTTTGATCATGAAAAGGATGATCTTATGGATAATGATGATCTCACTAAGTATGAGACTTCCGATTTATTAAACTGATTTTAGACTTAGAGTTCTAAATTGCTTTGTTGCTTTTATGTTTGCTTTGATTTGGTTTATGTCTTTGGATTTTGTGTGGATTTATTTCCTTGATTTCAATGAATGATTTAAGTTTTTTTTAAAGACATAATCCTTGTTTTATGAAGTATGGACGATTTCGTGGTGGATAGTGGGTCAAGCCACACGATCTTAAAAGATAAAAGATACTTCATAAATCTTATACTTAAAAGGGCAAACATAAGTACTATAGCAGGACCGGCCGGCCTAATAGAAGGCCACGGCCAGGCCAATATTTTAATGCCTAAAGGCACGCATCTAGAAATTTCGGATGCATTGTTTTCACCAACCTCAAATCGTAATTTATTGAGTTTTAAAGACATTCGAAAGAATGGTCTTCATGTGGAAACAATGGGCGGAGGAAATAGAGAATTTCTCCAGATTGTTAAAATCGCCCAAGGCCATAAGAAAGAAGTCTTAGAGACTATACCTGCTATAGGTACGGGCATATACTGTACTAAGGTCAGTATGATAGAAGCCAATGCCGCCATAAATAAAGCCTTTACGGATATGTATACTTTATGGCACGACCGTCTGGGACATCCCGGGTCAAGTATGATGCGGAAATTGATTGCCAACAGTAATGGGCACGCCTTGAAAGAAAGGAGAGTAATCCCCAAGAATATAATGTGTACCTCGTGTTCACAAGGGAAATTGATTGTAAGGCCATCACCAGTAAAAGTAACTAAGGAAACGATAAACTTTCTGGAAAGAATTCAAGGAGACATATGCGGACCAATTCACCCACCTTGTGGGACATTCCGATATTTTATGGTCCTCATTGACGCATCTACAAGATGGTCACATGTATGCTTATTGTCATCACGGAATATGGCATTTGCAAGACTCCTTGCTCAGATAATACGCCTAAGGGCTCACTTTCCAGACTTTCCTTTAAAGACCATAAGAATGGATAATGCTGGTGAATTTACTTCCCAAGCGTTTAATGACTATTGTATGTCCATGGGGGTAAGTGTTGAATACTCCGTGGCACATGTACATACACAGAACGGCTTAGCCGAGTCATTTATAAAACGCATACAGCTGATAGCTAGACCATTACTCATGAGGTCAAAGCTCCCTGTATCCGCTTGGGGTCATGCTGTCTTACACGCTGCTGAACTAATCCGTATCAGGCCATCTAGTGATCATAAGTATTCCCCATCCCAATTAATAACGGGAAAAGAGCCAGACATCTCCCATCTAAAGACATTTGGATGTTCAGTCTATGTGCCTATTGCACCACCACAGAGAACTAAGATGGGACCTCAAAGGAGGATGGGGATATATGTTGGATATGATTCACCCACGATCATAAAGTATCTTGAGCCAACCACCGGAGATTTATTTAAGGCCAGATACGCGGACTGTCATTTTGACGAATCCGTTTTTCCAACATTAGGTGGAGAAAACCGGCTGATGAAAGAAATTGCATGGAATCAAACATCCTTAAATTGGCAAGATCCTCGAACTAAAGAGAGTGACTTAGAAGTCCAAAAGATAATACATTTGCAAAAGTTAGCTATACAATTGCCAGATTCCTTTGCAGACCCAAAGAGGGTAACTAAATCGTATATACCAGCCGTGAATGCACCTATACGAATTGATGTCCAGGATGGACCGCAAGTGGCTACAGAGTCTAGGCCACGTTTGAAACGTGGAAGACCTATTGGTTCCAAAGATAAGACTCCTCGGAAATTAAAGAAAGGTGCTGAGATTCAGACCGAGGAGATAGTGGATATTCCAGACATAAATGAACCTAAGGTGCCAGAAAATGTTGCTTGGGACGCCAAGCAGCAAGGGCCTGAAGTTCCTGATAATACAGAGATCGCGATCAATTATGTCTCGTCTGGAATCCAATGGAACAGAAAAGATGTCGACATTGATAATGTATTTGCATGCAATGTAGCACTTGAAGTAATGAACGAGGATCTAGAACCCACGTCAATATATGAGTGCACTCAGCGACCAGATTGGATTAACTGGAAAGACGCTATAAACGTGGAGTTAAACTCTTTAAAGAAGAGAGAGGTTTTTGGTCCCATAATTCGGACACCTCATGACATTAAACCAGTTGGACATAAATGGGTCTTTGTGAGGAAGAGAAACGAATTAGGCGAAATCGTTAGGCACAAAGCACGGCTTGTTGCACAAGGATTCTCACAAAGACCAGGAATCGATTATGAGGAGACATACTCCCCTGTGGTGGATGCAACGACATTCCGATTCCTGATAAGCCTGGCTATAAGAGAAAAATTGGATTTACGGTTAATGGATGTTGTAACCGCGTATTTATATGGTCCACTGGATAATGAAATTTATATGAGATTGCCAGAGGGTATTGAGCTCAAAGATAAGAAAAGTTCTCGAGAAGAACACTGCATTAGGCTGAACAAATCCTTATACGGACTAAAGCAAAGTGGGCGTATGTGGTACAACCGGTTAAGTGAATACTTAGTAAAGTCCGGGTACAAGAATGATCCCATTAGTCCGTGTATCTTTATAAAGAAGTTTGCAAACAAAGGATTTGTGATTATAGCAGTATACGTGGATGATTTGAACATCCTCGGCACCCCTGGAGAAATCGCCCAAACAGTTGAATATTTAAAGGCCGAGTTTGAAATGAAAGACTTAGGAAAGACTAAGTTCTGTTTGGGAATACAGCTTGAGTATATTAATGATGGAATCCTTGTGCATCAAATGGCATATACAGAAAAGATACTCAAGAGATTTAATATGGACCAGGCCCACCCATTGACCAGCCCAATGGTGGTGAGAAGCCTCGGATTGGACAGTGATCCATTTGGTCCAAAGAAGGACGATGAAGAAGTCCTTGGTCCCGAAATGCCATATCTAAGTGCCATAGGAGCGTTGTTATACTTGGCTAGTCATACTAGACCAGATATTTGTTTTGCCGTGAACCTCCTATCAAGATTTAGTTCTTGTCCGACCCAAAGGCACTGGAACGGGATTAAACATATACTTCGTTACCTACAAGGAACGAAAGATATGGGTCTATTTTTCACTAACCTTAACAATGAAGGTTTGGTTGGTTTTGCTGATGCAGGTTACTTATCGGATCCACACAATGGACGATCTCAGACAGGATATGTGTTCACTCATGGAGGAACAGCAATTTCATGGAGATCCATGAAGCAGACACTCACGGCCACTTCATCAAACCACGCAGAGATTTTGGCGATTCATGAAGCTAGCCGCGAATGTGTTTGGTTGAGATCGATGACTCAGCACATAAGGCGAGACTGTGGAATGACCGATGAGAAGGAAGAGCCAACCGTACTCTACGAGGACAATGCCGCATGCATTGCTCAACTGAAGGATGGATACATCAAAGGAGACAGGACGAAGCACATCTTACCGAAGTTTTTCTTTACTCACGATCTACAGAAGACCGGAGAAATCAAAGTGCTTCAAGTACGTTCCTGTGACAACTCAGCCGACCTATTCACCAAGTCGCTTCCAACCTCCACGCTCAAGAAGCTCATGTATCAGATCGGCATGCGCCGACTAAGAGACCTTCAGTGATGCCTAAAACAAGGGGGAGTAATACGTGCTGTACTCTTTTTCCTTCACTAAGGTTTTGTCCCACTGGGTTTTCCTTGGTAAGGTTTTAATGAGGCAGCATCCCCAAGCGTATTACTATGATCCATTCATCACGATCCGGTTATGTCAATCAAGGGGGAGTGTTATAAATCATAGAGGTTCGATCTCCATAACCGGCCCATCAAGACATTGGCGTGAAGGCCCAATACCTTAGACGGTCTATTAGATGTTTTCCTTATTCATGTAGGAAAAAGATATTTCCTTTTCTACCCTTATGTAACTACTATATAAAGAGGCCCTTGGCCATCATAATAAAACAACAAGATTCAATACTTTTACAACAGCAGCGAAGTTGTCTCGTTGAAATAATAGTTAAACCGATAAAAGTTGACAAAAAAAGTTAAATCGATAATAGCGAAGCTTCTCTCGTTCTAGGCTAGGGTTTCTTTCTTTCGACTAGATCGATCAAATTTCCAGAGAATCGTGATAAACTTAGAACCTAATTCTCCTCAAATCGAGTTGTAATCAACTTCCAATTCATGGAATCCCAAAACAAAATCTGGAAAGTCTTCCAGGAACTGTTATCAAAAAAGTCCTCCAGGAACTCAAAATTGGATCCGATAAAATCACTCTTGATGATGAAATCACTCTTCCTCGTAAAGTTCAGATCATGAATATTGGGAGACTTGAATAATGATATAATAAGCTTGGTCATTAGCAAAAAAAAAAAAAAAGATATAATAAGCTTGGTCATGAATAGTAAAATTGATACGACTTTATTATATCTTCATACAATTAATTACAAGACTGTAAAAAAAGCTCATGATGTATTCGAACATACATGATTATTCAATGACTCACCAGCACAATTTTATAATTTTATTATACAATATATATCATCCAGTAAACGTAACAACTCATGATAATTTTTTGAGTAGTATATATTCAATTAGTCTCCTCTTGACCGAGTCGATAATTTTGAGAACCGTAAGGACTAAATGCTTCGAGGAACAAGTTGGGTTTTCGCCGAGGATTGAATCCCATGTCACTACACAAATCATCGGCATTATGGATGCTGAAAGTAGAAATGCAATGACGTTTGTAGAATCTGCTCGATCTTCTCATCACTTCCATTTCTTTTTGGAATAGAACCAACATTATCTCTTTGCTCGGTAATTTAAATTTCTCATCCACGAGCTTGCTTAACCACAACGAGCGTAGCTCTGATGTATGTAGGTTCGAGTTCCGTTCAACGTATCTCACGAAACCCATGTTTGGTATCAAAGGATGGATTGCTGCCCTGAAATTTAATTAGTTTTTGTTATTACACTACAAAAAAAAGGTGTGTTATATCATTTATTTAATATATTTACATTATTTATAATTGATGCAAATGAATCTTACATCACTTAGAAAAGTGACTCTATTTGTGGTGATGCAAATAATTAACATCAGTTAGTTACCAACCGATGCAAATATATTTTACTTTTGCATCAATTGTTATAATCGATTTCAATATGTGTCAATTACAAAAAATTGATGTTATCTTTTACATCAAATTTAAAAATGATGTTAGTATTTGTGACGATTATAATAATTGATGTTAATATTACTATCACTTGTACATAATTGATGTTAAATTTATGCGAGTTTTCATAATTGATTGTAATAAATGTGTCATTTATTTTTATATAATTAATTTTATTGGTTAAAAAAAAAAATCTGATTGGTTAAAACCAAAAAGAAAATTAATCTTGTTGGTTAAAAACAACATAATAATAATAATTTTATTCACCAATAAATATAAATATTAGATATTTAAGTTTCAATATATATAGACATGTTTTCTCTTCCACTTTTTTATCCATTAGCAATGTGGGACAAAGTAAAAAAAGTTACTTATATCAGTTTTAACTGATATAAATTTTATATCATTTTCTAAATGATGTTAACCAAAATCATTAGTTACATCGATTATTTAGCTGATGTAAATTTATAATTTTGTATCGGTTTTGTTAAAATGATGCAAACTATTATAAGTTTGTTTCAATTTTTATTAAACATGTGTTAAATTAGGTAATAACAATATCAATTACCATAAATGATGTTAAACCACTTATTTTATATCATTAATTAATAAATAATTCAAAATAAAATTATTTAATTGTGTGATACTATTTAATTGATATAAAATATATTATACTATATAATAATAATAAAAATTTAACATATATGTCCATTATTTTATTGATGTAAATTAGTTTGATTTAGTATCAAATGTATTAAATAATACAAGTTAAGATAAAATAACATCATTTTTAATAAATTGATGTTAAAAAACAGAACAGTTTCATCAGTTTTAATTATTGAAGCTAATTCACATAATTATGTTTATATTATTAGTATTATTTTTATTAGCATCAGTTTTTATTGATGTCAATTTTGCATCATTGTTAGAAGTGATGTTAACAAAAATTAATAAATACATCAATCACCTAATTGATGTAAATTTATATTTTAATATCAATTGTTTAAAAGTGATACAAATTAATATAATTTGTATCAATTTTATTGAATTGATGTCAAACTAGTTAATTATAACATCAATTATTATAATTGATGTTAAAGCATGTATATTTGTTTCACTTATAAATAACTAATTCAAAAATAGTATCACTTAGTTTTGTGATACAATTTAAATGATACAATACATCCCTTTTTTGTAGTGTTATAAGCAACGGTCAAATTTCACCATACAATATATTAGAGCATTTGTTGGTTATTTGGTAACCCGGATGATAAATTATGAACTTGGATAATTATTGAATCGCGCACGAGGACACTTTCCTTAAAGAGTATTTCGACCCTTATTAAGCCTTGAGTTACACGAAATTCCTTGTAGGATAAGACAACCAAAGTTCTCTCTTGTTCTAGGCAAAGATACAAGAGACACACTAGAGTTCTAGTGTTAATATGTGTTTTTCCAAAGATCTTTGATGATCTTTTGGAACAATGAATCTCTCTCTTTCTCTCTTTCTTATTTCTCTGTTTTTGTAACTGTTTCTTGTAATCTCTGATTGTAATTTTGGCAATGCCTACAACTTTTTTTATAGGAAACCAAATGTCACCTCGGAAGATTGCAATGGTTAGTCCAAAAGTTATAACCATAAACCCAACAGTTGTAATGATTCATTCAACAGTTGCAATGATTGATAGAGTTGCAATGGTTGGTTACCAACAGTTGCAATGGTTAGTCACCGAAGGTTGTAACCATAAACACAACAGTTGCAATGATTCATTTAAACGGTTGCAAATGTTCATTTAAGCGGTTGCAACAGTTCGTCAACGGTTACAACGATTCACTTAAATTTCCAACATTCCTCCCCCATTTAAGTGTAATCATAGATTCATTAAATTAAATAAACAACACATAAATCAAACTCATGCATAAATGAAAATGTCGTAACGATTGAATTTTCATCTTAGTGATATTACACATTCCAAATGCCCGAGAATCAGGATGTCCTATGGATTGAATCCTCTCAACTCATTTGGGCACATGAAGATAATACACACACAAATTTCCACACTACTCTAAGTGTTTATACTTGACACTATTATAAGCCATGTGTCCCTATCCATTCATGAGTGCATACAAAGCCAAGTCCTAGCTTCTTGAAGCGGCTGCACTTCACACTCATATAGGTAGATATTTTAATCGTGCACCTGCAAAATACACTTTTTCAAAATACCTATTAAGAAAAATTTCAACCTATCCCTTTCTTGCAGTTCCAAGCACATTCCTTGGGATGATATGAAAACATGTGCTTCAATCTTTAAGTGTGGGCTTTCCACATTGAATTCAGCCTCTAACGTCGTATTAGAGGGGAATTGGGTATCCCATCACCAAAGATTTCAAATGGACTTTAACCCCATCCCTTTCGCCGACTTAGTTACCAAGTCCCTAGCTAATCCTTTTGTCAAGTGATCCGCTAGATTCTGCTGAGACCGAACAAATTCTATGGTAATCACCCCATGAGTGATCAACTCACGTACCGCGCTATGTCTAACGCCCAGGTGTCGCGACTTACCATTATACACTTGGCTATAGGCCTTAGCCAATGTAGCTTGACTATCACAATGGATAGATATCGGTGATACTGGTCTCGGCCACAATGGAATCTCGTAAACTAAATTTCTTAGCCATTCTGCCTCTTTACCGGCAGCCGCTAATGCTACAAATTCAGATTCCATAGTTGAACTTGTAATGCAAGTTTGCTTTTTAGAAGCCCATGAAATGGCACCTCCCCCAAGCAAAAACACCCAACCACTTGTAGAAGAATGATCTTCCACGTTGGTGATCCAACTTGCATCTGAATACCCTTCTAGGATCGAAGGAAATCCATCATAAGACAAACCATAATTTATGGTTCCTTTCAAGTACTTCAGCACCCGTTTTAAGGCTTGCCAATGTTGAGTACTAGGATTACTAGTGTATCTACTCAACCTTCCTATAGCATAAGCTATATCTGGCATGGTGCTCGTCATGGCATACATTAAGCAACCAATTACTTGTGAATACTCGAGTTGTAACACTGCTTTTCCCACGTTAGGCATAAGCTTCACACTCGCATCCATGGGAGTGCTCATAGGAGAAAAATTCTCACAATTGAATTTCTTAAGCACTTTCCCAATGTAATGAGATTGTGTCAAAGATATTCTTTTGCCTTCACGTTTGATTTGAATTCCAAGAATCACATCTGCCTCTCCCATGTCTTTCATGGCAAAACTTGATGACAAAAATGTTTTTGTAAGTTCTACTTGTCTAAGGTTGGTGTCAAAGATCAACATGTCATCAACATATAAACAAATGATTACTCCATTACCGGACTTATCGAATTTGCTATATAAACACTTATCCGACTGATTTAACTTAAATCCACTTGATAAGACAACCTCATCAAACCTTTGATGCCACTGCTTAGATGCTTGCTTTATTCCATACAATGAGTTTATCAACTTACACACCTTATGCTCATTACCAGGCATAATAAAACCATCAAGTTGCTTTATCGTGTGAATTGATACAAAATCATTAGATACTATGATATAAAACCGATAAGCTTTTGAATGCTTAGCATATCCAATAAAGATGCAATCAATGCCTCTTTCTCTAGAATTCTTTCTTTCAAACAACAATCACTTAATGATCTTCATACACATTCTAACCCAAATAAATTACATTCTTAATCTATTCAATTCAAGAAGAATCTAGAGAAATATTATTTTCAAATTTGGACATACCAAACTTATTTTATTGCATAAACAAATACGTATTTTTTAGATAAATCAGAAACTTACATGTGTCGGTTACTGTTCATCTTCTTTGTAACACATACTGTTTCATTGCAATTCTGCCGAAACTTTCGACCCCTATATCTCTCTAAATAGGTAACCAAATCAAGCGTTCTATATACCTATAAAAAGATCATTCCAATATCTACACACGGACACCAAGATCACGCAATTCTAAATTTTCTACAGAGAGATATGAACGAAACAATATTACTGATTTCCACACTATCTATCCAAATTCATGCAACATATTGCGGCTCTCTACGAGATACTTTCCAGAAACATTTAAGCCAATATGATGAATAGTTCTCTACGATGTATTTTCCAGAAACATTTGAGCCAATATGATGAACAATTATGCATATTTTCTATTCATTTCATTTTCAATTCACGGATTCACAATGCAGTCATTCTAAGCATTAACCGTATTCTCTAGTTCACCATGAATTAGGTTGACTAACACATAACACTTTTAATCCTTGGTTACTAAGAATGTTAACATTCCAGAACCGAATCCTAAAATTCTAAGACCAATGTAAGAGATTTATGCGGAAGCGTGAAAACGGAACTCATACCTTAGCCTGGTTTAGCGATGAATATGGCGTGGTATCTGAAAACAGACGTAGAGATCGGGGAAGAGATTACACACAAAATCAACATGTTGTCATCGTTCAAGTGCCATTCCAGTTGATGCCTTCAAGTTTTCTCTCTCTAAAGCTTATACAACTTTCCAAACTTGGATGTCATCTCTCACACAGACACACTAGCCATAGTTCACAAGGAAATACTCTTTAAGATTGTTAGTTATTTGGTAACCCGGATGATAAATTATGAACTTGGATAATGATTGAATCGCGTACGAGGACACTTTCCTTAAAGAGTATTTCGACCCTTATTAAGTCTTGGGTTACACGAAATCCCTTGTAGGATAAGATAACCAAAGTTCTCTCTTGTTCTAGGCAAAGATACAAGAGACACACTAGAGTTCTAGTGTTAATATGTGTTTTCCAAAGATCTTTGATGATCTTTTGGAACAATGAATCTCTCTCTTTCTCTCTTTCTTATTTCTCTGTTTTTGTAACTGTTTCTTGTAATCTCTGATTGTAATTTTGGCAATGCNTTTTCCAAAGATCTTTGATGATCTTTTGGAACAATGAATCTCTCTCTTTCTCTCTTTCTTATTTCTCTGTTTTTGTAACTGTTTCTTGTAATCTCTGATTGTAATTTTGGCAATGCCTACAACTTATTTTATAGGAAACCAAAAGTCACCTCGGAAGATTGCAATGGTTAGTCCAAAAGTTATAACCATAAACCCAACAGTTGTAATGATTCATTCAACAGTTGCAATGATTGATAGAGTTGCAATGGTTGGTTACCAACAGTTGCAATGGTTAGTCACCGAAGGTTGTAACCATAAACACAACAGTTGCAATGATTCATTTAAATGGTTGCAAATGTTCATTTAAGCGGTTGCAAATGTTCATTTAAGCGGTTGCAACAGTTCATCAATGGTTACAACGATTCACTTAAATTTCCAACAGCATCCACAACGCTAAAGTTTTTCAATTGAGTATATAAACTAAATAATATTAATATTTTAATAGAATTTAATTATTTAATTTAATTTTGATATTTTTTAAAAAATCGAACCATTTATGTTATACACAAACATGTCATGAGAGTTTTCGATAAGTATCTCAAAATTTCTTATTTAAGAAACGATTCTCTCTCTCTTTACTACTTTTTTTATTTTTCATTTTTTATTGATAGAAACGCATTCAAATACCCCTAATGCTAATGTTCTTAGTAATGAATTGTACCTGTATAAAGGCATGACGCCATATGGAAACTCAAGCCAAGTTCGAAAAGGTTCGGGAACAATGGCTTTGAGCTTCTTCTTGCCATCATAACCAGTTACGAGTATCACAATACCAGTTTTTAGCGTAGTTCCATCCTCAAACTTAATCCCTTGATCATAAAACCACCATTTTGATGTTTTCTTAAACCGAATCCTCGCTTTATCCGCTTCCTCAAAGAAATTATCTGGTAAGATGGCCATTTGACAAGAAGCGTAGTCTTCTTCAAAAGAATGGTCCGGAGTAAGACCATATTTCTCTAGAGGAAGCTTCCACTTAACATATGATTCAATGAATTTGGGAACCGCGTCACGCTTTATTGTCATATGTTTAGAAATCCACATAATTGCACAATTTATAGGAACGAATTTAAGGGTTTTAAGATCACTAACCAGAATTAGAGAAGAGGAGGCAAAAGACAGTTATAAGGAAGCTTTGGTTAGGCCTATTATGGAGGAATTTAGAAGCTCTAGTAGAGTAGAACAAGAAAAATGGTAGGCCCCGTACCCAATAATGTGGAACCACCCAATGTGTTGTTCTCACCACCATTGTGCATGCTTTTCCGCCTCCTCATAAATGTTTTTTTTTGCTGTTGTAATGTAAATATCTTATTAGTTATTGGAATCACCATATTATATATAATGATCGAAATATGGGTCATATTAGATCTGTCAGTTTATTACAAAACTTCTGAGCAATTTTCTGATTGTGCCAATCAGAATAACGGTCCAAGTCCAACCAAAATTTGTATACATATATTATAATAAAATGATTGCTATACAAAAAATATATATATATATATATATATGTTTTCTATTTTGAGTTGAGCCAATTGTTAGAGTGAAGCTAATTATATGTACATTGATTGGCTAAAGCAGACTCTAAAGCCAAATCAATGGCGGATTTCTTGAAGCCAATGACGACGACTTTCTTGCACGGAGGAGATGAGAAGCCTCTTCTTTCTCTATCTTGCAGTAGTCCATCGAATGCATCACTTTCCCTTTAAATATCTCCGGCCCTTTCTTCCCCGAAAACGTCGGTATTTTTGGTACGTCGCCGTATTTTCCGGTGCACACTACCACGAACTCAAATGCATGCCACTGCACACACATACATTAGTAACAAAAATATCATGCAATTGCAGATGGATCTGCATACAAACATACATAAGCAAATTTTATGAGATGGAGACATGTAAAAAGATTTAAGACAACCCTGAATATCTCCAGCCAACAAGTTGTCGTAAGCACCGAGGTCTACCATCTGAGGAGTTTCGCCTTAGAGCCAAACTTCATGAACTTGAGGAGATCAAAATGCTTAGTATAAGATTCCAAGTAATCTAATATCTCAACGTAAGACGGGAAAGTAGTGTCATCTCTATTAGGCCATGGAAAATCAGAGAACTCATAACTGACTCGAGCCGATTGTAACTTAGTCGTCTCGTAAGTGCAGCTCCTCCAAACACCTCCGACCGAATCCAAGGCTTCGAAAACGGTCGGGTTGTGATAAGCTAAGTGGTTCTTGTGTGGAAATTTCTGCCGTGCGTTGTGAGATCAATAATAATTCGGCTTTCTGTAACTCTGTTTGTGTTAGTCTAACTAGGACGCCAATAATATTCTTTATATATATACGGAACATAGTACATTGCATTTATATAAATATATGTTTTTTTTTTTGCTTTGCTAAAGCATATGGTCTTTGGTGGATATACTTTAGAAAAAATATTTTAATCATTTGTTGGTCGTTGAACAAAAAAAAAAAAATTCATTTGTAGGTCTATTCTTTAATCTGTTACTAGGCTTTACCTGCGCTACGCTGCGTGATATTTTGTATATATTGATTTAATCATATTATTTCTATATTTTATTTTAAAACATTTTATATTAACAATTCATAGTTTGATATTTTCTTATCAGTTGAGTTTCATGAACATGTATAACTAGAACAGGACCCGCAGGTCCTGTCATTTTTGTGCCTTCTATGTTTCTGTTTGTAACTGCACATTTGTTTTAGATTTTGATATTTCTGTGTCTCTGTAATTTCTGTTTCAAACTAAAAATGGTATAAAACTTAACATTCATAAAAAAAACAAAATATACGCGGGTTTTGAATAAAAAAATTTAAATTGCTTAAAAATATTTGAAAATAAATTCCGATCATTTATGAAGAAAAATAAAATTTAAAAAAAATAAATTTTTTTTTGTAATTAAATTTTATTACTATTTTCAAATATGTTTTTGATATAATAAAATAAATTTTTATTTTGTTGTGAAAAATACAAATAGAAATTTTACATTCTCAAACAAAATATATTCGATAGTATCAAAATTTGATCGATAGACTTTAACACGTGTCACAATCATATTAATTAGTAAATTTGAAACATCAAGGTTTATATAATAAGAATTTATATTTTTGTAAATTGGAGTTAGATTTATTTAATTTATTTTTATTTTAGATTTCTATTGAAGTATATATTTACTTTTAATTTTTCCTTTTTATTTTAATCATTTCCTTTTTAGGATTATTATTTGATTATATAATTTTTTAATCTAAATTTTTATTTGCTAATATATTTTAATCATAATGAAAATGACATATTTTCTTTATGGTATTTTGTTTATAAAATAGCATAATTCTATTTTACTATTGTTTAAGTTATCATGATTGTGTTTTAAGTCTCGAATAACTGTCATTCTATAAATAAAAAAAATCAAAACATTTATTAAATAAAATAAATAATTTATGGTTAATTTGAAGTATAAATCGTAGCAAATAAAAAGGATAATCAAAATGGTTAAATCTATTCTACAATGATAAACATAAAAAAAATTATTTTTCTTTTTCTTAGTTTTCTTATTTACTTTTTGTTTTTTTTTTTTGTTTTTTTTTTCCTTTTAGTATTAGTAATTGATCATACAATTTCTTTAATCTAAATGAAAAAAAAATAAAAGAAACTTATTTTTTTTCTTATTTTTCTTATTTACCTTTTTGATTTTTTTTATTTACCTTTTTATTATTAATAATCTATTATAAAATTTCCTTATCTAATTGGAAAACATAAAAGAAACATATTTTTCTTTTTTTTTGTTTTTAAATCTAATTTTTAGATTTATGTAAATATTATGTTAAAATCTAATTGGTTAACACATGTCGAAATTTTATCGATTGATTCGACATGTGTCACGACCATGTTAATTATGAACTTTGACGCAAATATTATGTTAAAATCTAATTGGTTAACACATGTCGAAATCTTATCGACTGATTCGACACGTGTCACGATCATGTTAATTATTAACTTTGACGCATCCAACTTTATATAATAAAATTATCGTTAATTTGGATAGAACACTTTAAATTAAAATATTGGTAACTTTAGTGAATGCACCATTGTTTGTTTTCAGTAACTTTATCATGTCGCAAATTAGGTGGTTTTGCCCCCTAATTTATACTCACATTCAATAGCTTTCACCCAATAAAATTGACATATTAAGCTACGAGCAAAAACATAATACCACGAAAATTAACTACATCTTACAAACATTTTGTTAAGAGCTTATAAAATTAAAACTATGAAATTTTCAGAAATTCAACCGAACCTTCGCAATTTTGGTTCATATGCAAACAAAGACTGAGCAAAAATCAATACAATTAACAACATATGATTTTGGTTGAGGACTCAATTTGTCACTGTTTCATATTCTTACAAGTCTCTGCTCCCATATTTATCTACTCTTTTTGTCACCATATTTATTTACTTCATATCTCAAATTTTACTATCGAAACTAAAGAACTTCTTCAACATAACTCAATATTATCTCTCCACGTTTTTTAATTTCAACCCTCTTGTAAACCAGTCGGAACATTTGTCTCACCTTTCTGATCAGGTTCTACTCCCAACCCTCTTGTAATTGCTCTTGTTTTTTCCTTGAATTAATGCGTTCTTTTCTTTGTCTCCAAATGTAACCAAATCACTACCCATTATGTTTGTACTTCAAATTAATTGAGAACATGTTAGAGAAACGGAAAAATAAGAAAATGGATAAATGTGCTTATAACATTACGTAGGATCTTACATTCTAGGTGAAGTGGTAGAAGACTGTCCTATGCCAGGATAAAACGTTCACACACATGACACTACACAAAGTGAGATTAGTTAAAATGTAGAAAAGCTTCAGAGTATTTATAATTTGTTAGAAATACAGTTAAAATTGTTTAACAAAAACTATTTGTACCTTTCGACGACGAATAACTCAGTTTCTCTTGGGAAAAAAAAATAAACACTACAATAATAACAAAAGTTCTGATATATAATAGAATTCCACTAAAGATTTAAGGAGAATTCAAGTTGAATTGTTTGAATCAATAAAATACAATAATCTAATTGAGAATTACAAACAAATGAATAGAGACATCCGGCTAAGATTTAAAGACTCAAAATAAAAAAAAATTAAATCTACAGTGATCCACAAAACTTGTGTTTCCATCTTTCCTGCTAATGTTCTTTTCTCTCTATCGTCTTGTCCAATTCATGTTTGTTTTATCCCACACAAATATAGTGTGAGTGGCCAAATGTGCTTCTTGTGTGGTCATCAGATTGAATTTGTAAATAAGAAAGTTAAAATACGTCAAGATTAGAAGAAGGAATAATAAACTGATGTCAAGTTCGGAAAAAGGAACAATGCAATATAACATACCTTTGTATTATTGATTTGTATAAAGAAATTCCGTATAATGTGGGTGTTTTGCCTTTTGCATATTATTGATTTGCATATATAATACATTTGGTATATGATTACTTTGAATTTAGTCTTTCTTTAATTGTTTGTTTTGAATAAGTTAAATTAGGGACAAAAATTTAAAATTTTGACCGTTTATCAAACTATCCATATTAATTATTAAATGGTTTCATTGAAAACAAAGTTGAATGGTCAATGTTTCCACATTAAATATTTTTTTTTCTGATCTTCGTCATTGATCGATCTTCTTATCGTTTCCTTTCTCTACTCTCTTGTTTTGTTTACTTTCAAAATCTTTTGAGTTATCTCTCCACGCTTTTAATTCCAACCCTCTTGTAAACCAGTCAGATCACTCGCCTCACCTTTCTGATTAGGTTCTACTCCCAACCCTCTTGTAATTGCTCTGGTTTTTTCCTTGAATTAACGTGTTCTTTCCCTTGTCTCTAAATGTAACCAAATCACTACTCATGAAGATATGTCTTTACTTCAAATTAATTGAGAACATGTTAGAGAAACGAAAAAATAAGAAAATGAATAAATGTGCTTATAACATTAAGTTACAGATAAAACAAAGGCGAAGACACCAAATTTAGAGGCTAGAGTGAAGAATAAAACTATGAAGATGAATCTTTTTACTAATTAAAAGTGAAAAGTGAATGAAAGACATATGATAATGTGTAACATTAAATTTGAAGTGTATTAACGATTGGTCTTCTAATTTTTTTATTTATTGACATGTCACTTTTTTATCACACTAAAAAACTGATGTGTCAATTTATGGAGAGTCTCTTGTGTTACTATAGTGTTGATTTCTGTACGGTAAGCCGTGCTTAAAATATTTGGAGTCCAATACGAAATCAAAAGTCGGGGCCCTAGATAATACATTAAAACACTAAAATTGCAACTTAAATTTGGCAAAATAGTTTTTTCTATGATATTTGTTTATTAAACTAAAATTTCTTACCTTCAGAAGTAAATCAAACTAATATAAAAACTAAATAGTAAAAAAATTGAAAACATTTGCGTCCTAAATTTTTTAAAGAAATGTGAGGTCCAATACGTATGTATCATATGTGTTGGTTCATGCATGGCTTGAACACTGACTACTACTTTATAGTGTTTTTCTTCTCTCTAGTCGTCTAGTAATATTAGACTAAATCTCTATTCCTAAAATTGAAATTTAAATAGTAATCAAGTTCTTAACTATTAAGTACGTCTCCACGCAAGTTAAAACAATAGACAAAAGTCTAGTCTTGTAATTTACTAAACTATAACCCGTGTATATGCATATTTATAATAAAATATTTTATATTTGTACAAAATATGATCACCAGTCAAAAAATAATATTATAAATATCAAAGCAAAACCAACAAAAAAAAATCTAACATCTATTTATTTATTTTCATTTTCATTTGTTTGTAATTAAATATTGTTTCCAACGATATAGGATTTTCATATTCTTATATGCATTAAGTTTATTTTTATTAATTTAGTCACTTATATATTTATTTTATTTTTAATTTTTTAGGAATTGATTATCCTATTTTTATTGGAATTAAATTTATTTATTTTACTATATTTGACTTTTTAATTTTTTTTAAAAATAATTACACATGTCGAACTTAGATCGACTAACTCATCTCTGTCGCGATTATTTTAATTTAGATCATGATATGTATATACTATGATTTATAGTTTACTATTTTATAACCCGCAAAAATAAAACTAAAAACGAAAAAAGTAGACAACGAAATTAGATCACTTGTAAATATTATAAAATAAAATCGAGAGTGCTGACGCATAACCATTCATAAAAACACTTATTTTTATTATTTTACTTTTGGAGAAATTGCTAAAAGTTACATAGAACTTGTTTTGAATGCAAAACTAATTGAAAGGAAAATTACAATTTACTCCCTTATGAACAAAAAACTACAATTACGATTTTAACTTTGCGAAGTTTAGCTTGATTAGGTGATTAATAAAGTGGTTAGTATCACGATAGTGAACTAGTGATCTGCACAAACTGAAGATCAGACGTCTATGAGCTTCGTACCAGCATACGCCGCTGTACCTAGCTGCTACCACTCGCATCTACTAATCCAAGGAGTAGGCATTCTGTGGAATTCCATATCAGCTTTATAAGTCGGTGCGCTTGACCGATGTGAGGAATCTGAGAGCAAGCCATACCGGCATATACCGCTGCAACAAGCTGCTGCATCAGCTTTTCTACCTTTATATTGGATCCGACCAAGATAGTTTTGGGTCGATCCGCTCTATTTTGCCTTCTTATAAATAAAATTTTAGACATGTAAAAACCTAAGTTTCTTCTCTCTACAGTTGAATCTAGATTTTGCAAACTCTCTCTGGAGGACACTTTTTTACTGATTGCCAAAACATTTGGTGAAATTTTTGTAAAAAAAAGAAATCGATAGAAAAAAAAAAAAAGAGAGAGAGATAGTGTTATTATTTAAAAATTAAATTTAATAACAATGACAATTTTGTTATAATTGAATACATGTGAGGGCTGGAGAGTAAGTTACTCTTTAGATAAATAGTGAATTGCTTACTTTTCTAATAAAAAAGATAGTAGTACCTACTTTGTAAATTATAAAGTTAAAAAGTACCCATACACCAAGTTTTTTTAGATATAATCATATAAAGCCAAAACAAAAGTATTTCTTTCTTAAATTTCTTAAAATCCTTTAAAAAACATATATAAAAGTGGTAAAATACCTATCTCTCCGGACTTTAAGACTTTATTTGTCATCAAACAAAATAACGACAAGTAGGAAAACATGTTTAAAAACATGGGAACTCTGAAATCTCAGAAACCGTGTTTTATTATTAATGACTTGTAGACCACATTAAACATAACCCACAATAAAGACATATTTACTATAGTCAAGTGTCCTAATCATTGATCCTTCATGCGAACCCGGATTCACAGGTATACTGCATTCAAGTCAGCTAGTTCTATGCGTTCATTAAGGTGTTTGGTGAGCTTTTCTTACTTCAAAGCGTAAGATAGGGTAACAACGCTAGGTATTAAAGGTTTTTAAGTGGTAAGGCTGGAAAGTGTTCAGGGCTATCTTATTTTGTCCACTGGATGCGAGTTATGCAAAACAATAAGAGAGAATGGACATGTTGATATCCACAGTTTTCAACCACTTTACTTGCGCATATATCCCAAACCTTATATTATTTGGGTAATCTACAAATAAACATCCGTCTAAAGTCTTTGTTGATTCATTGCCTTCCTTGTGACTTATGAGTGTAAAGAAATTCTTTTAAATGTAAACCGTTTCCTTTCCTTTCATTTTTTCTCGTTTTTTTTGTTTCTTTTTGTTTTTGTAATAATAACCATCTTCATTCGAAAGCTTAGGTGTTTATATATATATATATATATATATATATATATTTTATTTTTTTAAAGGGGAAACAATTTTGTGACTTAAAATCTCATATACACGATTGTACATTGCTTTGATGAATGCCAATGAAATGTGAACTCCGGATCCAGCCAATATCGTACCAAACACATGTTTCCAAGTCTAGTGGCTGGAAACTGTGTCGTTCCTTTCTTTCCAATAATTGCATATCAAATCATAAAAATTGAGAGTGTAAAGAGTTTGAAAAGAGGTAAGGTAAAAGATAGGG
Organism: Alliaria petiolata; assembly: GCA_020283515.1. Classification (NCBI taxonomy): domain Eukaryota; kingdom Viridiplantae; phylum Streptophyta; class Magnoliopsida; order Brassicales; family Brassicaceae; genus Alliaria; species Alliaria petiolata. The sequence goes on from JAHZTW010000001.1 coordinate 151,590,243, forward strand.
TACCAACTAAAAATGAATTGGTCATTCAAGATCAACATGGAGTGGTAAAATGAATAAGAAGTCATGAATGAATGATTCGTTTCCAAAATTCTAACACTTCTAGTGAGAAAAATTTAATAATCTAGTTAAAAGTCTAATAATAGTTCAGAGCTACCATATTTCGTCCAACATAATTGATATGCTCAAATTAACCCTGGGCTACTCTCTCAAATTAAGAGATCACTGTAGTACTTAATTAGGGGTCGAATTCCACAGAGAATCGATGTAACTAGACAAATTCTAATTCAGATTTTAGTCCAAGAGTAAAATAGGAAAGCAGTAAAAAACTAAAATAATAAACAAGGCAATTTGATCCAGGTTCTTAAAAATCAGGAAGACAAAGCGCTAGGCAGTGAGGTATCTCAAGAAGATTCAAGATTGCAGATTAGATTACTATCATGATTAATTGTTCTAGAACTCGAAACACAAAACACAAACAAATCAGCTTTCGCTGCAGATGTTATTAATGTCTAAACCTAGAAGGTCAACTTTCGCTGCGAATTCAAAGATAGAAACATGCATTAATTTCAGGTTCGATATTGTTCACAAAGACCTAAACTAACTGTCGCTGCGAATAGATTCAATGCTCATTTAATGATTCAATTGCTAAGTGAGTAACAATACTTTCGCATCTGCTAAACAACCTAGGATTTCGAAATCTAGGTGATCAACCCTAAATTTCAGAGTTAAAACAATTAAAGATGAAGAACAAGCAAATAATCCCAACAGAAAATCAATTCTAACAACCTATCATCAATCCCTTGAAAAACCCACAACCTAACTATGAAACTACTAAGACATGGATGCAGCAAACATCATAGAATAAGTAATTTACATAAAAAGAATAGAAGAAAAGATACAAGGATTCCAAATCTCTCAAGAACAGAGTGCAGATTTTTCTCCCTAAAAGCTCTCAAAACCTAAACTCTCTCTTTGTCTCTCTAAAATAATAAGTGATACCTAAACAATAGCATAAAACCTATATTTATAGGCCTAGGTACGAATCTTCAATTCCCTGTAAGATTATGAAAAGTCTTGAAGATTTCATTTTTCTTCAAAATTCTCGAATCTTCAAGTCTTTGGTTTCGGGAAAGTCGGTGTCGATCGACACCAATGTGTATCGATCGACACCCATTGTGCATCTTCAATCCAACTTCGTGACTTCATTCCATCATGCTCCAAAATGCATTCAAATCTCCAGTTTAGATCCAATTGTACCTGAACCTGCATAGACTCTATATAGACTCGAAAATAATACTAAGACTCAATAAAAACACTTATATCATGGTCCAAAAATGGGTAAAAACCATGATATATCAATAATCACTATAAATCAAAATCCTCGGGGGACTTCGAGTCACAAGATTTCTAGGTATTGCACGCTCTAAGAAAATCATGTAAAAGTTGTCACCAGAAAGTTAAACCATAGCACATATGGTTTGAAAACTAATCATAGCATTTCGTCCTAATTCCCGATCAATTTTGACGCAATAAAACAGTTTTGACTTGATAAAAGCTTTTTATGGTAAAAATAATAATAAATTAAATTTAACAAAAAATTAACCAATTATAAATAGATACTTGAGATAACAATGAACCTCCCCCAGACTTAAATCACACCGTCCTGGTGTGAGGATAAATTGAAAGGAGTTAGTCAAATTGAAAGGATTTAAAAGTATGAATCAGTTTGTGTTACCTTATTTGATCCTCAGTAAATATTTGATTGATCGAGGTCAAAAGCATAGAAAAAAATAGATAGATGTTATGTTTTTGTCAAAATTGTAAACAAGGCAAGCAAAACTGCACAAAATTCTCCATCGGAAAGAGACAAAGTTCACAGCAACGAAGTTTACTACAAAATCAACATATGTTTTTTTAACTTTCCTTGGTTTTTAGATGCTCATGAGTATCAAATGCATTTGATGGAAAGATAAAATCAATTTCTTCTCTAAACAATGTTTTTCATAGAATAGTTAATTTCATTTCCATTAATCTTATTGGATACAATATGCTCATTCTTATTTTCTACTCTTAAAGCATCTAATACTTGAATCTCACTTATTAAATCACAAGATTCATCAATAAAGCAATGCAAATTAAAAGTTTCATCCCAACACAAGGCATATGATTATCCTTACAATCATGAATAAGGTTGAATTGCATGTATCTTTAAATTTGCATGGTGAAATCCAATCGATTATCTCTCCAAGTGCATGAGCTATCATAATCTTAAAAAATATGAGTTCTCTTCCTTCAAGTGATGCTCGATGTACCCTAAGATTATACCGGATCTTAAACGCGATTTCTCTCTCTGTGAATGTTGGATGTGCTTTGTGAATTTCTTCTAAACTTACTTTTTGTTGTGCTGTGAGAACATCCTCATCAAATGATGACTCCTCATCATATTCCTCTTCACCGTCTTCATCGGAAGTGTCTAAAGGAAAGACATCAGTAGCGAGTTCCTCAAGACATTTCCTTGTTTCTTCATCCTGGTCATTCACCCTCTCAATATCTTCTAGAAGAGTGTCCATTTTGCTAGCAACACTTTGTCGCAAGTCTTCTAACTTGGCATCCAACTCTTCGTTTGCTATCCTTTGAGATTGAATAATTTCTCCTCGAAACTCAGCTTAAGTGGAGGTGGATCATCGTGAGTTTCCCTAGGAAAATGAGACTGGTTTCTAGCCAAATCTCTTTCCCTAAAGTGCTCGACAGTGTTAATGGGTGTTCTTCTCTCAATGAAAACTTTTATCCTTTCCCAAGTAATGTGATACCTAAAACACACAAGAATATTAAAAAACGTAAAATCAAAGAAAAACAGAAAAGTGCTAGACTAAATCCTTACCTTAGACTTAAAGGCTAACGCTATCAATCCCTATAAACAACCCCAAAACTTGATGTGTCTCTAAAATTTTACCCAAAAATATTTCTGATTAACCACCTGCAAGTTCAGAAGATGTTATTATAGTATTTAGGGATCGAAAACTGATATGCTCTCAAATTTACCCTAGAGCTACTCTCTCAAATTAAGAGATCAATTGTAGTACTTAGGGATCGAATCCACAGAGAAGGGATAGTCACACAACAGTTTTCTAAATTCGAATTAAGCTAAGTAGAAATAATTAAAGGTAAAGACAGCAGATAATTAAAACGGTGTAAGTTCAGGAAACAAGACGCTAGGTTCAGGAAAATTCTCAGGTGATCTAAATTGCAGGTCTAGACAAGATGTTAGAAATTATGAAGAACTGTTCTAGAACTTGAAACACTAATGTAAAATCAACCAACTCTCGCTGCGAAGATTATCTATGTCTAAACCCTAGAATTCCAACTCTCGTTGCAAATCCTATCAATTCAAACAAGCATTAATATCAAGTTCAATTGTTCACAAAACCCTAAACCAAATCTCTTTGCGAATAGGTATTTTTCTCATCTAACACTAGTTCAGGCAATCAATAACACTCTCGTGTCTACTAATTAACCTAAGATCAGATTCTAGGTCATGAAGCTAGAATAAGCATTAAACACAAATCCAGATGAAGAACTCTAATGATTTTATCCTAACAATTTAATTTGACCTAACAATTCATTAATCTCCCTTGAAAAACCCTAAACCTAACTAGCAAACTACTTAGACATGGTGAATGAAACAAATATCATGAATAAAGAAGAATGCATAAAAGAAATCAATAGAAACAAAGGAGTTCCAAATTTGCTCTGAAAGAGACAAACTCTTCTCTCTAAAATCTCTCTCTAAATAATGTGTGTTATATCTCTAAACAATGGCTGAAAAACTCTATTTATAGGCCTAGGTTCGCATCTTCAATTCCTTGGAGGATTAGGAAAAGTCTTGGAGATTTCATTTTCTTCAAAATATGGAAACTTCTCGATTCTGGAAATTGAAAAACCTGGTGTCGATCGACACAGATGGTGTCGATCGACACTCGTCATGTTGCAATTCGTGACTTCATTCCATTAAGCTCCAAAATGTATCCAAATCTCCAATTTATCTCCAATTGTACCTGAACCTGTAAAGACTCTATATAGACTCGAAAATAGCCAAAAAGACTCTATAAAAACGCTTATATCATGGTCTAAAAATGGGTAAAAACCATGATATATCAACTCCCGCAGACTTAACTTTTGCTTGCCCTCAAGCAAAACAGAAACCAAGTATAGAGTCGAGGTTTGAAAACAGAAATATTCAGCTAACTTTTAGAACGCCACAACTCATTAACTCTCTTGAATCCACATGCTATAGAGCCAACCTTAGGTAATGTTCAGTGTACTTACCACAAGCTTAGCAATCTCCCAGCTTAAATCCAGATCCTTTCCTTGGTAAAATTTCGAACTCTAACAATGGTAATGCCAAAGAACTTTGCTGATTCTTTCCCTTCCTTAGTGCTTTGAACAAGATATTCTTTGTACACCTCTCCTATTTTCTCTTCCCTTAGTCAACTTCTGCCCATTTTCAGGGTGTTCTAAGATCTTTTCATTGACTTTTCTTATTCTTTTGAAGTCTCGGGAAATAGTGCTACTCTCTACTTGTGTTCCTTGTGAGGAGACGTGTTCAAGAGCACTCACTAATATTGTTCCTTGTGAGGAGACAAACTCATGAGGTTCTTTGCACTATTCCCAGACTTAGACTCTTTTTCTTTTCTCAAGGGAAGATCAAGGAGAGACTGCAACTTGCTTATCTTGTTCAGAGCTGAAAGAGGAATCAAATTCAATGCATACCTAGTTCTTTTAAGGGGATCTGAACTCTCTCTGTTAGATTGATCCACTTGCAGCTTTCTACCTAGTAAGACCTGTAATCAACTACTATGGCAATGGTCCTTCAAGTGTAATATTCTGTAGTTAGTTCCAAGAAAAGTTGAAAATTTCAACTGATTTTGACTCAATAAAACAAAAGTTTTTTGACTCTCAAAACAAAACACAAAGTCAGTAATCACCTCCCCCAGACTTAAACAACATTATCCCCAGTGTTATCAAGCCCGAAGTTGGCTAAAAGAAAGATTAGAAACAACATAAAAGACCAGATAGAAGACTTACCTTCGTCTGCACGTGATGTCGATCGACACATAGTGGTGTCGATCGACACTGGTCTAAGTTGAATCCAATGTCGCCTTTTTCAACTCACTGAAACTTAGAACTTAGTAAAACCAAAACAAAATAAAAATAAAAACGTACCGAACAGTGGCTTGCCTCCCACTCAGCGCTCGTTTTCATTCATTAGCTTGACTTTGTTAGGTCTGACGTCTGGTGGATCAGAGAGTGGCATTGAATGCCTCCCAGACGAATGTCTTCTCATCCATGGTGGTGTGTAAGCATTAGCTGCATGAGAGCGACCAAGGAAATGAGGAACAGAAGCAGGGAGGGACTTGAGTTCGGGTGGGATACTCCTTTTTCCTGCAGCATCATCAAAAGAAACACCAAGCCTTCTACGAGAATCTCGTGGCTTGCATAAGTGTGCAACAACTTTTGAACTTTTTAAATTCTTATTGAGATGATCAGGAGGATTGGAATTGAGTCCAGGAAATGTGTACCATTGCTTTCTCCAAGATTTCTGGGATGTAGGATGTGGAGGCATCTGTTTGACCGAAGATGATGGACTTGCAGCATTGGAAGCGACTTCTGGTGTGCTTTCCGGAGGGTGTCGATCGATGCTGTTGGTGTCGATCAACACCGTGTCAGTAGCTCTATGACAAAAACGTCTTCCTTCATTGGCTTGTCATTGATTTGAACATCGTTTCTGCTCATAGTTTGGAAGAGATGATCATTTCCACCCCAGTCTTCAAGCTCCACAACTTTCTTAGAATTCTCAGCTAATGCTTCTTGAATAACCAGCTTGTCCTCTTGTTCTGCAGTATCAAGCTCCTCTCCAGCGATCACAACAATGCAAGAGATGTGTTTGGAAGTTCTAGTAGTAGGGATAGCTTTGTAGAACACTTCTTTGTCAACATTAGAGAAAGACATTCTCTTATTGGGCATGTCTACAATAGCTCCTACCGTGGCCATGAATGGTCTTCCAAGGATGAATGGTATGCTAGACGTTCTGCTTACTTCCACAACCTGAAAATCAGTTGGAACTAGGCAACTCTCAACTTTGACAAGTAGGTTTGGAATTGTACCATATGAGACTGCGGTAGAAGAATTGGCAAATTCAAGAGTCATGCTTGAAGGGTGAATGTCAGCAATCCCCAGTCTCTCTGCAATGTCTTTTGTCATGAGGTTCATGCTTGCTCCTGAATCGCAGATGGATTGTTTAAACTCAACTCCAACAATGGAGCATGGAACCATAAACATCCCAGGATCTTCAACCTTAGGCAGCTGCTTCATTGGTGGTGGTGTTTCCCTTGCTTTGTGAAAGAATTATTCCATCTCTTCAAAGGTTTCTCTGTTATTCTGGAAGAAAGCACACAAAGGATATCTCTCATAAGCCTCATCAAAGGAGAACTCCTTAGGAATCATTTCCACCTTCTTGTTGAAAGCAGCTAGTTTCTCTGCACTAATGGGCGGCCTTAGATGTCTGGGTAGAGGAAGATTTGGAACCTTGGCCTTGTAGACTCTTTCCAATGCAACTTGTGAAGCTTCAGGCGTGTTTGTCCAAGTCTGGGAAGGGTGTCGATCGACACTAAGCGTTTGTGTCGAGGATGTTGCGTCGACCGAGCTTGAATCGTCTGCTTTCTCCTTAGGTGTCGATCGACACACAGTAGTGTCGATCGACACACAGTAGTGTCGATTGACACTGACTACGCAACATTTTCTACATCTTCAAACTGCTCGATTTCTTCAGTACTTAGCCCTCTTTTATGCACAGGCTGAAAGTTCCCTCCATACTGGATCTGGATGGCATTCACATGGTGTCTCGGATTCACATCGGTCTTTCCAGGAAGGAATCTTCCTTGTCTCTTCAAAGCTCTAGCAGTTTGAGCTACTTGAACATCCAATTGCCTGACATGAGTGCCTAGAGACTCAATTTTTCCATTCAGATCCGTGTACAATGCATCAATCTTCCCATTGAAGTCCACGGTCATCTTCTGTTGGCCCTCCAGAAGTTGCTCCAGCATAGACTCCACTTTATTGTCTTGTGCATGAGGCTTCTGGTAAGAAGAAGAACCATAAGTTCTATTGAAGCTGTTGCTCTGAAAAGGCTTTTGGTAAGAAGAACCATAGCCTTGCTGATTGTTGAATCTCTGTCCTTGAAAACCAGCTCCATTTATGTAGTTAACCTCTTCTTCTTCAGGCTCAAAAGTCTCCACTTCTGCAGCAAACTGGACTTGCTTCCTTCCCACCAAGAGATTGTGTACGTTGTCCAGCTTCCTGTTGACTTCAGCAATTTGGCTTCCTCCATTCACTCCAGCGTGTTGTCTTCTTTCGAAGTCTGCGTTCTTGGTGCTGTTACTAGAGGCCAAATTCTCTATAAGC
>JAHZTW010000001.1:151598239-151610412 GCA_020283515.1 Alliaria petiolata
GTGTGGGCAGTCCCTCTGGTACGCCTTGAATCTCACCCAAGAAGCTTTGAATGCTTCAGTGGGTCCTTTGGAGAATGTAGTGATCTTCGTCCTCAGCTCTTCTGATCTCGCGTCATCAAAGAAATTGCATAAGAATGCATTCTTTGTGTCTTCCCATGTGGTCAAAGATCCTGGTGGCAATTGCTTCAGCCAGTATGATGCATCTCCAGCAAGCGAGTAAGGGAAAAGCTTGCAGAAGAGATAATCATATGTAACTCCATTGGCCTTAATGCTTGAAACCAAGTCCTCGAATCTCTCGATATGATCCATGGGGTACTCGTTGGGAAGACCATGGAAAGGATTCTGAGCTACGAGCTGGAAGTAGGCAGGCTTCAGCTCGAAGTCATTCCTTTGGAATGCAGGAGGACAGATCGCAGCTCTATTAGCATAGAACTGGTCTGGGCGGTTGTACTCGCCTAATGTTCTTCCACGTCCAGCTTCTGCAGGTGTGATTTGCATCGCTGGTTCGACTATGACGGCGCCAGCCTCATCAAGTCTCTGTCCTTGGGCGTTCCTTCTATTTCCATGAAGGTCTAATAGGTTGCCTTCTGCGTCGCGTACTAGAACCATAATGTCTGCCATCTCTGTCTGTGTCGGGTGTCGATCGATGCTAGATGTGTTGATCGACGCTGAGGTAAGGTGTCGATCGACGCTCTTTGTGTCGATCGACGCTCGTGCAGATGCTCGGTTTGTGCGTTCGAGATGACCGAGCTCCTGGTTCAATGGGATTAGTTCCTCTTCCTTGTTACTTCTGGTGCTGGGCATGCACCTGAAACCAAAGATAAGAAACTAAATCAGTAACAAAAACAAAAATAAAAACCTAGACAAAATTCTAATACTAGAAATATGTAGGCAACTAATCTCCTTCCCCGGCAACGGCGCCAAAATTTGATATGCTCTCAAATTTACCCTAGAGCTACTCTCTCAAATTAAGAGATCAGTTGTAGTACTTAGGGATCGAATCCACAGAGAAGGGATAGTCACACAGCAGTTTTCTAAATTCGAATTAAGCTAAGTAGAAATAATTAAAAGTAAAGACAGCAGGTAATTAAAACGGTGTAAGTTCAGGAAACAAGACGCTAGGTTCAGGGAAATTCTCAGGTGATCTAAAATGCAGGTCTAGACAAGATGTTAGGAATTATGAAGAACTGTTCTAGAACTTGAAACACTAATGTAAAATCAACCAACTCTCGCTGCGAAGATTATCTATGTCTAAACCCTAGAATTCCAAATCTCATTGCAAATCCTATCAATTCAAACAAGCATTAATATCAAGTTCAATTGTTCACAAAACCCTAAACCAAATCTCTTTGCGAATAGGTATTTTGCTCATCTAACACTAGTTCATGCAATCAATAACACTCTCGTGTCTACTAATTAACCTAAGATCAGATTCTAGGTTATGAAGTTAGAATAAGCATTAAACACAAATCCAGATGAAGAACTCTAATGATTTTATCCTAACAATTTAATTTGACCTAACAATTCATTAATCTCCCTTGAAAAATCCTAAACCTAACTAGCAAACTACTCAGACATGGTGAATGAAACAAATATCATGAATAAAGAAGAATGCATAAAAGAAATCAATAGAAACAAAGGAGTTCCAAATTTGCTCTGAAAGAGACAAATTCTTCTCTCTAAAATCTCTCTAAAAATCTCTCTCTAAATAATGTGTGTTATATCTCTAAACAATGGCTGAAAAACTCTATTTATAGGCCTAGGTTCGCATCTTCAATTCCTTGGAGGATTAGGAAAAGTCTTGGAGATTTCATTTTCTTCAAAATATGGAAACTTCTCGATTCTGAAAATTGGAAAACCTGGTGTCGATCGACACAGATGGTGTCGATCGACACTCGTCGTGTTGCAATTCGTGACTTCATTCCATTAAGCTCCAAAATGTATCCAAATCTCCAATTTATCTCCAATTGTACCTGAACCTGTAAAGACTCTATATAGACTCGAAAATAGCCAAAAAGACTCTATAAAAACATTTATATCATGGTCTAAAAATGGGTAAAAACCATAATATATCAAATACACATAGATTGAAGGTTATATTATAAGCTTTATCAATAAGAATCAAACTAGCACAAAATATGAAAGCTGTTTGTTGTGCGCAATGAAATCAAAGTAAAACGAATGCAAATGAAATAAAGCTTAAACCAATGACCTAAAGCGTTGGGCTTTGGGAAACTCTAAGATCATCCCCATTGGAGACCCCATGGGGTCTTAAGTCAAAAAAAAAAAAAGATAATTAATGACGTGGCGATGAACAGTGCAAGAACGGTGTCTTATTTAAGATCCGATTTTATGGTGTCTTATGACACGTGTCACTACGCGATTCATCACAAATTTTTTTTTTAAATCGTGTTTTCTATTTTTTTTATATTATAAAAGGTTAAGACCCTCACCTTGAGGGTATCTATTGGGGTTGCTCTAAGTGATCACGGATTAATCTATTCATGCGCTTTAGGAAGGTATATATAGTGGAGGTTTTCAAACTCAAATCCATTCTAAAGTATGATCAACGATACTTTGTACCCGGATGATTTATTTATCTATCAACCTACAATGATACTTATGTACCTCGTTGCAAGATGATAAACAAGCAGTAATGAAATGATTCAATATGTTAATTCAATTTCATAACAATCAAGCTCTCGTTAATCATAAGTGAACTCATATATGGTAGATCAAATTGATAATCAAGTGATCTTCAAGAAATACCGTTCTATAATTAATTACTAACTGGACAGGAAAAAATGTGCAGTAATGACAGTATAGACAAAGAACTCCTACTAAATTTTATGCTTAAGTCATTTAATCCTATTTTTTAAGGCATGAATCCCCTTTGAGAGCCCCTAAACCCAACAAATGATTTCTCGCACATATGAAACGAAATCATAGCAGTAAGAACAGTAGATTTCATAAGTGGAAAGAGTTTATAAAACTTCTCTATATAGAAATACAAAGATGAAATCGTCTCCCTTGAACAAAGCAATGAAAACCGAACAAAACAATGAAATCTAGGAATCTTGTCAAGCCTCTCTCCCTCTATATTTTTGTGGTTTTTCTTGTGTTTTATAGGTGTAGGAGGCGGCTAAGTCAAAGTACAAAATATTTGGGTGAAATCTGATCAAACATGGAAACTTTCCATGTTTCTGGAAGCCCCGTTCGATCGATCCGATATGCATTGGATCGAACGAACAGTCGATTAAATCTCTCGGGTGGCTCCAAAAGGTTTGGATCGACCACCATTCGACTGGTCAGGTCGATTGGGTTGGGTCGATTAATGGTGTAATTTTTCTGCTTGCTCCATTCTATCACCAGACGTACCAATATTAAGTAATTTGAGCATAACTTTTGATCCACCGTACCGATTGACTCTAAAGCAATTAGAGATGAAAGCTAACAACCTTAACTATCATTTGTACTAATTTGGGGATGATTTGACTGTGGGAAGTTTTTCATTTGTTTCCAAACTTCTGGTGCTCAGAAGCTGTTCAATATCCAAAATATCTTAAAACGTCTCCTTTAAGTCCAAAATGTTTGGCAAAACTCTAACAACTCAAACTACACTAAAAGTGTAGATATAAAGGCAAAACCAAAGTGTTTCTTCAGTATTTACCTTTTAAGAACATATATATAAGTGGTAAATACGTAGTAAATCACATATTGACTAAACATGTCCATTGCAATTGGTCCAAAAATCCATGTCCATAACACGTTTACTAATAAATTAACTACAATCTGAAACCCGAATGCTCGAAGCTCATAGATGATCGATTATGGATAGCGTTGAGCTTCATTGATGCAAATGTTGCAGCCAGATCTAAAGCTGCATTCACTTGAGAGTATATGTTCCCTGAACCCAAAACAACAAGTTGATAATCATTAATTGGATGAAATAATAGAAGTCAATAAAGCAAGGATATCTGCTTCCTCTTTAATGTCATAGTCACTTCTAAAAATATCGAAACAAACTTCAATTATGATGTAATATACCTTACAAATTTTCTAAGTTCAAGGTTGTCCCCCTCTATATGAAAATTTGTTCCTGCTAAAAGGGAAGCATAATAGAAGTGTTAATAAAGTAATGGTAACAAATATGATATGCTTCTATCTACACAAATGCAAGCAGCCACATGGACAATACCGCATGGATACAACGCATGGACCGTCCATATGAACAAATCGCGTGGACACAAACGCATGTACGAGAATGGACAGGACAGCTCGATATATTTGCAAGGACACGAAATTATCCACCATGGACACATACAGAATAGCCGCATAACTCATGGATACAGAGCGTATGGACACACAAAATTTCTAAGCCATGTATTGTGTGCATGGTGGATAGAACCTACAAAATCAATCACTCAAAATTTCTAAGCCAATCTCGGTGAAATTCTAAATTTCTAAGCCAATCTCGTTTTGAATCCAATTGAAGGCAAGACGGAAAACTTGTTGATGAGCGATGTAATCGGCTTTGATTGAAGAAATAGATTGCAAAAGCTCGGGTAGAGGCAATAGCTTCGCCACCTCCCATACAGACGCCTCCTTGGCTTCCACACCGAGATACTCGACCATCATCTTCGCTAGATCACCTTATTTAACAAGGCCGATCCTAGATTGAAGAGCTTCTCTGCAAAAACAAAATAATAAGTCTATGTCGCACAGGGCTTCGGTAGTGAGGGCGGTGAGGAATAAGAGGGGTTGCGATCAACGTGAATCTCTGTGAGTGGAGGATTCGGCAGTGACGGCGGTGAGGAATCAGATGGGTTGCGATCGACGCGAATCTCTGTGAGAGGAGGGTCGGTTTCTCCAGTAAGTAATCGGCGTTCTCAATTTTTTTTTGACGCGATTGGTGCTGGAGGAGTTCGATAATTGATAGCCGTCGGCAAAGGAAACATCGGTGGTTTGGTGTATAGGAAAGGTTTTTAAGATATCAGAGAGATTATTTTTGGGGCCGTAATTTAGGTTTTTACGCAATAGAAGGATAAGTTAAGTTGAATGGTATTAGAGTTATAGCATGCCTACAAAGTGTGTGCAAATATAAGTTACTAAAAGTTCCTAGGGAGACTACCTTTTAGAAGATTTGCTATTAGTTTTGAGATCACGGCCTTATACAACACATTATAAAATGAGATTGGACAATAGTCTTTCATCTCGTCGTCAGAGACCGCCGTTCGGAGCCACAACAAATTATCGGAGAAATAGGGAGATCGAGGGAAGAAAAAAAAGAAGAAGAGGGGAGAGAAGGAGAATAGATTCTAGGGAAAAAGAGAGAGAAAGGAGAGAAGAAAAGATAAAAAGAAAGGAAAAAGGAAAAAAGAAAATAAAAAGGGAAAAGAGAGGAAAGAGGGAGCAAATGGGAGAAAAGGGGAAAAAGCAGTAAAGAAAAAAACAGAAAAGTTTGTGAAAGCAAAATGTATTTTCGGGCAAGAGAGAAAGTGACTAGAGGATTTTTAGAACTCACATGTCATATCTTTCAGTCTATTTCGCTAAAGTGAGGCATGATCTGTAGATTTGCACGAAGCGTTTATATTATTAATTATGTTTATGTTTGATTTAAGAATAAAAATTATATGGATGATTTATCTGTATTTTTAAGATGCTATAAACTTTGTGTTATTTTAAATCATTGTTGAATAAGTTAGAAGTGATGAATGATGATGAGTTTTTGAAATACATTTTTAATATTTTAATGGAGTTTCATGATTTTTACATTGGCGGGTTTAACTGTAGTTGTTATTTCAGTTACAGTTTGAGCAATGAGATTGAAACATGTGGCATTAAATATTATTACGTTATTTTGAGGATTCTGGCATATTATTACGTTATTTCAGTTACGGTTTGAGCAATGAGATTGAGACATGTATTTCATGTTCGGTAGTTTATACAACTTAGCGGGATGAGCTAAGTTGTTGTGTGTTGGGATATTGCAACAAGTGATGATTGCCTCATTTATCAGAGGCTAGCTAGCAAACCAGAAACAACCGCGGGAGCTCAGCGTGGCGGGATGAGTCAGGTGGATTCAAGTCCTTCGAAACAAGGGAGATTGTCCTTCGGGATGTGGTGTTTTCTTCATGTTCAGCGGTGGTAGAAACTAGCGGTTGTTTCGTCTTAATTCGACGGTGGCGGGAACAGACGGGTACTTGTTCCGGTGGTGGTGAGAATCGGTGGGTGTTATCATTTTGTTCTGGTAGTGGCAGGAATGGACGGTTGCTTGTTCTGGTGGTGGCGGGAACTGACAAGTGTTTGTCCATGTGTGTTCCACATGTTGTGTGGTCTTAGCTTGGTGGAGCTAAGTGATTGATGTTTCGCGGAGATAGTCGTGCATGTTTTAATTCTCGGTTAAGTGTAACCATAATTGGTTGCATAGTCATATTTTGTGGATCATGTGGGCATGCGTTATCGTTTCGACGAGTGACTTTGGTTACTCATGCCTACTTTTATAGATGCAGACGTGATCGTCTCGCATTTTCAAGTCTCCAGGAATTTGGGTTTTATTAGTTATTATTTAGAATTTTATTATTTTATTTAAAAAGACTATTGCTTATTTATTTGGAGTTGGTTTAAAACGTTAAGTGTTTGAAACACGTTTTTAATATTTTAATGAAGTTTCATAGATTTTTACGTTGGCAGATTTAACAGTGGTTGTTATTTCAGTTACGGTTTGAGCAATGAGATTGAGACACATGGCATTCTTTTCGACTATTAGAGTGAGACGGGCGTGACTTCCTACTTGCAACCAATGTTGTAATTTGGATTTTTGTCAATGAAACTCTTCTTCTAGCTCGGCCACTCTTTGCCATTGTTTGTAAGCCTTTGCTTTTTATTTTATGGCTTCAGATGTTGATGTTATTAATGTCTCTTTTTTCTTTCACAAAGATTCTCATAAGCTTCCGTTCTCTCTGCTTAAAACTCGTTGTTTCAAAGCTTTTAATTTCTTTGTAAGAGTGAAAAAAATCATATGTATTTTCCAAGAATAATTCTACTAATGGTACAAACTCCTGCATATTTACGAGAGCGTTTATAAATTTAAAAGGTTTCTTTGCCTTTGCTCTTTCTACTTCCAACTAAATACGACACCTTAGATGATCAGAAATTCCTCTCCATTCGAAGACTCCTTAAGCTTGTGAATAGCGGTTCACCCACACATCATTAACAAGCACATGATCCAGCTTTTTGCATGTCAATCCCTCTTCCCTCTTATTACACTAAGTGAACAAGGGACCGTGTGATCTCATATCCGACAAAAAGCAATGTCTCACTACATTTTGGAAATCTCTCATTCCCACAGAAATTTTCAGCATTGTTTTTTAATTCGAGTGCTCTTCCCCATCCAATATCTCATTGAAATCCCCCATAACGATCCATAGTTTATTTATAAACTCAGATGTAGTGTTTTCACCTCCGGAAACCACCATACTACGATCTCCGATTCAACGTATTTGCTTGTTTTTGTTTCTTATCGATCCAAGAAAGAGGATAGAAACAGAATTGCGGAAAAGTAAAGACACGGGAGGTTTAACGTGTTCAGCCTCCACCGTTGCCGGCAACCTACTCACGCCGCAATCTTTTTCCGGAAAATCCACTACACCACCGAAGAAGAGAAATACAATCACATGCATGGTTCTCTCTCTCTCTCGCTTACAATTGCTCAATCTCTCTAGAACGATAACAAGAAAAGATTCCTATGTGCGTCACACGAGAGACGTGATAACTCTCTCATCTTTATCCAGCTCGTTAGACGTCAACACCTGCAACTCCCATCAACGTCTCGAAACAGAGCCGTTAAGCTCAACGAACCAAGAAGTTTCCGAACGACGTCGCTTCTTTTACTGGATCCGAACACCTTTGGGCTTCAATCAACAATTGGGCCCAACCGAGTTTTTCCGAAGCCCAGTCTTGAGCGCTTAACTTCAACAAATCTCCACCTTAAGCCTCTAAGACAATGTTTCAAAATTCCACCATGTTCAACCAATCTCCTCTTCTTCTTCTGTAGCTTCTCCAAGATCACGGACCCTGAACCTTCTCATTCAGGATGTACCTGAAGCATCTTCAATGCCTCAGCCTCCTTGTGAACCGGAAGAACCTTAGTAAACATGGCCCCTGACTGTAACCAAAATCTTCCAACAAATTACCCAACCATATTGCTTCATTTGGCGCCTCTGTCAATGCAATATATTCTAACTCAGTCGTAGACAAAGCCACAATCTTCTGTAAACCGGACTTCCAACTAATAGCAGTACCACCAAGAGTGAAAACGTAATCTGTGATTGATCTCCTTCTGTATAAATCTGAAGCAAAATATGTATCACTATAACCTAGCTTCAACTCATCACTCCTCCGAAACACTAGCCTTGTATCAGAAGTTCCTCTCAAATACTTTAGAACCCACTTCACAGCTAACGAATGTTCTTTCAAAGGCTTTGCCATGAATCTGCTCACAACACCAACATGATACGCAATATACGGCCTTGTACCAATCATGGTATACATAATGGTTCCTACAGCATTTGCATACGGTATAGAGCTCATAAACTCAGCTTGCTCTTCCAATTCAGTATCTGTAGCAGATCTCAGCTTGAAGTGTGAACCAAGTGGAGTCTTAACTGATTTAGCCTCGTCCATCTGAAATAGCTTCAAAATCTTCTCAACATAGCCCTTCTGAGAGAGCGCAAGCTTAAACTCTGACCTGTTTCTGCTGATTTCCATGCCAAGAATCTTCTTAGCACAACCGAGATCTTTCATCTCAAAAGCTTCATTTAACTGCTTCTTCAATGACTCAATCTCCTGCTTGTTCTTTGACGCTACCAGCATATCATCAACATACAGCAACAAGTAGATATAAGGCCCATCATCTAGCTTCTTCACGTACACACAATTATCGAGCTTATTCCTTGTGAAATTAACCCCTTTCATGAACTGATCAAACTTTTGATTCCACTGTCTTGGACTTTGCTTCAAACCATAAAGGGATTTCTTGAGTAAACACACCAAATCCTCTTTTCCTTTCACTGCAAACCCCTCAGGCTGTGTCATGTAGATTGTCTCCTCTAGATCACCGTGAAGAAACGCAGTCTTTACATCTAAATGTTCCAACTCCATGTCTTCATGAGCAACAATCTCCAGTAGTATTCAGATTGACACATGTTTTACCACTTGAGCAAAGATCTCATTATAATCGATACCTTCCCACTGAGAATAACCCGTAGCAACCAGCCTTGCTTTATATCGTGGCTTCTCAACACCAGAAATGCCTTCCTTTCTCTTGAAGACCCATTTTCAACCAATGACTTTAACCTTCCCAGGAGCCTTTACCAGATTCCAAGTCCTGTTTTTATCCAATGAGTCCATCTCTTCACCCATTGCATCATTCCATTTAATCCAGTCCTTGTCTCTTGTAGCTCCCAAATATCCATCTGGTTCCAAATCTTCACCATCTTCAGTCGTTAAGAACAAGTGCCCAATTACCTGATTTGACATGTATCTTGCAGGAACTGGAACATCTTGTCTTATGGCTCTGTCTCTTGCCAATTGATAACTCTGCATATTCGGAGAATTCATAATATCATTGTCCTCAGCTTCAGAGTCACTCCCAGACTCAGTATCAGATACAACCAACTGCGCAGCTCTATGACTTGAAGAACCTGATTCAACACTAGTTGTCCCTCCAGACATGTCATCATAATTCAGATAAAATCCACTGTTTCAAAAACTTTTCCTTTACCATATTCCTGTGAATCAACTTTCCCTGCATCTTTAAACAATTGATCCTCTTTAAAGACAATATTCCTACTTATCACCATCTTCCTATCCTCAAGAAATCACACTCTGTAGCCCTTAACACCAGTAGGATATCCCACAAACACTTCCTTCTTTGCTATTGGATTGAGCTTACCATCATCTGAATGTACATATGCAATACAACCAAACCTCTTCAGATAACTGTAATCCAAATCGGTATTGTACAATACTTCATCTGGAATCTTACACTCAATTGCAGTAGACGGTGACTTGCTGATAAGAAAAACAGCTGTAAATGCAGCTTCAGCCCAAATTTTTTTTTGTAGACCAGATTCACTAAGCATACTACGAACCTTGTCCATTATTGTCCTATTCATTCTCTTTGCAACATGATATGTCTATATTTTGCATCATGTTTCCTATCATTAGTGTAAGTTCCTTATCATTTAGAAGCCTAATTAAGTGTTATTGTGTTGCATTTGATCATTTAGAGTCCTAGAGTGTAATTTGCATAGTCTTTGCATATTTTGTTGCATTTGAAATCTTGATCAGGTAAAAAGGACACTAAGGAGGCATGGGTGGAGCTGGAGAAAGATTGCATAACACTTGGAGTTGAAAAGAGAACCAAGAAGAAAGAGTAGAAGACTTCTGGCGCTGGTTCGACGAGGCAGTTCGATGAAGCACGTCGAACCAGAATTCCAGGAGCTCGGTTCGATGACACGGTTCGACGAAGGACGCCGGACCAGAAGACCAGGGGCTCGGTTCGACGACATGGATCGATGAAAGTCGTCGAACAAAAATTCTAGGAGCTCGGTTAAACGACATGGTTCGGTGAACTCGTCGAACCAAACCTAAAACTTCAAGAAAAGAGCCGAAGAACAGGAGCTCGGTTCGATGACACGGTTCGATGAATGTCGTCGAACCATTTTTCCAGAGGTTCGGTTCGACGACATGGTTCGACGTGTTCGTCGAACCGAACCCAGACGACTTCTTTTTGGGTTTCTCATGGGTCCCTCCTATAAATACTCATAAGACCTAATTTGTATGTTAAGTTTTATTCCCTATTGTCTTGTCAAGAACTTTTTAGTCACTTTGAGAAAAGTCTTGTATTTGCTTTGAATCTTTTAAGTTTAATCCAATATCTCTTTTGAGTTTATCATTTTCTCTTCTCTAATCATGTTTAGCTTATCATTCACCTTTGATTTGATGTGCTTAAGGATGATTAGTGAGTAGATCCTTTAGGGACTTAGGGATGGGTTAGATTTAGGGATTTCTAATGATCAAATCTTGCAATCTAGGTTAGATTCTTTCATCTCTCTCTCTATTAAGTAGTTCTTAATGCCAAATAGCTAATCTTTGCTATTTGGATCATAAGCATTTCATACACCCACCAAGTGTTTGATGAAATGCTTGAACCAACTTAATAGGGGATTTACATTCCTAGCCTAACACATCATTAGTTGTCTAGGGTGTTTATCATGCTAATAGACTTGTAATCAATGCTTGCTCATCATTTTAATGCTAAAACATCATTAGTTCATTAGGGTGATTAGTGAAGGGATTAGTACCAAACATCATGGATTAGTATATAATTAGTGTTCTAGGCATAGAGATAGCTTGATTTGTTGCTTAAATGATTGCAAGATTGCCCATTTAGACTCACAAATAAATGAACCCATCCCTAGGTTTCGTTTTTAGCAATTTGAATTCTTGATTAGTAGTTAATTTCATAATTAGCACTTGATTAGTAGTGATTAAGGCTTAGTTTCATATTATTGCACTTGTAGTGTGTCTCTTAGGTTGTGCTTCCTATTTTAATCATTGCTTGTCACCTTAAACCCCTTTCAATTTAGCTTAGCTTAAGCAAAACTTTGCATTCTTATTGAATCATCTCCCAAGATGGATTGATACCTCAAGTATTGCAATGATATGAGCAATTGAGGAATTGCTCCAAGACTAAAAAGTCTTGTTTCAATTTGGCGCCGTTGCCATAGTGGGATTGATTGATCATTAAGATTTGAGTTTAGTTTGAGACTAAGTATTCCTTTTGTGTTTATTGACCATCTCATTTTCTAGATTTCAGTTTACCCTTGAATGCATTTGAGATCACAAGGAGACAACAACTTCCAAGGTTTTCAAGAGATTGATCAGTTGGAGAGGGTTGCTAGGATTGCAAGAAGGGAAGCTGCAAGGTTAGAAAGGTTGAGAATGGAAGAACAAGCTGCTGTTCCTCCACCCATGGCGCATGCAAACCAAGCTCATAATGGAAATGAGCAAGCTCCAAGGGGCAATGGAAACCCCTTGCATGCGCCTAGACAAGGAAGAACCATTGGGGCTGGTGATGCTCCAAATATTCATCAAAATAGATATGG
>JAHZTW010000001.1:151617517-151657065 GCA_020283515.1 Alliaria petiolata
AGAAAGAGAGCGTGACTGTAACAGCTGAAGAATGGGAGATGTTGGATGTTGGGCTCAAGAGCATCATCAGTTACCTCGGTAACCTCGAAATGCGAGGAGATGCTACGGGAAATGGTATGGTGCAGATATGGGTTGCTCACGCAGCGAGTTACTATGGTAAAGCCACAGCCAAGAAAAAGGATCGCTCCCACCAACTAGCCATAGGCGGCATGATCACCCCCATCCTTGAGGAGGTGGGCATCAACTTAGGCGACCCCTCGGCCGATGAGCAGTACATAGACTCCTCTTACCTCCTCAAGGGACACTTTCTGGTTAAAGAAGGGAGTGGCTACAAGTACAAATTCAATGTGGAGAGGCTCAAGGAGGCTACAATTCGACTTCCTTGCATTCATCTCACAAGCCTTAGAGAAAAATCAAATCCTGTCTTCACTCCATCCGACGAGGCTCTCGGCGACATCGAGACCTTCCCGATAGCTCCATGGGACGATACTCATGAACCTTATCAAGCCCCTCCCGTTTATGGTAGTGAGAGGTACTTCTTTGAGCCTTATGAAAGCACCAACCAAGGTGAGACCTCGCGAAAAGCCCATGATCACATCAAGCTCCTTCAAAGATGGAACAAATGGCAAGACAAGACCATTAGGAAGCTTGTTAAAACGGTCAAGGGGATGGCAAGGCAGATTAAGGATCTCACATCCAAGGTTGAAAGAGGTTCATCTCCAAGGCATCAAGAGGATCAAGAGGGAGACAGTCACATGGAAGAGAGGCGCCATTCATTCCAAGGAGTCCCTAGCGCTACAAGCCATGATGAGGAGCCACGCCCCTCCTCCTATGAGACAAGGAGGCGTGAGAAGAGAGTCATGCGATCCCCCACTCCTCAATCAAGAAACCCATCATACTCCATGGATTCTTGCTCCTCCTCCTCCATGCATTTTTGATCAAGGTACCACTTCAAACCATTGTAAATACCATCTAATTTTTATTTTCTTTTGCATTGTTGAAATCTTCTCCAAGCTTGGATTACACAAGGGACTGTGTAATTTAAGTTTGGGGGAGTATGGTATTTGACTTTGTGTTTTGTGATCTTATTTTTCTTTAGCATGCATATTTGAGTCTCATCTAAGGCATAGAAAAACCAAAAAAATTGAAAAATTTCGAAAATTTAAAAAAAATATAGCATGTAGTTGCATTTGCATTTGTGATAAGTAGGATTGAGTCTAGATTTCATATAGGATTGCATTCTTGCATAGGGGACAATGATGATTTTTTCTTGGTGTTAAGCTCATGAATTAGTTCAAGGCCCTAGTTAGTAGCTCTTTGATGCTTTGTGTGCAAATTTTGAAAGTTAAAGTTGAATCCTACTTGGACCTTACCATTTGAAATTCAAGTTTTAATTGAAGCAAGCTTTGAATAGAAACCAACTCTCTTGAACTTGAACCTAATTTGAACAAGTAATTATCATGGTTATGCATTGCTAGAGAACTTATGGATACCATATACATATTTGGGTAATCTTCTTTCCTTTTACCACTCTTGTTAACCCAAATAGCCGACTCTCATCTTTAGAGCAGTTAAAATCGAGCACCCTAGCCAAGCTTCCTTTGAAACTGCTTCCTTATTGAGTGCATTAGGCCTTTTTCTTCTTGTGAACTTAGCAAAAAGTGTTGAGTTTAGAGCGACAAGGATAGGCTCCCATGTAGCTAGCTCGAGACAATGAGTTAGATTATAGGTTAGGCTTCTTGGGTGGGGGTTTTAGCTTGACAATGGTTATGAAAGAAATGAGTCTGGCAAAGTTGAGATGGTGAATAGGGGAAAACGAAAAGTTTGGAACAAGTGTTGGCATTGTATATTGTGCTCTAAGTGTTAAGAAAAGAAAAGAAATCCCCTAGAAAAGAAAAGTTAAAGAGCCAAGAAAAAGAAAAAATATGGCTAAGATGTTATAAGAAAGAGGATAGCAATTTGTGAAGATAAAGAGAAAAAGCTTGAAGTAAAAGTGTGCCAACACTTGTGGTTGTAGAAGAAGTTTCCCCTAAGTGCTTAAAGGAAGAAAAGGAAAAAAAAAGGTGTTTGATCTTCTTATGGGTTAGGCGAATTGCCATGTAATGGGTAGCATAGGTTGGGCTTGGTGAGTGAGCTTAAAAGAAATTGAGAGTGATGACACTTGTGTTACAAAAGGGTAGATGGAAGTTTGTCCTCGTATGCATAGGTTGCTTTTTACTCTTAGCATTTTGCCAAAGTTCACTTGTTCATTGAGAGATCCCTTGCATTGGAACCCTATGAAGTTGAGATCATTTTCATTTCAAAACCTTACCCAAAGACCAAACAAGTTCGCTAGCATTGTATGATTCATGATCCATGATTACTACTTAATGAATGTTAAAGAGTTGGTGAAAATGAATGCTTGTGTAGGTTAAGGCTTGGGTTCACTTGAATAAGTATGGGTATGGCTAGACCTTTTGGAGTAGAAATTTGCATAAAGAGCATCCTAGAATTAAGAACTAGGACCATTGAATTGATTCATTTGCTTACCACCTTTGGATTTGAGTCCCCGCCTTCAAACTTCTCTCCTTGGATTGTGTTTCATTTGCTTGAGGACAAGCAAAAGGCAAGTTTGGGGGAGTTGATATGTCTATATTTTGCATCATGTTTCCTTCCATTAGTGTAAGTTCCTTATCATTTAGAAGCCTAATTAAGTGTCATTGTGTTGCATTTGATCATTTAGAGTCCTAGGGTGTAATTTGCATAGTCTTTGCATATTTTGTTGCATTTGGAACCTTGATCAGGTAAAAAGGACACTAAGGAGGCATGGGTGGAGCTGGAGAAAGATTGCATAACACTTGGAGTTGAAAAGAGAACCAAGAAGAAGGAGTAGAAGACTTCTGGCGCTGGTTCGACGAGGCAGTTCGATGAAGCACGTCGAACCAGAATTCCAGGAGCTCGGTTCGACGACATGGATCGATGAAGGTCGTCGAACCAAAATTCCAGGAGCTCGGTTCGACGACATGGTTCGGTGAAGGTCGTCGAACCAAAATTCCAGGAGCTCGGTTCGACGACATGGTTCGGTGAACTCGTCGAACCAAACCTAAAACTTCAAGAAAAGAGCCGAAGAACAGGAGCTCGGTTCGATGACACGGTTCGATGAATGTCGTCGAACCATTTTTCCAGAGGTTCGGTTCGACGACATGGTTCGACGTGTTCGTCGAACCGAACCCAGACGACTTCTTTTTGGGTTTCTCATGGGTCCCTCCTATAAATACTCATAAGACCTAATTTGTATGTTAAGTTTTATTCCCTATTGTCTTGTCAAGAACTTTTTAGTCACTTTGAGAAAAGTCTTGTATTTGCTTTGAATCTTTTAAGTTTAATCCAATATCTCTTTTGAGTTTATCATTTTCTCTTCTCTAATCATGTTTAGCTTATCATTCACCTTTGATTTGATGTGCTTAAGGATGATTAGTGAGTAGATCCTTTAGGGACTTAGGGATGGGTTAGATTTAGGGATTTCTAATGATCAAATCTTGCAATCTAGGTTAGATTCTTACATCTCTCTCTCTATTAAGTAGTTCTTAATGACAAATAGCTAATATTTACTATTTGGATAATAAGCATTTCATACACCCACCAAGTGTTTGATGAAATGCTTGAACCAACTTAATAGGGGATTTACATTCCTAGCCTAACACATCATTAGTTGTCTAGGGTGTTTATCATGCTAATAGACTTGTAATCAATGCTTGCTCATCATTTTAATGCTAAAACATCATTAGTTCATTAGGGTGATTAGTGAAGGGATTAGTACCAAACATCATGGATAGTATATAATTAGTGTTCTAGGCATAGAGATAGCTTGATTTGTTGCTTAAATGATTGCAAGATTGCCCATTTAGACTCCCAAATAAATGAACCCATCCCTAGGTTTCGTTTTTAGCAATTTGAATTCTTGATTAGTAGTTAATTTCATAATTAGCACTTGATTAGTAGTGATTAAGGCTTAGTTTCATATTATTGCACTTGTAGTGTGTCTCTTAGGTTGTGCTTCCTATTTTAATCATTGCTTGTCACCTTAAACCCCTTTCAATTTAGCTTAGCTTAAGCAAAACTTTTCATTCTTATTGAATCTTCTCCCAAGATGGATTGATACCTCAAGTATTGCAATGATATGAGCAATTGAGGAATTGCTCCAAGACTAAAAAGTCTTGTTTCACAACACCATTCTGCCGAGGAGTATAAGCCACTGTCTTATGTCTTACTATTCCATTATCTTTGCACATTGAATCAAACTGATGATTACAGAACTCTAGACCATTGTTGGTTTTCAGCTTCTTAATCTTCCTCTCAGTTTGGTTCTTTACTAACAGATCCAAGCCTTTTGGACTCATATGTCCAAGCTTATTTTGCCATAACCGAGTGTCATCTGTGTTAACTGCATTTACGCAAGCTCCTATTACCAATCTCTTCTCACAAAAAAAATACAAAGTCTTAAATCTCCTTCCCTGCAGAACAACTTTCCCGTTCTTGACAATCTTCAGAATTCCACCTGTTGAACTGTAACTGTAACCTAGTTCTTCAAGTGTTCATGGTGAGATTAAATTCCTTTACATGTCTGGAATGTACCTGACATTCGTCAAGATAACTTCTGAACCATCTTCATTCACTATCTTTACTGAGCTAACTCCCTTGACTTTATATAGAGTATCATTGGCCATTCTTACTGATCCTGATCTTTTCTCATCCAGCTGAATGAACCAATTTTGCTTCCATGTCATGTGGAAAGAACAACCCGAGTCAATCATCCACTTGGAATCCAAGTTTGAATCTGTAATATTCAGAACTTCCTCCTCAAACAGCACCTCCACATTGGCTCCTTCCTGTGCATTTACCAATGAGGATTCACCATGCTGATTTCCTCCCTTGTGAGCTCCATTGGCTCTCTCAGAACATTGCATTTTGAAATGCCCTTCTTCTCCATTGTACCAGCAAGACTTCTTTCCTTTGGACTTTTCCTTGCCTTTCTAGCCTTTAGAGTCATAGGCTTGCTTTTTACCATCAGATTTCGTCCATCTTGAAGACGTTTTGTCTTTGACATACATACTCTCTGCATTAACCTTTTGACCCTCATATGAGGGCCTGTTTGTTCTCCCTTTGACTTAATCGCAGAGATCACATACTTCAAACTCATAGTTTCTTTGCTGAATCTCATCGTATCCTTGAATCCCTCATACTAAGGAGGTAGTGACATTAGCAACATCACTGCTTGATCTTCATCCGAGACTACTATATCCGCATTCTCAAGATTCACAATGATCTCTAAGAAACTATCAACATTCTTTCCCAATGTCAATCCCGGATTCATTACAAAACCAAACAATTTCTGTTTAAGATGAATCCTACTTGTAAGCGTCTTAGGACTGTATAGCTCATCTAGCAATTTAAGCATACCTATCGCTGTTTTCTCTTTAATGACCTTTCTCAGAACATTATCCGTTAGGCTCAGGCAGATCGCTCATCTGGCCTTCTTCTTCTTTTCAAGCGATTCTTTAGATTCTACGTCAGTCCTTGCTGGATTAGCCGGATCAGAAGCTGTAAAGATCATTGGCTCCAGATCCAATACGCTTCCAAGGTTTTGAAGATCAAGTGATGCAACCAACTTCTCCCTCCACATGACGTAGTCACCTTCTCCATTGAACTTATCCACCTCGTGCCTTGACGACGACATCACGCTGAATCTCTTGAACCTTTGAACCGGCTCTGATACCACTTGTAGTGTTTTCACCTCCGGAAACCACCGTACTACGATCTCCGATTCAATGTATTTTCTTGTCTTTGTTTCTTATCGATCAGAGAAAGAGGATAGAAACAGAATTGCGGAAAAGTAAAGACACGGGAGGTTTAACGTGTTCAGCCTCCACCGTTGCCGGCAGCCTACTCACGCCGCGATCTTTTTCCGGAAAATTCACTACACCACCGAAGAAGAGAAATACAATCACACGCATGGTTCTCTCTCTCTCTCACTTACAATCGCTCAATCTCTCTAGAACGATAACAAGAAAAAATTCCTATGTGCGTCACTCGAGAGACGTGATCACTCTCTCACCTTTATCCAGCTCGTTAGACGTCAACACCTGCAACTCCCGTCAACGTCTCGAAACAGAGCCGTTAAGCTCAACGAACCAAGAAGCTTCCGAACGGCATCACTTCTTTTACTGGATCTGAACACCTTTGGGCTTCAATCAACAATTGGGCCCAACCGAGTTTTCCGAAGCCCAGTCTTGAGCACTTAACTTCAACATCAGAGAATCATATTGACTACATAGATCGTCTCACAAATTATTTCGTTCTTCCATACTGTTTGATGCGTAAACAAAAAAAAAAAAAAATCTTTCTCCCAACCACATTCATCAGAACCAAACATGTTATCATCTGGTCACTTTTGTACACCAGAGATAACCTTGTTGTGTCCTTTCATATAATCCATATTCGACCATTCCTCCAAAATTGAATATTCAATCCGAATATATTTGATCTCGTTGACTCGTGTTTCTAATAAACACACAAATTGCACCAAATCATTATTTATCCATTTAGACAAATCATTGAATGGTTTGATGATTTGTTAAAATCCTCTCATATTCCAAAAGAAACTCGACACTATTGGTTTTTACGGGAGGAAGTTTTTACTCAAATTACTAAGGATTATTGTCTTTAGTATTATGAGTAGCAGTCTCCGAGATGAATTTGTGCTAATTGTTCTTTGAGGTACGGGGATGAGATTGTCGTATCAACCCCCATTTGCCTCCTCCATTTTTGATTTCCCTCCTTTATCCTCATGATCCTTTGAGACAGTGTCCTTGGAAAACATGTCCCAGATCTCTTCTTTTTCTTTTATAATCTCTCCATCTTCTCCTCAATTGCTTAAAACATCATATTTTGATGCATGAGCAATTTGGATTTGTGCAGATTTTGTTGGACTTCTTCTTGTCTTAGCAGGTAACTTTTGACACACTTCAAATATATCTCC
This sequence comes from Alliaria petiolata, assembly GCA_020283515.1. Taxonomy (NCBI): domain Eukaryota; kingdom Viridiplantae; phylum Streptophyta; class Magnoliopsida; order Brassicales; family Brassicaceae; genus Alliaria; species Alliaria petiolata. The sequence continues at coordinate 151,624,536 of JAHZTW010000001.1, forward strand.
ATCTAATTGCATTTCCGAACCTGCTATTCAATTGCATCGACTCGATCTTCAATTATGACTCCCTCATTTTGGATCACTATCACTGAACCATCTTCTGTTATTGTTTCTGAAACAACGGTTACTACATGGTCCGAAAATAGAGATGCTAGTACTTCGTAGTTGTTCTCCACTCCTTTTCTTCTGCAATATTCTTCTCACTGTTCTGAGTTACCATCTCTTCCCTTTTTTCCACGATACATGCTCTAAGTGACCCCACTTCTCACACATAATGCATTTCGGTGGCAGTCATGAATAGTTAAACTTGACCTCGGAAACCTTTCCACTTTTTAGAAATCTGATCTCCTTTGAAGTTCCTTCGAAAGATCAGCATTAACAAACCTCTTTGCTATTCCAAAATTTTAACAAGTTGCCATGTTTGATACTTTTACGGGGTTTTTTTTTTACTAGGATCATAAATGCCAACATGTACAAATTTCTACATATTTGCTATTTTTTTTTTATTGAGCCTTCTCTTGTATTCTGTCTTTATGCAACACTAAGAAAACAAATCGTAGATAGAGGTCCAAGAATGAAGACAGGATAAGATAATACAAAGAATACAAACTGTGGCTAATACTCGAGAAAACGTCCGAAAAAACCTCCTACTGAACTACCGAGTAGGGGAAAAAAAAAAGCGAACTCTTCTAAGGTACATGTAGGTTGCCTACTTTTGGTCAGTTAGTTGCTTCTGGTCAGTTCCATGGTAACACCCGTCTTTTATTTCTTCGAGAAGGCATGTTACTTTAACAACTTAAATAACAAGTAATCATTTTCGAGTTCAAATAACAACTCTTATTAAACCACGTTTAAACCGTTTCAACATAAAATCGTTTTTAAACCAATACCAAGAAAAATCAACTAAAACCAATTTAGTTTAATAAATAAAATAATTAAAATCGTCCGTGCTCTCGAAAACCAGCATCACTCCGACACGGCTTCTCCAACTACTCAGCACGCTTACCTTCAAGAAAGAGGGATGGGTAATTTGGATTATACAGAGAGTGTGAGCCTTAGGGCCCACTCAATTCATCACACATTTAAAGCTACGGACATACGCAAGTCCTAAGCTAAAACACATAGACAATCATCACGTCTTACGTATTGACGCACCATTACAACAAGGATCAAATCCTAATATACTATGGTGTCCCTGTATCCATTATGTCATGTGAGTCCACCCATCCACCCATCCAGCCCCCGACTCGTCAGCTAACCCCGAACTATGACCACCCACGCAAACCCCATCATCACAGCTCAACGCACAAAATGGACCACACATTGAGGGAAAAATCATTCCCAGTTGTGATCTCTACCGCGGATGTACCAGCCATATGCCTTACGGCAACATATCCTATCGTCTCACAAACGATATCACTCACGATCAAGCATCATCACGCATTAATCACATCATTTAACTATATTCGTTTTTAACAATCTTAACCACATCTAGGTTCTTCTCAAACAAATACAAACACGCATATATATATTATATAAATATATTTATATCACTTAAATACGTATATACTTATAGATATACGTAGCTATATGTATTTTAATAAAGGACTAAACAATATATACGTAACTATAAACTTATACCACGGTCTTCACATTAGAGCATCTCAATTGAGGGTATCTTAATGGAGTTCTCAACAATAAAATATTAGAAAAAAGAAAAAGGAAGAAAGAGAAATGAGATGGGTATCTCATTTGAGATATTTATGAGAGAGAAGTGAGAACCCAAATCACACTTGTCTCTTGTTGATTGGCTAAAAAAAATTATTTAGATTAAAATTTAATTATAAAATATAATTATGTTAAAATAATAATATTTTTTTTGTTTGAGAACCCTTTGGGTATCTCACCAATGTGGATGCTCTTAGGTTCTCGGACGGAAACGATGACAAAGATGATCAACTCACGGCAGAGAGACAACACGAAGCAGCAGCAAGTTAATCTAGGGACAAAGGTAGATCAAACATTTCTTAGGCCGCAAGCAAAAATGCTGATTTAATATCACGTCAACTTCTCGGGATAACAAAAACTTAACGGAGACGATGATGAGAACACATCGATTTAACACAGGGACAGCTCACAGATGACGACGGGGGTGGCTCACGGCACATCGACGATGGTGACGGTGAGTAGAAGGGGCAGAGTCGAGAAGGCGAGGGCTCGGCGTTGACGCATGCTCGCTTCTTCTCACGGGAATGGGCAGTGCGGCTCCACGTTCAGAGGCTCCGGTTGAATAGTAATGGCAGCGGCGGAGCTAACGAGATTCCGGCAGAGGCGATTGGGACATCTTTTACCTTCTCCGCAGATAGTGTCGGCGTACGGAGAGCACCTACGCAGGGATACCAAGTTCGTCGGCCGGAGCGAATCAACCAATGTAAAACCCAGAGAACGGTGAGAATCTGGTGAAACGTTACTGGAGAAGTAACCGAAACTCGAGGAAGAACGTAGGCAAAGCGGCGAGATGCTTCCCTCCATTTTTGCTTCGAGCTCTCCTGCTTCTTTGTGTTGTTTAGTGAGAAGCATAACGATATCCGTAAAACTGAAAAAGGGAGAAACGAAAAGTAAGGAGCAGGAACGTACGACGAACCTGTGAACTAATTGGCCTATACAGGTTTCGAAGTTGTGACCTTCGCGTTATTAGCACAACGCTCTAACCAACTGAGATAATAGGCCAACACATTTTATTTCTTACGCCGTTGTATTAATAGGATACTTAATCTAATTGGTAAGCCTGCTCTTGGTGGGAGTTTTTGTGAGTTCTGACAGGACTGACAAGTGATAACACGAAGCAGGTTTCTGTTTCTTTCATCTTCCGCACTTCTCTATTTACATGATTTCAATTTGCATCTATGCATGCATCGTGCAGTGATATATTGTGACACCCCGACCCAGTGAAGCTGAAAAAGTCGGCGGCATCATGACACTTGTCTCGAGCCACGCGGGCCCAGACAGCGTGTCTTTTACCAGAGTAGGATCCTAGGATAATCTTTGACCAAAAGCCACCAACATGATCCGAACCTGCAAAACGAAAAGAGGAAACGAAAAAGGAGAAAAGGAGGGGTGAGCTAAACGACAACAGCTCAGTGAGGGAAGCTACGATCAATCACCATCAAACAACATGCATCATAACAAAAGTACCTAGCTAGAACATCCAGTAAAGCACAAGCAATCAACAGAGATTGTGGCTACCACGTGACCCGCGCCACCTCAATCGGTCACCGCGCGTTCACGCCCCTATACCCCACAAGGTCTACCGTGATCCGCGCCACCCTCATGGTGTACCAACGCGCTCACGCGTGATCCGTGCCACCTCATTCGGTACCCGCACGTTCACGCCCCTATACGGATATCAGTGTCCGCACCACTATCTTTGGGCTCGCTGCTTGCCCCCTCCAGCGATGGATCTGACACCACCTCAATCGGTACCCGCGTGATCCAACAAGAAAAACGATGCAACCCTGCTAGGAAATCGTCATCCCAACAGGCCTTACACCGACTGCACACACAAGCCTCAAGCCTCATCCTAAAACTCATACCTCCCAACCCGCACATTGCATATCCCCACCGAATACATACACCCGCAAACAATCCTCAAACATCACATAACCATATTCGTTCTCAGCAACCTAAGCATAGATCTAGGTGTAACACTCATCAACCATTACAATATATAGATATAGTTTTACGTATGTATATAGATCACGACAACTATGTGTATGCTTATAGATACACATAGGTATGAACGAACTCCCTAGACACTTCTATCATGATACGCAGTGTAAGAGGAATTGATCGGAATCCTCCTCACCTTGGCAAAATGCCGATATCGGATGGTTCTAAACTCCGAATGGTCAAACGGACGCCAAAAATGAAACCGGCACGGAAAATTGAGTGGAAACGGCCTTCGAACGGCGGAAAATGGATAACGGGTTGAACCGGTCAAAGTCAACGATTCGGTCAACGGTTCGGTCAACGGCTTGGTTCGGTCAACGGTCTGGTTCGGTTCGGTCAACGGTCAATGGTGATCAACGATCGGTTTGGTCAACGCCGGTCAACGGTGGTCAACGCCGGTCAACGGTGGTCAACGCCGGTCAACGGTGGCGGAATGTGGTGGTGCGGCGGCGGCAGACGGTGGTCCGGTGGCGGTCCGGCGGCGGTCCAGCGGTGGTCCGGCGGCGGTCCGGCGGCGGTCCGGCGGTGGTCCGACGGTGGTTCGGCGGTGGCGGGCGGCGGCTCCGGTGGTGGCTCCGGCGGCGCGTGGCTTGCACTCTCCGAACTTCAAACGGCGCGTGAGGGCTCGTACGATGTCGGAATTGGACGATTTTGGTGGCTACGGCTTCGTCTCGACGTCTAGAATCTGATGGTGGCCTCGGACTTGCGAAACTCTTAGCGCACGAAGCTTAAAACCAAGAAGAAGAAGATTGAAGAGGTTTTCTAAAGAGAAGATGATGGTTTTTGTGTGAGAAATGAGAGAAGAGGGAATGCTGCTTTTATAGGGAAAATGGGTGAGAAATAAAACATGTGTTTAGTTGGTAAGGTTGGTGGTGAGAAGCAATTTAGGTGAGTTGATTAGGAAATTAGGTGGGGTTAGTAAAAAATGTGGGAAAAATGGAAATTGGGTTGTTACAATTCTTCCCCACTACCGAGGAATTCGTCCCCGAATTCAGACAAGGTCCGGAGAGAACTCAACTGCTTCGAAGGAAGATGAACAACGAATTGGAAAGAACAGACTCGGCTGAAAGAATTGAAAATGAACTGAATGAGCAAAAGACGGAGGAGAAAGGAAACACAACTCTTGGAAACTTTAGACTTGGAAACACCACAAGGACTCTTCTCTGGGGCGATGGAAAACAACAAGGAGGATTCTACCGAAAGACTAACTAACTTAAGGAACGAGAACTGGGTTCAGATCGTGTTGGTTTGAGTCGAGATTGGCCCTCTAGGTTAGGACTAGAGAGCCTTTCCTGGGCTCTGATACCACTTGTGACACCCCGACCCAGTGAAGCTGAAAAAGTCGGCGGCATCATGACACTTGTCTCGAGCCACGCGGGCCCAGACAGCGTGTCTTTTACCAGAGTAGGATCCCAGGATAATCTTTGACCAAAAGCCACCAACATGATCCGAACCTGCAAAACGAAAAGAGGAAACGAAAAAGGAGAAAAGGAGGGGTGAGCTAAACGACAACAGCTCAGTGAGGGAAGCTACGATCAATCACCATCAAACAACATGCATCATAACAAAAGTACCTAGCTAGAACATCCAGTAAAGCATAAGCAATCAACAGAGATTGTGGCTACCACGTGACCCGCGCCACCTCAATCGGTCACCGCGCGTTCACGCCCCTATACCCCACAAGGTCTACCGTGATCCGCGCCACCCTCATGGTGTACCAACGCGCTCACGCGTGACCCGTGCCACCTCATTCGGTACCCGCACGTTCACGCCCCTATACGGATATCAGTGTCCGCACCACTATCTTTGGGCTCGCTGCTTGCCCCCTCCAGCGATGGATCACGCCACCTCATGCAGTATCCGCGTGATCCAACAAGAAGACGATGCAACCCTGCTAGGGAATCTACATCCTAACAGGCCTTACACCGACGCACACACAGGCCTCAAGCCTCATCTTAAAACTCGTACTCCCCAACCCGCACAAGACATATCCCCACGAAATGCACACACCCGCAAACAATCCGCAAACATCATACAACCGTATTCGTTCTCAGCAACCTAAGCATAATTCTAGGTGAATCACACATCAACCATCAGTATAGTATATATATAGATATAGCTTTACGTACATATATAGATCAATCAACTACATGTATGCTTATAGATACACATAGGTATGAATGACTACCTAGACACTTCGATCATGATACGCGGTGTAAGAGGAATTGATCGGAACCACCCTCACCTTGGCAAAATGCCGATATCGGATGGTTCTAAACTCCGAATGGTCAAACGGACGCCAAAAATGAAACCGGCACGGAAAATTGAGTAGAAACGGCCTTCGAACGGCGGAAAATGGATAACGGGTTGAACCGGTCAAAGTCAACGATTCGGTCAACGGTTCGGTCAACGGCTTGGTTCGGTCAACGTTCTGGTTCGGTTCGGTCAACGGTCAACGGTGATCAACGATCGGTTTGGTCAACGCCGGTCAACGCCGGTCAACGGTGGTCAACGCCGGTCAACGGTGGCGGAATGTGGTGGTGCGGCGGCGGCAGACGGTGGTCCGGTGGCGGTCCGGCGGTGGTCCGGCGGCGGTCCAGCGGTGGTCCGGCGGCGGTCCGGCGGTGGTCCGACGGTGGTTCGGCGGTGGCGGGCGGCGGCTCCGGTGGTGGCTCCGGCGGCGCGTGGCTTGCACTCTCCGAACTTCAAACGGCGCGTGAGGGCTCGTACGATGTCGGAATTGGACGATTTTGGTGGCTACGGCTTCGTCTCGACGTCTAGAATCTGATGGTGGCCTCGGACTTGCGAAACTCTTAGCGCACGAAGCTTAAAACCAAGAAGAAGAAGATTGAAGAGGTTTTCTAAAGAGAAGATGATGGTTTTTGTGTGAGAAATGAGAGAAGAGGGAATGCTGCTTTTATAGGGAAAATGGGTGAGAAATAAAACATGTGTTTAGTTGGTAAGGTTGGTGGTGAGAAGCAATTTAGGTGAGTTGATTAGGAAATTAGGTGGGGTTAGTAAAAAATGTGGGAAAAATGGAAATTGGGTTGTTACATATATATACATCGTATTAACTAAATTTAAGATACAGAATTTCAAGTTGTTGACATGACCATCAATTTTTTTGTGAACCTTTTCCTTGAATTTGGAAGAGGCTTAAATCATTGATCCAGCAAAAGGAATTATAACCCTATTGTCACTAACTTCATCTTCTCCGTTAAAAAGCTGCACCGAGTGAAAGAAGAGCCACAAGCTCCATCGCCTATGCCGAACCTCTGCCGGAATCTTGTCAGCTCCGCTGCCGCAGTTCAAACGTGAAGCCGCACCCCCCATTCCCATGAGAAAAAGCGAGCGTGCATCGGCCTTCTCGACTCTGCCGCCACAGCTCGCCGTCACCGTCTTGCTGCTGCTCCAAGTCACCACCGCGTTCGTGACTCATCACCGAGGTAAGCAGGTCCGAGTTCCTTCGTCGCCATTGTTAACTTTCATCGGAGAAGTTGACGTGTTTCATCCGAGAAGTTGACGTGTTGCACCACATGGTCCTCACCTTAGCTTCTCGGATAAAATGGAACGGAAAAGTTGACGAGGCGGAACAAAGGTTTGAAGAAATAAACGGATCTGAAACAATAATGATGGATCAATGGTTGCTTAAGCCTCAAGTAACAATGGTTTTAACAACACGTCAACTTCTCGGATTAAACGTAACGATGTTACGATGGTGACGAAGGAACTGGGATCTGCTACGACGGTGGTGACTCAGAGCAGCAGAACGACGGTGAGGGCGGAGTCGAGAAGGGGACGGCTCAGCGTTGATGCACGCTCGCTTCTTATCACGGGATTGGGCGGTGCGGCTTCACGTTTGTAGGCTCCGGCTTGAACACTAACAGAGGCTACGGAGCTGACGAGATCTTGTCAGAGGTTCTGTAACACCCCGACCGTCCCTACCACCGAGGTTCCACACCTCTCATGGACTGTGGGCGTCCGCCCCATCCGACGGTCGGTGCGTTATTTTTCTCGTTGGCCCGACCGACTGATTTACTTGTACCTACAATCACTAGGTGACCTTTTCCCGTGTTTTGGCCTCACTCACAGTTCCGCAGAAAGGTCACCCATCCTAGTCCTACTCCAGCATAAGCACGTTTAACTCTGGAGTTTTCTTAGGGTAGGTGACCGTAAAAGGTAAGTGCACTTTGATGACATAGGTATCCAAATCAATTCATTTAAACTTATTCAAATGGGTCGGGCCCGGGTCATTACAATTCTCTCCCACTTAACGGGAATTAGTCCCCGAATTCTCATCCCGCCAGTGTGAACCTAACCCTCAAACCCCAAAACAGTCTCCTGGGACAGAACCAGTTTGATTTCCATTTGGCTCTGATACCACTTGTAACACCCGTACCGCCCCTACCAGCGAGGCCCCATACCTCTCACGTGTGTGAGCCTCTGCCCTTGACGGTCATTGCGTTATTTTTCTCGTTGGCCCGACCGACTGATTTACTTGTCTCTGCAATCAGCACGTGACCTTTTCTTGTGTTTTGGCCTCACTCACACGGTTCCGTAGAGGACTTCCCGGAAGGTCATCCATTTTATTCCTACTGCAGCATAAGCACGGTTAACTCTGGAGTTCGGAAAAATGTAAGTGCATGACATAGGTAGGCAAATAATTTTTTTTTTAATGATTCAAATGGGGCGGTGCAGGTTTTTAACGAAGAAGATGAAATTGGCGACAATAGGGTTTTGATCCCTTGGGCTGGATCAATGGTCTGGGCCTCTTCCAAATTTTAATGGGCCTGGGCCACGATCGTTACAACATGCGGAACCATTGAAAGAAATCTACCAATAATGAAATCCTCCCACATAGGAGGAGCGTTTTCGAATATTTCATCTGAAACTTCAACTGATCGTTGTGCTTCAAAAATCGAGATGTTGTGATTGTACTTTGTTAAAACATGCTTATTCTGAACTACCTAAGTCCAATACGTTGTTTAACAAAAAAAAAAAAGTCCAATACGTTGTTTGCTTTGATGGGATTGGAGATGTCATCACCACCGACTGTGCAGGCCTCTGGCGGCGAGAAGCTGACGTGTTGCTTACGAAGACAGCAAAACCCTAAATCGCCAAATCGCATAGCTTAGGAAAACTCACCATTTTGCTGATTGAATTTATTTCCTAGTGTTTAGAATTTAATAATCTCGTTAGATAGTTACACCATTTTGTTTAGATTCCGCTCATTCCTGTTTAGGGTTTATAGTTCCCTACTAGATGCATTTACAGATGATCTATTGTACAATAATCTGTTTGGATTCATTAACTTTTGACTAGGGTATAGCATTCTCTTTTAGCCACCGGTTCGGGTTTAAAAGTTATTGTTTACAGATTAAGCAATTATATGGTTTAGATTTTTTTTTATTAATGGTTGATGACTTGTAACAAAGCTTAATCCAACGATTTGTGTTTAATAAAATTGGCTTGTCGAGTTTTTCAACACAATGTATGGCAAAGAACAGAATTGGGTAAGTATAAATGCAATTTTGATGCAAGTTTTAATCATGAAACTCATCTATCGGTGGCTGGTTGGATAGTACGGGATAATAGTGGAATACATTGTTTTTGGGGCTCGGCAAGGCAACAATTGGAATGACCTCAACACCTTTAGAAGCAGAAGGAAACACTCTTCTTCTTGCAATGCAAGTACTAATTTTTTGCAGGAGATTGAAAATCTTACAGATATCCTACATAACAAAAACTGCAGACTTTTTTTTTTGTGTGGTCAACAACTGCAGACTTTAATATCGAGAATATTTGCCATAACATCAGTCAATAGAGAAACAAGTTCAATGAATGTATCTTTGAACATACAAAGAGATCTCAAAATACGCATGCTCATATTCTCTAACGAAACAAGAATTTCCAAATTCTATTTTCTATTCATAAAAACTGTATCCACCTTGATGGCTCTCAAACTCATTGTACTCCAATTATATAAATTCGTTTTAATATATAAATAGTACTTTTGCTGAGAAAAAAAAATATCTTTATCCCAAACAAGGGTTCAATGATTTTTGTTGAACATCCACCGTGTACTACCATCTCAAGTTTATTCATGTCCTTTTCTTTCTGTTTAATTCTTTTTCCCCACGCAATAATAAATTACGTCTAACCATCCGAAGAGAAACAATGAATGATCTAAATTAATCGAAATAACGAAGAATCCAAAATTCTTTTTTTAGGATCTTAAAAAATAGAAAAGAAAATGAGAACAAAAATTAACTAGTGACCGATGGATGTGATTCTTAGTCAATATTAGTAAACCTATACTTAACATTCCAAGAAAATTCTATTATAAGTTCCCCTCAATCATTCCCGCCATCTTTAACGATATAAAACCTGCGCCAGAAGGAGGAGACAAAAAAAAAGAAGAAAAAAAAACCAATAAAACAATAAACAAAAACAAGAAAAAACGAAAAGCATGCAATTGTTTTTCGTTTTTTGTTGAAACGAAACAAAAAAAGAAATTCATAAAAAAGAGAGAAAAACAAAAAAAAAATCAGTTTCCTTTTCTTTCTGTTCTCACTTCTTATATAAAGAGTTGGCGTTTCTATTACAAAGTTAAAATTTTAAGTTATGGGTAATCATGGGGATATAGGAAGAGGAAATGTTGTGGTTAGGTCCATTTTGTTGGGTCTCATAAGCATTGTGTGTGTGAATGCTACTAACATAAATTACAAAGAAGCCCTAACCAAATCCTTAATCTTCTTGGAGGCTCAAAGATCAGGCAAGCTCCCTTCGAACAATAGGGTTCCATGGAGAAGTGATTCTGCTCTTGACGATGGCAAACTCGCAAATGTAAGTTTGTGTTGTATTTATTATCTCAATCAAATTATGTTTATTCAGAAATTAGATTTCTATTGAATAGTAAACCAGTTACATAAAACATAAGATGATTATATATTGTATAGATGGATTTGGCGGGAGGATACTACGACGCAGGAGACAATGTGAAGTATGGTCTTCCAATGGCGTTCACGATCACAACTCTGGCTTGGTCGACCATTTCCTATGAGAAAGAACTTAAAGCCGCAGGAGAGCTCGAAAACGCTCGCGCTGCTATTCGTTGGGGCACAGATTATTTCCTCAAATGTGCTTCTCGCAGGAACCGCCTTTATGTTCAGGTCCGAACCAAATATGTATTTAAGAAACTTTTTAGACATTTTAACCTAGTTTTTTTTTCCTTTTTTTCTAAATATATATAATTCTAAGAGATCTAAAATCTTGTTTCTTACATTTGGAATGAAAAGGGTTCATCATTTTCATCAATTTACATCATGAAAGAAAGATGAACCTGCTAATTTACTAATTGAAATGGTTGTGTCTATGAATATGATCAAACAGGTTGGTGATCCACATGCAGATCACCAGTGTTGGGCGAGGCCCGAGAACATGCAAACGCCAAGGACGGTGTTGCAGATATCTGATAAAGATCCTGGCACAGAGATTGCGGCTGAGACCGCGGCTGCATTGGCCGCGTCCTCCATCGCTTTCCGCCATGTCGACCACAAATATTCCCGCCAGCTCCTCAACAAAGCCAAATTGGTATGCTTATTAGACAGTACATCTTTTTATACATAGATAAATGTCTTATTATTAAATAAATTAAAGATTTGATCAATATCTCCAAATTCAGCTTTTCAAGCTAGCCAAGAGCCACAAGGGTACATACGATGGAGAATGCCCCTTCTATTGTTCTTGCTCCGGTTACAACGTAAAATCTTTTCTCTAACTTCTAAAGCATTTTCTCTTCCAAATATTTAATATTTTCTCCTTTTTTTGTGTGTGTCTTTGTTCACATTGTAATTAATGTTATTTTTGACACAAAATGTGAAGGACGAGTTGCTATGGGCGGCAACATGGCTATACAAGGCAACGAGGAAGGAGGTGTACCTTAGCTACCTTAAATTCGAAGCCATAAGTGGTTACGTCGCTGAGTTTAGTTGGGATCTAAAGTATGCCGGTGCGCAGATCCTCATTGTCAAGGTATATAACACATATCCAAAGTTATACTGTAGCTTTTCTTTGGTCGAAACCGATTTATGTATAAATATATTTATATGCAGTTGATCTTCGAAGGCATTAAAGGACTTGACCTATACAAACAACAAGCCGATAGTTTCATCTGCTCGAATCTCCCCGACAGTCCGTACCACCAAGTCTTCACTACCCCAGGTCTTGCCTCCATATATTATCATACATATTTAGAAACATATTTATATTTTCATTCTAAAAAAAAGTTATATTTTGATTCACAATGTGATATTCTTGATGAAAATAATTAGGTGGTATGATTCACTTGAGGGATGGAGCCAACACTCAATATGTCACGGCGACAGCCTTCTTGTTCTCGGCCTACGCTGATATTCTCAAGACACACAACCAAAAAATCTCTTGCGGAAGCAAACAATTCGATTCAACACACCTCATGGCTTTTGCCAAAAAACAAGTAAATTTTTTTTAATCTTTTATCAATTCTTCTTTTGAGTTTTCATAAGAATACAACAGTATTATTATTATTATTATATATATATATATTATATATATACACGAAGGATCATACCTAGTTTGAATCTAGCAAAAAAATATTTGGGAGTTGAAGATTCAAAGGTTTTTTCACTTATGATATACCTAATGTCTTACATATATCTATATACTAAAACGTAGATGCAAGAAAACGACATGTAGTTTTCACGCAACGATTGAACACAGCCTGAAATTCTCTATTCTATGCACGTTTCAGATTGACTACATATTAGGGCATAACCCAAGAGGAAGATCGTACATGGTTGGGTTCGGACCAAACCCGCCAAAGCAAGCTCACCACAGAGGAGCCTCAGTGCCAATGGCTGACGCCAAAGCGCCGCTAAGCTGCCCATTGAGCTTCGTGAAATGGTACAACAAGAACCAGCCTAATGCTAACGAGCTCACCGGGGCAATCTTGGGAGGACCCGACCGTCAAGACAACTTCCAAGATTTCCGGTGGACCTCCGTTTACACGGAGCCTTGCACTTACATCAACTCTATCGCCGTTGGTGTTCTCGCCAAGCTCGCTGCCACGGCCTAGAGCCATAAATACCACATTTGAGACGGCTTTGATGAAAAGTATTATTATTCTAGGGTTTCCTTACCTACTATATTTGCATACACTTGTGGCCATGCAATGTGACTCTACGTATCTTTATTTTTGCCTTTGTAGGTAGCTTTTTGGAATTATGTTTTCTCCAAATATGAAATTGCATGGGTATAACAATAAGCCCTAATGATAAAACAATTATTAAGTGAAATTAATGAATAGACGGAATGGTAAAGTCATTCCGTTTCACGTAGATTTTTAAACTCTATTTTGTTTTATATAAAATGATGTTTTGTTAATTTCTATGTAATTTACATATAATTTTCAAATATATGCTTAAATAACTATCTGATGTGTTTCTAACATTAATTAATTTATAATATTTATTATTCTGAAATAATTGTTATTATATAAAATTTATTATAACTTCAATAAAAAAAACAAAAATGTATAATTTTGTTAAAAGAAACTTTGGTAAGATGATATGAGAAAAGAGTTTAAAAGCCACCAATTTTGTTCGAACATATCTTATTATATAATAAGTAAAACTACCGAAGTTTTAGACATCTCTTTTATATAAGAGTCAGAAGAAACTTTGGTAAGATGGTACAATGGAAAGTTATAAATTCAGGTAAAATTCATTGCAAGTCGTTGACAATCACATGGTGCAGCAATTTTGTGTCTCATTATAAGTTTGACAGTGACGATGGAATCACGGAAACTCATTTACTATACTAATCTTTAAAAGTAGTGATTCGACTAGATTGATGCACATCTTTTTTTATTACCCAAGTAACCTAGGGTACCGAAAATGCCCCTCAAGCCTTTGTTGACAAAAACGATATTTACGAGAATGCCATTACTTATGGGTTGCCACGTAGGCTAGGCGTTTGATGGTAGACTTATTACTGTTGGTCAACGGACGAATGCTCACCGTAGAATTTGGTAGATTTGTTAAGGTATATCCATAATAACGTTGCGGTAGACTTTTTGAGAGCGGTAGATTTGTTTTGTGAATGGTAGATTTAAATGTAACGATGGAAGATTTATTTATTTGCGTCTTCCATGACCGACATTCGTGGTAGATTTGTTTTCGAAATGGTAGATTTATATCTAACGATGGTAGATTTATCGTTTATTTGGTAGAGTTATTTAATGAAGTGGCAGACTTATTAGGTCTCAACAGGGGAACGGTTGATTTTAGCTTGGTGGAAGAGTTATTTTTTTGATGGTAGATTTTTATATTTGTACCAGGTAAAAAAGACGTGGTGGTAGATTAACCTATAATATGTAGTGGTAGATTTGTTAAGTTTTTTAATTACTATAATAACATCGTTGGTCTTTGACTTTGAATTTATGTTATGGTAGACTTGTATTTGAGTTGTACTTGGTGGAAGATATTTGACTTTGTGTTTATGTTATGGTAGACTTGTATTTGAGTTGTACTTGGTGGATGACGTTTGACTAAGTCTTTTCGAAAAATAAGGAATTGTATATTGCATTTGTACTTTTCAAGTTGGATGACATACGTATGTTATGTTAAAATTGGATGACATCCGTATGTTGAAGAGAAAAAAGCAGTCATGATAACCATATGATAAGAGATTGAACCTCGATTTGGACATAAAGACATTTTAAGACCCATTTCAATTACATCAGAAAATGAGAGGATCTTAATCCGACTACAACTTAAACTAAGTAGTACTTTGAAATAGAATCATATCCTTTACACAATGACCAAAAAACTAGTAAGTAGTACCTAACATGTTACATTATGAGAGAAACTATCTAACATCAGAACTCAGATCTAATCTGCACGACATGCGTCCTTCACAACACCGATATAAATCATAATGTGAGTGAAAATTGTCAGATTATAAACATCAATCTTACTTTCTTACATATAAGTGAACTATCTGCTTGTTCGTTTTGACGGTAACATATGATACAAACATATAATTCATATAGAAAAGGAACAATGGTCGGATTAAATTGTGTAAGATCTGTCAAAACTATTTTGTCCAATGAACATAAGACCGAGAAGGTTTAACTTGTCAAAGAATTTGGTATTCTAAGAAATACAAGGACAACAAACAAAAAGGCAAAAGAAGGCTGTCTTTTGGTGTTGATTGTCTCTCTTCTGGCTTTGGCTGCAGCTTTGAGCTCATCGTTCTTCTTCTTCCATAGTTTGAACTCTTCATCACACCTTGACTGCTGCACATGCTCCACACGCACATGTATCCTCTTCTTTATAATTCTATTCACAAGGTAAACACATAAGACACACAACAAGTTAGCTCGACAACAGATTACAATACCGTAAAGATTAAAATTCAAAGACAAGATACAAAAGCTGAGGCAACATCAAAAGTCAAAATCAAAACATCACTCGAATCATCATCAGATTATTTGCAACTGCTACAAATAGCAAAACCGAATCTTAGCAAAATGACACAAGAGATTAAACTAAACAAAACTTAATATAACCATAGCAAAGATGATCTCTAATTCATTCAAATAGTAATGAATCACAGAACCAATACACATAACCCGTAAGTCATATCTATAGACAGCTCGGCAAGAAACAAAACAAAGAGAGATAAACCGTTGCTTGAAAGGACTCTGCGAATCCAGCAAACACTTTGAACCAGACCCACACCACACCACCTAACCGGTTCTGACTCTGATGAAAACCTCCTTTAGGTTGAGCATATTCGAGTCTGATGTTTCTGCCTTAGAGTTACTGAACAAAAGACGGACAAAATCAAGCCATCAATAATATTTTGTATAGGAACAACCAAGCTTTTATTATAATGTCTTTTGTGTACAAACCTGATTGTTCATGGAAGCTAAGGCACATGCAGCTTCTTCTTCTAAATCAAATACCACAAAGCCATAACCTTTTTATTTCCCGCTCATGTGATCACATATTACTCTCATTGAACTCACAACCAACAAAAATATATTAACCAGAAATTGAATTTGTTTATCCATACATGAATTTCGAAAAGAAATTCTAGTAATAGATTTCATGGTGATCTTACCATTTAAAACTTCACCGTACTATTCTAACTCACACTTCAAAACAGGTTTGTTAGTGTCATGCGTTGGTATTTTACACTTTCAGTGGTTCTTTCGTGCATTTAATCAAACACTTAAAGTGCATTTTTCATCATGGATATAGGAACATCATTTATATTCTGCTCTACGGCCAAACAGATTATCTAAACCAATCAGATAATACACTCACATACATAAAAGGCGAATTTGTAAGCTAATCAAAGATATTACTCAAGACAAGATTAAGTTGAGCATTGACAGACATACCTCCAACGAATAATTTTGATGAACAAATGAATCTAACAAGTCACAAAACAAATTGCAAAATGAAGATCTGGTTGCAGCATTTCCTCAAACACATTAAGCGCATAATCTATCAAACCAATAAGTGACGTACCCAGTTCCATTGTCGATTACAACGGCGGGTTGAGAAGTCGGATCCATCGCAGAAACCACGTCGCCGATGTCTAGAGACTCTTTTGTCACCTAAGACCACATTCACCGAAAATCCCAATTAACGTGAAAGAGAGTCAGAGACAGATCAAGAAAGATGCAAAAGATGAGAAGTTCACCGGATTGGAGGCTCTATAAACAGGAAAATCAACAAGGCAACGATGATTACTCCGGTAGGAGAATCCACCACCGCCTTTTCTCGAGTTCGAACTTCTCTTCCGAGGGAAGAGAGAGAACGCCGCCAAATGAACGAGAGAGTCTGATGACCTTTTCACGGCTCCGACAAGGAGCGCCGGAAATCGAGAGACGAAAGAAGAAGATGGGAGATTTTCTCCCAGTTGCGGCGGCTAGGGCTAGCGAGAGAGAAACTGATTTTTTTTTTTGTAATGGTTTAGTTACAATAAGTTTTATTACTTAAAAGAATTATTCCTTTTTAATATAATGATAATTTTGTAATATAAACGAAATTTTGGTTTTAAATGTTTTTTTCCAATTTTACTCGTTTTGGTTTTAAATGTTTTTTCCAATTTTATTTGGTCTTTTTTTTTTTAAATGGCATTTTAGAAATTTTTTCAAACTTTTGTATCCTTTTGTCTTTAACCAACTTTGTAAGGTTATTTTAGTTACACCCTCATGAGGGGATGTTAATCTAGTCAATACCCTATAGAGTAAGGTTATTTTAGGTAAATGTCTCATAAATCAATCTGAGTTCAGTTTATAAGGTGTGCAATCAAGCAATCAGCAATAAATATAAATAAAAACGTCTAAAAGATAACATCCAAAACTAATTTTAACTATGTGTATTTATAAGTTCTTAAGTCTTCTAGGTCGGTTTTATCCTCGTATGGGCCGAGGAGTTTGTGCTTATACCTTACAATATTGTAACCCCAACAGAGAATGGAATATAAGGTATGATTGTGGTTTTGACATAAGACTCGGTGGTGAAGCTTATGGCAGGCGGGAGATGGGATTTATAAGCTGCCTTTCACGCTTTCTTTTACAGATCAAGGGGTGGTTAATGATAAAACAAGTCTTGATTCCACAAGACTTGAGCCGAGATGGGATCTATCAAGCTGACTTTAACGCTCTCTCTTGAGGGATCGAAGGATGGTGAATGAAGTGGATCGATGACACCACATAGATGATGAGAGGATCTCTGATATAGCAAACAACTCGGATCTTGGTGAATCACACACACAAGAACACAAGAAAAACTAAGACAAGCGGCGGTTTGAGCAAAGACGAAAGTGCGTCTCTTTATTGATAATCAAAGAAGTGTCATTTGAAAATCGTTTGTCTTTAGATTCATTTGAGCGATTCATTTGTTTCTATTGATTCTTGGATTAGGATTGTTTGTGTGATTCAAACAACTCTGATTCACCACCGATTGAGAGAGTCAATATCAAAGCCCACCGATTGAGAGAGTCAATCAAACTTTCACCACCATTTTGACTTCATTCACCTTCTGCGCCTCAGCTTGTGATCAGTTCTTGATCATCATTTGTTAGAAGATTGTGGAAGTGATTTCCGATCTTATATCATGATTACTCTCTGATTGCTTTACTCTTGCATATTGTGTTGCTTAATGAACTTATGTGGTTTATGTTCCGGTTTCGGATGATATTGAGTTGATTCCCGTAAAACTTTTGATAAGAATCATACCAAAAAGATGATTTCTTGCAAAATTATATGTAGAGATTTAACCTTATGAGATTGAATCAATAAGTTACGGATTAAGCTCTAGAACACGACAAACTTGGTAACCCAGTTCACAACCGCAGTTGCTACGTCTGGGGAGAGACGGAACTCTCAAGATTCACTATCAATATCNTGTAGAGATTTGATCTTATGAGATTTAATCAATACGTTACGGATTAAGCTCTAGAACACGACAAACTTGGTAACCCAGTTCACAACCGCAGTTGCTACGTCTGGGGAGAGACGGAACTCTCAAGATTCACTATCATTATCGGAAATCACCTCCGATGTGGTTTTTACAAGTGATTGCTCTCTCTTCTTATCTAACCTCTCCCTCACGCTAACCCTAAGTTCCTATTGTAACAAGTGTAACAGGAAACTTAATTAGCAACTCACCAAGGAAGAAACAAAGAAGAAAGACTCACTCGAACCTAACTACAGATCAAAGAAGAAGGTAAACGAAGTTCTCCTTGAATCCCTCTGATTCTATGAACTCTCTCTGTTTTCTCTTTACCCTAAGTTCAAACCTCTTCTTGATTATGTATTTATAGGAGACGACCAATTGCACTTGGGCTTGGATGCTTCCTAATTTCGGCCCATTAGCTATGATAGACTTAGCCCAACTTAAGCCCAATTAGATAAGATGAACGACACATGTAACATTCTCCACCTTGTCTTCATCGAAACTCATTTCTTCTCACAGCTCCGAAACCTTTGTGAATCTGCGGCCACTCATCCTCCAAGCTTCCACCGCCATGCTCCGTCTCTCTTCATCTCCTCCGATGAAAAACTTTCAGTTCCCTTCATCACCTCCAATGAAGATCTTCAGCTAATCTCAGGTAATTCAAAATCCTCAAAGAACTCTTTCAATTTCTGTGAATTAGAAAGATTCTTTTACCCACTGATCCTGAAATCTCTGAAACTCGACCACTTCTTCTTGCTTTTCAGCTCAAAACGACCACACAGAACCACCAATATCTCGCCATCACCACAAAGTAATCCAAAAACTCTTCTGAATTTTTTTTTTTTCTGGTTTGACTTCATATTGATTCCGCACCTGTTAATTTTTTTTTTTTTTTCCTTCTTTGAAAACCAAAAACAACTCGTCTCTGACTTTCTTTCTTCTTTGATTGCGAGATGACAAATCAACCCAAACACCTCTGCAGCCAGCAACCACCATCTCAGGCTAGCACTTTGAGAGACACCAAGCCTCTCTCGAAGGTCTTACTAGGTACGCTTTTAGTTAGAACATCTGCTAAATTAACTGATGTGTGAATCTTTAGAAATGTAGCATCACCTTCTGCGATCACATCTCTGATGAAATTAAACCTTGTGTGAATATGTTTAGTCCTCTCATGAAACCCTCCATTTTTAGCTAGACATATCGCACTCTGTGAATCACAATGAATCTTAACAGCCCCTTGTTCAAAACCCAAATCTTCACACATACCTTTTAACCACAAAGCTTCTTTAGTAGCCTCTGCTAAGGCCAAATACTCAGCCTCCGTAGTGGAGAGAGCAACGATAGGTTGGAGTCCTGATCTCCAGCTTACTGTATTGCCTCCCACTTGAAACACATAACCCGTAATTGACCTCCTTCTGTCTAAGTCTGCAGTATAATCAGCGTCACAAAAATCTTCGACCTTAAATTCTGAATTCTTGGTAAAAGTTAAACTGCAATCAATTGTCCCCTGAATGTATCTCATAATCCACTTAACCGCATGCCAATGACTCCTTCCTGGATTTCCCATAAACATGCTAACTAGTCCCACTGCATAAGCCAAATCTGGACGTGATCCCACCATGGCATACATAAGACTCCCGACTGCACTTGCATATGGAATTTGCATCATGAATGTAGACTCTGTCTCAGACTCTTCTTGATCTAGACTTTTAAGTCTAAAATGTGAGCCAATTGGTGTACTCACCAGTTTACTCCCTGACATGTTAAATGTCATAAGTACTTTCTTCAGGTACTCTCCTTGAGATAGCTTTAGAATCCCCTTCTCTCTGTCTCTGTATATATCCATTCCCAATATTCGTTTTGCAGCTCCCAAGTCTTTCATTTCAAATTCCTTATTTAGACTTACTTTCAATTTCTGAATACCAGCTGAATCCTTTGAAGCTATCAACATATCATCGACATAAATGAGAAGGTAAACCATTTCCAGGACATTTGATCCTTTAACGTAGACACACGGATCGTACGGACTTTGACGAAATTTCTGATCCTTCATAAACCCATCAAATCTTTTATTCCACTGCCTTGGTGATTGTTTCAGTCCATACAAGGACTTTTTCAGAAGACAAACCTTATCTTCTTTTCCTGCTTCTTTAAACCCTTCTGGCTGTTCCATGTAGATTTCCTCATCTAATGTGCCATGAAGAAAAGCTGTTTTGACATCTAACTGTTCGAGGTCAAAATCTTCATTAACCACTAGTGATAACATTAGTCTTATAGAGACGTGTTTCACTACAGGAGCAAAAACTTCATTGTAATCTATTCCCTCTACTTGTGCATAACCTTTTGCAACAAGTCTAGCCTTGAACCTTGGCTTTTCAACTCCTGGAATCCCTGGTTTTCTCTTGAAGACCCATTTACACCCAATAACTTTCTTCCTTTCTGGTTTATCCACAAGATTCCACGTTCCATTTTTGTGTAATGAATCGATTTCCTCATGACTTGCAGAAGTCCATCCTTCTCTGTCCTTACTTCTCATTGCTTCTGAGAATGACTTAGGTTCATCTATGTCAATATCCTCAGATGCTGCCAAAGCATAAGCCACAAGATCATAGTCATCAAACTTAGAAGGCATCTTTGTTTCTCTGCGTCCTCTATCTCTGGCCAAGATGTGTTCATTCACAGCTCCACGTTCTTCACCATTATCTTCACTTTCTTCAATATCTGAGAAAACTTTGGTGGAAGACCCGTGAGAATCTGAATTGCTTGATCCTCATCTGAGACATTGATATCCAAACTCTCCAGATCATCGACAAGTTTAAGAAAATTATCTAAATTTTACTCAATGCTTCTATTCTCATCCATTCTGTAGCTTGCAAATCTTTGCTTAAGATAGATCCTATTAGGTAAAGTCTTTGTTTGGTAATCTCTTTCCAGAGCCTGCCATATACCCAATGCTGTCTTCTCCTTCATGACTTTCCTGAAAATTGAGTCACTAAGACTCATCTTGATAAGACTCCTCACACGCTTATCTTTTTTTTGATCCAGCTTTGAATCTATCTTTACAGGTTTGCCATCTGCTTGCTTCGGTGGTTCACTAAGAAGTGATTGATCTATATCAAGAATATGATCCAGATCTAAAAGCTCCAATGCACACAATACCTTATGTTTCCAGATATTGAAATCTCCTTTGCCATCAAATTTATCAACATCGAAACGCCCTTGAGTTGTTTGCATGACTGACTGTATCGTCCCTGCCTTGATTTCAGGATACAGACTTAAAACCAAGTCGCAGATTCAGCCAAAGAACTCCTTAAAGATCACGAATCTACAACACCCAACTTCTGCAGATCTTCAACACACACACAGATTAATCAGATAAGTTTCGAACCTTAATCTGATCTTTCTTAATTGCGAAAAACTGCTTTCGGCCTTGCTCTTGATCCTCCGATCCTCCTTCGTCTCAAAGATTGAAAAGATACTTTCTAGAGCTTGCGGAAAACAAGCAACCTGGCTCTGATACCACTTGTAGAGATTTGATCTTATGAGATTTAATCAATACGTTACGGATTAAGCTCTAGAACACGACAAACTTGGTAACCCAGTTCACAACCGCAGTTGCTACGTCTGGGGAGAGACGGAACTCTCAAGATTCACTATCATTATCGGAAATCACCTCCGATGTGGTTTTTACAAGTGATTGCTCTCTCTTCTTATCTAACCTCTCCCTCACGCTAACCCTAAGTTCCTATTGTAACAAGTGTAACAGGAAACTTAATTAGCAACTCACCAAGGAAGAAACAAAGAAGAAAGACTCACTCAAACCTAACTACAGATCAAAGAAGAAGGTAAACGAAGTTCTCCTTGAATCCCTCTGATTCTATGAACTCTCTGTTTTCTCTTTACCCTAAGTCCAAACCTCTTCTTGATTATGTATTTATAGGAGACGACCAATTGCACTTGGGCTTGGATGCTTCCTAATTTCCGCCCAATTAGCTATGATAGACTTAGCCCAACTTAAGCCCAATTAGATAAGATGAACGACACATGTAACATTATAAGGCTACAAAATCGAAAATAGGTAATGTCTCCTATAAAAAAAATATTTCACACATGCTAACGTATGTCACTGTCATCTTTTTCTTCATTGTGTCGTCAGAAGAAAGAAAATAAAAAGTCTATATTTTTGTTTACAAGAAGAGAACTAATAAAAATGGAAAATTCAGAGACACATACAACGACGTAGTATTAGTAGATATCGTGGAAAATGCAAGACCATTTTGGTTAAAATGCAAGACCAGTTTGGTTAACCTGGTTTTCTAAGAATGTAAAACCGGTTCAATTATAAAAGAAATTGACTTAAATTTGAAATATAACCGTTACATGAAAAACATTTTCTCTCAATTCTTCTTTTAAAAAGTCGGTATTTTTATACAGGGTCATTCCTAGTATGTAAAACTGCAGGAAATGTTTCCTATGGATGGCGATCAGTTCAGGCAGGGAAAAACTTGCTGCAGAGAGGTTTAAGAGTGTAGTTAGGAAATGGGAAAAATACAAAGGTGTGGAATGATCCTTGGTTACCAACATCATCACCTCGAGCGGCTGAAGGGAATTATTGGAATCCTGAGTTAAAGGTAGAAGACTTATGGATAGAAGGAGTGCGACGCTGGGATGAGGAGAAGTTACATCAAATTCTTTCTCTCGACGATGCAAATATAGCGAAAAACATTTCGTTATCCAAGTATGCAAAACAGGACAAGTATATATGGCCATACTCAAAGAATGCGGCATATACGGTTAAATCAGGGTATTGGGTGGCAATGCATATCAATTCGGAAGAGGAACAGGTGGATCCATCACCAGGGTCAAATGCTTTAAAGGAAGCAATATGGAAGCTACATACATTGCCAAAAATCCAGCATTTTCTATGGAGAGCTATTACTGGGGCTTTAGCAACTTCGGACAGATTAGAGACAAGAAGGATTCTGTTAAATACAACATGTCAAAGATGTTGCTTACAAGAAGAGACGATCAACCATGTTTTATTCCAATGTATGCACGCACAGGCTATATGGCAATGCTCAGGTTTTACTCAGTTTGATAATGCTTCAGACGACGTGGAATCTAATATCCACAAACTGCTCACAATCACAAGTACATGAGGTCTATCGGATGATATTAGTATACTACCATTGTGGATAAGTTGGATCATATGGAAGTCTAGAAATGAGTTTATATTCAAAGGAAAGGATGTAAGGCCACAGATTGACGCTAACAGAGGAATACAAACAGCACATGAATGGTTAGCAGCACAGACATTACATGTAGGACGAACACCGTCTATACAAGTACAACCAACCGCAAGAGATCAACATTGGGAAAAACCACCGGGGGATGGGTAAAGTGCAACTTTGACAGCTCATACAAACCAGAAGAAGCTTTTATTGGAGTAGGATGGATTGTTAGAGATCACAATGGTCGACACATCAAATTGGGTCATTCACGACTACAACACGTCAATTCCTCACTACAGGCCGAAGCATCAGGTTTTCTTCATGTCCTCCAATTAATTTGGATGCAGGGATGGCGCCAAGTCTAATTCGGGGGAATTCGGGGGAGATAATAAAGAATTGACTTTGTTGATTAATAGAAGAGAAGATAGTACAGACATTGGAAATCTACTCATTGATATATGATGGTGGATGTCAAAACTACCATTATGTTCCCTGGATCATGCTCATAGAAAGCAAAATGAAGCTGCAGATGTTCTAGCTAATAAAGTATATAGCATTGACTCATTGAATTCATGTTATAACTCTGCACCTATGTGGCTGGAAAACTATTTGTATTTATAATCAATAGCAATGAACGTTAGATAGAAAAAAAAACATTTCGTCACAAAAACCATTTTGGATTTTCTCTCAAATTTAAAATACAACCGTTAGAAAATTATTTTTGTCAAACGCAATGGTCGTATTAAACATTTTATTCCAAATTTTATTGGGAAATTGGGCGTAATAACCATTAAAAAACTTAAAATTAATAGACTAACCAAAAAAATAATTGGACCTAATATTCTGTTTATAATCTATATTAATACCTATCTTACCCTTACTGAATCATAAACGTGATTCAATGTTTTTTTCTCCTCTCCTAAACTTTTCTCTCGACGGCGAACTCCGATCAGCCTCCGTTTCAAGCGTAATTGGCGTCGATGACAAGAGAGTTTCTGTAGGACCGCGAAAATCCAGATTGAAAATCACGAAACTAAAACGATTGAAACCGATAAGAATTTATAAAACGTTTGAATAAAACCCTTTTAAAGAAAGACGATACACGGAGTCGAGATATGATCTCGTTCCTTAATTCTTTAAATCTCCCGCAGTGTGGCGGTTTGTAGAGATTCAGAATCCCAGGATACAACCGTGTTTGAGACTAAAGTCGCAGCACCCGACTATAGAATCTGCGAACTTAAGAATCTACGCTATACTCTCGAGACTCACCTTAAGACACTAGAGACGAGAGGGATTTGCTGGAATGTGTGTTTGAAAGCTTATTGCTTTTCTGGATGATTTGAAAGGATAGGCTAACCCATCATATATATAGTATGAGAGGGGACTTAAAAACATTCCAAGTTTCCAATGTGAGATACTTTAAATTTCACAAAAAGTTATAATTAATGGAAACTTTCCATTTGTTTAAGCTTCTTCCACAAGGAATTATAGCTAATGGAAACTTTCCATTTATTTTAACATCTTCCACAAGGAGTTATAGCTAATGGAAACATTCCATTTGTATTAACCTCTTCCATTTGTTTGGGTATCAACCCATCTCTTATTCACACAAAACACAAAATAATAAAGACCAATTATATTTATTAATTTTTGTTCCAACAGTTTCCAGATTCTTAACCTACATAACCACTTTCATGCCTTACTCTCATATCATCTCCTTCGTCGTTGTTGATCTCCACAGCAAGCGGGAGATTCGCCTTCAAGAGTTCCGTTGCAAATTCATCATCATCTTTGTCTATGTCATCGCTAATAACAATGGATATAACGGAATTAAGCTTTTCTTCTGCGAGATCCACTTGACGTCTCTCAGGTTTCGTTACACCGTGTTGCTATACCACACATTTACCTCATCGACCTTTGAATGGAGAAAATTACATGATAAATCTGGGTTGAGTGGGATCATAATAGGTCATTAAAAGCTACTCAAAATCATTAAAAGTAAACTTATCCTTTAATACTTACAGGGAGACTGTACATCGTTTTTGGAGATGGGCACAAACGTTATGTCTTTCAGTGCTTTCATCAGACTCTGTTTAACTTAGTTGTCCCTTTGAACCTAGATCTTGGGATCTCCAGCCACATAGGTGGGGTGGGGTTTCCATCAAACATCCTCTTTAGTCATAGGCAATAAACTCATTCCCTTTGATGATTTCAAAACTTGATCTCTATTTAAACCTTTAGTGAACAGACCCGCAAGGTTGTTAGCTGACTTGATGTAATCGACCAAGATTACACCCGTTGAGATCAAATGTCTAATGGTCTTATGTCGCCTTTTATGTGGCGAGAATTGCCATTGTATAGGTTACTCAATGCCCGTGCTATTGCTGATTGACTATCACAATGCACTTGTAATGATGCCACTGGTTTCTCCCACATAGGGATGTCTTCAAAGAAGGACACATTCCTAGATTCCATTATCGTGTTGACATGGATATCTGGTACATCTGATTTGTGTACTAGGAATCGATAAGCACTTCTATTGTGTGCATATCCGCTGAAGATGCAATCAACCGTTTGAGGTCCAATTGTCAGCATCTTAGGAGGTGGCACAGCGACCTTTGCTAAGCACCCCCACACTTTGAGGTATTTGTACGAAGGTACAGTTCCTTTCCAAAGTTCATATGACGTTCTTTAACGGTAATAGTCGTTCCCAAAAATCACCTAAAGGTGTTCTTAAACGCTATGTATCAGATCGTATAGATCATTTTTAGACAAACGTTTCGCGAACCTGCCGAGGGCTGACGCAGAAATCGTTTTTCTGTCTTTATGATACTCGTCTTTTTTTTCCCAGATCAAACGTTCTACGGTTGGCTATAAGGTAATCACAGAAGCGTTGTAGATCGATCAGAAAATGTTTTAAAAATCATTTTATTAAATCGTTTTTGAAATATTGTTCGCAATATTCAATCCAATTCAAGCGATTAGCAGGAAACGGATTTAAAGAATTAAGATTGTAGGACCGCGAAAATCCAGATTGAAAATCACGAAACTAAAACGATTGAAACTGATAAGAATTTATAAAACGTTTGAATAAAACCTTTTAAGGAAAGACGATACACGGAGTCGTGATATGATCTCTTTCCTTAATTCTTTAATCTCCCGCAGTGTGGCGGTTTGTAGAGATTCAGAATCCCAGGATACACTACAACAAATATGGCTTTTCATAGCAGATTGTAATAGCACAGTTTTCGTAACTGCTATGAAAAGGTATTTGGAAGTTTGGATAACAAAATTATAGCGGCAAAGTGATGTTTTGCCCAAAAATAAGTAAACGAAAATTAAAAACTCACTAATCACCCATCTTTTCCCAATTAGCGCCAACACTTAGAAAAAAAATTGGGTTTTCACAGTTAATTAACAAAAGGAGTACATTTCATAGCATTAGAAAAAAAAAAAAAACTTTTTCTTGTTTTCTCCGTCTTCATCTCGATATCGAGCTCCATGCTCTCTCCTCTCTCTCGACTCGGTTTCTCTTAGGTCACCAATCCGAATCAATCTTTCTCATCTGGGTTTCTATTGTTCATTCCGGCGAGCCTCCTACCGACGTCTCGCGCTTCAGCCCTCCTCACCTCCGATTTCAATCCCAGATTTAAAATTACAAGTGAGTTCTTAGCATCGATAGAGACTTGTGTAGTGATTTGTTATGTTCTGCCTCTGCTCTACGCTCTGATTAGTTAGGTCATGATGTTTTCACCATCGTTTAAACACTGAGATATCGTTTAATTCGAATTGAAATAGTCTGATATTTTGATTCTCGAGCCTTCTCACAGTTTTGATTCTCTATTCTGAGATTTGAAGCTTGTTTGTTGTTTACAAAATCCCGAATTCGTAGCTTCTATTTTGGAATTGTAGAATTGCGTTATTTGCCTAGTTTGAGAGTCGAATTCAAAATAATTGAAATTCTTTATACAGTTAGACAATAATCACAGCTTCTTCTTTGCAGGTGTTGGTTCGTGTCTTCACAATCTTAAATCTGTTATATTTTCTGAAGGTTAGACACATCTATTTACTTCTTCTCATTTTGTATTCCTTTCTAGAATTTTGTACACTTTGTTTGTTGGTTGCGGTTAACAATATGAAGATGATTAATTTGTTGTCATTGCTGCTTGAACATGTACGATTCTTTAAAATGTGGCAAGTGCCGTAACTAGGTTGTAGCAAAAATGTTGGACAAGTCATGGGTGCATTTAAACAGGTATGTACATTTTTAAAGTGTTCAGTTTATGCATTTCAACCATTCTTCTCATAACTGTCTTTTTATTTTTGTTTTATGTACATGAACTTAAGAGTTGATTCTGCATATGAGAGAGGTGCTCGGGGTTTTGTCAATTCTGTTACTGCTGATATACTCATATATTTCGCATATTTATCATGCATTTAGAATAAGTTTTCATCCATATTTCATTTATAGATAAGTATAATCATAGTATTTGATCATTTATAGGGTTTAGAACATTTGCATTAGCATTTGCATTTTCTTTTGTATATATGCATCATTTCAGGTTATTCTATGGATTTGGCGACAATGTGGAAGCTGCAAACATAAGATTATGAGCTAGGAACCGAATTGATGTCATCTGACTTGCTGTACCAAGATGTTGCAACCGATTCAAGTCCATGCCACCTAAAGCGACTTAAAGATCAGACTCTACAAAGACTTTCCATTCCGATTTAGCCTCCACAATCTTCATAAAACTCATAGAGAATTGAGTTAACTTTCGTACAGAGGTTATTTCAAGTCATTATGGTCAGTCGTACAGAAGATACGGCTATTTAAGTAACAACATGTCCGTCTGAAAGTTTGGCGACCAATTTCGTTAACTGAACAATCAGCTCGGATGAAGGGTTTTGCATTGAGATTTAGCTTCGAAAGTCTTCATAAGAGTCTTAGGAAATTGAGTTAGCTTTAATTTGGTGGTGATTTCAAGTCAAACGGTGCAGTAGTGCAAAAGTTACAGATCGATCAATCCATATACCCGAACCAAAAGCTACCACTCGCAAATTACTCCAAAAAAGGTGTTTATGCTTTAGTAAAAGTGGGATTAGAGAGGTCCCTTGTCCCTTGCCCTTTGTCTCTTGCCCCTTGACCCCTCTTTTAAGGCCAAGAGCCATGTTTAAAACTCTATATAAGGAGTGTGTGTGTGCTTGTAATAATCATTCAGTTTTTCATCAAATAAACATTCAAGTCTTTATATTCTCTCTTACAAAGTCTTCTTAAGTGTTCTTGTAAGCTTTCCTTGTTCTTGAGTTTTATAGTTNTCCACTCAGTCTCCCACTCAGCTTATTTAATATACTAAAGTCATATCTTTAAATATGAGCCCTTAGATCGAATCGATCGTGACCGCCCATTTTTGAGATGTGTTTTATATAAATAGAAGATAAACGAAATAAGAACGCCAGAGTTTTTCCGCTCTGAAACCTTCTGATCAGCTCTCTTTTTTCGACGATCAGAATTCGTAGTTTACCTCTTAGCTCTGGTTATCTCATCGTTAAAAGATCTCTTAAACAAACCTATTAACTCTTATTGTCTATATAGAACCGATTTGAGTTATAACATAGACCACGTACCGGTTGGGTAGTTCGCGACTCAGAAGGTAACTATATTGGATCAGGACAAGCAGAACATACTATGCCTTCAACGCTCTAGAGAGTGAATCACAGGCGCTAATTATGGCAATGCAACCAGAGGTTATAAGAAGGTTATATTTGAAGGCGACTGCAAGTATTTGGTGGGTATTGTCAACAAGAAGACAATAGATTTTGGCATGCTAAATTGGACAAGAGAGATGTGGTATTGGATTCAACGTTCTGAGGAAATCAAAATCCAATGGAGACAAAGGGAACACAACAAAGCATCTCATGTTCTAGCAACCACTACCATACCGAATAATCTTTGCTTTATTTTCTATAATTATGTTCCAAATGTTCTAACAAATGTATTGCATTATTACTTTATAAGTTCATCAATATAAGGATTATTCAGAAAGAAAAAAAACTTATCTTTTTTCATTCTTAATATATTTAATTTATTTTAAATGATTTAATTATTAAAAAAAATATAAATGATTTTTATTTTAACAAATCCATTATTTGCATATATTATAAGTTTATTACATTAAAATCTAATACTATTTGGACCGTTTCTATATTTTGTCTTGTTCTTTTCTTTTAATCTTTTTTTAACTATTCATTTTTTTTAGAGAAATTGCATTTGGTAACCATGTTGGAAAATTATTTAAAAAGATAACTATAATAAATGATTGGCTATAATATTGTGTGTAATCTATTTTTCTCTTTTTCTTTTTCCTTCTCAAATGTATAAAAAATTGTGTTTGTTTGTACTAATGTAAGATTCAATCAAATAATAGTATGAAAATCAATTGGGTTATCATATTTAGTAATATATAGAACATGACGAAATAGTACAATACGTCTCTCTCTTCCTCTTCCCAATTTGCTATTTGGTCATAGAAGGTAATTTTGTCTTTTCCAATCATGCACACGTACTTAAAAGGTAGTGACAGTTCTGGGTAGTGACAGAAAGAAAAAACCTAATAATAGAGAGCTCACTTATTCGTGTGAAAACTGTATTGAACTTAAAACACAAAAAGATGGAGATGACTCATATTTTACAGAATAAAATATACAGCACAAGGGTATCATACATATAATAGAGAACTCGATCATTCGTGTGGGCTCAAAAAAAAAGGAACTTTAATAATAGAGAGCTCAATCATTCGTGTGAAGGCTGAAGACTATTGAATTAAACACACAAAATATGGAGATGAAATCATATTTTACAAAAAGAATATACAACACGAGTATCATCATCACATATTGGTTCTTAAGTACTAAGAGCAAAGATGTTGGAATCATGAAGGATATCTGAATAATAAAGGTTGAAATTGAGGCAGTCCCAGAAGCGTGAGAGCCCAAACCTCCCATGTTTTGGTGATCTCAGGTGACACAAATGCAGATCTTTCAACTCTTTATCAAACTTTTGCTTCACCATCATCACCTGTTTAAATAAGAATATAAATAAACTCAGCTCTCGCAACAAAACTGAAAACACAAGTCTTCTTGTTTTACCTGAGATGTGTTTATGCCTAGCGTTTTTGTCCATGACTCGTTTGGAACTCGACCTGTACCCTGAGTGCCTCTCGGAAGACAAGACCGGAAGTCGATTGCGCATTGTAAGATGTTCTCTATGATTTTAGATATGACTCGGGTTTCGTCAGATAAGAAACATCTGCAAGTGTGTTTGATAACAAGCGGTTAAATCAAGTCGGTCAAAATTACTGTTTCATAAAAGGTCGTAAGCAAAATTTTTGCTTTACAATTGAATTATCGCTTCTGAAACCGATAGAAAACAGGACTTACATGCGCAGAGCTTCACTTAGATAAGCCATATGCACAGACTCAAGATCCATCATATCCTTGACCTGAAAAACCAGAGGAAGTAGGATGTTTAATTCTTATGCAGGAAACTAATTTAAAGAGAAAACCTAGAGATCTTACGTTTAGGTAACATAGCATAGTGACAGAACCAATAAGCTACAGTGACAGAAGATCGCTTCAAACAGAGAATTTTACGTTTAGGTAACATAGCATTTCAACAAGCCATCATCATAAAAGCAAATTTATATTTTGACCAAATAAACTGTAGAGTGTTATTGTGCCCACCTTATGCTTCAGGGAATGGAGAAACTTGGACCATGATACGTGAGACAATTCCGAATGTACATATTGCTGTAGTGCTGATACAAAATGGTTGACCTGATGCCTGGAACATAGAAGAAAGACGTCAAAAAGATACACAGGAGACATAGAGACTCCCTGATCTGAAAACTGTATTGCGTATCATACAAGCACAGTGATGAAGAAACAATACAAATGTTTATCAAAAGACATTTATCATTTTACAGGTATTGCAAGGATTAAAATCAATGCAATACGAATGTTTATCCAAAGACATTTAGCATTTTCACAGGTATTAAATGGATGGAAATCAATGCTTTCTGTTACTTTTATAAATGGTCATGCCAGAAGAAAATGATCATGCAGTCGCATTGCCTAATAGATACTTAGCTTAATGAGTCACCAAGAGATTATGAAAATGTGAAACTTATTATTTTTGAAATTTACCTTAGTTTCATCAATATGTTTAACCACCGGAGTTCTTGCTGCGCTATCCCCTCTTTATTCTCATGCATCGTATGTCGTACATCCTAAAACGACATCACAATCATTGTGCCATTAAAATCCCAGAAGAGAATAGTTGTACAAGAAATATCAGGCAGAACAATAAAAGCAAATTTCAAATATCATCTTCCATGAAGAATTTAGAAAACTGCAGCAAAATTTTGTCATTACTCTTATGCATCTTATATCTTACATCCTAAAAGGAAAAAATAGTCATTGTGCCATCAAAATCCCAAAAGATGAATATATCAGGCAGAAAATTTTAAAACAAATTTCAAATAACATCTCCCAGGAAGAATTTAGAAAATTGCAGCAGAATTTTATGTTAAGAGGTGCTATGACACAAGCAGTGAATTAACAAAGCTGAACCTTTACCTTCACTGAACACCAGACATCAGTTAATGCATATGCTGCTAGTTTCACTTGAACCAGAAAACTAAATACATCAGCATATGCTTTCAGCGCATCACATGTTAAAATTATACTGATTGGCCAGTCAACTCGATACCCCAACCCTAGGAAATCATAAGAACGCACTCCTGCAAATTTTCACACATCAGAATCAGATTAACAATTCACCATAGACATTAGTAATTAATTTGCGAAAGTGCAAGACCATACCAATGGTTGATGGCGGAAGATGCATTGTGCCTTGTCTTTTGTACAAAAATAACCTCTCCTTACAAGTATCTCGTTCACATGATGATCTCTGTATTGATGATTCTAGAAACCCTTGGATTTCTGAAATTCTCTTATCTGCCTCTGTAACAAGCCATTTCTGAAATCCAAATGAGA
>JAHZTW010000001.1:151673864-151732632 GCA_020283515.1 Alliaria petiolata
TGAATGATTTCCACCAGGCCGTCGTCCATTATCTCCAGCTCCTTTGTTAGGACAGCTCCGCATTCCTTCCTTGCAAAGAAAGTATGTGCAATAGCTCTTTGCACATACCTCAAGGCTGGGTGCCTTATCCAGGTGCTCTTGTTCACTCCTGGCCTGTACGTCCCTACCCCAATGTGCATCCATAGTGCCTCCAGCTCCTCCCTTTCTATATTCAGGGACATTTCGCGAATATCGCCTTGGCTGAACCCGAATATCGACTCCAGCTCCCGAAATGTCATTCGGTGAGTATCGTTTCCATACTTGAAACAAATGTGCCCATCTCCAACTTCCTCCTGAGTAATCTCTCCGAATGCGTAGAACGTTACTTCCAGTGTTGCAAGGAACTGGAAGGTCGCTTCGTCATGGGACGTATAAGAATTTTCCATGAATTTCTTCAGGCCCATTGCGTTGAAGAGGATCTGGCAGTCCTCGTAGATGCCCAGCTCGGCCATTGTCTCTTCGTGGGGATAGAGCGTGGCCTTGAACTCTATTCACCTGAATGTTGCACGCATTTCGGCCAGGGTATGTCGGGATCCCGTACTTCTTCTTCCCGATGCACGTGTGGGTGAACGTACAATCGCCGCTTGGCTGGATTCACCAACTGGTTTCTTTCCTTGTCTCTTTTCCGTCTGGTATTCCCTTGATCTCCCTAGAACAGCTCCGATTCTTGTTGCTCCTACCATTGTACCTATCAATCAAAAACACTCGGAAATGTGTAAGTACAAGGAAAAGCTCTAAGAACAGAGACTATCTTGCATGTATGTTTAAACCTTAGAAAACTCTATTCATGACTAAAGAGGCCCAAGCAAAAATATTCGAGTATTGGTAGATAGGGGAAGAGTCTAAATCGTGAAGAATAAATAGTGTTCATTATAAGTTGTTCTTCACAAATCCAGATTTTAGACAAGCTTGCGTTTAAACAAAAAGGTAAAAAAGGGTTTTCTAGAATCTCGACACTTCAAAAGAGATTAGCCATGAAGCTATTGTCACAATAGATGTGCCGAAATTCAGAAAAACCCAAACAAAAAACCTAAGTCTTTACGCGAAATCTGCTTACAAGAACGTTCCTCCATCTACTCTCAATCTCTAATGCAGCGAATCTGAACAATCCTAAGAGATTATCAATCGTATCGTGATATATTTTTACCTTAGACTGATATGCGAAAATCCTCGGATGAATGCTCAAACTCGACTTTGCGAAATGAAAACTCAAAAGCAATTTTCTAGGATTGAGAGTGATGGGGAATGAAAACGAGAGAGGCGAGGGTTTTTACAAAGAAAAAGGAGACAAGGGGAAAAGGAAGGGTTGACTAGGGTTTCTTGGTTTGGGGGAATAATTGTCGGTTAATCCCAACCAAGTATTCTTGCCTTATCCGAAAAAGTGGGCCACAATTTGATTGCTTTTTTTGGATTGGTCAATCCTAGCCACCCTTTTACCTGGACGGACATATCAGGTTGACCCTAATATGGTGTGATCAGCGTAACGGATATCGGCTTGTTCCCGATATTTGACCACTGTGATGGTTGTCTAGCTTGGGCTTCGTCCCATATCGGCTACACGCCGTTGAGCCTGTCCGACAAAGAATACATAGGGAGAATATCGTGGTGTTAACCCGATATTCCATCCCGTTATTGGGCCGGACAGCTTATCACATTGGTTTTAGCTCCTCTTATGTGTAAGTCTCCCCTTCCTATCTCTCATGGGATCCTGAAAACAGTAAACTAGACTAGAAAAAGCATTAATATGTATATAGATAAGCTTGGGGTGCCTCCCAAGAGCGCTTTGTTTTGAGTCACTTAGCTTGACTTTTCTTGGTCATTT
Source organism: Alliaria petiolata (assembly GCA_020283515.1). Lineage (NCBI taxonomy): Eukaryota > Viridiplantae > Streptophyta > Magnoliopsida > Brassicales > Brassicaceae > Alliaria > Alliaria petiolata. The sequence goes on from JAHZTW010000001.1 coordinate 151,675,726, forward strand.
TTTTAGTGCGANTGTGATCAGCGTAACGGATATCGGCTTGTTCCCGATATTTGACCACTGTGATGGTTGTCTAGCTTGGGCTTCGTCCCATATCGGCTACACGCCGTTGAGCCTGTCCGACAAAGAATACATAGGGAGAATATCGTGGTGTTAACCCGATATTCCATCCCGTTATTGGGCCGGACAGCTTATCACATTGGTTTTAGCTCCTCTTATGTGTAAGTCTCCCCTTCCTATCTCTCATGGGATCCTGAAAACAGTAAACTAGACTAGAAAAAGCATTAATATGTATATAGATAAGCTTGGGGTGCCTCCCAAGAGCGCTTTGTTTTGAGTCACTTAGCTTGACTTTTCTTGGTCATTTTTTTAGTGCGAAAGGGGGAAATGAACACCCCTCGATCCTGTGGGAGGATCCTTACTTTCCTTGATCATCGAGATGAAATCGGCCAGAGATACATTGGAAGTTCCCTCTTTGCTTGCCTTAAAACCCTTTTGGTTGGTCAAATCGGTGTCTTTTATCACCTTAAGGTAAGCAAAGGGTCTAACTTTTCCCTTGCATCTCAGCTTGTATCTCATCTCACCACCACCAGAGAGAACAGGTTTGAGAGTCATACCTTCCAGAAGATCACCGAGAGTCAGTCCTTTCACGTAGGACTTCTTTCAAGTGATCACCTCTTTTGTTTCTTCTTAGTTTTCTCCTAGTTGCCCTTCGAACATTGCATTGAGACAGACCCCATCAAAGCTGGCTCCATCATAACATATTTCCAATGATGGATCTTTGGTCTTCTCAATTGTCTTCTTGAGCTCAAGGGAATATGCGTGTTCCTTCTCATTGATTTTCTTCCCTTTGGTGTCAAAGTGCATTACCAAGCTTCCAGTTAGTCCCCGCTCTACTTTACCGCTTTTGCAATCAAACATGCAACCGGCAGAGGCTAGGAAAGGTCTTCCCAATAGGAGAGTTTCCTTGACAACTTGGTCCATCTCTATCACCAGGAAGTCGCTTGGTAGTAGCACGTTCCCAATCATGAGGGGTAGGTCCAGCAGCTTCCCAACAGTTTTTCTTTCACTTCCATCGGCCAGCGATAACGGCTTCTTGCAGTCGGTATAGGTGTCATACCCGAGACGTTCAGCTGTGGCTCGGCTCATCACGTTGATGCTTGCCCCGAGGTCACACAGACAGTTTTCAAAGGTAATTCCTCCGAGTGTGCATGGCAAGGTGAACGATCCTGGGTCTTCGAGCTTCTTAACTACTAAGGGTTCCTCCTTAGGTTTCTCCACACGAGCTGCTGCATTCCTCCCTATAGTTGCCATTGCATCAGCATAGAGCTTATCCTTCAAGGCTACTAGGAAATCTGGAATAGGCTTGGTCTCGTCAGTATTGTTAAAGAGATCTTCAACTTTCTTCAATGTTTCAATCAATTCGGCTTCTTGTTCCTCTATGAGACGTTTCTTATGCCTCTGGGGGTATGGCATTGGCGGTTTATATACTCGCAGGAATGGTGCTTTCTCTTCAGGGGTCGCCAAATTTTTAGAACTCCCTCCCCTTCTTAGAATGTCGATGTCCGCATCGACTTGAGTCCGTTTTGGAGAAGTCATATCGGGAGGATCCCGTTTTTCCTCGTCGAAAGTGGTGATCATTTGGCAATACTCCTTTGGATTTGTAACGGTTTTCCAGGAAGGTTGCTTGCTTGGCTTGTAGATGCAATCCCTTTGTTGTTTTTAAGTGTCTTGACACGAGCGGTCAAGTCTTCAATCTTCCCGGATAGTTCCGTGTTGACACGAGCGGTCAAGGCTTTGATCGCGGATACCCTGTCTCTGCAATATTCCGATCCTCCCATAATCATGTTTATTCTTTGGCGAGGCCCTCTAGACTCCGAGGTGCTATTGTTTCTTCTTCCTCGCTTTGGCGGGCCACCCGGTCGGGCTTCCGGTTCGGGTTGTTCTTCCTGCTCGACATCGGCGAGCTTCTCATGCTCGAGATCCTTTAGACTGACTGAATTGCCGAGCTCCCCGGCTAGGAATTTTGCCCTAAGTTTGTCTCCCAGGCTTCGGCAGTCAGCTGTCAGGTGTCCGTATGTCTTATGAATTTTGCAGTATGCATTTTCCTCGTACGAACTCGAATTCCTAGACCACATGTTTCTGTTTGTCCTTCCTCGGCCTCGTCAGGCTCTTTGCTCGGCGCTGATCTGATAGTTGTGCGCCCCGCTGAAATTCGGTCCCTCGTGGTGAACATAGGTGCTGCTCGGACGATTCTTTGAGTTGCTCGGCTGGCTCCGCACCACTTAATTTTTGCTTGCCGACTTTGTTGGTCTGAAGCGTTGGTCTAGGATTCAGAATTCTTCTTCTTCGAGTATGAAATCCGACGCTCGATGCATGGCGTCTTGGATGGTTTGGGGTTTGTTGCGCCAGATCTCTTTCCGGAACTCTGATATATACCATAGGGACTTCTTTAATGCTATGAGCACACCTTTGTCGCTTACGTCTGATAACCAGCTTTTTATGGTTTTAATCAAACCTAAAGCATAGTCATGTCATTGCAATACTTCATGAATCAATCTAAAATGGTTTTTTGAAACCTACCAAGAATACAAGAGCCTAAAGTAAAGCTAAGTGAAAACCGAATAAATGGGGGAGAAAATATGTAAAAACTATTTGGGACTATTAAATGACTGTAAAAACTATTTTTAAATCCCGACTAGGATGTTAGCTAACCAGCAGAAGACTTCTAAGCGATTAAAAGAGTCATCGAGTAGTTTTATAAAATAAAAAATCTAAAATCGGACAAAACGGGAAATTCCTAAAATCCTAAGATGAATTTTAAAAACTATTAAATAAAATCTAACGAGCTTAAAACGATTACTAGCTACCAAATGAGACTCTAGAGAATTTCTAAAATACTTAAGCTATCAAGAACAAAACTTTACGAATTTAGGCACCCTAATGAAAGGAATAAGCTTAAAAGACCATTTTTAAGAAGCTAAGACAAAAGATTCAAACTTTAGAGCTAAGAAATGATGATTCTAAGATTTCAGAGGCTAAAGATGGATTTGAGGTTGGGGATCAATGTCAAGGAGGTTCAAGATTTAAACTTTGGGTTTTGAAAATATAGATCTACACATTTTGTGCTTTCTCTAAGCCTTGAGAAGCTAAAGCTAGATTCATCCATGGCGTTTGGAATGAATCCTTTCCTCACCCTTACCTCCTAACCCATTGTTTGTGGTGGAAAAAATGATGAAGAACTTGAAGCGTAGATCTTAAAAGATGGCCTAACTAGCTCCCTAAACATCCAAGGCGTTTGGGAAAGGATGAGCTAGCCTCTTGGATTTGGATTTAAGGGATCTCCTAAATCTTTTTTGGACAAGGAAATCCCTGAGATCAAAGGGATCTTTCTCAAGAGTCCCTAGGCTTAAAACGCCCAAATCCAAGAAGAGAATGAGTTAAGAACAAGAAAGGCCAAAGCTTTAACCCTCAAACACTCCTTAATCACCCCAACCCAAAACCCTTGGTAGATTACTCACTAAGCATGATTAAAGCATATGAAAACGTAGAGGAAGAAAAGCTAGACATGATTAAGCGACTAATTAAAGCTGGTTGGCAGGATGTGCTGCACACATGTAATATTGGGTTTCTCCGTGGACAATGCCACCTTAAATCGTTTTTTTAGTCTTCATCATTTTCTGAGAACATATTACCCATCTTCGGGGACAAGGGGCGGCTCAGTCTTGGCGATTCTGTAGTTGTGGCATTCGAAGCAAAAGATATTACGATAAGTACTTATGATTAAAGAAAGATTAAGGTTTTACATAAACAAGAAAAGCATAAAACACTAACAATGGCCGTTTTTCTCAAAGAAGGAGGAGACAAAACGTAAAAAACTCGGATCCTTTGCCAAAAATAGGTCAATGACCTTTTATACCAAAAGGGAAATGGTCCCCTCACTAAACTCCAACGTGTGAGCTGTCCGGATAAGGTTAGAGATCAACCTCAGTTGTCGATCTCTTCACTCGATCTTGTGCGTAGAAAGCCCTTTTTCACTCGATCGTTGGGTCGATCTGGTGGGGTAGATCGAGTGCGTCTACCGATCCTCTGGTCGATCTTCGGGTGATCGAGTCGAGACCTCGATCTGGCCCTCGTTCTTCTTTCGCGTCCGTACTCGCGTTCGATCATCTTGGTCGATCTTTGACCTCGATCTTCTTCCTTGAAACGACCCAGTGACTCGATCTTCTGGTCGATCTCTCCTAGATTGACCTGCCTAGCTCGATCTCCAACTCGATCTCGGTTCCTATGCTTCAAGGTCGAGTCCTCCCAAGAGTCCATAGGCTTCTTTTTGATCCTTAGCATTTCCACGCACCCTCTATAGCTCCAGTGTATCCAAAACAACCTGAATATGATGCAAGAGTGTAAGAAATATGCAAATGCTAATGCAAAGTACCCTAGGACCTAAAATGAGACAAAAGCTACAATTTCTCTAAGTATGAATGCAATATGAATGCAATTATGTCCTAAATGCAAGCTAAATGTATGAAATATATGAGTATATCAACTCCCCCAAACTTGCCTTTTACTTGCCCTCAAGCAAACAAAAATCAAGATAGGGAGAGAGGTTTAAAAGTGGGAGCAACATATCCAAGATTGCAAATAATAATGATCAACTCAATATCCTAGTTCTTAATTCTAAGATGCATGTGAATCTATCCTACTCCAAAAGAGTTAGCCATGTCCATCTCAACATTCAAGTGCACTAAGAATTCAATCTAAACAAGCCTCCCTATCAAGCCAATTCTTTAACATTCATTAAGTGTGCAAACCGTGAATCATGACATTCCAAGGTAAGTAAATTCATTTGGCTAAGGGACTGGGTTTTGAGATAAAAGTGATCTCAATTCATTCGGTTTTTCTTTTAAGTAAGGGTATCACTCAAAAAGATTGAACTATATGCATAATGCTAAAGGTAAGAAACAAATGATGCATACAAGAATAGACTTTCATCTACCCGAAATGCTAACAATGATACTATACCCCTCTCATTTATTTATTTTAGCTCACTCAACCCTCTAGAATCTACCCTTTCTCTCAAGGCTCTTTTGTGCCTTGCTAACCTTTTGAATTTCAAACCCACTTCTTCTTTGAAAGCTCTAAGGGGGACTTCTTCAACCTATCATTTTCTGCGAATGGAGTAGTCTTAACTTATTAACTTAGCTCTTCTTCTTATCTCTAGGTGGCCTTCTTTCTTTTCTAATTTGACCATTTTCGGCTCTTTTGATTCTCTTTTCTTTTTCTTAACACCACCTAGCTTTTTTAATTTTGAGCTATTCCCTTTTTTAATCACAAGACTCTCCATTTCAAACCATTCTTCCCCTTATTTTCACCAAGCCCCCTACTCATCGCCTCTTTCTTTCCAAACTTTCCACAAAACATCAAGTGGTATGTAATAACCCCGACAAGGGATAGGAGCGGCCTGACAAGAAACGGTCGAGATAGAATTTTTGGCCAATACACAGGTCCAAAAATTTAAAGTGAAGAATCGACTCAAGGATGCTTGAATCGACATGGTGGACCAAAATAACAATTTTTGGTCGAAGAATTTGGAAGAATGATCGAATGAATTCGAAGTTAGCCGAGGACCATCATTCAGGCTAAGGTGGATAGCCGAGGTGGTCGGCTAAACTGAAAGGGACGAGCTGGGATAATCAAGCACGAGGTGTCCAATGCTATTTTGTCTTTATACATCCGGAGAAATGCTATTCCGTCTTTATACATCTGAAAGACTGCTATTCCGTCTTTATACACCCGGAGGAATGCTATTCCATCTTTATACATCCAGAGGAATGCTATTCCGTCTTTATAAATCCGGAAGACTGCTATTCCGTCTTTATACATCCGGAGGAATGCTATTCCGTCTTTATAGATCCGGAAGACTGCTATTCCGTCTTTATACATCCGGAGGAATGCTATTCCGTCTTCATACACCCGGAGAAATGCTATTCCGTCTTTATACATCCGGAAGACTTTTATTCCGTCTTTATACATCCGGAGGAATGCTATTCCGTCTTAATACATCCGGAAGACTGCTATTCCGTCTTTATACATCCGGAGGAATGCTATTTCGTCTTTATACATCCGCAAGACTGCTATTCTGTCTTTATACATCCGGAAGACTGCAATTCCGTTTTTATACATCCGGAAGACTGCTATTCCGTCTTTATACATCCGGTGGAAAGCTGGATAAGCATGGCCTTGAAGCATGAGGTGTCTTCAACGTGACTGGCCACATGGATGAGAGGATAGACATGCGTCTGGAGTGTGACTAGTGTCACGCTGCTACTAACCCATGGTCACACACCCTTTAAACTTTTAGATGCATTTACATTCTAGGATTGAGTCTAGTTGTATAGCATATATGATTCATTAGCATTGCATAGGGTGAATCCTTGTAAATTGTCATTTTAAGTCATGAGATCAATGCCCTTGTTCATAGTTGTTTGATGCACTTTGAGTAAATTCGAGTTTGAAGTTGAACCACACTTGAACCATATACTTTGTTATTTAACTCTTTGCTGAAGCACACTTGATTTGATTCCTTTCCCTAATTATACTTTAACCGTAAATATTGACTCATAATTATCATGCTTGTGTTTTGGATTTCAACTCATGGATATTAAACTTGGGCTTTCTTTTTCCCTTTTATACCACTCTCTGCTAGTCCAAGTTACCCTACCACACCCAAACCATAACCGTCTTTTCAAACCTTAAACACTTTTTTATGAGAGATATGTGAGGCCTTTGCATTACTATCGAATCTTCTTAGGCAAAAAGTGTTGGGTTTAAGCTGAAAAGGTTAGGTTCTCATGTAGACGTTGGCTCACAACTCGATTCAACAATAGGTTAGGTGGTTTACAAAGGAAAACGACTTGACACCGATATGCTTAACCGATATCTCTGGGTAGCTTAGGAAAGGTGGGTTTTGAGTGTGTATCTAAGGGAGGAGAAGATAGGAAGAAAGGTTCAATGAGGTCAAATGGGGACGACAAAACAGTGAGATGGCGGCTACAAAAAGAAGCTCGAAATCAAAGAAGAAAGGCGTTTCCAAAGAAGCAAAAGAAGGCCAAACAACAAAGTCTAATCCGGCCAGCAACACAAAAAGGTGAAAAACAAAGGAGCGCCACCAAATGAGCCAAAGAGAGAGACGAAACCGATCCCCAACAAAGAAGAAGTCCTCTTTGTTGAAGGTGAAAAGAGGAGTAAAAACGGGTCCAAGGCGAAATGCCTAAGGAAAAGGGTAGCTTAGGAAAGGGAATATGGTTTAGACTAAGATAGAAAGTAATTAGGTGCTTGGGTAGATGACAATTTATCCTTGTATGCATCGGTTAGTTTTTACGCTTAGCATTTTGCATTAAGAAGATTCCTTTCATTGAGTGATCCTTGCTAAACACTTAACCCTTTTCACTTCGAGTTCACCTTTAGCTCGCGAACCTTGCCTATAGCCAAATGAGTTGAATGATGAACATAAGCATGATTCACGGTTTTTGATTTTTAATAAATGTTAAAGGGAGAGGATGATTTGATTGTGTGTGTAGGTTGAGATTAAGTGCATTGTATTTTGAGATGATTGTAGCTAAGACTTTTGAGTAGAATACATATGATTTGCATCCTAGAACTTTAAACATGGACGTTGAGTTGATCTCTTTTTATGGCATTTTGGACACCCATTTTCAAACCTCACTCTCTTGTTTGTCTTTGTTTGCTTGAGGACAAGTAAAAAGGCAAGTTTGGGGATGTTGATAACTCCATATTTTACACCTTTTTAGCATGCATTTAGTATAGGTTTTGGTCTCTTTTATGCATTTATTCATTAGTTTTTGTCCCATTTCCATTCATATTAGTTTTAGGATAGGCATTGCATATTTTGCATGTTTGAAGTACTTGGCAGGTACTTTTGGAGCTTGTGGAGGTTCTATGGAGTTTGGGAGAAGAACTAATGAGCAGCCAAGGAAAGAAGGAGCAAAAGAGAAGGCTTCTACAGCTACCACGGTCAGCCACAACGACATCATCCTGATATGAAGAAAGACGTTGCTTCAAGATCAATCAACTAAACCGAAATGGACAAGCCGTTGTGGAAAGATACTCTCGGACGAAGGGTCTCTGGCTCGATTCAGCTTCTGATGTCTTCATAAGATTTGTAGAAGATCGAGCTAGATTTCGTCTGGTGGAAGTATGAAGTCATTACGATCGGCGGTTCAGAAGTTACAGTGGAAACAGTGAGCATCGGTCTGGCCAGCTCGGCAAGCTAGTGTATAACGGGCAAGCATAACGACTTGTGCCCGATGAAGCTTCTGCTGGGAAGATAAGAGCTTGGAGCCAATATCAGGGTGCCATATCGACATGAAGCTGTTGCAGCATAAGTCCAAAAGAGCACAAGAGTCCAAAGAAGTTTGCTTTTAGCATTGGATCCCATTTTTGTGGATAAGGGTCACTAGGGTTTTTGTGGCTCACCTATAAATACCCTAGCAACCCCAAAACGAAATCCCTCTCTTCCCTCTTTTCCTTTTAGACATTTTTAGTTTTTCCTTAGTTCTCTCTTTATTTTCAAGAAACTTTGTAAATACTTTTTATTTTAATTTAGTTTTTGCACTTGTCTTATTTATTTCTTCTTGTTCTTGCCTTCTAATATTGTTTAGCCACATATTCTTCATAGGATTTCGAGGTTAGGCATTATTAGGATTTAAGTTTATGCTTTTACTTTGTTCTTGAGTTCAAGAACTTTTATTTTGTGTTTATGCTTAACCAAGACTTGTTCTTTAGCATTTCTTGGTAAAGCCTTTGCCTTTATTTTATCTCTTGTCTTAGATCTTCTCTCTAATCATGCTTAGCTTTTATTTCCTCATGGATCCAGAGGTTAAACTCATGAAAAGGGAGTATATTTTGTGGTTATTAGGATGTGAAAGATTCATGGTGATAGATCTTGATGCTTATGCATTTAATGATCTTAATCCTTTCTTGTTTATTGATCTCTATGCTTAGTCTAGCTTGATCAACTAGTCTAAAGACTATAGGCGGCTTGACAGGAACATCACATGCTTGCTTAGCCAAACCCATAAACAAGAGATCCGCTCATCCTAGCCTAAGACATTAGATGCCTAGGGAGCGTTTCGGCTTTATAGGGTTGGGGACCCTTGCTTGCTATTCTCATGGATCACTACGCGACAGCGAGGTTAGGTTGTGAGATAGTAAAGTGACTTCTACCACGACAGTAGATTAGTCTTGATTAGAAACCTTATGCCTAAGGATTACCATCTAAGACACAAGGTCTAGATGTTGTTATAAGCCATCATTGATCGCCCATGTGCATCAAACATATCAAATATCTCATCCTAAGAACCACTTTTGTCTTAAGTTTATTTTAAGTCCAAGCTTGTGTCTAGTTTTTCCTTGTCTAGCTTTCTTCCTTTTCTTAGTCTTTGTTTAGATTGTGTTAGATTTTGCTCTTTATTTGCTTTCTCTTATTTTCTGTTTGTCTCTAGGTTGTTAGAAAACTTCCCTTCTTTATTGGCTTAGCTTAGCATAGTTCTCTATATCTCAAGTGTCATTAGCTTCCCAAGTGGATTGACACCTTAAATACTACAATGACATGTGTGTTTAAGGATTGACCAGAAGGCAATAAAAACCTCTGCATCAATTTCATACTAATGGATTCATGTGCAGATTTTAACTTAATGATGGAATGCTAGGCGTGTTCATCTTACGTTATTATTGTGTGATAGAGGTTCTGCCGCGATAACTTTCACAAAAAGGAGAGTTTTGTGAAGAGTTATGCCGCAGAAATTTTTATAAGTATGCCGCATTAACTTTCACAAAAGAGAAGTTTTGTGAGGAGTTATGCCGCAGAAATTGGTATAAGTATGCCGCATTAACTTTCACAAAAGAGGAGTTTTGTGAAGAGTTATGCCGCATAAATAATTTTGTTAATTGAGAAATTCTGCCGAGGTAGTTTTCATAATAAGGGACTTTGTGAAAGTGGTTGCCGGCGAATTTTTAAAAACTATTGAGAGTGTGTGGATCACATGGGTACGAAGACTCATGGTGATTTAGGGAGGTGTATCGGCGGCGTCCCGCTTTCCGACCCAAATGGATACGAGAAACCCTCGGTTCATGACGGAAGGAAGACTCGGAGGGTGCTTGGGTCGTTCCCTCGGCAGAGTATGCATGACGATGCAAGTGCCGATTGTCACGAAGGACAATGCGGACCGACTGTCATGAAGGACATGTCGGCATTGATGTTCTCGCCTACGGTCCTCTGTGGTAAGTAGGGAGGTGTTCAAGGGAGGGAGCCGTGGACCGATACACGTAGAGGCCTCGACAACCCGCTTGGAGTGGAACATGCATAGCCATGAAGGGCTAAGGTCATGTTTGGTAGCTAGCGTTGAACAGGAATAGCCATGAAGGGCTCGGGTCTTGGTTCAACGTCTAGTCGAGTGTTGAACACAGATAGCCATGAAGGGCTAGGGTTTGTGTTCCACGGTTGGGCTTAGTAATCTGCAATTTCTATAGCCCCGGCATGGATAGTAACGAGGAGGTTACTATGGTCATGCCACCATTATTTAAGCTTCTGCTTGTGCTATTGCTTTGATATTGTTGCATGATGTGAGCATGCGTACATAATTTTATTTTGGGGTTTGGGTTGGGTTTCTAATGTTTGTATAGAGTGTCCTGGAGTCACTAGGTAATCTTAGATTGCTCATGCCTCACCCTTTTGTTTCAGGTAACCCGTAGACGGGGTAAGTAAGGGCGGCGTGGAACGCTAGGAGACCGGAGTAGATTGGCGTTGGTTTTTGTAAAAGCGGTTGGTTGTATGATATATGTATAATTTTTTGGCTCTAGGCCTTGGCCGAAACTTATATAATGTTTGTTTGAACCATACTTTGGAATGGTATAATATATGGAGTATGTTTTGTGAAAACGGCTTGTGTTAAATGATATTAGCTAGTGCAAGCAACAAAACTTGAAACCTTGGAACGGGTTGAAAAGCCTTAGGGCAAAGGTGTGGAGGTTAGATTGCTGAAAGTATTTAGGATTTAATCTCTGATCCGTTCTTAGTACTAGGACCCGAATGCTCTCGGTGATCATATTGTGGCGCTTTCGGTTCATCTATGTCTAGATCGAACCGGGGGTGTTACATAGTACCACGGCCAACAAACCCGCAAATCCGAAGCCTAAAGCTAGCCCAAATGCAAGGCTAGAATCTACATGAAAGCCTAGACTTTTCATTTAAAACCTAATACTTTTTGCTAAGTTCAATCGAAATAAATGCCTCACAAGTAATCATACAAGAACATTTGGCTTCAAAGGACGTTGGTTAAGGTAGGAGTGCTACTTGAGCTAGCAAACAGGGTGGCAAAGAGGATAAGATAGCTCAAGTATTTTAATCGATGAATTTACTTTCAATGCAAGCATGATAATTAATTGTCAAAATTCGGTTTAAGTGAGTAGAGTTAGCTATCAATTTCAAGACCTATTTCGACCAAACACTAGTGACAAATGAGGTGGTCCAGGCATGGTTCTTCCTTACTTTCAAATCTATTCACAAGCATCAAAGAACTACTAACTAGGGTATTGAATTGATCACAAAAGTTAACAATCTACATGGATAAGCTCATCATTGCTCCCAATGCATATGAATGTAATCCTAAATGATAAAAATTCTAGACTCAATCTTACAATATTCTACAATGCAAATGCAAGCTACATGATTTGTTTTTGAATTTTTTGAAAAAAATTCTGATTTTTTTTTGTATTTTTCTATGCACTTAGATGGATGCATGAAGACTCAAGGATGCAAACACAAAATAAGATCCAAATAAAAACATGTCAAATCTCACATTCTCCCCCAAATTTGAATGACAACGTCTCGGTGTCACGCAAGTTCAAGAGGAGACCAAAATCCAAAGCAAAAATTAAAAATGCATGGTATATACAATGGTTGGTGTTTTAGTACCTCAATTCTGCGAAGAGGAGGAGGAGGTTGGTGAGGATGAGTCTATGGAGATTGGAATCGTTGCCGTGCTTCCAAATGCCATGTAGCACGCCTCATCCGGTGGCAAGAACTCGAGTCCTTCAAGGCAGTCTATTAACACGCCGTTCGGACTTGGGAGGATGTAGGCCTTCCCCTCATTTTGCTTATTCCTGAAGTAGTAAGCAAATGTGTTTGGGGCAGGTGGGGGTCCGAAGAACTCCAATGCAAGCATGTAGTTGTGGTCCATATAGGCTCTCTCCGTGCATGCTTGAAAAAATGTAAGGTCCACTCCCGCCTTCTCAAAGAGAGGAGTTAGCAATCCTCCTATGGAGATGGGTCATGAGGTTGCTCTTCGGATCCATATCTTGTACTTGACCAACGAGGCAGCTAGGATGCATCCATAGTTGACATCTTCGCCGAAGTTTTCATCCACGGGGTCGTCCTCATTACCCGCGAGCCACCCCTCGTCCCACAAAATCTCTTTTAAGCCTTGGTGGAGAAAGCTTAGCTCGCTATCCTCCACCGTTGAGTCTGAGGTCTTCCCCGAGACTGTATTGGCAAGGAGTTTCAGTATGTACCACAGCAAAGGAATCCTAACTCCTTCAATCTTGGACTTGTTGCTCTTTAAGGTGCATTCACCAATCAAGTTCCATATGGTGCTTGCAGACTTAAATTGGGGGAACTCGACTAAAGGAGCCTCGGCATTTAACTGGTACGCGTCACATATGTCCTCAGTGGTCAGGTCAAAGACGTTTCCCCGGACCTTGAATGTCATGCGCCCCGTTGATGGTGTTGGCAAGCTTGGATCGTCGTAGGAGAAATACACCGTGGATAAGAAGGGTAATATCACCTCCGGGTAGGTGGGACAATCCATAGTTGCCAAGAAGCCGATCTCCATGTCGCCGAGCAGCTTATCAAAAGAGTCAAGCAATCCGATCTCTTGCAAGAAGGGTCGGCTCGGGAACCTTGTAGGCTCAATGCTCCTATTTGCGAGTCTCATGCGAGTTCTTCTCTCCTCTTCAGTTCACAGCAACAGTCCTGCTTGTGGTGAATACCCAAACCTCCTTGACGCCATTGTACCTGAGATGCAAAAGCCCGGAAAAAGAATGAGGAGATAGCGATTTGATAGAGGATCAAGGCAAACAAAGGGGTTGAGCTTTTAAAACTTATGCAATATTTCCAAAAATTTTGGGATTAAATTAGAAGACATCTTTAAATCTAGGGGAGTCCTTGTTCTAGACAAGCAAATTTTTCAGTGTTTTCCCCCAAACTTAGATATTTCTAAAAACTTAAAACACAATCTCCAAATCCTTCCTCCACAATCCTATTAACTAAGAATTTCAATAAAATTTTAATGCAATAAGGAAATACCTTATGAAATCTTGATTGTAAGGAGAAAGAAAATGAAAGAAATTCTTCTGCCAAGACCGAATTTCGCACTCTCTATCTTTTAATGGGAAAAGGTTTTCAAAGCACAAATTAAAAGGATGTGGAGGCAAGGTCTTATGAATTATGCATGCAATGGTTCTCGTGAATAGTGGTCAAAGTTCAACCACCAAGGTCAAAGGTGTCAGCTTTGACCGAAATTCAAATTCAAAGTGGGAGGGAAGGAGAAAAAGAGAGAAATCTGAAAACTTACCTCGGCATGAGATCGAGTCATTTTGGTCGATCTTGACCTCGATCTCATGCCCATTTTGTCCGAGATCGTGTGTTGTACTCGATCTTTGGATCGATCTGATTTAAATCGACTCGCAGATCGAGTATCCTCCTTGTTTTAGGACCTTTCGTGCTTTGGGACACACATTCTGGATCGAGCTTCCAGGTCGATCATGAGGTCGTTTTGGAGATGATCGAGTGATCTGATCGATCTATGGGTCGATCTTAGCTCGAAAATCGATGGAATCCAGTCGATCCACACCCCGTTTCATTTTTAGTCAAACACTTGGGTGGGTCATCCTCTCAAAATCGACTGGCTCACCCGATCGTCAGCTCGATCTCGTCTAGATCGAGTGACTTTACTCGATCTACTAGCTCGATCTAGTAAAGATCGAGTAAATTTGGTCGATCTACCACTCTATCTTCTTCTTCTGCTTCACCTTTCTTACCCTTGTAAGGTCCAAGATCATTATCTCTCGTTCCCATCTCCTCTTTCCTATCAACATAAACATAAAAGCATAAAATAGAAAAAGAATATATACAGAGATAGTCATGGGATTGCCTCCCAAGTGCGCTTTTGTTTAACGTCGTTTAGCTCGAACTTTCTTACTCCCTTTAGTGCTGAGCCGGGACGGTTGGAGTGGAAAGCGATCTGGTGGAGCCTGTCCCTGGCTGGATCTCCACTGTGGAGATCGCGTTCATCATCTCCATTACGTTACCCTTGTCCCTTCCGATCAATACCGGGGGGAGTAGAAATCTCGCCTGTGCAAACGGTTTTGCACCCCCCTTTCTCTTGACCTTGCAGAGTATGGAGTCATCCTTGAGCTTCAATGGATGCAAACTCAGGATGCTCCCAGATTGGGTGCGACCATAGCTTGGAGCCTTCTTATCGGTCTCGAAGAGAACCTTGAGAATGTTCTCTTTCCTTGGTGCTCTCCGGGTGACTTTCTTCTTCTTTACAACTGAATAGGGCCAGCAAAGCCTCTCCATAAGGTTCCTCTTCAGCCTTAATCCAATCTTCAAAGTGAGCAACTTTCCTTGTTGAAACTGAGAAGCAAGAACTCTTTTGTTCTCCCGCATCCTTGCCTATCAAGGCAACGGGTTGCTCTTTCTTATTCACTGAATCGGTTCCCGCGTGGTCTTCCTTTTCAGCATTACCTCTTTTGTCCACGAGGGCATCTTCCTCCTCGCTTGGATTCAGCTCATCTGTGATGCCTACTTGAAAAATTTAACCGTTTATCGTGGGCTTTCTCACGTCATCCTTGATGGTAAAATTGAACCTTGCACCCTCGCCCAAGTGAAGAGAGATCTTTCTGTTCTTCACGTGGATGATGGCTCCAGCAGTAGCCAAGAATGGCCTCCCCATTACAAGTGGATTTTCGTCCTCCTCATCTATTTCCAAGACAACAAACTCAGTGGGAATGGTGACATTGTTAATCTTCAAAGGGAGGTCTTCAAGGACCCTTTTCGGCAGCCGAATGCTCCTATCAGCAAGGACTAGGGATATGTGGGTATCCTTAAAATCCGTGAGATCCAGCTTCTTCACACTGGAGTATGGCAGAAAGTTAATACTCGCCCCTAAATCACAAAGGCAGTCCTCAAACTTCAAATCCTCTATAGCGCACGACAGTGTAAAAGAGTCGGGGTCACCGAGCTTCTTTGGTGCTATCTTTCTGTGACTGGTGTCATTGCATTCTTGACTCAATACCATGTCTTCTTCACTCTCTTTGACTCTCTTGACGAGTGTATCCTTCAAGAACTTTGCATACTTCGGTACCATAGCCAAACAATCAAGTAGCGGCAATTTTAGCTCGACGTTCCTCAAGTGCTTCTCGAATAAAGCCCTATGCTTGTCAACCAGGTGCTTCTTGAAACGTCTAGGGAAAGGGAGCTTTGGTTTGTAGGGTGGAGGGATGAAAGCTTCTTTCTCTTTGTTAGCTTCCTCCACTTTTTTCTCCAAAACCGCTTCCTTGCCTTTCAATGGATTAGCAGGCTTCTATAGACGTTTTGTGAAAGATTTTAGCACCATTGCTGCACCACTGACTGAAGTGATAAAAAGGACGTTGGTTTCAATGGGAAGAAGCACAAGAAGAGGCATTTCAGACTTTGAAAGGGAAGCTTACAAACGCACCTCTTTTGTCCCTGCCTAACTTTCTTAAGACCTTTGAAATTGAATGTGATGCTTCTAGTGTAGGTATTGGAGTAGTGTTGATGCAAGATAAGAGACCCATTGCTTATTTCAATGAGAAACTAGGAGGAGCCACCTTGAACTATCCAACATACGATAAGGAGCTCTATGCCTTGGTATGAGCCTTACAAACATCGCAACACTACTTGTGGCCAAAAGAATTTGTGATTCTTACTTATCACGAGTCTCTAAAACATTTGAAGGGCCAACAGATGCTAAACAAAAGGCATGGAAGATGGGTAGAATTCATTGAGACGTTACCTTATGTCATCAAGTACAAACAATGTAAGGTACGCTCTCATCTCTACTCTTGATGCTAAGTTGTTAGGATTTGAACAATTTAAAGAGATGTATGATTCCGATTCTGAGTTCAAAGAAGTTTTCCATGCTTGTGAAAAGTTTGTTTATGGAAAATACTTTAGGTATGAAGGATTCCTATTTTATGAAAACCGTTTGATTTGAGAGAGTAGCTCTAGGGTAAATTTGAGAGCATATACGTGATTACCTCCTTTGGTTCTTCTTGGACTTCTTCGGGTTGCCCTTCGAACATTGCATTGAGGCAGACTCCATCAAAACTATCTCCATCATAGCATATCTCCAAGGATGGATCTTTGGTCTTCTCAATCGTCTTCTTGAGCTCAAGGGAGTATGCATGCTCCCTTTCATGGATCCTCTTCCCTTTTGTGTCAAAATGCATTACCAAGCTCCCGGTTATTCTCACCTCTACCTTGCCACTTTTGCAATCAAACATGCAGCCGGCAGAAGCCAGAAAAGGTCTTCCCAATAGGAGGGTCTCCTTGACATCTTGGTCCATTTCTATCACCTGGAAGTCGCTTGACAGTAGTACGTTCTCAATCATGAGAGGTAAGTCCAGCAGCTTCCCAACTGTTTTTCTTTCACTTCCATCGGCCAGCGATAACGGCTTCTTACACTCGGTATAAGTGTCGTAGCCGAGACGCTTATCCGTGGCTAGACTCATCACATTGCTGCTTGCACCAAGATCACACAAACAGTTATCAAAGGTGATCCCTCCGAGGGTGCATGGGAGAGTAAATGATCCCGGATCCTCTAGCTTCTTCACTACCAAGGTTTCTTCCATGGGTTTTTCTTCACGAGCTGGTGCATTCCTTCCAATGGTTGCCATTGCGTCGGCATAGAGCTTGTCCTTCAAAGCTACTAGGAAAGATGGAATAGGCTTGGTTTCGTCGACATTGTTGAATAAATCTTCAACCTTCTTCAAGATTTCGATCAATTCGGTCTCTCGTTCCTCTATGAGACGCTTCTTATGCTTCTGGGGGTATGGCATTGGCAGTTTGTGCACTCGCAAGAATGGCGCTTTTGGTGGATCAATCGCCATTTTCTCTTGAGGAATTGCCAAATTTTTAGAACTCCTTCCCCTTCTTAGGATGTCGATGTCCCCATCGACTTGAGCCTGTTTTGGAGAAGTAATTTCGGCTTGATCCCGCTTTTTCTCGTCGAAAGTGGTGATCATTTGGCAATACTCCTTTGGGTTCATGACGGATTTGCCAGGAAGGTTGCTTGGCAGGTTTGTTGATGCAATGTCTTTGTTGTTTTCAAGTGTCTTGAAACGAGCGGCCAAGGCTTCAATCTTCCCGGGTAGCTCTTTGTTGACGCCATCTATCTTGTTATGCATTTCAGCAAAACGTTTGTGTATATCCGCCTGGATATGTGTTTGACCTTGGAGAAGTTTCTTTAGAGTGCCTTCCAAGTCAAAACCAGCTTGAGCAGGTGGGTTTCCTTGTTATTGTTGGAAACCAGGAGGTGCACCGGCTTGTTGTCGTGGCGGGTAGCCGCCTTGAAATGTGTATCTTGGTACAAAGCCTTGTTGATTTGTGTAAGTCACGAATTGTTTTGCTCCTCCTGCTTGCTGCTGAGGGTAGGTCTGGTCTTGTGGGTGATATATCATGGTTTTTACCCGTTTTCGGACCATGATATAAGTGTTTTTATAGAGTCTTTATACTATTTTCGAGTCTATTTGAGTCTCTTACAGGCTGGACTACGTTTGGAGCATAATTGGAGATTTTGGAACATTTTGGAGCATTGTGGAAGAAGCTGCAAAGTGATGAAGTCAGAGAGCCAGATTTCGGACTGAGTGTCGATCGACACTAATTGGTGTCGATCGACACCAATCGTGGATTCCTAAAACCGCCTGATTTTACAAGTCTTGAAGAAAAAGGAAATTTGCCCAGAAGATTTCCTTATTTACAAAAGTGCTCAAGCTCGTGTTTTAGCCTATAAATATAGTTTTTCAGCCATTGTTTAGGCATAATCTCATACTTTAAGAATCATAGAAGTTTAGGTTTTTGGAGAGAAGAATTTGTCTCCTTAGAGCAAATTTGGAACTCCCTTTATTTATTCTATTGATTTCTTTTATGCTTTCTATTCAAGTTATGATTTCTGTTTCATTGATCATGTCTGAGTAGTTTGCTTGTTAGGTTTAGGGTTTTTCAAAGGTGATTAATGAATTGTTAGGTCGAATTAAATTGTTAGGATAAAATCATTAGAGTTCTTCATCTGGATTTGTGTTTAATGCTTATTCTAGCTTCGCGACCTAGAATCTGATCTTAGGTTGATTAATAGATGCGAGAGTATTATTAATTGCCTGAACTAATGTTAGATGAGCAAAATACCTATTCGCAAAGAGATTTGGTTTAGGATTTTGTGAACAATCGAACCTGATATTAATGCTTGTTTGAATTATTAGAATTTGCAAAGAGATTTGGAATTCTAGGGTTTAGACATAGATAATCTTCGCAGCGAGAGTTGGTTGATTTTACATTAGTGTTTCGAGTTCTAGAACAGTGCTTAATAATTCCTAACATCCTGTCTAGACCTGCAATTTAGATCACCTGAGAATTTCCCTGAACCTAGCGTTTTGTTTCCTGAACTTACACCGTTTTAATTACCTGCTGTCTTTACTTTTAATTATTTTTACTTAGCTTAATTCGAATTTAGAAAACTGCTGTGTGACTATCCCTTCTCTGTGGATTCGATCCCTAAGTACTACAACTGATCTCTTAATTTGAGAGAGTTGCTTAGGGTAAATTTGACCCATATCAAATTTTGGCGCCGTTGCCGGGGAAGGAGATTAGTTGCCTACAGATTTCTAGTATTAGGATTTTGTCTAGGTTTTTATTTTTGTTTTTGTTACTGATTTAGTTTCTCATCTTTGGTTTCAGGTGCATGCCCAGTACCAGAAGCAACAAGGAAGAGGAACTAGTCCCATTGAACCAGGAGCTCGGTCATCTCGAACGCACAAACCGAGCATCTGCTCGAGCGTCGATCGACACAGAGAGCATCGATCGACACCATACCTTAGTGTCGACCGACACCGCTTGTATCGATCGACACCAGACGCAGACTGAGATGGCAGAACCACTGATCCTAATGCGCAACGAGGCTGGCGACTTTGTCGACCTACAGGGCAACAGAAGGAACGCCCAAGGACATAGACTTGATGAGGCTGGCGCCGTCATAGTCGAACCGGCGATACAAATCGCCGGTGCAGAAGCTGGACGTGGAAGAACACTTGGCGAGTACAACCGCCCAGACCAGTTCTATGCTAATAGAGCTGCGATCCGTCCTCCTGCATTTCAGAGGAATGACTTCGAGCTGAAGCCTGCTTACTACACTTTAGTGGCTCAGCATCCCTTCCATGGTCTTCCTAATGAGCACCCTATGGACCACGTTGAGAGATTCGAGGACTTAGCCTCAAGCATCAAGGCTAATGGAGTTACATATGATTATCTCTTCTGCAAGCTTTTCCCTTACTCGCTTGCTGGAGATGCATCATACTGGCTGAAGCAGTTGCCACCAGGATCCTTGACTACATGGGAAGATACAAAGAATGCATTCCTTTGCAATTTCTTTGATGATGCGAGATCGGAGGAGCTGAGAATGAAGATCACTACATTCTCTCAAGGACCCACTGAAGCATTCAAAGCTTCTTGGGTGAGGTTCAGATCTTACCAGAGGGACTGCCCACATCATGGATTCAGCGAGCCGCAGCTTATCGGTATATTCTACCGCGGAATTGATTGGAGGTACCAGATGGCCTTAGACGCTGCGAGCAATGGCAACTTCAACACAAGATTTCCAGAAGATGCGATAGAGCTTATAGAGAATTTGGCCTCTAGTAACAGCACCAAGAACGCAGACTTCGCGAGAAGACAAAACGCAGGAGTAACTGGAGGAAGCCAAATTGCTGAAGTCAACAGGAAGCTGGACAACGTACACAATCTCTTGGTGGGAAGGAAGCAAGTTCAGTTTGCTGCAGAAGTGGAGACCTTTGAGCCAGAGGAAGAAGATGTTAACTACATCAATGGTGCTGGTTTTCAAGGACAAAGGTTTGGCAATCAGCAGGGCTATGGTTCTTCCTACCAGAAGCCTTTTCAGAGCAACAGCTTCAACAGAACTTATGGTTCTTCTTCCTATCAGAAACCTCATAAGAAAGACAATAAGATGGAGTCTATGCTAGAGCAAATTCTGGAACGTCAACAGAAGATGAACGTGGACTTCAATGGGAAGATCGATGCCTTGTACACGGATCTGAATGGGAAAATTGAGTCTCTAGGTACTCATGTCAGGCAATTGGATGTTCAAGTTGCTCAAACTGCTGAAGCTTTGAAGAAACAAGAGAGATTTCTTCCTGGAAAGACAGACGTGAATCCTCGACGTCAAGTCAATGCCATCATGGTCGGAAGTGCAGAAAAATTCGTGGAGGTTGAAGAATTCGAGGAGCTTGAAGATGTAGAACATGCTGCGGAGTCAATGTCGATCGACACTACTGTGTGTCGATCGACACCCGAGGAGAAACCAGACGAATCAAGCTCAATCGACACAGCATCCTCGGCACAAACGTCTAGCGTCGATCGACACCACCTGGGTGTCGATCGACACCCTTCCCGAACTTGGACAGACACGCCTAAAGCTTCACAGGTTGCATTGGGAAGGGTCTACAAGGCCAAGGTTCCAACTCCTCCTCTACCCAAACATCTAAGGCCGCCCATTAGTGCAGAGAAACTAGTTGCTTACAACAAAAAGGTGGAGATGATGCCTAAGGAGATCTCCTTTGATAAATCTTATGAGAGATATCCTTTGTGTGCTTTCTTCCAGAATAACAGAGAAAGCTTTGAAGAGATGGAAGAACTCTTTCACAAAGCAAGGAATTCACCACCACCAATGAAGCAATTACCTAAGGTTGAAGATCCTGGGATGTTTATGGTTCCATGCTCCATTGGTGGAGTTGAGTTTAAACAATCCCTCTGCGATTCAGGAGCTAGCGTGAACCTCATGACAAAAGACGTTGCAGAGAAGTTGGGGATTGCTGACATTCACCCTTCAAGCATGACTCTTGAATTTTCCAATTCTTCTACCGCAGTCTCATATGGTACAATTTCAAACCTACTTGTCAAAGTTGGGAGTTGCCTGGTTCCAACTGATTTTCAGGTTATGGAAGTAAGCAGAACGTCTATCATGCCATTCATCCTTGGAAGACCATTCATGGCCACAGTAGGAGCTATTGTAGACATTCCCAATAAGAGAATGTCTTTCTCTAATTTTGACAAAGAAGTGTTCTACAAAGCTATCCCTACTACTGAAATTTCCAAGCACATCTCATGTATTGCTGTGATTGCTGGAGAGGAGCTGGATTCTGAAGAGCAAGTGAAAAAACTGATTGTTCAAGAAGCATTAGCTGAGAATTCTGAGGAAACTGTAGAGCTTGAAGATTGGAGTGGAAACAATCATATCTTCAGGACTATGGGCGAAGATGAAGGTCTCAACTACGCCAAGTTGATAGAGGAAGACGTGTTCATCATGGAGACAAAGATTGCAGAGATCCGAACTGCAGATACAGTGTCGATCGACACCGTTCGCGGAGCACACCAGAAGCTGCTTCCAATGATGCAAATCCATCATATGCTGTCAAACAGACATCTCCACATCCTTCTGCCCCGAAACCTCGAAGAAAGCAAAGGTACGCACTTCCTGGAATCAATTCCAAACCTCCTGATCCTCTTCATAAGAATACCAAAGGTTCAAAAGCTGTTTCACACTTATGCACACCACGAGATTCTCGTAGAAGGCTTGGTATTTCTTTTGATGCTTCTGCAGGAAAACAAAGTGTCCCACCAGAACTCAAGTCCCACCCTGCTGCTGTTCCTCACTTCCTTGGTCGCTCTCATGCACCTACTGCTTATACACCACCATGGATGAGAAGACATTCGTCTGGGAAGCATTCGATGCCACCCTCTGATCCATCAGACGTCTGAACCCCGACATAGTCAAGCTAATGACTGAAAACGAGCGCTGGGTGGGAGGCAACCCACTGTTAGGTACGTTTTTATTTTTATTTTGTTTTGGTTTTACTTAAGTCCTAGTTCCAGTCAGTTGAAAAAGGAGACATTGGACTCGACCTTGACCAGTGTCGATCGACACTACTATAGTTTCGATCGACACCATGCGCAGACAAAGGTAAGTCATCTATCTGGTCTTTTCGGTTGTTTCTAATCTTTCTTTTAGCCAACTTCGGGCTTGATAACACTGGGGACAGTGTTGTTTAAGTCTGGGGGAGGTGAATAATGACTTTGTGTTTTGTTTTGAGAGTCAAAAAGGTCTTTGTCTTTGTGTTGTGTTTTATGTTTTTTGTTTTGTGATTTGTTTTATTGAGTCAAAATCAGTTGGAACTTTCAGTTTTTCTAGGAACTAACCACAGGAAGTTGACACTTGAAGAACCATTGCTATAGTAGTTGATTGCAGGTCTTACTAAGTAGAAAGCTGCAAGTGGAATCAGTCTAACAGGGCGAGTTCAGATCCCCTTATAAGAACTAGGTATGCGCAGAACTTGATTCATCTTTCAGTCTGAACAGATAGACCATTGCAGTCTCTCCTTGATCTTCCCTTGAGAAAAGAAAGTAAAAGAGTCTAAGTCTGGGAATAGTGCCTTTGTCATGAGCCTGTCTCCTCACAAGGAACAATATTAGTGATGCTCTTGAACACGTCTCCTCACAAGGAACACAAGTAGAGAGTAGCACTATTTCCAGAGATCCCAATAAGAAAAAGAAGAGTCAATGAAAATATCTTAGAACACCCTGAAAATGGGTAGAAGTTGACTAAGGGAAGAGAAAATAGGGGAGCTGCATGAGAATGTCTTGTTCAGGCACTAAGGAAGGGCAAAGAATCTGTAAAGTTCTATGGCAATACCACTGTTAGAGTTCGAAATTTTACCAAGGAAAGGATCTGGATTCGAACTGGGAGATTGCTAAGCTTGTGGTATGTACACTGAACATTTCCTAAGGTTGGCTCTGTAGCATGTGGATTCAAGAAGTGTTAATCAATGTAGCGTTCTGAAGAGGTACTCGAAAGTTTCTGTTTTCAAACTTCTACTTCATTCTAAGTTTCTGTTTTGCTTGAGGGCAAGCAAAAGGTAAGTCTGGGAGAGTTGATATATCATGGTTTTTACACGTTTTCGGACCATGATATAAGTGTTTTTATAGAGTCTTTATACTATTTTCGAGTCTATTTGAGTCTTTTACAGGTTGGACTACGTTTGGAGCATAATTGGAGATTTTGGAACATTCTGGAGCATTGTGCAAGAAGCTGCAAAGTGATGAAGTCAGAGAGCCAGATTTCGGACTGAGTGTCAATCGACACTAATTGGTGTCGATCGACACCAATCGTGGATTTCTAAAACCGCCTGGTTTTACAAGTCTTGAAGAAAAAGAAAATTTGCCCAGAAGATTTTCTTATTTACAAAAGTGCTCCAGCTCGTGTTTTAGCCTATAAATATAGTTTTTCAGCCATTGTTTAGGCTAGACAATTATTTTAGAGAGAGATTTTAGAGAGCTTTTGGGGAGATAAATCCTATACTCTGTTCCTGAGAGATTTTGAACCCCTTTATTTCTTATATTGATTTCTCTTATGCTTTCTGTTCAAATTATGATTTCTGTTTCATTAATCATGTATGAGTAGTTTGCTAGTTAGGTTTAGGGTTTTTCAAAGGTGATTGATGAATAGTTAGGTCGAATTAAATTGTTAGGATAAAATCATTAGAGTTCTTCATCTGGATTTGTGTTTAATGCTTATTCTAGCTTCATGACCTAGAATCTGATCTTAGGTTAATTAATAGATGCGAGAGTATTATTGATTGCCTGAACTAGTGTTAGATGAGCAAAATACCTATTCGGAAAGAGATTTGGTTTAGCGATTTTTTGAACAATCGAACCTGAACTTTAATGCTTGTTTGAATTGTTAGAATTTGCAAAGAGATTTGGAATTCTAGGGTTTAGACATAGAAAGTCTTCGCAGCGAGAGTTGGTTGATTTTATTGTTGTGTTTCGAGTTCAAGAGCGGATCTTCATTTTTCCTAACATTCTGTCTAGACCTGAAATTTAGATCACCTGAGAATTTTCCTGAACCTAGCGTTTTGTCTCCTGAATTTTACAAAGTCTTTTAAATTGCTTTCCGTCTATTAAGTTTTATATTCTTACTTAGCATAATTCGAATTTAGAAAACTGCTGTGTGACTATCCCTTCCCTGTGGATTCGATAACCCCTTATACTACGATTGCTTTTGTTGTGCACTTGCAGTAGTTTTATTAGGGTAAAAGTAGACCCCTATCAGTGGGTTAGCGACGTTGGTGCTCCGGTAAGAAAGGTTATTGTTAGGTTTCCAATTGTTGTAACCTCCTTGATCATTGATGTAGTTAACATCTTCATACTGAACGTCCTCGCCTTCTTGGACTTAAGTGAGTTCTTCCACGAAATGAACTTTTTTTTGAGTTTTGACAAGTAGCAACTTGTCAAGCTTCTCGTTTAGCTCCTTGATCACTTTTAGGCTTCTATCCACTTCTTCTTTGGAACCACGGTTGGATCTGTCGTAGTCTTCATGGTAAGAGGAGTCACTCTAAGCTATGTTTTCAACGAGCTCGAGACCATCTTCGACGTCCTTTGCCAGGAAATTTCCATTCCTCGTCGTATCGAGCAACATCCGAATCTTAGGAATGACACCTCGGTATAGGGTGCTGAGAAGGGATTCTTGGCTGAACCCATGGTGAGGGCACTGAGTAGTGTAGCCCTTGAATCACTCCCAGGCTTCACCGAAGGTTTCATTGGATTTCTGAGTGAATCCACTGATTTCGTCCCTCAATCGGGCAGTCCTCGATGTGGAGAAGAACTTTGTCAAGAAAGCCTTTTTTCATTCTGCCCACGAGGTGATGGATCTGTGGGGCAGTGTCTTCTCCCAGACGTGTGCTTTGTCTCCCAACGAGAAGGGAAACAACCGCAGCTTGAACCCGTCTTCGCTTACTTCTTTGATCTTTGTCATGGCACATACACGGTCGAACTGGTCGAGATGGTCGAGTGGGTCTTCCAAAGGCAGACGGAAGAATCGGTTGTGCTGCACCATGGAGATGAGACAACTCTTGATCTCGAAATTGTTGTTCTGCACTGGTGGTGGCTGGATACCGTGTCGGCTTGCAGTCGATATCGGTGCATCGCCTGCACCGATTTGCCTCACAACCCTTGGAGCAGATGCAACACCAGACTGTCCTTGAGCGCCATGTACTCCTTGTGTATCTTGAGGTCCTTGGTGGCCTTGTTGGCCTTGTGCACCAGCTGCGCCCACAGCTCCTTGAGCACCTTGTTGATTCTACATCGTCACACGGTTTGCAATATCGGCTTGTTCCCGATTTCGTCTGGTTGATCTTCCGAGCGGGTGAATATCGTCGATTGGGGGAACAAGATTTGTTGTCCCGTGTGAACGTAGGTTCATGTACCTCTTACAACAAAGAGATCATAATAAAAGTGTTAAATAACTTGAAAAATAAAAACATGTCCTTGCAACGACCAAGAACCGAAATGACTAAACTGAACCCCAAATGGCAACGGCGCCAATTGATAACAGGCTTTTTACGCCTGTTAGGTCAATGACCCAACACTGTTAACCGTATGCAGTACAGTGTATGGGGTATCAATCAATTTTGGGAGTGTTTAGTAGACAAATCGGTTATATTGGTGTTACAAGTCAAGTTTGATATGGTGAAAGATTGAGACCTTACTACTAGAAAGGACTAAATACTAGATCTTGTGTCACTCAAGACCATAAATAAGTGAACTTTAAACTACTTCAGCAAGAAGTAAAGATTTAAACGGTAAAAAGATAAGCTTTCGAGGTAAAATAAGGATCAAGATGGGTTATGAACTAGGTGACTCTTGATATACTCATATATTTCATACATTTATCTTGCATTTAAGACATAATTGCATTCATATTGCATTCATACTTAGAGAAATTGTAGCTTTTGTCTCATTTTAGGTCCTAAGGCACTTTGCATTAGGATTTGCATATTTCTTGCAATCTTGCATCATATTCAGGTTGTTTTGGATACACTGGAGCTATGGAAGGTGCGTGGACATGCTAAGGATCAAAAAGAAGCCTATGGACACTTGGGAGGACTCGGCCTTGACGCAGAGGAACCGAGATCGAGTTGGAGATTGAGCTAGGCAGGTCGATCTAGGAGAGATCGACCAGAAGATCGAGGCACTGGGTCATTTCAAGGAAGAAGATCGAGGTCAAAGATCGACCAAGATGATCGAATGTGAGTTCGGACGCGGAAGAAGAACCGAACACCCGAAGATCGACCAGAGGATCGATAGACGCACTCGAGCTACCCGACCAGATCGACCCAACGATAGAGTGAAAAGGGCGTTCTACGCTCAAGATCGAGTGGAGAAATCGACGACTGAGGTTGATCTCTAACCTTATCCGGACAGCTCACACTTTGGAGTTTAGTGAGGGGACCATTTCCCTTTTGGTATAAAAGGTCCTTGACCTATTTTGGCAAAGGATCCGAGTTTTTACGTTTTGTCTCCTCCTTCTTTGAGCAAAACCGCCATTGTTAGTGTTTTAAGCTTTTCTTGTTTTGTAAAACATTAATCTTTCTTGAATCGTAAGTACTTGTCTTAATTTCTTTTGCTTAGTCGCTTAATCATGTTTAGCTTTTCTTTCTCTACGTTTTCATGTGCTTTAATCATGATTAGTGAGTAATACACCAAGGGTTTTAGGTTGGGGTAATTAAGGAGGGTTTAAGGGTTTATGCTTTGGTCTTTCTTGTTCTTAATTCATTCTCTTCTTGGATTTGGGCGTTTTAAGCCTAGGGACTCTTGAGAAAGATCCCTTTGATCCCAGGGATTTCCTTGTCCGAAAAAGATTTAGGAGATCCCTTAAATCCTTATCCAAGAGGCTAGCTCATCCTTTCTCAAACTCCATGGATGTTTAGGGAGCTAGTTAGGCCATCTTTTGAGATCTATACTTCAAGTTCTTCATTCTTTCTTTCCACCACAAACAATGGGTTAGGAGGAAAGGGTGATGAAAGGATTCATTCCAAACGCCATGGATGAATCTAGCTTTAGCTTCTCATGGCTTAGAGAAAGCACAAAATGTGTAGATCTATGTTTTCAAAACCCAAAGTTTAAATCTTGAACCTCCTTGAGCATGATACCCAACCTTGAATCCATATTTAACCTCTGAAACTTAGAATCATCATTTCTTAACTCTAAAGTTTGGATCTTTTGTCTTAACTTCTTTAAAATTGTCTCTTTACCTTATTGCTTTCATTAGAGTGTTTAAATTCATAAAGTCTTGTTATTGCTAGCTTAAGTATTTTAGAAATTCCCTAAAGTCTCATTTAGTAGCCTAGTAATTGTCTTAAGGTCGTTAGATTTTATTAATAGTTTTTAAAATTCATCTTAGAATTTTAGCAATTTCTCATTTTGTCCGATTTTAGTTTTTGATTTTATAAAACTAGTAGATGTCTCGTTTAATTGCTTAGAAGTCTTCTGTTAGTTATTTAACATCCTACTTTGGATTTTAAAATAGTTTTTACAGTCATTTAGTAGTCCCAAATAGTGTTTAGGATTTTTCCCCTAAATTATCCGGTTTTCACTTAGCTTTACTTTGAGCTCTTGTATTCTTGGTAGCTTTCAAACACTCATTTTGAATTGATTCCTTAAGTATTGCAATGACATGACCATGCTTTAGGTTTGATAAAAAGCATAAAAAGTTGGTTATCAAATGGCGCCGTTGCCAAGCTTGGGTTTTGTTTGAAAGTATTAAGATTTAGAGCTTAGTAGAGACTAAGCTTTTGTTTTTAATTTGGTTACTGATTTTTCTACCTTGTGTATTGTCTTTTCAGGTACATGAACTTGAGGTCTAGTGGTGATAACAACTTGATTCATTATCTAGACAACATTCATCGACTTAGAAGTGCGAGACATAGAAGTGAAAGAGAACAAGGACAAGCGTTTGTGCAAGAGTTTGTTCAAGAGGCTGAGCAAGAGGTCATGGCTGACCACGACAAGGCTGAGGCACCACCTAAAAATGCTGCTGGTAGGGGTAATGAAAACCCCAGCCATGCACCAAGGGCACCATGGATCATTGGAGCGGGTGATGCTCCAAACACTCATCACAACTATTTAAAAATCCCGACCAAGGAGTCAAACAACCAGAAAACTACGTCTAAGGATTTAAAAAGCTCGATTACTAATTAAAGAAAATGCAAAACTGAAGACAGACAAAACAGGAAATTTGATAATGACTTGGGACGAATTTTAAAAACTAGAAATAAAAATCTACTGACTCTCTACTTCTACCAGGGTGCGAAATATGATACTAGGGAATTTCTAAAATACTAGCAAGACCAATAAAACACAACTTTATGAAATTAAAAAGCTTTAATGCAAGAAATAAGCAACTAGATGGATTTGAGCTACAAGATTGAAACTTTAAACTAAAGGAAGATGATTTTTTATGTTTTCATATGCTAAGAGATGGATTCACGGTTGGGGATCAGCTTAAGGGGGTTCAATATTTAAACTTTGGGTTTTAAAAACATAAATCTACACTTTTTGTGCTTTCTATAAGCCTTGAGAAGCTAAGGCTAGCTTCATCCATGGCGTTTGGTATGAAGCCTTTCCTCATCCCTTCCTTCTAACCCATTGGTCGTGGTGGAAAAAGGAGGATGAAGAACATGATGCATAGATCTCAAATCGTTGCTTAACTAATCCCCTAAGCAACCATGGCTTTTGAGAAAGGATAGATCAGTCTCTTGGATTTGGGTTTAAGGGATCTCCTAAATCTGTCTAGGACAAGGAAATCCCTGAGATCAAAGATGTCTCTCTCGAGATCCTCTAAGCATTAAATGCTCAAATCCAAGAAGAGAATGGTTTTAAGAACAAGAAAAAGACCAAAGCTTAAACCTTTAGACCCCTTAATCACCCCAAACTGAAAACCCACAAGATTACTACTCACTAAGAATGATTAAGCTACTTGAAAACGTAAGAGAAGGAAAGCTAAGCATGATTAAACGATTAAGAAAAGAGATTTAAGAGAAGTACTTAAGATTGATTCAAATATTAAGGTTTTTAAAACATGAAAAAGCTTGAAAAGCTTGAAAAGACTAACAATGGCGTTTTTTGCTAAAGGGAGACAAGACAAATCGTGTACAAGGTGGATTGTGACCAAAAATAGGTCACAATCCTTTTATACCACAGAGGGAATGGTCCCCTCACAAAAGTCCAAACGCATGAGCTGTCGGATAAGGTTGGAGATCGAGCTTGGTCATCGATCTCTAACTCGATCGTACGCGCAGAATGCCTTCTTTTGTTCGATCGCTTAGTTGTTCTAATCGTGGAGATCGGGTGACTCTGTCGATCGTCTACTCGATATTTGTGTGATCGAGTTTTGACTTCGATCCAGCTCTCGTTCTTCTTCTGCGTCCGTGCTTGCGCTCGATCATCTTGGTCAATCTCTGACCTCGATCTTCTTCCTTGGAATGGCTCCGTGACTCGATCTTGAGGTCGATCGCTTCTAGATCAACCTGCCTAGTTCGATCCTCAGCTTGATCTCGGTTCCTTTGCTTCATGCCCGAGTTCTACCAAGTGTCCATAGACTCCATTTTGATCCTCATCATGTCCACGCACCCTCCATAACTCCAATGTGTCCAAAGCAACCTGAATATGATACAAGAATGCAAGAAATATGCAAACGATAATGCAAAATGCCTTAGGACTTAAAATGGAACAAAAGCTACAATTTCCCTAAGTATGAATGCAATATGTATGCAATTTATGTCCTAAATGCAAGCTAAATGTATGAAATATATGAATACATCAACTCCCCCAAACTTGCTTTTTGCTTACCCTCAAGCAAACAAAATCCAAGCCAGGGAGAGAGGTTTAAAAGTGGGAGCTCAATATCCAAGGTTGCTAACAATAATGATCAACTCAACATCCTAGTTCTTAATTCTAAAATGCATGTGAATCTATCCTACTCCAAAAGAGTTAGCCATGCCCATCTCAATATTCAAGTGTACCTTGGATTCAATCAAAACAAGCCTCCCTATCAAACCAACTCTTTAACATTCATTAAGTGTGAAACCATGAATCATGACATTGCAAGGAAAGTAAATTCATTTGGCTAAAGGACTGGGTTTTGAGATAAAAATGATCTTAATTCATCCGGTTTTGCATTTAAGTAACACTCATGAAAGATTGAACCATTTGCATAATGCTAAAGGTAAGAAACAAGTGATGCATACAAGCATAAATTCTCCTCTACTCGAAATGCTATCAATGATCCTATACCCCTCTCATTCATTTTTTAGCTCACTCAACCCTCTAGAATCTACCCTTTTTCCCAAGGCTCTTTGTGCCTTGCTAAACCCTTTGAATTTCAAACACATTTTCTCCTTTTTAAAGCTCTAAGGGGGACTTTTTCAACCTATCATTTTTGGTGAATGGAGTAGTCTATTCTTATTAACTTAACTCTTCTTTTGTCTCTAGGCAGCCTTGTATAATTTTTTTTTTCTTTGGCCCTTTTTGGCTCTTTTGATTTCTTAAGACCACCTAGCATTTTTTGTTTATTTACTTAGAGCTATTCCTTTTAGAACCCAAGACTCTCCATTTCAAACCATTATTTCCCTTATTTTCACCAAGCCCCTTGTTCATCATTTCTTCCTTTCCACACTTTTCCACCAAACACCATATAGTACCCCGACCAAAAAACCCCCAAATCCTAAGCCTAAGGCTAGCCCCAAAATGCAAGGCTAGAATCTAGATGAAAACCTATACTTGTCATCCCAAACCTAACACTTTACGCTAGGTTCAATCGAAATAAAGGCCTCACAAACAATCACACAAGAACAATTGGCTTCAAAGGAGGTTGGTTATTGTAGGGGTGCTACTTGAACTAGCAAAAGGGTGGCAAAGTGGATAAGAAAGCTCAAGTATTTTAATCCATGAATTTACTTTCAATGCAAGCATGATAATTAAATGTCAAAATTCGGTTTAAGTGAGTAGAGTTGGCTATCAATTTCAAGACCCATTTCAACCAAATACTAGTGACAAATGAGGTGGTCCAAGCATGGTTCTTCCTTACTTTCAAATCTATTCACAAGCATCAAAGAACTACTAACTAGGGTGTTGAATTGATCACAAAAGTTAACAACCTACTTGGATTAGCTCATCATTGCTCCCAATGCATATGAATGCAATCCTAAATAATAAAAATTCTAGACTCAATTCTAAAATATTCTACAATGCAAATGCAAGCTACATTA
This sequence comes from Alliaria petiolata, assembly GCA_020283515.1. Lineage (NCBI taxonomy): Eukaryota > Viridiplantae > Streptophyta > Magnoliopsida > Brassicales > Brassicaceae > Alliaria > Alliaria petiolata. The sequence continues at coordinate 151,707,217 of JAHZTW010000001.1, forward strand.
ATTGTTTTGAAATTTTTGAAATGTTTCTGATTTTTTTGTATTTTCTATGCAATTTAGATGATTGCATGAGGACTCAAAGATGCAAACAGAAAATAAGATCCAAATAAAACATGTCAAAGCACACACTCTCCCCCAAACTTGAATGACACCATCTCGGTGTCACACAAGTCCAAGAGGAGACCAAAATCCAAAGCAAAAATAAAAAGATGCATGGTATTTACAATGGTTGTTTTTTTGTACCTCAGTCTTGCGAAGAGGAAGAGGTGGTCAGTGAGGAAGAATCTATGGAGATTGGAATAGATGCCACGCTTCCTAATGCCATTTAGCAAGCATCATGCTCTGGCAAGAATTCGAGTCCTTCAAGGCAGTCTATCTTCACTCCGTTGGGGATTGGGAGGATGTAAGCTTTCTTCTCGTTTTGCTTATCCTTGAAATAGTAAGCAAAGGTGTTGAGGGCAAGTGGGGGACCAAAGAAGTCCAATGCTAGCATGTAGTTGTAATCCATATAGGCTCTCTCCGTGCATGCTTGGAAAAATGTAAGGTCTACCCCCGCCTTCTCAAAGAGAGGAGTCAGAAATCCTCCTATGGAGATAGAGCACGACATTGATCTACGGACCCGTTTCTTGTATTCGACCAATGAGGCAGCTAGGATGCATCCATAGTTAACATCTTCCCCAAAGTTGTCATCCACGGGGTCTTCTTCATTACCCACGAGCCAGCCTTCGTCCCATAAAATCTCCTTTAAGCCTTGGAAAATGAAGCTCAGCTCGCTCTCTTCCATAGTAGAGTTTGAGATCTTCCCCGAGATAGTGTTGGCAAGGAGCTTCAGCACGTACTGAAGAAGAGGATTCCTAACCATTTCAATCTCGGACTTGCTGCTCTCGAAATCGCCTTCACCAATCAAGTTCCACAAAGCGCTCACCGACTCAAACTGTGGGAACTCAACCAAAGGAGCCTCGGCATTGAACTGGTATGCATTGCATATGTCTTCAATGGTGATGTTGAAAATGTTCCCCCGGACCTTGAATGTTATGCGCCCCGTTGATGGTGTCGGTGATCTTGGATCGTCGTAGGAGAGTTCCAATGTCGACAAGAAGTACAACGTCACCTCGGGATAAGTAGGACAGTCCATGGTTGCCAAAAATCCAAGCTCCATGTTGCTGAGCAGCTCATCAAAGGAATCAAGCAGTCCGACCTCTTGCAAGAAGGTTCGGCTTGCAAACCTTGTAGGCTCAATGCTCCTATTCGCGAGTCTCAAGCGTGTACTTTTCTCCTCTCCAGTCCATACCAACAACCCTGCTTGTGGTGAATACCCAAACCTCGACGCCATTGTACCTGAGAAGCAAAAGCTTGCAAGAGGAATGACGATAGAGCGATTTGCTAGAGGACCATAGCAATAAGAGGATCAAGATCTTAAACTCTATGCAATATTTCCAAAAATTTTGGGATTAATTTAAATGATATCTTTAGATCTAGGGGAGGTTTTGTATTAATTGTAGAAAATTTTAGAGTTTTCCCCCAAAATCTTAGATATTTCTAAAAATTAAAAACACAATCCTTAAGGCAAATGGCACCTATCCTTTCTATGGGAAGGAAATTTTTGAAAATTCAAATATACTATTCAAAAATTCAAAATACCTTTGAAATAGGATGGATGCTAATTGCTCTTGCTTTGGAAAACCGAAACTCACACTCTCTCTCTTTTTTAAAATAGGTTTGTATGTAAGTAAATGGAGTGTGTGAGGCATGAACTTATGAAGGCAAAAATTTTGGACATATGCATGCAAGAGTTATCGAGAATTGTGGTCAAGGCACACTCACCAAAGTCAAAGGTGCCAGCCTTGACCAGAATTCAAATTCAAAAATGGAGGGAAAGAGAAAGAGAGGAAAATTCGAAAACTTACCTCAGCATGAGATCGAGCCAAAATGATCGATCTTGACCTCGATCTCATGCCCATTTTGTCCAAGATCGCATGGTTTGGTCGATTGGAGGCCCGATCCGATTCAGATCGAGCCTTGGATCAAGTTTCCTCCTTGTTTCAGGATTCCTCATGCTATGGCCATGCTCCTTGGATCGAGCTCCTTGTTCGATCGTGAGGTCGTTCTGGCCGAGATCGAGTGTATTGATCGATCGTCTAATCGATCTCTGCATAGAGATCGAGAAGTCTGATCAATCTTGCCATCGTTCTATGTTCGAAGATCGAGTGAGACCAGTCGATCCACGCCCCGTTCACATTCCAAGCTAAACGCATGGGTGGGTCATCCTATCGAAATCGACTAATTCACTCGATCGTCTTACTTGATCTCGTCTAGATCGAGTGGCTTGGTTGATCGTCTCATCGATCTTTGGTTAAGATCGAGAAATCTGATCAATCCATCACTCGATCTATTTCCTCTGCTCTCCTTTCCTTGTCTTTGGTAGGTCCAAGATCATGATCTGAGGTCCCCATCTCCTCTTTCCTATAAACAAAAACATAAAAGCATAAAATAGAAAAAAGAATATATACAAAGATAGTCATGGGATTGCCTCCCAAGTGCGCTTTTGTTTAACGTCGTTTAGCTCGACTTTTCTTACTTCCTTTAGTGTGGAACTCGGTCGGTTGGTGTGGAAAGGAATTTGGTGGAGCTTATCCCTGGCAGGGTCTCCACGGCGTAGATCGTGTTCATCATCTCCATTACCCTACCCTTGTCCTTTCCGAGCAATCCGGTGGAAGTAGAAATCTCGCTTTTGCGAACGGTTTTGCACCCCCCTTTCACTTGACCTTGCAGAGTATGGAGTCATCCTTGAGTTCCAATGGATGCAAACTCAGGATGCCAGATTGGGGTTCACCATAGCCGGTTCTCTTCTTATCGGTCACTAAGAGAACTTTAAGGATGTCCCTCTTCCCTTTTCTTTCCCTTGGTGCTATCCCCGGGTGACTTTCTTCCTCCTTACAACTGAACAGGGCTAGCAAAGCCTCTCCATAAGGTTCTTCTTCAGCCATAAACTCGTCTTTAAGGCGAACTGTTTCCCTTGTTGAAACTGAGAAACAAGTACCCATTCCAAACGCATCCTTACCGACCAAGGTAGCGGTTTGCTCTCTTTTTCTCAGCGAGTTGGCTTTCGTGCTATCTTCCTCCTCGACGTAACCCCCTTTGTTTACGAAGACATTATCTTCCTCCTCAGTTTTCAGTCGCCCCGTGATGCTCACTTGAAAAACATGACCATTGAGCGTTGGCTTTCTCATGCCATCCTTGGTAGTAAACTTGAACCTTGCACCATTGCCCAAGTGTAGGGAGATTTTTCCGTGCTTCACGTCAATCAAGGCTCCTGCAGTGGCCAAGAATGGACTCCCCAATACAAGGGGATTTTCATCCTCCTCATCCATCTCCAAGACAACAAATTCAGTAGGAACGGTGACATTGTTAATCTTCAAAGGGAGGTCTTCAAGCAATCCTTTTGGCAGCCAAATGCTCCTATAAGCAAGGACTAGGGATATGTGGCTATCCTTGAAATCCGTGAGACCTAGCTTCTTCGCAGTGGAGTATGGCATAAGGTTAATGCTTGGCCCCAAATCACAAAGGTTGTTCTCAAACTTCAAATTCCCTATAGAGCAAGAAAGTATAAAAGAGCCGGGGTCACCAAGCTTCTTTGGTGTTGGCTCTTGGTGAGTGGTGGCACTACGCTCTTGACTCAACACCAAAAATTCGTCTCCTTCTTTTACCTTCTTAGCAAGAGTATCCCTCAGGAACTTAGTATAATTTGGTACCATGGCCAAACAATCAATCAATGGCAACCTTACCTCAACGTTCTTCAGGTGCTTCTCAAACAAAGCTCTTTGCTTCTCAATCAGCTGCCTCTTGAAACGTCCAGGGAAAGGGAGCTTGGGTTTGTAAGGTGGAGGCACGAAAACTTCATTCTCTTTGCCGACTGTCTCCACTTTCTTCTCCAAAACTGCTTCACCCACTTTCTTTGGCTTAGCAATGTAGACATTGTCAAAGGTGATCTCTTGATCATTCTCCCCCTCTTGAACCACAATTTCCTTATTATTTTCAAGCATGGAACGTGGTGGTAGATGTTTCCCACTCCTCAAAATGATTGCCTTGGCATACTCCTTAGGGTTTGTCTCACACTTCCCGGGTAAGCTACCTTGGCCGCTTGAACTGGCCTTGCCTTTTCCTAGCTCGCGAATCATGTTGTTCAGCTGGGAAATCTGTGTTGATACCTCAGTAAGAGAAGAGTCCAGCCTATTGTTGATATCATCAAATTTCTGATTTGTAGATGCTTGCCCTTGGAGCAATTGTTGGAACATAGCTTGTACCAGATCTTGAAGTGGTTGTTGCACTTGTTGCTGCTGTGTCACAAAACCAGGAGGATAACTCTTGTTTACTTGCTGCCCTTGATAGTTGCCTTATCTCTGCCCTTGATACCCACTGTTTTGAGGAAACCCACTCTTGTTGAGAGGGACAAAGGGTTTTCCTATTTGTGGTGGGTAGACTTGGTCCTTTGGGTTCTCTACATTGGTGCTTCGGTATGAAAGGTTATTTTTGCCTTGATACCGTGGAGCATACCCCTATTGCTTGTTGTAGTCTACCCAATTTGCTTCCTCAAGGTCCTCTTGACATCCTTCTTCAAACACTTCCGAAGCTTCCCCCACAAAATGTACATGCTTTTGACTTGCAAGCATCATCTTGTCAATTTTCTCGTGAAGGGATTTCAGCTCCTTCATGTGTGACTCCATCTCAGTACCTCTTGGTTCTCGGTCATAGTCCTTAGAGTAATTGCCATCACTCAACGCCAAGTTCTCGATAAGCTCCATACCCGCTCCCACTTCAAAAATTTCGAAAAAAATTCATGTATCTTGCATTTAAATTGTAGAATATTTTAGGATTGAGTCTAGAATTTTTATCATTTTGGATTGCATTCATTTGCATAGGGAGCAATGATGAGCTAATCCAAGTAGGTTGTTAACATTTGTGATCAAGTCAACACCCTAGTTAGTAGTTCTTTGATGCTTGTGAATAAGTTTGAAAGTAAGGAAGAACTATGCTTGGACCGCCTCATTTGTCACTAGTCTTTAGTCAAAAATAGGTCTTGAAATTGATAGCCAACTCTACTCACTTAAACCGAATTTTGACATTAAATTATCATGCTTGCATTGAAAGTAATTCGTGGATTTAAAATACTTGAGCTTTCTTATCCACTTTGCCATCCTCTTGCTAGCTCAAGTAGCACCCCTACCATAAACCAACCTCCTTTGAAGCCAAACGTTCTTGTGTGATTACTTGTGAGGCCTTTATTTTGATTGAACCTTGCATAAAGTGTTAGGTTTGGGACGAAAAGTATAGGTTTTCATGTAGATTCTAGCCTTGCATTTTGGGGCTAGCTTTAGGCTTAGGATATGGGAGTTTGTTGGCCGTGATGCTACTTGGTATTTTGTGGAAAGTTTGGAAAGAAAGAGGCATTGGATAAGGGAGTGGTGAAACTAAGGGGAAATTTGGTTTGAAATGGAGAGTCTTGGGTTTTAAAAGGAATAGCTCTAAGCAAATAAAAAAAAAAATTGCTAGGTGGTCNGCATTGGATAAGGGAGTGGTGAAACTAAGGGGAAATTTGGTTTGAAATGGAGAGTCTTGGGTTTTAAAAGGAATAGCTCTAAGCAAATAAAAAAAAAAATTGCTAGGTGGTCTTAAGAAAAAGAAAAGAAAATCAAAAGAGCCAAAAAGGGCCAAGTTAAAAAAGAAAGAAGGCCGCCTAGAGATAAGAAGAAGAGCTAAGTTATTGAGATAAGAGTACTCTGATATATCATGGTTTTTACCCGTTTTTAGACCATGATATAAGTGTTTTTATAGAGTCTTTATAGGTTGGACTACGTTTGGAGCATAATTGGAGATTCTGAAGCTTTTTGGAGCATTCTGCAAGAAGTTGCGAAGTGATGAAGTCAGAAGAGCAGAATTACGTCCAAGGTGTCGATCGACACCATCAGTGTCGATCGACACCAAGGAAGGACGGCCAAAGTTTCCCAATTCCATCAGAAAAAGGAAATCACTCAAGCTTTGAAGAATTACAAGATTGCCCCTGGACGAAAATCCTCCCTTATAAATATAGTTTTCCAGCCATTGTTTAGGCTACACTTTATTCTACAATTATTTAGAGAGAGATTTATAGAGAGTTTTTGGAGAGAAGAATTTGTCTCCTTTAGAGCAAATTTGGAACTCCCTTATTTATCTATTGATTTCTTTTATGCATTCTTTTTTATTCATGATGTTTGCTTCATTCACCATGTCTCAGTAGTTTACTAGTTAGGTTTAGGGTTTTTCGAAAGTGATCAATGAATTGTTAGGTCAAATTATATTGTTAGGATAAAATCATTAGAGTTCTTCATCTGGATTTGTGTTTAATGCTTATTCTAGCTTCGCGACCTATAATCTGATCTTAGGTTAATTAATAGATGCGAGAGTATTATTAATAGCTTGAACTAATGTTAGATGAGCAAAACACCTATTCGCAAAGAGATTTGCTTTAGGGTTTTCTGAACAATTGAACCTGAAATTAATGCTTGTTTGAATCGATAGGATTTGCAAAGAGATTTGGAATTCTAGGGTTTAGACATAGATAATCTTCGCAGCGAGAGTTGGTTGATTTTACATTAGTGTTTCAAGTTTAAGAACAGGGCTTAATAATTCCATACATTCGCCTAGACCTAATAATTCTACTGCCAAGATCGAGTAAGAGATCGACGACCGAGGTCGATCTCTAACCTTATCCGGACAGCTTACATTTTGGAGCTTAGCGAGGGGACCATTACTCTTTTTCTATAAAAAGCCCTTGACCTATTTTTGGCAAATGGATCCGAAAACTTGCGTTTTGTCTCATCCTTCTTTGTTAAAAACCTCCATTGTTAGTCTTTCAAGCTTTTCATGTTTTAGAAAACCTTAATCTTTAAAGTTCTCTTAAGTACTTTGTTAATCTCTTGCTTAATCGTTTTAATCATGTTTAGCTTTCCTTCTTCTACGTTTTCAAGCATTTTGATCATGCATAGTGACTAGTAATCTTGTGGGTTTTCGGTTTGGGGTGATTAAGGGATTTAAAGGTTTAAGCTTTGGACTTTTCTTGTTCTTAAAACCATTCTCTTCTTGGATTTGGGCGTTTAAGGCCTAGAGGATCTCGAGAGAGACATCTTTGATCCAGGGATCTCCTTGTCCTAGACAGATCTAGGAGATCCCTTAAATCAAAATCCAAGAGACTAATCTATCCTTTTCCAAACACCATGGTTGCTTAGGGGATTAGTTAAGCCACTATTTGAGATCTATGCATCATGCTTCTCATCCTTTCTTTCCACCACGATCAATGGGTTAGGAGGATGGGATGAGGAAGGCTTCATACCACACGCCATGGATGAAGCTAGCTTAAGCTTCTCAAGGCTTAAAGAAAGCACAAAAGTGTAGATTTATGTTTTAAAAACCCAAAGCTTGAATCTTGAACCCTCTAAGTTGATCCTCAAACCATGAATCCATTCCTTATCATCTGAAAACATAAAAATCATCCTCCTTTAGTTTAAAGTTTCAATCTTTTAGCTTAAAACCATTTAGTTGTCTATTTCTTGCATTAAAACATTTTAATTTCAGAAAGTTGCGTTCTTGGTCTTGCTAGTATTTTAAAAATTCACTAGTATCATATTTCGCACACTGGTAGAGTTTAAGAGTAAGTAGATTAATATTTCTAGTTCTTAAAATTCGTCCCAAGTCTTAGGAAAATTCCTGTTTTGTCAGTCTTTAGTTTTGCATTTTCTAAAATCAGTAGTCGTGCTTTTCAATTCCTTAGAAGTAACTTTCTAGTTGTTTAACCCCTTGGTCGGGATTTTAAAATAGTTTTTAAGTTCAGTAGATCACCTTAAGTATTTTATTTCGGTTTGTTCACCCATTTAATCCGAATCTGCTTAGCTTTACCAAAAGTTCTTGTATTCTTAGTATCCTTCAATCTTCCCAAGTTGGATTGACCCTTAAGTGCTGCAATGACATGAGCAAGCTTAAGGTTTGACAAACACAGCAAAAGCGTGTTATCAAATGGCGCCGTTGCCAAGTTGGGATTAAGTTTGAAGTATTAGGATTTGGAATTTAGTAAAGACTAAGTCTTTGTTTTTCAATCTTTAGTTACTAATTTCTCTACCCTTTGATCTGTGTTTTCAGGTACATGAACTTGCGGTCTAGTGGTGATTCCAACTTGATTCACCCACTAGACAACATTCATCAACTTGGAAGTGCAAGACATAGAAGGGAAAGAGGGCAAGCGCTTCTACAAGAGTTTGTTCAAGAGGCTGCACAAGAGGTCATGGATGACCAAGACCACATTGTGGAACCACCACAGAATGGTGCTGGAAGGGGTAATGGAAACCCCATCCACGGCCAAAGACCACCACGCATCATAGGTGCGGGAGATGCACCAAACACTCACCATAATCGTTTTGGCATCACCCCTCCTCCGGTGCAAAACAACAACTTTGAGATCAAGCCGGGCTTCATCTCAATGGTTCAGAACAGTAAGTTCCACGGCCTTGCTTTGGAAGATCCCTTAGAGCACTTAGATAACTTCGAACAAGTGTGTGGCATGATTAAGATTAATGGGATTTCCGAAGACAGCTTCAAGCTTCGTTTATTCCCATTCTCTCTTGGGGACAAAGCTCGCCATTGGAAAAAGACCCTTCCTCAAGGTACCATCACATCTTGGGCAGATTGCAAGAAGGCCTTTCTCTCAAAGTTCTTCTCTTCTATAAGGACAGCTCGGCTAAGAAGCAAAATCAGTGGCTTTGCGCAAAGGCAAAATGAGACCTTTAGTGAGGCCATGGAAAGATTCAAGGACTACACCATTGCTTGTCCTCATCATGGTTTCACAGAGGAAACACTTCTAAGTACAATCTACAGATGAGCTTTGCCAAAGATCCGCCTACTACTTGATACCGCAAGCAAAGGAAACTTCCTTGGACAAGAAGTGACCGCGGGTATGGAGCTCATAGAAAACTTGGCGTTGAGCGATGGCAACTACTCTGAGGACTATGACAGAGCACCAAGAGGTACTGAGATAGAGTCACACAGGAAGGAGCTGAAATCCCTTCATGAGAAGCTCGACAAGATGATACTTGCAAATCAAAAACACGTACACTTTGTGGGGGAAGCTCCGGAAGTGTTTGAAGAGGGTTGTCAAGAGGACATTGAGGAGGCAAATTGGGTAGACTACAACAAGCAACAAGGATATGCTCCACGGTATCAAGGCAACAATAACCTTTCATACCGAAGCACCAATGTCGAGAACCCAAAGGACCAAGTCTACCCACCACAACAAGGAAAACCCTTTGTCCCTTTCAACAAGAGTGGGTTTACTCAAAACAGTGGATATCAAGGCCAGAGGCAAGGCAATTATCAAGGACAACAACAGCAAGGGACCAAGAGTTATCCTCCTGGTTTTGGGCCACAGCAGCAACAAGTGCAACAACACCAACAAGATCCGGTCCAAGCTATGTTCCAACAATTGCTTCAAGGGCAAGCATCTACAAATCAGAAATTTGTGGATATCAACAACCGGCTGGACTCTTCTCTCACTGATGTATCTACACAGATCACTCAAATAAACAACAAGATCAGGCAGATCGAGAAAGGAAAAGCAAGCTCAAGCGGACAAGGTAGCTTACCCGACAAGTGTGAAATAAATCCGAGAGAATACACAAATGCGATCTTGTTAAGGAGTGGAAAACAACTACCACAAAAATCTATGCTTGAATACAATGAGGACATTGTGGTTCAAGAGGGGGAGAATGATCAAGAGATCATCTTTCACAATGTCTACATTGAGAGACCAAAGAAAAAGAGTGAAACGGTCTTGAAAAAGAAAGTGGAGAAAGTTAATAAAGAGAAAGAAGCTTTCATTCCTCCACCATACAAACCAAAACTCCCTTTCCCTGGTCGCTTCAAGAAGCAGCTGATTGAGAAGCAAAGGGTCTTGTTTGAGAAACACTTGAGGAACGTCGAGCTGAAATTACCATTGGTAGATTGTTTGGCTATGGTACCTAAGTATGCGAAGTTTTTGAAGGACACCCTTGCCAAAAAAGCCAAAGAAGATGGAGGAGAGGTCATGGTATTGATTCAAGATTGCAGTGCTATTATCTACAAAGAAATAGCTCCAAAAAAGCTAAGAGACCCGGTCTCATTCACCATACCTTGCGCTCTAGGTCTTTTGAAGTTTGACAATTGCTTGTGTTATCTTGGAGCAAGTATAAACCTCATGCCTCATTCCATTGCCAAGAAGTTGGGATTCACAAAGTTCAAGGAGTGTAGGATATCTCCTATCCTAGCTGATCGAAGTATAAGACTCCCGGTAGGCATGCTTGAAGACCAACCAGTCAAGATAAGCAATGTGAACGTGCCAACCGACTTTGTGGTTTTGGAAATGGATGAAGAGCCTAAGGATCCTCTAATCCTTGGTAGGTCATTCTTGGCGACTGCTGGGGCAATCATTGACGTGAAGAACGGCAAGATCTCGCTACACCTTGGCAAAGACATCAAGCTGAACTTTGACATCAATGAAGTCTTGAAGAAGCCAACTATCGGTGGACAAGTCTTCTACATAAAAGTTTTGGATGCATTGGCCGATGAATTGCTTGAAGAGTTGGCACAAAAAGATCATCTACAGCTGGCCCTGACAAAGGAGTGTGGGAAGTTTGGTTACCTAAACAAACAGACCCAAGAGTACGTTCGCATCCTTGATTTTGATATATGTATATTTTGCATCATTCTAGCATACATATAGTGTAGGTTTATCATCATTTTAGGGTATAATATAGCATTATAGTGTTGCATTTGTTCATTTAGAGTCCTAGAGTGTTATTGCATGTTTTTCATGGTTCGTTACACCTTATTAGGTGAAAAGGACGCTTGGGAGTTGAGGATGGACTTGGAGATTGATGCACACCACTTGGAGGGACAAGAAGCAACAAAGAGATGAAGAAGAAGATTTTTGGCAGCAGATCGACGTAGAAGATCGACGAAGCTCGCCGATCCAGATTTCCAGTGACACGTATCGACGAGATGGATCGACGAGCCACGCCGATCCAGATTTCCAGGGGCATGGATCGATGAGATGGATCGACGTAGTCTCGTCGATCTAAAATTCCAGGGAGTCGGATCGACGTACCAGATCGACGTACCACGCCGAACCAGGAGCCAAGACCATGAACCGGATCGACGTCCAGGATCGATGAGTCGTCGATCCATATTTATTTTGGGTGTTGGATCGACGAANTCACAGTTTTCTGATGATGGGTGTAGATTGTTTCAACTTCCTGATCATGATAGTGACATTCAAACTTCAGAAGATGAAGCTATATATTACATATGTGAGTTTAAGCAGTAATGCAGTAACTTACGGATTTTTTTACGAGGCCGTGACCTTTGCCACTAGATCTAGGACACATAAGAACTTGCACCGACGAGTGCTTAAAGAAATGTCGAGTCTCCTCATCGCTTGTTTTCATCAGTCCTTGCTGCATACGACAAACAGCAGTCTCGTTAAAACACTAAGGCCATGATCAATGTTTGTGGCTTTTAAGATGGTTTTTTGGTTTTCAAATTTTTAGTTTTTGATTTTGCTATATAGATTTAGGTTTTTGTGTTCCGTGAGTTAAAAGTTACTAAAATAAACTCTCACAAAATTTTATAAAAAATACGAAAAATTATGGATAAAAAGTTGCACATGGATTTTTTCATTTTTTTTATTTATAAAAGTTAATATTTTAATAATTAAATTTATTTTAGTGATAGGTTTTAAAATGTTTTTATTAATATTAGTTATTTCGTAATTCCTTATATTAGATTTTAGATTCTAAACAAATTTTTTTATTAACTCTTAATAATTTCGACTAGTTGCTATTTTTTCAATTTTATCTCTTTTCATTTTTTTCCCCATTATATTAATGTCTAAAAGTAGCAATATTAGCAAAAAAATATGAATAAGAAAAAAAAAAACAATAAAACATAAATTTTGTTTTTTTCTCGAATTGGATAGTTTTTTTTTTTTTTTGAAAAGGCATTCATTAATATCTGGATAGTATTTTCAAAAATTAGTTTCCTTAAGTTTTAGAAAATCTGTTTTTCAAAAATATTGTTTGAATAAAAAAAGAGTGGTTTCTTAGATAAACAAAGACCAAAAACTCTGTTTCAAAAAAAAAAAAAACCAAAAACTATTTGAAAACCACAAACAATCAAAGGCTACACCTGCATATATCTTTCCTTTGGCTAAACAGAAATTTCCCTTGAATTAGCTAAAGGAGAAGCTTCAGATCCAAATCAAGTGACCATAGAACCCTTTTGGTCTATCCAAAAAATATCAATCAACTAAAACATAACATATTGTACAATTTACCGGACTATCATTTTACATGTTATGTTTATAGATTGCTCTATCCAAAATGTCAACCAAAATGTCAACCAACTATTACAGAACAGCTGCCAAAAAAAAAAAAAAATTAAAGATACTTACAGTCTTTTTTAACCCCGAAATGGTCCTTGAAGTTGGATCATCCCACACCAAAACCAACACTCTAACACCTTCTTGAGATTTGACTTTTAGCAAATCCCCTAACGTACCATCGGTCGGATCATTATTACGACGAACCAGCCTAACCGGATGGCAAACCGACCAACCAGTGATATAAATCAACCTCTGTGCCTGTCTGATCGCATCAGCCATATCCTCCCAGCACTTTCCATGTATATACTTCATCCCACCATCAAGATCTACACTCGGAAGAGTATCATCATCAACATGAGCATCCTGGTACAGAGTAACCGTACCGCCTTTCCTCAAAGGGAAGTATGTACCGGGAACTCCTATACACTCGTTACCAAAACCAACACCGGTTTGGTAAAGTCTCATCTTTTCCATTGGAGTGTATTGAATAGACAAACTCAACACAGCACCTTTTTTACAAGGCTTCCCACTACTGTTAAGTATAGGAAAACACCCTTCGATCTTGTTCCCCGAACACAACTCTTTGGTTGGGATTCCAACAGCTCCTATGGTCTTTGATCCGATAATGTCACTGTCTTTCACCACAAACTCGACTTCCGCATCACTATGAGCCACAAGTACATCGAAATGCTGCATCCACAGAGGATTCTCATCGTTGCTGATCACAAAAGTTTTGGCGATCTTAGCACCTGAGATAGAGACAATCACATAAGGATCACTTGTACTGTTCCTCCGGTACTTTCTTAACCGGTCCATGTTAGGAAGATGTTTAGCTTCCTTAACCCAAATGTCTAAGTTCCCATGTAACAACTCAACCCTCAAAAAAAATCAACTAAAAAAACCAAACAACAAAATAAAGAAAAAAAAAAAAAAAAAAAACAAATAAAGAAAATTTCAGTAGTTTGATTAAATCTTGAGCCAGAACACAAAAAAATGTTCAGTTCAGTGAGACCTTTGAGATAAAATGAAGGTTTGAAACTTGAAACTGAAGAATCAAGTAAGCTGTGAATCTAAGGTTTGGCTACCGTTGTTGAATAAATACAGAGGATTGTAGAATATTTAACAACAACGTAACACTTGATTAAAAAAGAATATATATTTTTATTTGTTTATATTTTGATAATTAAGTGTTTACAAGAAGATCAGACCAACATGGTGGGAGACTTCTTGAAGTATGCGAAACATTTGTCGTTTTTATAAAGCTAATAATCTCCGTCACTGTCCGATTACAATCTATCATCATTATCTACCGATTTAACTACCAATTACAGGTAGTCAGTAAAGTCGTCCCTATAGCTTCGAGAGGCTAGTTAAGAAATTAGGCTTGTTAATATATAAGCAAATGATTTTGACAATTAATTTTATTATTTCGAACAAACTTTTATATTTTTGGGTTATTAGAGATTTGTATTTTAGATATAAAAAATTATTAAAATTTGAGGGAAACTATGATGGATACCTATGAAAAATTTCATATTTAGTTTCTCACCGCCGTTGGTTTCTCTTTTCTACTGTATAATTATTAAAGTTTATTCTGTCTTTGCCTTTTTAATTAATTACACAAATAATATTTCTCTCTCTTCTTGATATTGCCGATGAAGAAAGAAGAAACCAGAAAGAAAAAGGAGAAAGAGGAAGAAGAAGGAGATAAAGAAGATTGTTTCAAAAAAAAGGAAAATAAAATAAAAATAACGTTAATGGTGATGGCGGCGATACACAAGATGACAGTGAGAGTGGTGACCACGACAGGGTGATGACGACGGTGATGGTGGTTACAATAACGACAACGGCGATGGCGACGGTGATGGTGGTGATGATGATGTTGATGATAACAAAAGGAGAAGAAGAATAAAGATAAAGGCAATTGATAACAAGGTTGGTAAGTGGTTTATCGATTTACTTTTGCATAAATTTGCTAAGTTAACTTAGTTAATAAATCAATAACTTATATTTTTATGTTACGATAACTGGGGTAACATGATAATTTTGCATGAGTAACTGATTTAACATGTATTTTATATTGATAACTGGTTTAACATGTATGAGAGATAACTGATTTAATATGTAACTTTCACAATATATAATTTTTTATGATATGATAACTAAGTTAACAAGATAATTTTCCATGAATAACTGGTTTAACATATAATTTATAAGGATAACTAGGTTAACATCTATTTTCACAATATGCTAACTTGTTTAACATGTTAACTACATAATTATAATGTAAGTGTGCATTATTTAACTTTCGATGAACTGTGTTTTCGGCTTGTGAACAGTGTTAACGGCGAATAGTGAACAGTGTTGTCGGAAATTAACGACGCCAACGTAGTTTTCATCTCAATGGCATTTTAAGTAATTATGTGAAATACTTAATACTTATTAATTTTTGTGTTGTCGGAGCTTTTACGGATTAATTTCTGTTTCTCTTTCATACTTACCTAATTTTAAATTATCTTTTCCTATTTACTTAATTAATTGGTCAACTGATGATATACACTTAAATCACTCTTGATTCTATAACTAAAAATAATAATTCATTTCACGTTAAGATTTGATGAACCCACATGCTTTAGACACAAAAATATCGTTTAGCCACCATAGTAAGCTAAAATTTATAATTATTTTGAACCCACATGCTTATTAGACAAATGTTTTTTTTTGCCATAAAGCCAACCACCCCATGGTCGTCATTCAGATGACGTCACGCTAAGTATATTTGTAATACTAAAATAATTATGTAGAGGAAACATTCATCGTTTTAATCAATGTAGCACGAAATCTTCTCTCGAGGTCCGCTTCCTGCTTCGGAATCGGAATCGGAATCAGAAGCTTTCAGAATCTTGCTTCCATAACGATTTCAAAAATATTTTTTTTAAACATGTTGGAAGCTTGTGTTTCCGTTTTGAAAGTTACGCTTCCATATTAAAAGCATTATCAATAAAAAAAAATATTATTTAATATTATTATTTTAATCAAGATGAGATATCAGAAATGAGATTATCTTGAAAAAGTTAAGTTGTATAAACTTTCTTTCGATAACAAATTTTTTTAAATGATTTTATTTGATGAAATTTAAAATATTGAGAATTAAAATAGTGTTTTGATCTTTTATTTTGATTATGTTGAATTAGGTAAAATATACTAATTAAATTTGAATTGTTTATAATAATTTATTAATATAATATAATGTTTAGTTTATATATATATATATATGCATACGATTCCAACACGTATCCGCTTTCTAATTTTTTTTAAAAAGCCGCTTCCGCGTACCCGCTTCTGATTCTATCCAGCTTATATTTTAGTATTACAAATATTTCCTCTACATAATTATTTTTAATTATCATTCAAAATGTTTGACTTAGTTTTTTAATAAGTAACTTCTCAGCGTTTTAGTATTAGAAATATTTAACATTCAAAATATTTCTTCTACATAATTGTTTTTAATTATCGTTGACAAAAAAAAAATTCATTATCATTCAAAATGTTTGACTTAGTTTAATTAATAACTAAAAATATTTTGAATGATAAATGTTTTTGTCATTCAAAATGTTTGACTTAGTTTTTTTTAATAACTAACACTATAAAGGTATCAAACCTGCGCTAAAACTATTTCTTCTACATAATTATTTTTAATTATCATTCAAAATGTTTGATTATTTTTTTTTTAATAAATAACTGCTTAGGAATGAAAACTTTTGGCCTGATGTTTGTATGGTACGTTATTCCAACATTTCCTTCTCTGGATCACTCGTTATGGAACCGTCTCAACCGGTGTCCAATCCCCAAGATATCGGTGTTGATATGACAGTGTTTGATAGAGTCTGGGAAGAGTTAATGCTCCGTACGGTCACAGCAGCTTCAAATGGATCATCATCGTTTGCGCAAAAGTACTTTGCAGCTGAGGTTGCTTCGTTGACAACTTTCCAAACCATGTACGCGATGATGCAGTGTACACCGGATGTTTCTTCAGGGGGTTGTGAGTATTGTTTGAGGAAAACTGTTAGTGACTATAAGTCATGTTGTCGCGGTCACATCGGTGGTGCTTATGTAAGACCGTTTTGTTTTATCCGGTGGGATTTGAATCCTTTTGCTGAAGCTTTTGATAATGTTACATTTCCACCGCCTCCATCACAGTCTTTACCTGAGCCACCGCTTTCTGTGATTCCAGCCGGCAAAGGTAAAACTCCTCCTTATGATGTTTCGTTACAAGAATCTGTTGAAACCAGAAATTGAATCACTCATTTGCAATGATTGCTTATGATTCCACGGTTTGTGCAGATGGAAAATCAATTTCGACAGGGACTATTGTGGCAATTGTTGTCCCTATCGTCGTTATCTTGGTATTGCTTGTTGTAGGATTCACGGTTTGCAGGAAAAGAATGTCATACCAAACAATTGGAGCTCAAGGTTGGTTCCTCTTCAAGTTTTTTTTTTTCTCATAGTTTTATGCAAAATAAATATTGGATGTTTTCATTTTCTTTGTGCAGGTGGTGACGAGATCACAACAACACACTCACTGCAATTCAGTTTTAAGACACTTGAAGCTGCAACAGATAACTTTTCGGACAGTAACATGATCGGCCGTGGTGGATTTGGTGAAGTTTACAGGGTAATAAGTTCTTTTCTCTGTGTGAAGTTGAATCACTACAACGTTTTAAGTAAGCGGATATGGTATTTGATTCACCATGCTTTTTGTAGGGAAGGCTTTCAACTGGAACTGAAGTAGCGGTGAAGAGGCTGTCGAAAACATCAGGACAAGGCGCGCAAGAGTTCAAGAACGAGGCTGTTCTTGTCACAAAGCTTCAGCACAGGAATCTGGTTAGAACTCTTGGATTTTGCTTGGAAGGAGAAGAAAAGATACTCGTCTACGAGTTTGTACCCAACAAGAGCCTCGACTATTTCCTCTTCGGTACGATATGATCGCTTAAATACTATTTAAGCTCTTGTTGTAGCTGATGATTCATATATATATATGCAATGTGCAGACCCTGCAAAGCAGAGCGAACTAGACTGGACAAGACGGTACAACATTATTAGAGGGACTGCTCGAGGGATTCTATATCTTCATCAAGATTCACGGCTTACAATCATACACCGTGATCTCAAAGCTAGTAACATTCTCTTAGATGCCGATATGAACCCCAAGATCGCAGATTTTGGCATGGCGAGGATTTTTGGAGTTGATCAATCTCAAGCCAACACAAGCAGAATCGCCGGAACATAGTAAACTTTTAATCTTAAAGCGACTACAAAAACTCTGTTTGGTGGTTGCTTGTAGGCTAAAAAAAATGTTTCTTTATGCTGTAGTGGCTACATGTCTCCAGAGTATGCAATGCGTGGACATTTCTCCATGAAGTCTGATGTCTACAGCTTTGGAATACTGATTCTGGAGATTATTAGTGGCAAAAAGAACACGAGCCTTTACCATATTGATGATTCTTATGGCAATTTGGCCACACATGTGAGTATGATCTTTCAAGTTACATGCGAGTATAATTAAGGCAAGGAATGTGAATTTAATCGACCATTTGTGTTAGGCTTGGAGGCTTTGGAGAAGCGAGTCTCCATTAAAACTAGTGGATCCGACGATAGGAGAGAGTTATGAGGCTAATGAGGCTATCAGATGCATCCATATCGCACTTTTATGTGTTCAAGAAGAACCTGAAGATCGTCCAATGTTGTCGGAGATCATCGTGATGCTCACTAGTACCACAGCCACATTACATGTGCCTCGAGCGCCTGGATTTTGCCTCCCAAGCAGGTTTGAATCGGACCCTAACGGTTTGGAGTCGTCTACCCGATCCACTAGCAGGTCTATTCCATGTTCTATCAATGATGAGACAGTTACAGAGTTAGATCCTCGTTGAAGAATGTGATGAGGCTACAAATATGTAGACAAGAACAAGAAGATGGTTTGAATCTTTTTCAGTAATAAGAATTATTTCAGACATAAAGGAGCATCATCTTCAAAGATGATATAAATTTGTGATAGATGATGGATCATCAACAGAACATGGAACAGTTTGATCCAACTCGGATTTATCAAGTGGGTCTCTCTTCAGGGTTTACTGTCAGAGCAACATAAGCTTTTACTCTCTTCAAGCTGATGACTCGAGCAGGGTTTTTTTCGTACTGTGGAATCTAACCGGAAATCAAAATTGGTTTGTATTATTTGACCGGTTTATATTTACTAAACCACTAAAATAGAAAACCAAAATTAGGGTTTGCTCAATCTGTCTCCCTCGCTCGCTCTTTTGTTAGGTATCGACTTTGTTTCGTTCCGCTGCATCTACGAATCGGGCATAATATTTGTGTTGGTCGCAGGATTGATGTTACTAGGGTTTCGTTTTAGTCTTTTAGATTTAAATTTGGGATTCTGATGTATGGATTTGTATGTATATTGAAAACGAATTTTCATGTTAATTTTGGTTTTCAAGTTCGTTTGTTGTCTTCTACGAAGGATTCAATCCTCTTAACTTTATGTTGCCGATAACATTTCACTACGTTTTTTCTTTTGTTTGATTTTCTGCGACTTTGATGTAGAAATAGTAACATAGCAGGGAATGTTCAGACCAAATCTGTCCATATTATTGGTGGAGGCAATTAGTCTTGTCGTCCTCTTGTTGGTGCATTTATGATTTATCTTTATTTTGACCAGCTTTTTTGAGGTTTGATGAAGTCAATTTTCGCCTTTTGAAGTTCCTTTTTTGGAGATTTTTCAATTTCCTTCTCACTTTTTTTTCAAATTCCTTGACGNTGTTGCAGTGGTTACATGTCTCCAGAGTATGCAATGCGTGGCCATTTCTCCATGAAATCTGATGTCTATAGCTTTGGTGTAATGATTCTGGAGATAATAAGTGGCAAAAAGATTAGCAGTTCCTACCACATTGATGATTCTTCTGGCAATCCAGTCACACATGTGAGTATGATCTTTCAAGTTACATTTGTGTATACGATTAAGCCTAAGGTTATTAATTTCATTGATCACTTGTATTAGGCTTGGAGGCTTTGGCGAAACGGATCATCATTAGAACTCGTGGATCCTACCATAGGAGAGAGTTATCAAAGCAATGAGGCTATTAGATGCATTCATATCGCACTGTTATGTATTCAAGAAGATCCTGCAGATCGTCCATTGTTACCGGCGATCATTGTGATGCTCACTAGTAGCACAACCACTTTACCTGTGCCTCGAGCGCCCGGATTTAACCTCCCAAGCAGGCGTGAACTAGACCCTGATGGCTTAGAGTCTACCCTATCCACAAGCAGGTCTAATACCGGTTCTATCAATGATGCATCAATTACAGTTTTAGATCCTCGTTGAAGAATGGTGTTTTCTTGATACTGTAACTGTAATGAATCTATGGAAAGTATATATCTTTATGTTCTCTTGTTCTTGTCCCTGTTTTACTTTATGAGATATAGAAACAGTGAATATATATGAGATATTTGTATTCATTTACAGACGTTCTACAACAAGAAACATGTTTTGAACAATAAGAATTGGTTCAGAGACAAGGTAACAACATCATTTTCAACGAGGATACAGATTGGTGATAGGTGCATTCATCATCAACAGAACACAAACAGTTTGATCTCTACTATGTAGAGGAAGAAGTGATCATCAGGGTAATAACAAGAGGAAGAAGACATGGTTTGGTTAACTTTTCACGCTTCAAGATCCTTCTCAAGAACAAGAATAATAGCCTCTCTCTGTCTCTGCTCCTGAGGTTGACTGTTAAGAAGAAAAGTCAAAGTAAAGTTGTCTTCATTAAATGTGAATTGATATATTGTTATCAAACAAAAAAAAATTGTTATCTAAAATATCAGAAACATGTTGCACTTGTTTTAAAAACAGTTTTTTTTTTGTTTGAATAATTTTTATGAACACAACAACTATTGATAGACAAAAGATTTGAAACAAAACATACATCACTTCTGTGACGATGACTGTTAAGAAGATAAGTCGTCATTGAAAATTAAATGAGAATTGATACATTTTTTTGACATTTTCATGAACATAATTATTGGAAGACAGAGATTGCTAGTGGTAGAACAAAACAGTACTATCCAAGTCTTGATAACTCATTCGACCAAAAAAAAAAAAAAGTCTTGATAACTCAAAACGGTTATTTTAGCATCGCAAGACCAGAATTTAATATCATTCGAAAAAGACATGTTCTGAAAATCATTTGCAAAATGTTCAGAATTCTTTATTTGAAAAAATTAGATTTATAAAAATTTTAAGCTATAGAAAAGTAATAAAACAAGGAAGAAAGTCGTATTTGATAAAGTTCGTGAACTGATGATAAAGTATATGATCATATGGAAAATTTCTGCAGAAAGAAACCGAACCCTTGTTTCCCATGGGCCATGTGTTGGAGGTAGGCTTCATCAAGACTCTGCCACAGATAGTGCTCTGGATAGCGGAAACTTTGTGTTGAGAGATGCCAACAACAGCGATCCAAAACACTACCTTTGGGAGAGTTATGATGAACCTACCGATACTTTACTCCCAAAGATGAAACTCCGATGGGATTCCCAAAAATGTACTCATGAATCAAATTCTGAGAAGCCTAGATAATCCGGTACATGGAGCACAGAACAAGATCCCAAAACTCGAATCTGTCAAAAGGTAGAAACTTTCGAAATGGGCATTTGCTAAAATCGAGAGCCAAGAGGAGAAAAGGGTTATGAGGTTGGTTTTAGTGACAGTCATTGTATTGGTTATATAAAGGCTGGGTTTGAGCTAAAGTCGTCTTGTGCCACTAACTTGTGTCTCTCTATCAATCTACTTCCCTACATGGCCATGTTCCGACTGCATTGGATCATTATGTATGGTCGGCAAACATAAAGAGACAATATGGTTGATAAAGAAAAAGAGAGATCCATAATAATAAATAGTACAGGTAAATAAAGTTCCATTGACAATTATTGATATATATATGCCCATAAAATAAAGTCTTAAGTTTTATTGGTCATAAAATAAGCTTTACCTGACTTAACTATACGGTTAATCAGATGTTAATAACGAAACCAACTTCGGTTTCAAACCCGAAACCCTAAACATAGGGTTGAAAGTTGGAAACCCTAGCATAGTTGTTTTTTTTACTCTGGTTTCTCGGCAGCTTCAGGATTGTCGTCAGCATTTGAGTCATTGGTCGTCTTCAAAGATTCGTCTGTCGCTTTTTTCTCAGCTTCACGAGGACTCGTCAAATTCTTCTCTACGTCCTCACTCTCTGTGCCTTGGGCAGGTTTTTCTGTGTCTATGGTCATGGTTGATACTTCATCCCTTGAGGCGTACCAGGAATGGCCACAGGCGATACACTCCAGCTATATGCAAAAACAGAAGCAGAATGTGATTATTATGGTCCATACAATATGCAGAGTAAAAACATTCCGATCCTATGTCATTTTGGTTTTAGCAAAGTCTATTTATCCAAGAATAGATGACGTAATATGGAAAAGCACAAGTACCTGATAGCGATCTCCGTGCCCAGCTTGGATGATGTCCCTCAGGCCAACTTTAATTTGACTGCATCTCGAACATCTTGCATCAGTCATCTGCATTCAGAACCAACACATGACATGGTCAAAGACATTCCCCGATTGAAATCCAACAAAGTGTAGGTAAAGCTTTGATTGTAAGAAATAAAAAAAACCTGCATTCGTTCCGCATCATCAGGCTCCTTCTTCTCTGTTTCCTCAGCAATTAGACCCTCCTGAATCCCAGAGAAAAACTAACTCTTTAGTCGTTTTAAAATTGTAAGATATACTCACTGATATTTGCTTACTATGGCACAGAACAAGATCAGAAGAAATCTGGGATGGAATCTATGTCAGTGAA
The DNA here is from genome assembly GCA_020283515.1 of Alliaria petiolata. Classification (NCBI taxonomy): domain Eukaryota; kingdom Viridiplantae; phylum Streptophyta; class Magnoliopsida; order Brassicales; family Brassicaceae; genus Alliaria; species Alliaria petiolata. The sequence continues at coordinate 151,729,566 of JAHZTW010000001.1, forward strand.
ATTGAGGAAGGGAGACTGAAGATGAAAAGGGGGAGGAGAATCTGTCTTAACCTTTAATTCAGTGGGTGACATGTTCAAAATCTTTGCAGGCTCTAACTCGCCATTGAGCAGTCGTCTAGCTAGCAGTGCAGTGTTCTTTAGACAAAACAAAAAGAGATTACTGTTGAATACTTACAAGAAATGGAAGAAGAGATGTTTCTAGCAAAATGAGAACCTCCACAAAATCTCTCTAATAGAGAAAAGCGTAATACTGTTCAAATGTGAAGCCAGTCTTCAACATTCATATACATTCAAATTTTGCCATCTTATATCAGAATGTCACATTTAATTAAGATCAGCTATCATGAATAAGGAGCATACGTGCACAAATAATCACATATAGTCGGAGAATCGAGAGCACAAAATAAGGAACATAACTAATGAAAGGCATGAATGCAGATTCTAACCTTGAGATTGAAAACCAGTGTCCTCATCTTTTGATTATATTTATGGTAATCCGATGCAAGAGAATCATGTGAAGCCTGCTCAAGAGCACACACCGGAGGAACAGCAGCATCTGGCCAGAGGAAATTCTCATCCTGTCAAGCAGTTTAAACAAAAGGGTTATTCCAGCAACTACTGAATTCTTGAAACATTTCACATTACCAGCATGTTATTTGGTCAATTTTGGTAGGAACAAATGTGAAAAAAATGTCTGTTTGAAAAGGGAGAATATTTGGAGTGTGATCAAAAGGATAGAGACGTTTACCTTTAATGGATTTTCCTGAGATCCATTTTCAGCCTTTGTATCTTTCTCATCCTGTTCAAGATGGGATCCATCTGAACCCACCTTTGCTTCATCGCCAGCACCTTTGTTCTCAGCGGTATAGCATATGTGCTGGACTGCTTCCAGAAGCTTCCCCAAACACTTGTCACGATGAGTATCACCTGTTAGCGAATCAAACTTCTCTAAGATCGAATGATACTCCGATGAAATAACCACACTTCCAGGGGTCTCAGGTTTTAGAAAGGCATCTTCCTCCTTTCTAACATCAACAGGAGCTATGTTCACTTTCCGGAAAGATCTTTTAGCCTTCAACAGATTCTCAAGATCAGCAGGCGCTTCCTCAGGTTCAAGGTCAGGAAGATCACCAATTCGCGACATAGTCTTTTCAACAAGAAGGTCGATTTCATGTTGTTTGGAGTCTTCATAGTCTTTGTCAGTCAGCTTCCACAGCTTCTTTTCAACAGTATCATAGACCTTCCGTACGATAAAACCAGGGTGGTTTTGGCGTTTTGGAAGCTGTTTATGGGCCGGGACAAAATACACCACGCATCTGTGCATCACAGATTCCGCTGGCACTTCATCACGATGGAAACTGTAGAACAACTCCCGTGTATCACTTGATTGCCAGTTTCCACCACCCTTTTTCTCTGCTTCCTCTGGACGATAAAACCACTGCCCCAGAATCATCATGCTCCCATCTTTTGTTTGGGTAATATCCTGCCAAAAAAAAAACAAGTCTTATATCGAAGCTGATGATACAACAAGAACTGGTAAGCATATACAAAATCTAGCACAACAGTACCTTAATAATCGCAACATATGGCTTTTGAGCTTTGTCCTCTGGAACCAACAGCACCGGATCCTCCTGTGCAAGAAAGGAATCTCAGAGAGGCTAGAAAAAAAATGGCCTCTACGGTCTCAAGCATTGATTCAACCAGACACTAAACATTCAGGTGCAAGAGAAAGCATAATGTAAAAGAAAATCTTCCAATCTCTAGGCAATGAGCAGGCAGAAATTGTAATCTAAACTCCAAAACCGAGAGAGAAACATTCCTCAGGCACTTCAATGAATATCCAGCAATTGACAACAACCATGAGAGTATAAGACCAGTTTATACAAATGTTTCCGTTTAAATACCATTAAAAAAAAACTTTTTCACCAGTATAGACCAAATCAACCTATAAACAGAACATCTATCGCAATTTCCTTCAAAATCCTAGATTTCAACGTCCACAACAATGTAATAAGAACAAGGTGCACTTGCAAACTCAATTAGCAAAAGATTCTCAATCAACCCTATGTACGTGATGAACCACCTTACCAAATCCCTAAATTTCACAACCCTCAATTCCAAATCTACAAATTTGATCAGAATAAACAGAGCATCTATCGCAATTTCCTTCAGAATCCTAGATTTCAATGTCCACAACAATGTAATAACAGCAAGTAATGGAACAAGGTGCACTTGCAGACTCAATAAGTAAAAAAAAAAAATCTCAATCAACCCTGTGTACGTGATGAACCACATTACCAAATCCCTAGATTTCATGAACATCAATTCCAAATCTAATTTGATCAGAACATGGAAGAACCCTCAAGCTCAAATTGATCACAAAAGCAGATCTCTAGAAACAACAATCCCGAGAGATAACACAAAACTCACCAGTTCGTATCTGTTGCCATCATACTCGAATTGCATGAAATGGGTTCTTCTCCCTTTGCCTTTGCCCGTAACCTTAACCGATTCGCCAACGGGGTTCGCGTCATCAGGCTTCTCCTCTTCTTCATCTCCTCCCTCCGGAGGCGTTTCCTCCTCCTTCTCCTCCTCCTCCTCCTCCTCTTTTTTCCCCCTTCTCTTCCTCTTCCTCTCCGCTTCCTTCTCTTCCGCATCGTCTTCCTCATCTTCGTACAGCTTCACCTTCTTACGCTTCCTCCGCTTCCCTTCCGTTGATTCCGCAGGGCTCCTCGAGTTCCTTCCCTTAGACCTCGTCACTGGTACATCGTCTTCATCGTCACTCGACACTTGAGCGAATCGCCGAGACACCACCATTTTTTCCTGTTGGAAGAAATCAGAGAAAATAGTAGTTAATTTATAAGAAAAATTTAGCCTTTTTTATATTCTGGTCTTCTTATGTTTCTTATGTAAATATGAGAGAAAATCAATCGCTCTGCTGTGTATATTCAACCCACCTTCTTTTTTACCATCTCATGAAATTTTTGTATCTCACCCCTCTCCCTAAACTCACAATTTATATAGGAAAATTAGTTTCTTGTTTTTCTTTATGGGATTTATGAGCATA
>JAHZTW010000001.1:151748534-151836003 GCA_020283515.1 Alliaria petiolata
AGGGATTTCCTAAGTCTTGTTAGGATAAGGAAATCCCTAGATTAAAGAGATCTTGTTAGAGAGTCTCTAGACCTTAAAACCCCCAAATCCAAGAAGAGAATTAAAATGAAGTACATGATGAAAACAAACCAAGTTTTTAGTCTCCAACTTCCTTAATCATCCCAACCTTAAATCTTAGGCGGTTTACTCACAAATCATGTTCTTATCTCCTTTAAACTTAAGTTTAGAGTTAAGGAACATGACCAATGAGGTTTATAAGAAAGATTGAAAATTAAATAAATACTTGTGGAAGATAATAAAATACAAGAATTATCAAAAGATTTAAACAAGAATTAAGAAGAAAGATTTGACTTTGGAATATCTTAAATATGAAATATCTATATATAAAATACGAATTTTTAAAGAACTAAATAAGAAAAACTATAAAATTCAAGAACAAGGGAAAGCTTACAAAAACGCTTAAGAAGACTTTGAAAAAGAGAATATAAAGACTTGATTGTTTACTTGATGAAAAACTGAATGAAAAACTGAATGATTATTACAAGCACACACACACTCCTTATATAGAGTTTTAAACATGGCTCTTGGCCTTAAAAGAGAGGTTAAGGGGCAAGAGACAAGGGGCAAGAGACAAGGGACAAGAGACAGAAAGTGTGTCTACCACTTTCACTAAAGCATAAAAACTTTTCTGGGTCAACTTCAGATGGTTCGAGTGGTTCAGTCGATCGGTCAGTCGATCTACTTCTGGATCGAGTCAGTTGGTCGATCTTTGACTCGATCAGTGTTTGGTTCGGGTGGTTCAGTCGATCGGTCAGTTGATCTTCTTTGGATCGGCTCAGTTTGGTCGATCGTGCGGTCGATCTATTCCTAGATCGAGTAGTTCTGCTCGATCTACCTCTCGATCTTGACTGAATCGACTGGCCTTGGTCGATCGTGCGGTCGATCTTTGCTCCTTTTCTTTTGTCCAAGTTTTCTTTTTGATTTCTGCCAACTTTTATGCTCTTCTTTCATCTTCTTGTTAATGCTCAGCACCCATCACAGTTTCAAGTACTCTAAACAGCCTGAAAAGGATGCAAATATGCAAGAAACCATGCAAATGCTAATGCAAAGTGTTCTAGGACTTAAAATGGTACAAATGATGCAAACTAGTCCATTATGAATGATGTAAGCATGAAAAACCTATTCTAAATGCAAGCTAAATATGCGAAATATATGAGTATATCATTGCTCGGGGGTTCTCTCAGAAGTATGGAGAAGATTATGAAGAGACATTCAGCCCTGTAGCTAAGATGACAACGGTACGCACTCTCTTATCTTTAGCTGCAAGTTTTGATTGGAAGTTATGGCAATTAGATGTGAAGAATGCGTTTCTATACGGAGAGCTTGATAAGGAAATCTTTATGGAGCAACCACTTGGTTTCATATCACGAGAGCATCTTGATTATGTCTGCAAGCTAAAGAAGGCTTTGTACGGGTTAAAACAAGCTCCACGAGCCTGGTATGGAAAGCTTGCTCAGTTTCTTCAGTTTTGCGGTTATGTGGCATCAAATTCTGATCTGAGTCTATTCTTTAAGAAGAATGTAGGAGTCCACGTGGTTGTTCTTCTTTACGTGGATGATATGATCATTACCGGAAATGATGATGCAGAAATTGCTCGTCTACAAGAGGATATGTCGATAAGGTTTTAGATGAAGAAGTTGGGTGAACTCAACAACTTTCTCGTTTTAGAGGTGGAAAGGGTAAATGATGGAATATTCATCGGCCAACAAAGCTATGCAAGAAGGATTGTTGAGAAGTTCGGGGTACATGAAGGAAAGACACGTTCTACTCCGATGGATGTTAACATAAAGCTTAAGCGCGATGAAGGGTCCTTACTACATGATCCTCGGCCTTATCGATCTCTTGTGGGAAGTCTTCTTTACTTAACCATTATAAGACCATACATTGCTTTCGCGGTAGGTCTTGTAAGTCGGTTTATGCATGCACCAAGGAAGCCGCATCTAGAAGCGGCAAAGAAAATATTGAAGTACGTGAAGACAACTCTTGACATGGGTCTGGTGTACAAGTACAATGCCAAGGTCTCTCTCTATGGCTTCACGGATGCTGATTTTGGTGGAGATCTTGATGATTGAAAATCAACTTCGGGCTATGTGTTCTTATGTGGGGGCACAAGTGTTTCATGGTGCAGCAAGAAGCAAGCAACGGTGTCGCTGTCTACCACTGAAGCGGAGTATAAAGCTTCGACACTCGCAGCCCAAGAGTGTATATGGCTTCGGAGGCTCCTTGAAGATTTGCTCGAGTCAATCAACAAGCCAGTTGCAATTTATGGAGATAATCAGAGTGCTATCAAGCTGGCTAATAATCCGGTGTTCCATGCTAGGACAAAGCATATTGAGTTAGAGCATCATTTCATAAGAGAGAAGGTGCTTGATGGAACAATTGAAGCCTTGGTAGTTCGAAGTGAGGATAATGTTGCGGATATCTTCACCAAGTCATTGCCAAAAGGCCAGTTCGAGTTACATCGCTCGAAGTTAGGTATGATTGACAAAATCAAGTTTAAGGGGGAGTATTGAAGTTAAACTTGATTTTGGGTTAAGCTTAATTTTTGGGTCCATGATAAAATATTATTAAACCCAAAGTTAAGCCCAAATTCTAGAATTCTTTAGAAACATCATTAAAATCTCATCTTCTCTAAGTGTTTCTAAAGAATTCTATTAGTAAATTAATTAGATATTTGTGTAGAAAATTCTAGAGATTAAAAGAATGTTTGTAAGATATTTGTATAGAAAACTCTAGAGATTAGAAGAAGTTGTACTAAGTGGAGCCTATAAATAGCCCACTCCTCTCTCATTTGTAAATATATAAGAAGTTGAACAATTAATAAAGTGTCTTCTTCATAAGTCTCTCTTAAGTGTTCTTCCTCTTTAAAAGTTTTCAAGTTTCCTTAAGTGATCTTCCATATTTTAAATTCATACTTGAAGGTTTTGTTTCTTTCGGATTTCTCGGGTATTACGGTCTTGGGCTAGTGCTAAGCACTATAAGGTGAGAGTTGTGTATTTCTCTCAACAATTTTATCCCTCTTATTCGACATACAACAACATAATCCTTTCTCATTTTTTTGACTAATAACCTCTTCTAGATTTTGCTCGTAAATCAAAATTCTCTTCATGGTTTTGGTTTGTTCTTTCTCATAGCACAACTGATTCTTCCCCTTCGTATCTCAAACTTTTTAATACCCAGATGTATAAAACTGCACTAAGAACCGTCTTCATTTTAATCCTCTTTGATCTTGATAGAATCGTAGCACCAATTTCACAAAGATTGTGCATACAATCACCACATATGAGAAGGTAAACATGGGAATCCCAGAATGTAAACTAATATATGTTGGAAGTCAATTGGCTATCAATCCAAGCACAAATCAAAAGCGAAGAAATCAACCTCTTGTCTTTCTCTAGGGACACCTTAGCCAGCGAGAACAAACAAATCCTAACGATTTAAAAGCCAAAAACCTAAGGGGGGAAATAGGCCAATTTTTATTTAGAGGATAAGATAAATTGAACCTTGTGTTAACCTTGTGTTCTGACTTAAGAACAATATATGCTCACTTGTGCTTAGCTGTTAATTTGCTGAAATTCTCAAGAGGTTTTGACCCAAAACGTCATTATTTACTGGCAACTATGTTTATAATTCAATCGCCTTTGTGATGTTACCAGTCTGTTTTACAATATCGTCAATATTTTTTCATTTTATGCTAGACATTCTCATCTATCAACTGTTTGTTTTACTAAACTGTTTGTTTCACTTGATTTCGTTTTATATACTATTGTGACCACTTACCTAACAACAACATAGTTTCGATGTTTGTCATGGTTTTTCCCACATTTTCTTTTATTATTTTATCGTCCAACTATACTCTTTCACATACACAAATTAGAAACAAAACTAACTACTTAGAGCATCAGTAATGCAGAACCCCTTATGGATTCTTAAGTTAAAAAAAAAAAAAAAAAAAATTGATGTGGCAAGAAAATATATTAGAATCGATTTTTGAAGAAGAATCTCTAGAATCGGTTCGTGACATCTTCTTCTACATATATATATATATTTTTTTTTTTTGAAAATTAATTTTCTCTCTTCTCTCTTAATATTAAAATATATTTAAGAACCCAACATAAAGATCTGCATTACTGATGCACTTACAATAAACCATTACTAATTGACTGGAAAGCCATGATGGACTAAAGGTTTAATACAACAGATAAAGCTAATGTCTGCGAATGAACATCATACTCAATAGGATATTGAACCCACTCTTCTTATGCAAACCATGATTAGCATGAGGAGTTGAATTCGCTTATGTGGTTTCCTCAACCTTTTCTTGTCTCTGGTTACCAATTTAGTTTCACTTGTTAAGAGCATCCACCGTTTGTGATTACAAAAATTACCCGTTAGAGTTTTCTTCTAGATATGTATCCGTCGCAGATACTCGGATCAAATTACCAAGAATGATATCATTCAAGATACAGAGTCGAAGTTTATTGGTTCAAATGATTCACAACCACCACATGCCAATTTAAATAAATATGTATGGAGATTCTATTTATATCTTAACTAAGAGAAAACAAAGACTTACCTAAAGATCCTTGCAGGAACAATGTTGTCCGACCCTGTGTCTGTTTTTCAAATCCTGTTATTCCTGCATAATCATAGGAAGGTCGGTGCAACTCTTTGAAAAAAATTATTATGTCAACAATACATATAAAAGACGTGACCGAAGGAAGATTATACCAAAATTATTAGAGAGATTTATGTAAATATAGTATAAGTGTATGCTATATCTCGTATTATGTTAATATTCCTTTTAGGATAGATTCATATCTAGGGTAAACCCTAAGTCTTGTACATGTATATAAACTCTTTCATATGGAATAAGAAAGCAAGACATTCTCTTCTCTCTTTGTCAAAAATAAGAAAAACGATAACCCTATGAATCTATGATCATTTTTTTTTTGGTCGTTACGGGAACTATCTCCATGTGTAATCGATAACAGAGGTGGTTCAGCTGGATAGCCGATGAAAATAGATATATAATGGATTGCTTTGCATACCGCTTTTTTTNTTTTCAAATCCTGTTATTCCTGCATAATCATAGGAAGGTCGGTGCAACTCTTTGAAAAAAATTATTATGTCAACAATACATATAAAAGACGTGACCGAAGGAAGATTATACCAAAATAAGAAAAACGATAACCCTATGATCATTTTTTTGGTCGTTACGGGAACTATCTCCATGTGTAATCGATAACAGAGGTGGTTCAGCTGGATAGCCGATGAAAATAGATATATAATGGATTGCTTTGCATACCGCTTTTTTTTCTTATGATCTCGATGGTTTTCCAATGATTCCCCACGGTTACCTTCAACATAAAAACCCTAAATCACAATCAGGCATTACAAAATAAAAAATGCTGAAGGAGAGGCAAAATATTTGACGATGAGAGTCTGCAGTAATAGTGGAGCAATAGACGGCCAATTTTTATAGCCTTCCTTAAGAGCGGTTACCAAAATTAGGGGTGTGACTATTAAAATTGTTTATTTAAAAGCAATAATTGTGTGGGGACTGTTATATGAGGGGAGAAAGACAAATCGTCGTCTCTGAAGACATATGGTTGTTGTTAGTGGGCTTAAAATGGGCCATACAAAGCAAATATGTAAATGAATTTCTTTCCACTGACCCTATTAGATCGAATCGTGTAAACGTGGGTAGAAGAATTCTCTTGGCTCAGGGAAAGTGATGACGTGGTAATCATATAGAACTTAACGCATCCGCATTGGTGAGAACCCCTATAAGATTTTCAAACAAAAAAAAATTATTATTTTAACATAATTACATTTTAAAATTAAATTTTAATATAAATAAAAACTTTGAGCCAATGAATAAGAGACAAATATGATTTAGAGTTCTCACTTCTCTCTCATGGGTATCTCAAATAAAAAAATTATTATTTTAACACAATTACATTTTAAAATTAAATTTTAATCTAAATAAAAACTTTGAGCCAATAAATAAGAGACAAGTGTGATTTAGGTTCTCACTTCTATCTCATGAGTATTTCAAATAAGAACTTCATCTCATTTCTCTATCTTCCTTTTTTTTTTTACCAATATTTTATTGTTGAGAACCGTATTGAGATACCCCCAATGTAGATGCTCTTACTAAAAAAACTGATGTGAAACCTCTTAGGAGCCTTAAATAGAAACTTTTATAAGTACTAGGAGAGAATCCGCGCTAATGCTCGGATTTGTTTTATTTTGTGAATACTTAATATATTTTTAGATTTTCATTTCAGCTATCAATACTTAATATGTTTTTAGATTTTATTATGACCTAGTAATTTGTAGAAGAGAACATGTGTTACTGCGCAGGATTTTGTTTTAGTTTGTGTTATAAATGACATGTTTTTATACGTTTATTTTTATTATCAATTTTTTCTTGCATTTTCTAAACATTTGTTATTTTGTTCGTTTTTTTCTAAATCATTATTCTATTCTTTTTCATACATCATTTTATAGTTATTGACTTATTCCTCATGCTCTTTTCATTCATTCAAATCCCAATATTATAATAATTTTTTCACTTTTTTGATTTACTATTTTGAGTTTTCTTTTCTTTCCACATATATTTCATTGATTTTATATTTTCCATGTTTTTAAAATTTGTATACTTTTTTTGTCTCTGTTTTTCCTTTTCTTTATTTTTTTCGTACTCTTCTCTCTATTTTTGATAATTGGTTATTTCATTAATTAAATATTAAGTATCTTTTTATGTTCTATAGTTTTAAAGTCCTAATTTTTCTTCTTAAATTGTTTAAAGCATTTTTACCTATTATTTTCATTTTATCTCATAATTTGGTTTTTTTTACTTGTATTAATATTTAGTTATCTTCGTTAGTTCATCTGTTAGTTCGGAGATGCCTATTAAATCACGCAAAAACATGAAAGTAAGCATTTATATCTTGTATTATATAATATGTATATGTTTATGATTTTTTTAAAATTAAATATGATATTTATTTATTTTATGTTTATGTTTTAATAAGTTTTTAAATTTAACAATCATGCAAAAACCTGAAAATATGCAGTTAAATCTTGTATTATAATATATATATATATATGTTTATAATTAAAATTAAGTATTATTTTTATTTATTTTATGTTTATGTTTATGTTTTAAAAATATTTTTAATAGTCAAATGCAAATTAAATGGTTTCAAATTATAGTTAATGGTGTAATATTTATTTGTTTTATCTAAAGGTTTTTGTAAAAAAATATTTGAGGTGAACTAATGATGGGAAGCTGATGTGTTAGCACTGAATTTGAGGTGAACTAATGATGGTCCTTCATCTTATATAGTATATATATATATAGCTTCTTAATTAGCTTATGCAAATCTTTTAGCGGTATGTATAAATTTGGATGGAATTTTAGGCGTCATTGCTAAAAAAACAACAATGAGACACCCATACAAAAAATTACATGGTAATGTATCTGAAATGTCAATTACATTTTAGAAACACAAAGAAACATAGAAAATAGTGATATTTCAGTGTCTATCATTTATATAATGCATCCATTGTTGTTTAACTTAAGAAAGTTAACTGTGGTGGATTAAAACTTTCATCGATTAGTTTTTTTTGACGACAATCATTTATATAAAGCGCTTTAAAAATTATAAAAATGTTTCTACAGTCGCGATAATGATGACTCAATATTATTTTGTCGTTTAACATTCACCGATTTTATTATAATGACATACGTGTCACATATTAAGTTATTACACTATATAAGAACATCTCGAACCTACCCTCAAATTTTTAAATTTTGAAGTTTTTTGTTTTCCAACCCACCCTTTAATTCTCAAATTTTGAGGTTTTGAATAGTAGATCCTCAAATTTGAGGTTTCACTATTCAAAACCTCAAACCACTTTTTATTTTTCATTCTAGTCCTTTTAATTTATATATCTTACAAATAATCTTAATAATTTATTCTATTTTCATACATTTCATAAATATTTTTAATATATTTTTAAAAATTTAATTATCAAGTATTAAATCAAATAAATACACTATTTTTTATAAACTAATAATATAGAATAAATATTATACACACACAAAAAATTCACAAAATAATAATATAACATTTTTTAAATTAAAATTAAGATTACACTACAATAATAAATATTATACATAAAAATTAAATTACAAATATTATCTTGTAATATTTTTTTTTAAGTATCTTATGTAATATTTTATTGAATGTATGTTTTATATTTACTTATGAAAATTTTATCCTTATAATTAATTATTATTAATATTGAGGACTATAATGTAAAATTTCAGTTTTTTTAAAGATAGATTTGAGATTTTACCATTGGAACAATGGACCCTCAAATCTTTATTTTGAGGATATGCTACCCTCAAAACGAGATTTGTGGTTAGAGATGCTATAAAGGGATCAAACCCCATTGTAATTCATACATGCATACCTACCCCAAAAGAAATAAATCACTTCCATCTCTCCTTATTACACTCTCTCTCTATCTCTTATATATATCTCACGAGATCTGTTATAATTTATAACACGTTATCACCACGGCCGTCTCTCGGTCTATCTATATACCAGATCCGTCTGTGTACTACAAAGGTGAGACTTATTTGTGTTCAGTTTATTTTAAATTTTATTATTTACGGGAAGATAGGCTCTGTCTTCCCCGATTATTTGTTATGTCGGGATGATAGGCTTTGCCTTCTCCGAACCGATCGTTATGATAGACGCTGCCTTCACGATCGAAAAAAAATGATCACATGGTAGACTATGTCTCCTCAGATCATATTTACGGAGTGGAAGGATAACACCTCCTCCTTATTTAATTTATGTCTATGCACTTGATTTATTTATGGAGTGGAAGGTTAAAACCCCCATCTTTGTTTATTTATTATGGAGTGGTAGTTTTAAAAACTCATCCGCAAGCAATTGAATGGTAGGCTCTCCCTCCTCATATTGCTTTAAATTATTGTCTTTTATTATGCCGTTATTATGCCCAAATTTTTATAAATAATTTTTTATTAAATTAAATGGGTTAAGTTTTGTTATTCAGTTATAATGTCAAATTTGTCAAAGCTCGAAATCGCCGCCCTTGACTTGTGTAGAAAGATTTATATGTCTTGGGCGGTAGGTGCAAAGTTGCATCTAAAGGAAAATGGTCTCTTGAGCACTATCGATAAGTCGATAGAGACATCAGATGAGGCTAAGGCAAAATCCATGATCTTTTTACGCCGCCATATCCATGATGGTTTAAAAGATGAATACATCACGAAAGAAGATCCGGTAGATCTTTGGCTGTCGCTTAAGAGTCGGTTTGATCACCAGAGGTATGTGATCTTATCGAAAGCGAGGCACGAGTGGTTGAATCTCTGGTTCCAGGATTACAAAAGCGTGAGTGAATATAATTCCGCCTTGTTCGGAATCACCTCCAGGATGACGTTGTGTGGAGAATATATCAGTGAATATGATATGTTAGAGAAAACTCTCTCCACTTTTCATCCTGCAAATGTAATCCTGCAGCAGCAATACTGGACAAGAGAATTCACCTTGTACTCGGAGTTGATGCAAATCCTCCTTGTAGCTAAACAGAATAATCAACTCGTGATGTTGAACCATCACACTCGTCTAACTAGATCTATGTCATTCCCTGAAGTTAATGCTGCGTCATCCAGTCAAACTGATAGGAAGCCACGACGTGAACGCAGACGCGATAGAAGCCGCGGTCGCGCTCGAGGGCGTGGACGAGGAAGGGAAAGCGATGATGGTCGAGGTGTTAAAAGACAAGGTGAAAACCCTTGCTTCAGATGCGGCATGAAAGGACATTGGGTACGCACGTGTCGTATGCCAAATCATTTAGTCGATCTGTACGCAGAATCACAAAACACCAAAGAAAAGGATTCAGAGACCAACTTCATCTTGGATGAAGCTGGAACTTCCTTTGATGGCTTAAGTGATGAAACTCATCTTGATGTTGCTGATTTTCTTGTTGATCATGAAGCATCAACGGAGTCATAGAAACTTAAATCTATAATAGTGTCTCTTTGAAAGACACCAAGAATAACGAACACTTAATCCGGCTTTTAGTATGTATGATATACTTTTTCCGTTTTGGTAAAAGTTTTTTTTGTGATATATATTAACCTTATGATGTAATATATTAACCTCTTTATAAGTTGATATTTTTGGTTAATTACTGCATCTCTTAGAAGTATTGTGACCCATAAGATGTCACAATTTGAGATTCAGGATGGAGATACATGTCTAGCAGACAGTGCTACGACACATACAATCCTTTGGGATAAAAAGTATTTCTCATGTCTTAAAATGAAAGTCTCCGCCGGATGCGTGAGTACTATAACCGATATTGCAAAGATTATACTAGGCTCCAGAAGAGCGAGTTTTTCAATGGCAAGGGGTACAGAGTTTGTAGTGCAAGATTCATTATACTCCCCCGAGTTTAAGCGGAACTTATTAAGTTTCTGAGATATCCGGAGAAATAGATATCATATTGAGACTATTAATAAGAATAGCATTGAATATCTTTTCATTACAAAGGAGAGGAAACATCAGTTGGAAGAATTACCAATGATGTCCTCCGGATTATATTGCACAAAGATAACCATGGATGAATCACATGTTGCGGTAAACCAGAAGTTTACCAGCACTTTTAGAGTGTGTCATGAAAGGTTATACCACTCTGGTTTAGTCATGATGAGAAGGATTGTGCAAAATTCGAGTGGCCACCCATTGAAAAACCAAAAAAAAATTCAATCGGGGGAGTTTTCATGTAAGGCATGTTCTCAAGGAAAAATCATATGTTCTCAAGGAAAACTCATAAGTAGGCCCTCGCCAGCCAAAGTTAGGAATGAATCCCCTGTATTTCTAGAAAGAATACATGGTGATATATGTGGGCCGATTCACCCACTGTGCGGGCCATTTAGATATTTCATGGTATTGATTGACGCATCTAGCAGATGATCACATGTGTGTCTTTTGACCACAAGAAATATGGCTTTCGCAAGATTCATTGCCCAAATAATCAGGTTGAGAGCGCATTTCCCTGATTGTGCCATAAAGAAAGTCAGGCTTGATAACGCTGGTGAGTTCACTTCAGCGGCCTTTAATGACTATTGTATGTCTTTGGGAATCGATGTTGAGCATCCGGTTCCGCACGTACATACACAAAATGGCATGGCTGAGTCTTTGATTAAACGGTTGCAGTTGATTGCAAGACCGTTAATCTTGAGAACAAAGCTTCCAATCACTGTGTGGGGACATGCTATATTGCATGCTGGGGCATTGGTCCAGGTAAGGCCAAGTGCATATAATGAATATTCCCCCATACAGTTAGCGTTTGGCCATAAGCCAGATGTTTCCCATCTTCGTGTGTTTGGGTGTGCGGTCTATGTCCCTATAGCGCCACCCCAAAGAACAAAAATGGGACCACAGAGAAGATTGGGAATTTATGTCGGGTATTCGTCACCAAGTATAATTAGGTATCTTGAACCGGTAACTGGTGATATGTTCACGGCACGGTTTGCCGATTGCCACTTTGATGAAAGTGAATTCCCTGCGTTAGGGGGAGGATTGAGAGAATCACCAAATGATATCACCTGGTGTATACACTCTTTGGCTTATCTTGATCCTCCTACTAATCAACGCGAGGTGGAAGTTCAGAAAATTATACATATGCAAAGTTTGGCAAACCAGTTACCTGATGCATTCACAGATACGAGGAGGGTGACGAAGTCTCATATCCCCACAGCTAATGCTCCATCAAGAGTAAATATTCCTGAAGAACATATTGATGTAAGTAGAGCAAATGAACCGAGGGTTCAGCTGAAGCGCGGGAGGCCTATGGGATCCAAAGATAGAAATCCCCGACAAAGAAAGAAATTGGGAGTAAAGGTTTCGGAAGAACCACATAAAGCCAAATGTCCGGAAGACATTTGTGTCAAATGTCCTAAAGACATTTGTGAAAAGGTTCCTGAAGAACCAAGTAAAGATATATGTCCGGAAGACATATATGAACCGGTTCCAGAAGAACCTGGTAAAGAGATTCGTCCTGAAGACGAATCTGGAACAGAAAAATATGAGATTTCCATCTCCTTCGCCCAAAGTGGAAAATTATGGGCTAGAAGTGAAATAGAGGATGATGATGGAATGTTCTCTTTTTCTGTGTCCAATGAGATCGATCATGAAAATGATGATCTAGATCCAAGTTCCGTGTCAGAGTGCCAGAGAAGGCCTAACTGGGATAAATGGCAAGTGGCCATGAGGAATGAAATATTCTCCCGTAATAAACGGAACGTATTCGGACCGATAGCTGTTACACCTCAAGATGTAATGTCGGTCGGATACAAATGGGTCTTTGTAAGAAAGAGAAATGAGAAAAATGAGGTCACGAGGTATAAAACTCGCCTTGTGGCGCAAGGTTTTTCTCAAAGACCGGGAATAAAAGAAACATATTCCCCAATCACATTCAGGTACTTAATAAGTCTAACGGCCCTAAGAATTTAGAGACGTACCTGATGGATGTTGTGACTGCATATCTATATGATTCACTTGATAGTGACATATACATAAAAATTCCTGAAGGATTTAAGATCCCTGAAGGGTCAAAGATGCCTAAAGCATCTAAAGAGCTATGTTCGGTCAAACTACAACGATCACTTTACGGATTAAAGCAATCCGGACGCATGTGGTATAATCGCTTAAGTGAGTACTTGTTGAGTAAAGGTTATGTCAACAATGCGATATGCCCATATGTGTTTATTAAGAAATCCGCATTAGGATTTGTGATCATTGCTGTGTTTGTTGATGACCTGAATATGATTGGAACTCAAGAGGAGATTGATGATGCAAGAACTCACATGAAAGATGAGTTCGAGATGAAAGATCTTGGAAAGAAAAAGTTTTGTCTTGGGCTCCAGATAGAGCATTTGCAAGATGAAATATTTGTGCATCAATCAAATTACACCAGAAGGGTGTTGAGACGCTTTAGTATGGATAAAGCGACTCCTTTGAGTACTCCAATGGTCAATAGACCACTCGATGTTGACAATGATCCATTTCAGCCTTGTGAAGGTAATGAAGAAATATTAGGTCCTGAAGTGCCTTATATGAGCGCTATAGGTGGACTTTTATATCTTGCAAATTATACTAGAGCAGATATAGCTTTTGCTACTAACTTACTTGCAAGGTATAGTTCATCACCGACGCGCAAGCATTGGAATGGAATAAATCATATATTCCGTTATCTTTAAGGTTCGATTAATTTTGGATTATATTATTCTAGAAACCCCGAGGTTGGTCTAGTTGGTTTTGCACATGCAGGATATATATCTGATCTGCATAAAGCTCGATCGCAAACTGTATACATTTTCACATTTGGTGGAACGGCGATCTCTTAGCGATCCCAGAAGCAAACTTTGGTCGCCACTTCTTCAAATTATGCGGAGATTATTGCGCTTCATGAAGCATGCAGAGAATGTGTATGGTTAAGATTCATAGCTCATCATATACAAGAAGCAAGCAGAATAATCATAGATAAAGAACCAACAAAAGTGTTTGAAGACAGTGCTGTTTGTGTCGCTTAAATTAAAGAAGGTTATATCAAGAGCGATAGAACGAAGCATATTCCTCCAAGATTTTTTTCTTATACTCAAGAGTTCGAGAAAAATAAAAAGGTGGATATTCAGTATGTTCGCTCAAGTGACAACGCAGCTGATCTCTTCACAAAGGCGCTTCCTACTACAACATTCAAGAAGCATGTTCATAGTATTGGAATACGGCATCTACGAGATTTGTGAAGAGAAGATGAGATCCATCATTTCCAGGTGGAATTTGTTGTTGTTGTATTCTTTTCCTTTGCCATGGTTTTTATTCTACTAAATTTTTCTATGTAAAGGTTTTTAATTTTTCTTTGTCATGGTTTTTATCCCAAATAGAATTTTCCATGATAAAAATTTTAACGAAACAGTACTTTAATACGGTATTGATGTTGAGCAAAGGGAAAGTGGTGCGATAATGATGACTCGATATCATTTTGTCATTTAACATTCACCGATTTTATTATAATGTCATACGTGTCACATAATTAAGTAAGTTATTACACTATATAAAGGGATGTAATTCATACATGCATACGTACCCCAAAAAAAAAATCACTTCCATCTCTCCTTATTACACTCTCTCTCTCTTATATTTATCTCACGAGATCCGTTATAATTTATAACATCCACATACTTAGCGAGTTGACTTATGTATCAAATGCTTGACTCTAACTGCTTAGGAAAATGCATCCTCACTTTCATCCCACCATAGTGATAATGCATCCTCACTTTCATCGATTTGTTTTTTTTTTTGACGACTGTCATTTATATAAAGCGCTTTAAAAATTATAAAAATGTTTCCAGATACTTAGCGAGTTGACTTATGTGTGAAATGCTTGACTCTTAACTGCTTGGGAAAATTCTAAACCAGCATGTATACTGTTTTGACTGAATCAACGCTCCAAATGTCACGGTGAAATCAAATTAGGATCTATATATAGTTCATTCCAAAGTTAGGAAACAAGTATCCGATTCACCAATATAAAATCTATTGAGAAAAACATGTGCCCGAACAATTTCTTGCCAATCCTCTGTTTTCTTCTCGTCTTTACCTTCGGCTTCGTCTCTGCACAACATATATGTGGGGACACACAGTTTTTCAGACCAAACGATACTTACGATACAAACCGTCGTCTAATTCTCTCAACTCTTGCTTCCAACGTCAGTTCTCGAGATGGCTACTACAACGTCTCTGTCGGTGAAGGCCTTGGAAGGATCTATGCGTTAGGCCTCTGTATCCCAGGGACTGATCCAAAGGTATGTTCCGATTGTATCGAACCTGCGTCCGGCGGTTTATTAAAAAAATGTCCCAATCAGACCGACGCATGGCACTGGAGGAACAACACGACGCTCTGTTTCGTTCGGTACTCTAACCGCGAGTTCTTCAACTCCATCGATCTAGACCCGAAACATGTAGAATTTTCACCTAGGAATGTCACAGGGAATATTACAGAGTATGACAGAACATGGGACGATTTCATGACGCGTATGATATCAGCAGCTTCGGCCTCAACTCCAGGGTCGCTTGCAGGCAGACATTATACAGCGAATATAGCTCCTTTGCCCGGTTTCAGGAAAATATACGCATTGATGCAGTGTATTCCGGGGATTTCTATGGTGGGTTGTGAGGCTTGTCTTCAAGCAAATCTTCGTACTTACAACACTTGTTGCGGTTGGAAGCAAGGGGCTAAGATAAGGAGACCTGTTTGCTTTTTCCGGTTTGATCCTTATCCGTATTTCGATGCTTTCGATAACATAACATCGCCCCCTCCTCCTCAAAGCTCTAAAGATTCTCAAGAATCTCAGCCCACAACATCACCTTCTCCTCCTCCTCCTCCAGATGGCAAAACGATTTCTACAGGAGTTATAGTGGCGATTGTTGTATCAGTGGTCATATTCTTGGCGCTGTTAGCTTTAGGATTGATTGCTTTGAAGAGAAGACAATCATACAAAGCACTAAAGCTTGAAAGTGAGCTGCTTTTTACCTTTTTTCATTTCGAAACAGAGTATACATATAAATTCTCATAACACCATAAATCATTGTTGCAGCTAACGATGATATTACAAGTCCACAGTCACTGCAAATTGATTTCAAGATAATTGAAGCTGCAACTGATAATTTTTCGGGGAACAACAAAGTCGGTCAAGGTGGATTTGGTGAAGTTTACAAGGTATATTTAAGCTCTGTATGTATCTATGACTTCTTGATTTATTTCATGGAAGCTAAGAAGCGATTCATTTGTATATTTATAGGGAACCTTACCGAATGGAACTGAAGTTGCGGTGAAGCGACTATCGAGAAATTCAGGACAAGGCACACAAGAGTTCAAGAACGAAGTTGTGCTTGTGGCGAAGCTTCAACATAGGAATCTTGTTAGGCTTCTTGGGTGTTGCGTGGAAGGAGATGAACAAATACTTGTCTACGAGTTTGTTCCTAACAAGAGTCTTGATTATTTCCTCTTCGGTTTGTTTCTTATCCATACTTTTCTTGGTGTTCTTGCTTTCATTTTGAAACCTAGACTCGTTGTTAATATCGTATCGAAATTCACAGACTCAGCAAAGCGACGACAGCTTGATTGGACAAGACGGTACTATATAATTGGAGGGATTGCTCGAGGGGTTCTCTATCTTCATCAAGATTCACGGCTCACAATCATACACCGTGATCTCAAAGCTAGCAACGTTCTTCTAGATGATGACATGAACCCGAAAATAGCGGATTTTGGCATGGCAAGGATCTTCGGGATGGAGCAGACTCGAGCCAATACTAGCAAGATAGCTGGAACCTTGTAAGTGATTTTTACTCTAATGAAACCTTTTGGTCGTCACTCTACAAACATAACTCTTAGTTTGGCTTCTTGTTTTCCAGCGGTTACATGGCTCCTGAGTATGCCATGCACGGTCAATTCTCTATGAAATCTGATGTCTACAGCTTTGGAGTCTTGGTTCTTGAAATCATAAGTGGCATGAGGAATAGTAGCTTCAACCAAACAGATAGATCTGCTGGCAATTTAGTCACACATGTTAGTATTTTTGGTCTCTTTTTTTTACCGATATGATTAAAGATTATCGACTCTTTATTGATAGAATTAGCATATGTTGATGTTAGGCTTGGATATTATGGAGAAAAGGCTCGGCTTTAGAACTCTTGGACCCGACTTTCGGGGAGAATTATCAGAGCGATGAAGTTACAAGATGCATTCATATCGCACTTTTATGTGTTCAAGAAGATCCTGAAGATCGTCCTATGATGTCTACAATCATCTTACTGCTCACTAGCACCACAATCACTTTACAAGTGCCTCGTTCACCTGGATTCTTCTTCCAAAGTGCCCGCGACCGAGATTCAGAAGCTGAGGGTAGCCATTCGTTTGGAAAACCGGTTCCTTGTTCTACCAATGATGCGTCCATTACAGATATGGAACCTCGTTGAAGATGATATAATGTTCTTCCATTGAGTTTGATGATGCCTTCACTAGTTTTGTGTGTGTTGTTCTAATGATTATTTTATTGATGGAATGAAAACAGAGGGATTTTTTGGTTTGTCTATAGCCATGACTCAACCGGTGCTATTTAAATCCCAAAAGCAGAGCTACTTTATTAATTATTTTAGCTGCGTCCTCCAAATTTAAATGTTGCTATGGGGATTGGGAATTTGGATTCAGGTCAATCTTTGATCCTTAGTCTCGTTTTGCTTCTACTTAGTGTCCATATATTGTTTATAGTTTTTGCCACCTGCGATTGGGGAAAGCTAGAGAAGGATAAGGTCAGTAGATTCATCCATATCGGATTATCATGCGTTCAAGAAAATCCTTCCTTGTAGCTCAAGCAACTCCGGTTTCCAAATTCTATGCCAAAAATTGGAGATTCAATCACTAGAGTCACTCCTCGTTGAAACTCTTGCTTATGCATTATGTATGTAGTTTAGCACAAGTCCGTACGATATTCCTTCTAGCACAAGCAACTCCGGTTTCCAATGGTTCTGAGCGTAACAAAGCTAAGAGATCATCAGATACTACTGAAAAGACTAGAAAGAAGAAAGTTGTTGCTCCCGGTGATGATGTTTCTGATATGGAATACTTCAAGAGTAGGACAAAGAAAAATCTGTCGGATTTGGACAGCGATAGTGATGATCAACATGAAGATGGTGATGCTGATCTTGCGGACGCAGACGGTCATGATGATGATCATATTCGTGTTTTTCCCATTGATGAAGCTGGCGGATTTGATAATCTCTACATTAAATGATCCGATTATTTCCTACTTTAGAGTTGTGTATAAATACATTTTTGTTGTTGTCTCGGTTTAACTTCCTTTTTTGGAGTATTTTAATGTAATCTCTTCATTAAATGATCCGATTATTTCCTTATTCTCCAATTAATATAGCCGTTAGGAATTGTCACAACGCGTATATATTTTTGTAGAAAGAAAGTAGGGGAAATTGATTAATTTCCTTTTTCGTGAAAGGAAAATCTATAATTTACTTAAACCATGAACAATAGTGGTTCTTAAGTAGGTTTTTAAAATAAAAAAAATATTAAAATTTGATGAATAGTGAATACTTGATTCTTAATTAAGAACCAATTTTTAGTTCCTTTTTCGTTTCTCTCTCTTACCATTTTCTCTCTCTCTTTTCTTTTATAATTAAATATTAACTAAGAACCAATTCTTAAGTTTTTAACATTGCACATGCTCACTGTAAATATTAACCGAACGGTTTTATTGTCAGGTTCTGACTTTTTTTTTCTTCTTCTCAGTACCCTAATCATCATTACAAGAAAATTAATTTGCGAAAGAAGAAAATGGCTAATAAGAAAATCCTGGGAATTAAACGGCGGCCTTTGAAGAAGATGAAGAAAAAGGAAATCAATCCTCCGGCCGCCGCCGCCGCCGCCGTAACCAACGACGGAGGAAGCAATTCGTCTTCGTTGTGGGTCAAAACGCGATTATTTGGAACAGGAGGTTACGGTTCTGTTTATCTAGCGACGAGTAAAAACGACAAGGAGAAAACAGAGAGGGCGATCAAAACGGCAGAGCTTTCACTCGCTTCGAGCCTCATGGACGAAGGAAGGATCCTCTTCCGTTTACAATCTCCTTTCGTAGTGAGTTGCTACTGCGAAGAGATCGCACGCGACGAGAATCAATACAATCTGATACTCGAGTATTTCTCAGGGAAAACCATCGCCGACTTGATAGAGGATGAACACGGAGAGTTACTTGAGTGGGATGTGAAGGTGTTCGCTAGAGATATCTTGTCCGGTCTCACATACATCCACGACCGAAACATTATCCACTGCGACAATAAACCGGACAATCTCTTACTCTGACCAAGATTGGGGATTTCGGGTTAGCAATGGAGAAAGGTTCGTTAGAGTACGGTGGCGGATACGGCCACAGGAGAGGCACGACTAGGTATGTGTCTCCTGAGCTTATGAGCCACGGGATTGTGGACTTTGGAACCGATGTTTGGGCTCTTGGATGTACGGTTTTGGAGATGCTAAGTGGGAACTCAGCTTGGGGAGAACTTGGTGATCTTGCTTTTGATGATTGGGTCGATCTCATTGGTTATACCGATTGTCTTCCACATGTACCGGGTTGGTTGTCTAGAGACGCCAAAGATTTCTTGAGCAGATGCTTGGAGAGAGACGTACACAAGAGATAGTCTGTCCATTCACTCTCCAACCATCCCTTTGTTAAGCTGTGAAGAAAAAGTTTGAAGACGAGTAACAGCTACTACTGACGTTTTAATCTCAGTTTAATCAATCACTTTGTAAATCTTGGTTCTTTTCATTGTTTTGAACGGTTATTGTGTGTTTCCCATTGTAGGATTGGTATAAAGTCTTTGTAATTGCATCACTTAGTCTTCTTTTTCATTATATAAGTTTACAGTTGTAGAAACATGTCAGTTGATTGACCAAAAGAGTATCGAGTGTCAATTTTACTACGATGATGACTTTTGACTAATTCACTGACCTTAGAAAGCGCAGTTATATACATTTAACATTCAAATTGATGTTTCTGTGTACAAAGATGTAAAACCTTTGTTGACAAAAAAAAAAAAACAATTGCAAAGCCATTGTGGGCTTCTCCTCAGACGCAACAGGTGGCTCAACCATGACCTATCTTATGAAAGCTCTTCTTCACCAAACCTCAAATGCTCTTTTCTGCAACATACAACCAAAAAGGCTGCGTCTTGCTAGTTAGATAATGCAGCGTCGACCTCATGTAAGCCTTCTTGGTGCCTCCGGGTCTGATCACATTTGTCGACTATTTTGGCATGGATCTTCATAACTGCGTCCTTGACCTTCTTCTTGTCAGCTCTGATGTCGACAGTGAATACAAGGGTATTCTTGTCTTTAATCTTCTTCATAGCAGATTCAGTGGTGAGAGGATTTGGTAAGCTTGTTTGATGCGTGAGTATTTTAGGAGGTTCTGATCTACTAAGCCTTCTTCTTGAAGGTTTTGTACCTGACTTCATTGCTTTTGCAACCTTCATCGCATGCTGGTGTTTAATGATAGTAAACCATAAACCTGTTAGAAAAAAGCACAATCATACCTTGTTCACAATGTATTGTCTGAAAATCATACACAGTTTTAAAATAGGAACCGGAAAATGGT
This sequence comes from Alliaria petiolata, assembly GCA_020283515.1. NCBI lineage: Eukaryota > Viridiplantae > Streptophyta > Magnoliopsida > Brassicales > Brassicaceae > Alliaria > Alliaria petiolata. Next base: position 151,768,876 of record JAHZTW010000001.1, read on the forward strand.
ATTGGTAAACTGGCTAACAGGTTTGATGGCTTTACGAGCACATTCCAAGACAAACTATTTAAAGGTTATAATATGGATATACATAACCAGATATTCTACACAATACTTTGTTAAAGCGATGTTTTGGTGAATAACCATAATAATAAAAAATTACAAAGGAACCAAAAAAGATAGAGAGAAATAAAAAGAGTTATAGAGATAAAATAGTTAGTTTGTAGGTTAAGTTTTTTTTATGGTTATTCACACAAAAAATTCTTTTGTTAAATGAAACTGATAATAAAAAATGCCCTTATTGTTTATAATAAAAAATGCTCATTTTTATCCTAAATTGATTATAATTTCGGTTCGGTTCTTTGATTGTTTAACCAATAAATTTTGGTTAATTCAGTTAGGTTTTGACTAAGTCAAAGAGTAAAAGACCAAACCTATTTATAAAACCTATTCGTCCTCGACTTTTTTTTTTTCAGTACCCTCATCATTACACGAATATAATCTGCAAAAAAAGATGGCTAACAAAATCCTGGGAATTACACGACCGCCTCTAAAGAAGATGAAAAAAAGAAACTTGTAGCTGTCTCAATCCTTCCGCCGCCACAGCCATAACCAATGACAGAAGAGGAGTAAGCAATTCGTCGTCGTTGTTCAAACCAGAGTAGGAGGTGGAGAATTTTCTACTGACGTCCCACTTCGAGATTTCAGGACCATATGGATAAACAGGGCCGGCCCTGGGTCAAGTCAAATGAGGCATTGGGCTTGGCCCCCAAATTATTTTGGCCCATTTGAGAATAATTTTTTTTTTATATATAATAAATTTTATAGTTTTTGTTGATCCATTACCAATATTGTATAGTTTTATGGCCTATTTTAAGTTGAATTGTTAACCGTTATATCTTTTACTAATATTTCATTAATTGACTTTAAAAAAAAAAGAAAATTTGTTAACGTTGACTAGATTAGTAAATACACCAAACCTATTTATATAATATATATATAAAAGGACTCTTACCACTAGACCTAGCTGCGTTTGGAAAAATTACCCATATAAATAATATATATAGAGATGTATATGTAATTTTTTGAAAAACTAATTCTCGATTAATCCCCGATATATCTTCGATTTTTTTGTTAATCGCTAGGCTCAACCCGAGCGCCCGATTAGCACCTAGCAAAATTTTTAACATGGATTTTAAGAGAGAAATTTATTAAAAAATATTGTGAGATAAACCCTATACTTTATAAAATCTTCAAATCAAACCGCAAATTTTTTAATTAATTTTTGATGGCGGATACTGGAGTCAACACTAATCACACTGTAACCAACCATCCACAAAAATGAAATTTAGAAACCAAAAATACATGTGGCAGAATCTCTTGTATGGCTGAAAAATGGAAAACTCCAGATTGGTCGTTGTCCTCTTCCTCTTAGTCGTCTTCCTCCCAATCTTCGTTTTCTTCTCCAGAGTTGTGGATCTTTCTTCGGGCAAGTTCTTGAAAACAATTGCTTATCAGTATTGTTAACAATCCAGATCCTAGTTTTTCAGTATTGTTAATCAAACAGAAGTAACAAAAAAATCAACCAGATCCTAATTTACCTCTTCTTCGCCGCCGAGCACTTGGCCGAGCACGTTTGCCTCAGACTCTTCGTCCTCTTCTCCCAGCTGAAGGACAAACCTACAAAGAAAAGCGTTTACTTTAGTAAATGTAGTTTATAAAAAAAACGAATTATGTAAATCAACACAATAATAACACAAGAGACTCTCCATGGCAGCATTTTGGTGTGATAAGGAAGTGACATGTCAATAAATGAAAAATTTAGAAGACCAACCAAAATATTTCGTTAAATACATTTCAAATTTAATGTTATGTTACACATCGTATGTCTATCATTCACTTTTAACCAATATTTTTAAAATCGGACCGGAAGCCAAACCGGATAAGTATTTGGGTCACGGTTCAATTTATTCAAACCGGGTTAAACCTGATTCACAAAATTTATATTTATTAATTTTTAAATATATAAATTTAAGAGTAAATATTATAAATATAATAATATTAAGAACAAAATTAAATTAAATCCAAAATTTTGGAATAATTTGTAATATAATATATCATAAATATCAAAATAATAATAAAATAATATTTATTATTAAAACTAAAAAATATAAAAAGAAAATAGTCTTTTGAATTATTATTTTATAAAAATATGTTATTAATAAAATAACAAGAATTTTCCAAATTAAGAAGATTAAATAAAAACCAAATAATATTATATAGTATCATTATTATGTAAGTTTCAAACAAAACTTATATTTATTATTTATGGTAGAAACATATTTAATTATTTCAAAAATAAAAATTTAAATAAAATAAATGTTAATATTGAAGATATTTATTGAACTGGGTCAACTGGTTTGTTTGGTTCATCCGGTTCATGGATTTTTGGCGGTTTTTAATGGTTTTTTATCCGGTCTAAAATCTTTTGAGTTTTTTAGAAATCCAATCCGGTTATATGTCTGGTTCGTGGTCGAACCCAGTTCAACCACCGGGTCTGCCCGGTTTTCAAAACATTGCTTTTAACTTTTCAGCAGTAAAAAGATTTATTTTCATCATTTTATTCTTCGCTCTAGCCTCCGAGTTTGGTGTATTCACCTTTGTTTTATCTGTAACTTTCATAAGCTAACACAGAGCGCCTGATAAGAAAGGTGAGGCAAGTGATCCGATTGGTTTACACGAGGGTTAGAATTAAAAAACGTGGACAGATAATATTGAATTATGTTGAAGAAGTTCTTTAGTTTTAATAGTATGTTTTGAGATATGAAGTAAATAAATATGGTGACAAAAAGAATAGATAAATATGGGAGCAGAGATTTGTAAAAATATGAAACAGTGACAAATTGAGCCCTCAACCAAAATCGTATGTTGTTAATTGTATTGATTTTTGCTCAGTCTTTGTTTGCATACGAATTATAATTGGGAAGGATTGGTTGAATTTCTGAAAATTTCATGGTTTTAATTTTATAAACTCTTAACAAAGTGTTTCTAAGATATAGTCAATTTTTGTGGTATTGTGTCTTTGCTCGCAGCTTAAGATGTCAGTTTTATTGGGAGAAAGCTATTGAATGTGAGTATAAATTTGAAAAAAACCCTTCTAATTTGCGACATGATAAAGTTACCAAAAATAAACAATGGTGCATAATTACTAAAGTTACCAATATTTTAATTTAAAGTATTCTATGAGATTAATAATAATTATATATGCTCATGAAACTCAACTGAAAAGAAAATATCAAACTATGAAATGTTAATATAAAAATGATTTAAACACTAAGGGGTTATTGGGAGATGAAGTTATAAAGATTTGATTAATTTTAAAAGTTGAGAGATTTGTTAAATTTATAAGAGGGGTTATTGCGAGATGGAGTTATTTATAAATCACATGATTAAATCAGTATATACAAAAAATCCTGCGACGTAGCGCGGATAAATAACCTAGTGATAATCAAAAGAGAAAGATGAAAATATTCCAATAACTTTAGTAAATATAGTTTGGAAATGAGAATTTGCAAACTTCATGTCGTTTTTAGTCTTTTGAAAACGCTGCGTTTCACAATCCGTCTGATTTTCAGACGATATCCATTTTTGCCATGTCATCGATATATCGAAAGTTATATAGCGAGTTGACCAAGACTTAATGGAGTTCACCTGTATTTTTCGAGAGTTGAGGGTAGAGTTACAAACAAAAAACATAATTGAGGGTTTATTTGCAGAAAACTTATACCAAATGATTGGATATAACCGAAACCGGTTATTTACCAAACCGGTAATTTGTAAATTCCAAACCAATATACTTCAAGCTTTCTTTCCCCTCTCGCTTATTCTTCTTCTGCTTTCGCGCTATTCGATTTAGGGTTTGATTTAATCCAAGGTTCCGTCTTCCCGATTCTGATGTGTTAAAAGGACGAATTTTCTTTTCATGATAAGGGTTTCCTCTGTTCGTTATTGCTAATCAGCATTTGATTGGTTCGTTTCTTGTTACTTTGTCCGCTTTTGCCGTTGCTTCCAATGTCAAGGCTCATGATGGCGATTACGCTGCTTCGATTGGTTTTAAAGGTCCGGTTTTTTGATACCCCAGGAGCCAAATCACAAAGATTGTGCCAGATCTACGAGGCGCCTCTGATGGGTTTATTACAGATTTAACGAGGCACTGGTGAATGATTGTGTTGGTTGTTTAGTGTCATACGATAGTGAACACCATTTACAATTCCCGTATAAATTTTGCAATTCCCATGTGTTCCACATCGTGTGACTCTGAACAATCAACACAATCACGCTACTAGCGACACAACCATCCGAATTTTCTGGCCCGTGTTCTTGGAAACTTGGAGTCAGGTCAATCTTTAATCCTTAACTCAGCCTTGTCCCGTTTTGCTTTACACATTGTTTGGTTATTCTCAGATTATTAGGATTTAGGCCTAAATGTTGGTGTCGTTAGGATTTAAAATTTAGGGTTTTTTTTTACTGTGTGTAGATTTCTTTAGTTGATGGGTTTGAAAAAGTGAATGCCAACGATGATAATGTTTCTTTATCACAAGTTGGATGATTCTGTCAACAATGGCTCAGGTAAAAACGCTTTTGTATTACTGAGAAACTATTGAAGGTGTCAGAGTGTTGTAAGTTTTGGTTCTTTAGATTTCTCAAATTGATTTAAAAAATTAATAAGAATGCTATTGAAGGTATCAGAGTATTACAAATTGTAAAGCTATTGGCTATATTGAATCAATTTGACTAAAAGTTACAGACTCTCCTTATTAACGAAACCAATGCTCTACCTCGCATGGTCCTCTTTCTTAATCACTCTGCTTCGTTGTTTTAAGTTGAGGAGATTCATTCAACAAATGTCGTAGGGTCTGGGTGCGTCTCACATCACAAACATATTTGAAACTTCAACACTATTTTTATAAACATAAACACATCAGGTCTGTGTTATGATTGGCTCTCTGATTTTGTCTATGGTTTGACTCAGCTTTTATAATGCCATTGACATTTAAGTTTGGCAACTTGCAAAGAGAACTCAATTGCTATTAAACTGATAAGAATAGTAGAGATATGCATATACTAACCCAAAGCATTGTTTAACCATGAGAATGGCCAAGAAGATTTCCTTATTGATCTTCTTGTTTGTCCTCATTAGCATAATTGCTGTTGCTTCTTCACAACAGTGCCTTAACACTGGATTTTTGGAACCCGATAGTAAATATGCTACTAACCGCCGAAACATCCTCTCATCTCTTGCTGCTAACGTGAAGTTTCACAACGGTTTCTACAATGGTTCGATGGGTGAAGGTCCTGAGTCTCCTGACCGAGTATATGCCATGGCAATGTGCATTGATGGGAGTGACCCAGCTGTTTGCTTCGAATGTGTCGAGGTTGTGTCTGACCAGTTACTACATAATTGTCGTAACGAGACTGAAGCATTTACATGGCTGCCTTATAAAACGCTTTGTTTTGCACGCTACTCTAACCGTTCGTTTTTTGGAACCCCCGATAGGCACCCACGTTACACCGAGCAGAGCAGTGGGGTTATCAAGTTGGAAATAACACAATTTGACGAAAAATTTAGGACTTTAACAGATCGAATGCGAGGTGAAGTTTCCAGGGGCAAGAAGGCTGCAACTAATGTGGTAGCCTTGACACAGTTCCAGGCTTTACACGCATTAATGCAATGCACTCCGGATCTATCTTCAACGAATTGTTCGTTATGTCTGGAAGAAAGTGTTGATGATCATGCTAAGGATGAAGACTTCCGTGGGAGTCAAGGAGGCGTTATTGCATATCCAAGCTGTTTCTTCCGGTGGGATCTGTATCCATTCTATGCAGGTTTTAACCAAAGTAAGTCTTCCAACTGCCCAAAAAAGAAAACTACTACTGCAAGAACTTCTCAAAACGTTTATTCTGCTATATTAATATTTGAAGACGATGTGAAAACTAGGTAACCAAAGTAACCCAAGTAGCAACAAAATCCCAACAGTAATCTTCGTGGCGGTTCTTGTTCCCATCGTCGTTATCTGTTCTATACTGTCTGCTATAGTAGTCGTACTTGTTATCAGAAGGAGAAGGTTTAACCCACCACATGTTATTCCAAGTGAGTTGATCTGTGTTTTCCTCATCATTTCCTTTTTCTTTCATAAAAAATAAGGCACACTGCTTGATCTGGAAAACAAGTTTGATGCTGGGTCTAGTAGGGAGTTTTGAATGGAAAGTGACCTAATCACTCAGTTCAATTGCTCTATCTCCGTGTCCGTGCAACTTTTTACCACTAAGCCAATGCTTATAAGGTAGGACTTAGAAGTTGCTCTGGTGAATGACAGTAAACGTTTTAGTGGTTGGACAAATATCATTACGGTTTGGGATTGTTTGTGTGTTTGCTACGAATTATACAGCGTTTCTGTGTTGCAGTTGTACCTACAAACTCATTGCAATACGATTTGAAGACAATTGAAGCTGCAACATGTACATTTTCGAAGACAAACATGCTTGGTGAAGGTGGATTTGGAGAAGTTTTCAAGGTTAACATCTTCTATATCCAGATTTGATATTTCTCTTCAAACTGTGTGCATGTGATCTAATTTCTGTGTCTTCCATATTATTTGTAGGGTTTACTTCAGGACGGGTCAGAAATTGCGGTGAAGAGGCTGTCTAAAGAATCAACACAAGGTGTACAAGAGTTCAAGAATGAGACCAGTCTCGTCGCAAAGCTTCAGCACAGAAATTTGGTTAGGGTTCTTGGGTTTTGTATGGAAGGAGAAGAAAAGATACTCGTTTACGAGTTTGTTCCCAACAAAAGCCTCGACCAGTTCTTGTTTGGTATCTTGCATATAACACTCAGCTTACATTTTTGAAGTTCTAATGATTATTGTCTTGCAGTTCTTGAAAATTGTTAATGACTTGTACAGAGCCTACAAAGCAAGGCCAGCTGGATTGGGCTAAACGGCACAAGATTATTGTTGGGACTGCTAGAGGAATTCTATATCTTCACCATGACTCGCCTCTCAAAATCATACACCGTGACCTCAAAGCTAGTAACATCCTCTTGGATGCTGAAATGGAACCCAAAGTCGCAGATTTTGGAATGGCAAGGATTCTGAGGATGGATCAATCTCGAGCCGATACAAGGAGGGTAGTTGGAACTCAGTAAATACTCTTTCCTCCTGTATTGCCTATCAATCTCTGAAGTTGTGATTACCCTTTTGTCACCAATAAACTCAGGTTTTTCTTTTTGTTTTGTATCTTTCTAGTGGCTACATTTCTCCAGAGTATTTGATGCAAGGCCAGTTCTCCAGGAAATCTGATATCTATAGTTTTGGAGTCTTGGTTCTTGAGATAATTAGCGGAAAAAGAAACAGCAACTTCCACGAAACTGATGATTCCGGCAAGAACTTGGTCACACATGTGAGCATAAAGAGTTAAACTTTCATTTTTCTTGCTTCTGCAAACTTACTATCTCCAAGGTTTAATTGATTGATCATTGTGGTAGGCTTGGAAGCATTGGAGGAACGGGTCACCACTAGAACTCGTGGATGCAGAAATGGGACAGAACTACAAGAGTAATGAAGTTCTCAGATGCATCCATATCGCGCTATTATGTGTTCAAACTGATCCAGAAGACCGTCCAAATTTACCGGATATCATCTTGATGCTCACGACTATCTCGATCATTTTACAGCTCCCTCAGTCACCAGTATATGAGGGACTGGAGATGAGTCTACCTCCGATAAAATCTGTTCCTGTTTCTATCAATGATTCATTGATAAATGAACTGGTTCCTCGTTGAAGATGACAGTTCATTTCTTGAAATGTTAATCGTAACAGGTGAATAATGTTTCTTTACTTTCTCTTACAATTCTTATCAATAGGTTCATCGTGTGTTACTATAATACAAGGAAAATCTCTTTTACAGGTTTACTCTCTTCAAGCTGACATATAAGCAAATGTAATGCAATAAGCTGTAAATAGGTGTTTGCGAAGGCAACTAACCGGAAATCAAATCAGTTTGTGTGATTTTAACCGGTTTCTGTTTACTAAACCACTGAAATAGAAACCAAAATTACGGTTTGACTCATCCATTCCCTCCCTATCTTTTGTTGTGTATGACTTTGTTCCGGTCCATCTAGGATTTGGGCATAATCTTTGTGTTGCTTTAGGATTTAGGACTTCATTTTACTATTTTGGATTCTAATTTTGGGATTCTGATGTATATAGGTTTTTTATGTGCTGAAAACGAATGTTTATGTAAATTTTGGTTTAAAAGTTTGATTGTTGATTCTTTTGCAGCTATATATTGACTCCAGAACTTGATCTGTTGACTCCATTAATGATTCAATCCTCTAACTTTCCCCCCAATTGTAAACGTATGTTTGGGGTTTTAAAAGTTTGTTTGTTGACTCCATTGCAGCTATTGACTCCAAACTCGGTCTGTTGACTCCATTAAAGAATCTGATGTGTAATAAGAGTAGCATAGTATTAAATCTTCAGACCATTTCACAATCTACTTGCTTAATTGGTTGAGATAGTAGCTTTGATCATTATTATCATTTACTTCCTAGTGGTGGGGTCTCTCTATGTCTTGTCGTCGTCTTGTTGCTCTCTCTGTCTCATCTTCTCTCCCCTGGAAAATTTGACCAGCTTGTAAGGTTTCCGATCAGTTGACTTGGTCAAACACAGCGGTTAGAAGTTGGCTTTGATCATTTGACCAGCTTGTAAGGTTTTGTCCAAGTCAAGGCCTCATCTTCTCTGTTATAGAAAATCTGCAGATAAAATCCACAGGTATTTGAAGATTATTACCTTCTAATTTCCAACTACCTAAACAATATTACAATCTAAACACAAGTCTTTGGTTCTGATCTTGAGAGGATGAAGCTCAAGACTTTATGTTTACCAATCTTCTGTTTTTTCCTCATAACCTTACACTCTGTTTCTGCACAAACCTGCTTCAATGGTTACTTTAAACCCAATTCTACTTACGACTTAAACCGTCGTCTACTCCTCTCTTCTCTTGCTTCTAATGTCACAACTCACAACGGATTTTACAACACCTCCATCGGTGAAAATCCGGACCGAATCTTCATCATTGGCATGTGCATCCCTGGGACTAAGCCAGAGAAATGTTCAGATTGCATCAAAGGCTCAACAGACGGCTTGTTACGGAGCTGTCCTAACCAAACTGTCGGTTATGTATGGCCAGATTGTTGTATGGTTCGTTATTCCAACATTTCCTTCTCTGGATCACTCGTTATGGAACCATCTCAACCGGTGTCCGATCCCAAAGATATCGGTGTTGATTTGACAGTGTTTGATAGAGTCTGGGAAGAGTTAATGCTCCGTACAATCACCGCAGCTTCAAATGGATCATCATCGTTTGCGCAAAAGTACTATGCAGCTGAGGTTGCTTCATTGACGGCTTTCCAAACAATATACTCGATGATGGAATGTACACCGGATGTTTCTTCAAGGGATTGTGAGTATTGTCTGAAGAAAACTGTTAGTGATTATAAGTCATGTTGTCGCGGTCACAAGGGTGGTGCTTATGTAAGACCGTTTTGTTTTATCCGGTGGGATTTGTATCCTTTTGCTGGAGCTTTTCAGAATATTACATTTCCACCGCCTCCATCACCACAGGCTTTACCTCAGCCACCGCTTTCTTTGACTCCTCCGGTAAGCGATCGGACAAATACAACCGGCAAAGGTAAACTCTTTCTTATGTTTTGTAACAAGAAATCTGTTGAAACCTGGAAATGAACCACTCATTTGCAATGATTTGTGGCTTATGCAGACGGGAAATCAATTTCTACAGGGACTATTGTGGCAATTGTTGTCCCTACCATCGTTATCTTGGTACTGCTTGTGGCAGGATTAGTGGTTTGCAGGAGAAAGAAATCACACAAAACAACTGAAGCTCAAGGTTGGTTGGTTTTTGTCATCCTTTTCTTGCAGCTGGCTGCCATCAGTAAATTATGGAAAATTGGATGTTGAGTAAGATAGTAAGATGTTTTCACTTTCTTTTGTGCAGCTGGTGATGCAATTACAACATCAGGCTCAGTGCAGTTCAGTTTTAAGACAATCGAAGCTGCAACTGATAAGTTTTCAGACAGTAACATGATCGGCCGTGGTGGATTTGGTGAAGTTTACAGGGTAATTTTAAGTTCTTTCTCTGTCTGGTTTGCTAGTATGAAGTTGATGAATCGCTACAACGTATTTGATTCATTTTATTTTTGTAGGGAAAGCTATCAAATGGAACTGAAGTAGCGGTGAAGAGACTGTCGAAAACATCACGACAAGGTGGGGAAGAGTTCAAGAACGAGGCTGTTCTTGTGACGAAGCTTCAGCATAGGAATCTGGTTAGAGTTCTTGGATTTTGTTTGGAAGGAGAAGAAAAGATACTCGTCTACGAGTTTGTACCCAACAAAAGCCTCGACTATTTTCTCTTCGGTATGATATGATCGCTTGAATACTTTTTAAGTTCTTGTTGTAGCTGATGATTCATATTTACGCAACCTATAGACCCTGCAAAGCAAAGTGAACTAGACTGGACAAAACGGTACAGCATTATTGGAGGGATTGCGCGAGGGATTCTATATCTTCATCAAGATTCACGGCTTACAATCATACACCGCGATCTCAAAGCGAGTAACATTCTCTTAGATGCCGATATGAACCCCAAGATCGCAGATTTTGGCATGGCGAGGATTTTCGGAGTTGATCAATCTCAAGCCAAGACAAGAAGAATCGTTGGAACATAGTAAACTCTTTTCTCTTAATTTATAACTAAGAAAACTTTGTTTGGTGAGACCTTTTGTTGCTTGTAGGCTAAAAACGTTTCTTTATTTTTTGCAGTGGTTACATATCTCCAGAGTATGCAATGCATGGCCATTTCTCAATGAAATCTGATGTCTACAGCTTTGGAATATTGATACTTGAGATTACAAGTGGCAAAAAGAACAGCAGCGTTTACCACATTGATGATTTTTCTGGCAATTTGGTCACACATGTGAGTATGATCTTTCAAGTTACATGTGTGTGTAATTAAGGCAATGAATATGAATTTAACTAATCACTTGTGTTAGGCTTGGAGGCTTTGGAGAAACGAGTCTCCATTAAAACTAGTGGATCCGACAATAGGGGAGAGTTATCATAGTAATGAGGCTATTAGATGCATCCATATCGCACTTTTATGTGTTCAAGAAGATCCTGCAGATCGTCCTGTGTTACCGGAGATTATTGTGATGCTCACTAGTAGCACAACCACTTTACCTGTGCCTCGAGCACCCGGATTTATCCTCCCAAGCAGGCGTGAATTGGACGCTAACGGTATGGAGTCTTCTACGCAATCCACAAGCAGATCTATTCCTTGTTCTATCAATGATGTGACTATTTCAGATCTGGATCCTCGTTGAAGAACGGTGTTTTCGGAACTATATTAAATCTATGGAAGTGTCAACATCTTCTCTTGCTTCTTGTCAACTTTATTTGAACAAATATGTAGACAAGAACAAGAAGATGGTTTGAATCTTTTTCAGTAATAGGAATTATTTCAGACATAAAGGAGCATCATCTTCAACGATGAGATAAATTTGTGATAGATGATGGATCATCAACGGAACATGGAACATTTTGATCTCTTCAACATTTTGCTCGGATTTATAAGATACTCTGGTTTTACTCTCTTCAACATCGTAGGTAAACAAATGTAATAGGCTCAAGCAGGTTTTCGTACTGTAGAATCTAACCGGAAATCAAAATTGGTTTGTATTATTTGACCGGTTTATGTTTACTAAACCACTAAAATAGAAAACCAAAATTAGGGTTTGCTCAATCTGTCTCCCTCGCTCTTATGTTAGGTAGGTATCGACTTTGTTTCGTTCGGCTGGCTCCATCTACGAATCGGGCATAATTTTTGTGTTGGTCGCAGGATTGATGATTTGGGTTTTCGTTTTAGTCTTTTAGATTCTAATTTGGGATTCTGATGTATTGTTTTGTATGTATATTGAAAACGAATTTTCATGTAAATTTTGGTTTTCAAGTTTAATTTGTTTGTTGTCTTCTACTAAAGATTCAACTTTCTGTTTCCGACAACATTTTGCTACGTTTTTTGTTTTGTTTGATTTTCTGCGAATTTGATGTGAAATAGTGACATAGCAGGGATCAGTCCATATTATTGGTGGAGGCAATAGTTTTGACTTTTGATCATTATCATTTACTAACGACATAGATTTAGTCTCTATGTCTTGTCGTCCTCTTGTTTCTGCATTTATGATTTATCTTTGTATTGACCAGCTTTTTTCAAATTCCTTGACGAATGGAGCAATATAAAAATCTCCAAGAATGGCCTTCTAAGAATCTAAACACAAAGCCTTTGGTTCTGATCTTGAGAGAATGAAGCTCAAGACTTCATTTTTACCAATCTTCTTGTTTTCCCTCATAACCTTAGATTATGTTTATGGACAAACCTGCTTCAATGGTTACTTTAAACCCAATTCTACTTACGACTTGAACCGTCGTCTAATCTTCTCTACTCTTGCTTCTAATGTCACAACTAACAACGGATTCTTCAACTCCTCCATCGGCCAAAATCCGGACCGGATCTTCATCATTGGCATGTGCATCCCTAGGACAAGACCAGAGCATTGTTCAGATTGCATCAAAGCCACATCAGACGGCTTGTTACTGAGCTGTCCTAACGAAACTGTTGGTTACGCCTGGCCTGATGTTTGTATGGTACGTTATTCCAACATTTCCTTCTCTGGATCACTCGTTATGGAACCGTCTCAACCGGTGTCCGATCCCCAAGATATCGGTGTTGATTTGACAGTGTTTGATAGAGTCTGGGAAGAGTTAATGCTCCGTACGATCACCGCAGCTTCAAATGGATCATCATCGTTTGCGCAAAAGTACTATGCAGCTGAGGTTGCTTCGATGACAACTTTCCAAACCATGTACGCGATGATGCAGTGCACACCGGATGTTTCTTCAAGGGATTGTGAGTATTGTCTGAAGAAAACTGTTAGTGATTATAAGTCATGTTGTCGCGGTCACATCGGTGGTGCTTATGTAAGACCGTTTTGTTTTATCCGGTGGGATTTGAATCCTTTTGCTGGTGGAGCTTTTGATAATGTTACATTTCCACCGCCTCCTTCACCGCAGGCTTTACCTCAGCCACCGCTTTCTTTGACTCCAACCGGCAAAGGTAAACTCCTTCTTGTGATGTTTTCAAATTGAGTCACTCATTTGCAATGATTGCTGACGATTTCACGGTTTGTGCAGATGGAAAATCAATTTCAACAGGGACTATTGTTGCGGTTGTTGTCCCTATCGCCGTTATCTTGGTACTGCTTGTTATAGGATTCACGGTATGCAGGAAAAGAAAATCATACCAAACAATTGGAGCTCAAGGTTGGTTCCTCTTCAAGTTTTTTTCTCTCATAGTTTTATGCAAAATCAACTCTGCAAAATAAAAATATTGGATGTTTTCACTTTCTTTGTGCAGGTGGTGACGAGATCACAACAACACACTCACTGCAATTCAGTTTTAAGACACTTGAAGATGCAACGGATAAGTTCTCGGACAGTAACACGATCGGCCGTGGTGGATTTGGTGAAGTTTACAGGGTAATAAGTTCTTTCTCTGTGTGAAGTTGAATCACTACAACGTTTTAAGGAAGCGGATATGGTATTTGATTCATCATGCTTTTTGTAGGGAAGGCTTTCAACTGGAACTGAAGTAGCGGTGAAGAGGCTGTCGAAAACATCAGAACAAGGCGCGCAAGAGTTCAAGAACGAGGCTGTTCTTGTCACAAAGCTTCAGCACAGGAATCTGGTTAGAACTCTTGGATTTTGCTTGGAAGGAGAAGAAAAGATACTCGTCTACGAGTTTGTACCTAACAAAAGCCTCGACTACTTCCTCTTCGGTATGATATGATCTCGTAGATACTATTTAAGTTCTGAGAAGTTCTTATTGTAGCTAATGGTATTATATTTACGCAACCTATAGACCCTGCAAAGCAGAGCGAACTAGACTGGACAAGACGGTACAACATTATTAGAGGGACTGCTCGAGGACTTCTGTATCTTCATCATGATTCACGGCTAACAATCATACACCGTGATCTCAAAGCGAGTAACATTCTCTTAGATGCCGATATGAACCCCAAGATCGCAGATTTTGGCATGGCGAGGATTTTTGGAGTTGATCAATCACAAGCCAACACAAGCAGGATCGTCGGAACATAGTAAAATTTTAATCTTAAATTGACTTAAAAAAACTCTGTTTAGTGGTTGCTTGTATGCTAAAAGATGTATTTCTCTATGCTGTAGTGGTTACATGTCTCCAGAGTATGCAATGCGTGGCCATTTCTCCATGAAATCTGATGTCTACAGCTTTGGAATACTGATTCTGGAGATTATAAGTGGCAAAAAGAACACAAGCCTTTACCATATTGATGATTCTTCTGGCAATTTGGCCACACATGTGAGTATGATCTTTCAAGTTACATGCGAGTATAATTAAGGCAAGGAATGTGAATTTAATCGACCATTTGTGTTAGGCTTGGAGGCTTTGGAGAAGCGAGTCTCCATTAAAACTAGTGGATCCGACGATAGGAGAGAGTTACGAGGCTAATGAAGCTATCAGATGCATCCATATCGCACTTTTATGTGTTCAAGAAGAACCTGAAGATCGTCCAATGTTGTCGGAGATCATCGTGATGCTCACTAGTACCACAGCCACATTACATGTGCCTCGAGCGCCTGGATTTTGCCTCCCAAGCAGGTTTGAATCGGACCCTAACGGTTTGGAGTCGTCTACCCGATCCACTAGCAGGTCTATTCCATGTTCTATCAATGATGAGACAGTTACAGAGTTAGATCCTCGTTGAAGAATGTGATGAGGCTACAAATATGTAGACAAGAACAAGAAGATGGTTTGAATCTTTTTCAGTAATAAGAATTATTTCAGACATAAAGGAGCATCATCTTCAATGATGATATAAATTTGTGATAGATGATGGATCATCAACAGAACATGGAACAGTTTGATCCAACTCGGATTTATCAAGTGGGTCTCTCTTCAGGGTTTACTGTCAGAGCAACATAAGCTTTTACTCTCTTCAAGCTGATGACTCGAGCAGGGTTTTTTTCGTACTGTGGAATCTAACCGGAAATCAAAATTGGTTTGTAATATTTGACCGGTTTTTATTTACTAAACCACTAAAATAGAAAACCAAAATTAGGGTTTGCTCAATCTGTCTCCCTCGCTCGCTCTTTTGTTAGTATCGACTTTGTTTCGTTCCGCTGGGCATAATTTTTGTGTTGGTCGCAGGATTGATGAATCTAGGGTTTCGTTTTAGTCTTTTAGATTCTAATTTGGGATTCTGATGTATGGATTTGTATGTTATATTGAAAACGAATCTTCATGTTAATTTTGGTTTTCAAGTTCGTTTGTTGTCTTCTACGAAGGATTCAATCCTCTTAACTTTATGTTTCCGATAACATTTCACTACGTTTTTTTTTTTGTTTGATTTTCTGCGACTTTGATGTAGAAATAGTAACATAGCAGGGAATGTTCAGACCAAATCTGTCCATATTATTGGTGGAGGCAATTAGTCTTGTCGTCCTCTTGTTGGTGCATTTATGATTTATCTTTATTTTGACCAGCTTTTTTGAGGTTTGATGAAGTCAATTTTCGCCTTTTGAAGTTCCTTTTTTGGAGATTTTTCAATTTCCTTCTCACTTTTTTTTCAAATTCCTTGACGAATGGAAGCATAGTTTTGGAGATTTTTCAAATTCCTTGCCTAGTGGAGCAATATAAAAATCTCCAATAATGGCCTTCTAAGAATCTAAACACAAAGCCTTTGGTTCTGATCTTGAGATAATGAAGCTCAGGACTTTGTTTTTACCAATCTTCTTGTTTTCCCTCATTACCTTAGATTCTGTTTATGGACAAACCTGCTTCAATGGTTACTTTAAACCCAATTCTACTTACGACTTAAACCGTCGTCTACTCCTCTCTTCTCTTGCTTCTAATGTCACAACTAACAACGGATTCTACAACTCCTCCATCGGCGAAAATCCGGACCGGATCTTCATCATTGGCATGTGCATCCCTGGGACTAAGCCAGATAAATGTTCAGATTGCATCAAAGGCTCAACAGACGGCTTGTTACGGAGCTGTCCTAACCAAACTGTCGGTTATGTATGGCCAGATTGTTGTATGGTTCGTTATTCCAACATTTCCTTCTCTGGATCACTCGTTATGGAACCATCTCAACCGGTGTCCGATCCCCAAGATATCGGTGTTGATTTGACAGTGTTTGATAGAGTCTGGGAAGAGTTAATGCTCCGTACGATCACCGCAGCTTCAAATGGATCATCATCGTTTGCGCAAAAGTACTATGCAGCTGAGGTTGCTTCGATGACAACTTTCCAAACCATGTACGCGATGATGCAGTGCACACCGGATGTTTCTTCAAGGGATTGTGAGTATTGTCTGAAGAAAACTGTTAGTGATTATAAGTCATGTTGTCGCGGTCACATCGGTGGTGCTTATGTAAGACCGTTTTGTTTTATCCGGTGGGATCTGAATCCTTTTGCTGGTGGAGCTTTTGATAATGTTACATTTCCACCGCCTCCTTCACCGCAGGCTTTACCTCAGCCACCGCTTTCTCTGACTTCAACCGGCAAAGGTAAACTCCTTGTGATGTTTTTGAAATTGAGTCACTCATTTGCAATGATTGCTGACGATTTCACGGTTTGTGCAGATGGAAAATCAATTTCAACAGGGACTATTGTTGCGGTTGTTGTCCCTATCGCCGTTATCTTGGTACTGCTTGTTATAGGATTCACGGTATGCAGGAAAAGAAAATCATACCAAACAATTGGAGCTCAAGGTTGGTTCCTCTTCAAGTTTTTTTCTCTCATAGTTTTATGCAAAATCAACTCTGCAAAATAAAAATATTGGATGTTTTCACTTTCTTTGTGCAGGTGGTGACGAGATCACAACAACACACTCACTGCAATTCAGTTTTAAGACACTTGAAGATGCAACGGATAAGTTCTCGGACAGTAACACGATCGGCCGTGGTGGATTTGGTGAAGTTTACAGGGTAATAAGTTCTTTCTCTGTGTGAAGTTGAATCACTACAACGTTTTAAGGAAGCGGATATGGTATTTGATTCATCATGCTTTTTGTAGGGAAGGCTTTCAACTGGAACTGAAGTAGCGGTGAAGAGGCTGTCGAAAACATCAGAACAAGGCGCGCAAGAGTTCAAGAACGAGGCTGTTCTTGTCACAAAGCTTCAGCATAGGAATCTGGTTAGAACTCTTGGATTTTGCTTGGAAGGAGAAGAAAAGATACTCGTCTACGAGTTTGTACCCAACAAAAGCCTCGACTACTTCCTCTTCGGTACGATATGATCGCTTAAATACTATTTAAGCTCTTGTTGTAGCTGATGATTCATATATATATATGCAATGTGCAGACCCTGCAAAGCAGAGCGAACTAGACTGGACAAGACGGTACAACATTATTGGAGGGATTGCGCGAGGGATTCTATATCTTCATCAAGATTCACGGCTTACAATCATACACCGTGATCTCAAAGCTAGTAACATTCTCCTAGATGCCGATATGAACCCCAAAATTGCAGATTTTGGCATGGCGAGGATTTTTGGAGTTGATCAATCACGAGCCAACACAAGCAGAATCGCCGGAACATAGTTAACTTTTAATCTTAAAGTGACTACAAAAACTCTGTTTGGTGGTTGCTTGTATGCTAAAAGATGTATTTCTCTATGCTGTAGTGGTTACATGTCTCCAGAGTATGCAATGCGTGGCCATTTCTCCATGAAATCTGATGTCTACAGCTTTGGAATACTGATTCTGGAGATTATAAGTGGCAAAAAGAACACAAGCCTTTACCATATTGATGATTCTTCTGGCAATTTGGCCACACATGTGAGTCTTATCTTTCAAGTTACATGCGAGTATAATTAAGGCAAGGAATGTGAATTTAATCGACCATTTGTGTTAGGCTTGGAGGCTTTGGAGAAGCGAGTCTCCATTAAAACTAGTGGATCCGACGATAGGAGAGAGTTACGAGGCTAATGAAGCTATCAGATGCATCCATATCGCACTTTTATGTGTTCAAGAAGAACCTGAAGATCGTCCAATGTTGTCGGAGATCATCGTGATGCTCACTAGTACCACAGCCACATTACATGTGCCTCGAGCGCCTGGATTTTGCCTCCCAAGCAGGTTTGAATCGGACCCTAACGGTTTGGAGTCTACCCGATCCACTAGCAGGTCTATTCCATGTTCTATCGATGATGTGACAGTTACAGAGTTAGATCCTCGTTGAAGATCTATGCAAGGATCATCATCATCTTCTCTTGTTTCTTGTCACTGCTCTTACTCTATGGGACATTTGAACAAAAAATATAGACATATGTATTATTTTGCTTGTATTATTTATACAAAACATTCTACAGATAAGAAAAACGTTTTGAATCTTTTTACAGTAACAATTAAAAAAGTTTGAAATGTTACTGAAACACAAGGATAAACTCTGCTTTGCAGGTTTACTCTTCAACTTCGTAGACAAATGCATCGGGTGTTTCTTAACCGGAAATCAAATTGTTTAAAAAAAAAAACAAATTGAACGGGTTTTTTTACTAAACCAATGAACCAGAAAACCAAAATTACGGTTTGCTCATTTTTGTTGTTGTGTTGTGCGTGTGTGTATTGACTTTGTTCCATTCGTCTCCAATCTCCAAGACTCCAACTATGATGATTCAAGATTTGTGCTCCTTTCAAGATTAGGGTTTAGGGTTTTCGGTTTGACTGTTTTGGATCCAAATTTGGGATTCTGATGTATTGTATTGACAACAAATGTTCATGTAAAATTTCGATTTCAAAGTTTCTGTGTTTACTCTTTTGCAGCTATTGACTCCATTAACGATATGAATCCCAAAGCTTTCCTCTGTTTTTTGTTTGATTTTATGCGGATTCGAATGTAGAATAGAGTAACATAACAGGGAATCGTCAGACCATTTCAAAATCTCTTTCTTGAACCATCTCTTTCTATCTGTTCTTGACGCGATCCAGAGTGTATTGGGTCCATATAGATAATAGCTTTTGATCATTATCAATTTATCATTTACTTCCGAGTGGGGTCTCTCTGTCTTGTCGTCTTCTTTGACAAGCTTTTAGGGTTTGGCAGAAGTCAACGAATCTGTCAATTTCTCATCATTTCTCAACGGATAATCTGCTGAGAAAATCCATACAGTATTCGAAGCTGACCTTCTAACTTCTAAAACACAACACTTTGGTTCTGATCTTTGATAGGATGAAGCTCAAGACTTCACTTTTATTTTTACCAATCTTCTGGCTTTTCCTCATAATCATCTTAGATTCTGTCTCTGGACAAGAAATCTGCTTCAGTGGGTTCTTCAAACCCAATTCTACTTACGACTTAAACCGTCGTCGAATCCTCTCTTCTCTTGCTTCTAATGTCACATCTCGCAACGGCTTCTTCAACTCCTCCATCGGTCAAAACCCCAACAGAATCTTCGTCATTGGCATGTGCATCCCTGGGACTAAACCAGAGACTTGTTCAGACTGCATCAAAGGCGCATCAGACAGCTTATCACAGAGCTGTCCTAACCAAACAGAAGCTTATACATGGCCAGATTGTTGTATGGTACGTTATTCCAACGTCTCTTTCTCTGGTTCACGCGTTATGGAGCCGTCTCAAGCGCTTACCAATACCGGAGATATCTTAGATACCGACGCTAATATGACAACGTTTGATAGAGTCTATGAAGAGCTGATGCTCCGTACAATAGCTTCAGCTTCGTTGAGCAATAATGGATCGTCATCGTTTGGACAAAAGTACTTTGCAGCTGAGGTTGCTTCGCTGACAACTTTCGAGACTATGTACGCCATGATGCAGTGTACACCTGATGTTTCTTCAGGGGATTGTGAGTTTTGTCTCAAGAAAAGCGTTGGCGAGTATCTGTCGTGTTGCCGCGGTAAACAAGGTGGTGCTGTTATAAGACCGAGTTGCTTTTTCCGGTGGGATCTTTATCCTTACGCTGGAGCTTTTGAGAATGTTACATTGCCACCGCCTAGACCGCAGGCTTTACCTCCGCCACCGCTTTCTTTGACTCCTCCGGTAACCGATCGGACAAATACAACCAGGAAAGGTAAACTCTTTCTTATGTTTTGTGACCTGACACCTGAAAATGAACCACTCATTTTGCAATGATTTGTGGCTTATGCAGACGGGAAATCAATTTCGATAGGGACTATTGTGGCAATTGTTGTCCCTACCATCGTCTTCTTGGTACTGCTTGTGGTAGGATTAGTGGTTTGCAGGAGAAAGAAATCACACGAAACAACTGAAGCTCAAGGTTGGTTGATTCTTTTCGTCCTTTTTTGCAACTGAAGTAAATTGCCTAACAAATTCTGAAAGAAATGGATGTTTTCACTTTCTTTGTGCAGCTGGTGATGAGATCACAACAACGCGTTCACTGCAATTCAGTTTTAAGACGATTGAAGCTGCAACTGATAAGTTTTCGGACAGTAACATGATCGGGAGAGGTGGATTTGGTGAAGTTTACAGGGTAATAAGCTCTGTTATCTGTCTGGTTTGCTAGTTTTATAAATGAAATTGAATTGATACAGCGTTTGAGTACTTGGATATGGTGTTTGATTCATCTTATATTTGGTAGGGAAAGCTTTCAACTGGAACTGAAGTTGCTGTGAAGAGACTGTCGAAAACATCAGGACAAGGCGGGGAAGAGTTCAAGAACGAGGCTGTTCTTGTCACGAAGCTTCAGCACAGGAATCTGGTTAGGCTTCTTGGATTTTGTTTGGAAGGAGAAGAAAAGATACTCGTCTACGAGTTTGTACCAAACAAAAGCCTCGACTATTTCTTGTTCGGTATGATATGATCGCTTGAATACTAGTAAGTTCCGAGGAGTCCTTATTGCAGCTAATGGTGTTTATATTTATGCAACCTATAGACCCTGCAAAGCAAGGGGAACTAGACTGGACAAGACGGTACAACATTATTGGAGGGATTGCTCGAGGGATTCTATATCTTCATCAAGATTCACGGCTTACAATCATACACCGTGATCTCAAAGCTAGTAACATTCTCCTAGATGCCGATATGAACCCCAAGATCGCAGATTTCGGCATGGCGAGGATTTTCGGAGTTGATCAGTCTCAAGCCAACACAAGAAGAATCGTCGGAACATAGTAAAAATTCTATCTTAAATTGACTTTACAAAAACCTCTGTTTGGTGGTTGCTTGCTGGTAGGCTAAAAAAATGTTTCTTTATGTTGCAGTGGTTACATGTCTCCAGAGTATGCAATGCGTGGCCATTTCTCCATGAAATCTGATGTCTATAGCTTTGGTGTAATGATTCTGGAGATAATAAGTGGCAAAAAGATTAGCAGTTCCTACCACATTGATGATTCTTCTGGCAATCCAGTCACACATGTGAGTATGATCTTTCAAGTTACATTTGTGTATACGATTAAGCCTAAGGTTATTAATTTCATTGATCACTTGTATTAGGCTTGGAGGCTTTGGCGAAACGGATCATCATTAGAACTCGTGGATCCTACCATAGGAGAGAGTTATCAAAGCAATGAGGCTATTAGATGCATTCATATCGCACTGTTATGTATTCAAGAAGATCCTGCAGATCGTCCATTGTTACCGGCGATCATTGTGATGCTCACTAGTAGCACAACCACTTTACCTGTGCCTCGAGCGCCCGGATTTAACCTCCCAAGCAGGCGTGAACTAGACCCTGATGGCTTAGAGTCTACCCTATCCACAAGCAGGTCTATTACTGGTTCTATCAATGATGCATCAATTACAGTTTTAGATCCTCGTTGAAGAATGGTGTTTTCTTGATACTGTAACTGTAATGAATCTATGGAAAGTATATATCTTTATGTTCTCTTGTTCTTGTCCCTGTTTTACTTTATGAGTTATTGAAACAGTGAATATATATGAGATATTTGTATTCATTTACAGACGTTTTACAACAAGAAACATGTTTTGAACAATAAGAATTGGTTCAGAGACAAGGTAACAACATCATTTTCAACGAGGATACAGATTGGTGATAGGTGCATTCATCATCAACAGAATACAAACAGTTTGATCTCTACTATGTAGAGGAAGAAGTGATCATCAGGGTAATAACAAGAGGAAGAAGACATGGTTTGGTTAACTTTTCACGCTTCAAGATCCTTCTCAAGAACAAGAATAATAGCCTCTCTCTGTCTCTGCTCCTGAGGTTGACTGTTAAGAAGAAAAGTCAAAGTAAAGTTGTCTTCATTAAATGTGAATTGATATATTGTTATCAAACAAAAAAAAATTGTTATCTAAAATATCAGAAACATGTTGCACTTGTTTTAAAAACAGTTTTTTTTTTGTTTGAATAATTTTTATGAACACAACAACTATTGATAGACAAAAGATTTGAAACAAAACATACATCACTTCTGTGACGATGACTGTTAAGAAGATAAGTCGTCATTGAAAATTAAATGAGAATTGATACATTTTTTTGACATTTTCATGAACATAATTATTGGAAGACAGAGATTGCTAGTGGTAGAACAAAACAGTACTATCCAAGTCTTGATAACTCATTCGACCAAAAAAAAAAAAAAGTCTTGATAACTCAAAACGGTTATTTTAGCATCGCAAGACCAGAATTTAATATCATTCGAAAAAGACATGTTCTGAAAATCATTTGCAAAATGTTCAGAATTCTTTATTTGAAAAAATTAGATTTATAAAAATTTTAAGCTATAGAAAAGTAATAAAACAAGGAAGAAAGTCGTATTTGATAAAGTTCGTGAACTGATGATAAAGTATATGATCATATGGAAAATTTCTGCAGAAAGAAACCGAACCCTTGTTTCCCATGGGCCATGTGTTGGAGGTAGGCTTCATCAAGACTCTGCCACAGATAGTGCTCTGGATAGCGGAAACTTTGTGTTGAGAGATGCCAACAACAGCGATCCAAAACACTACCTTTGGGAGAGTTATGATGAACCTACCGATACTTTACTCCCAAAGATGAAACTCCGATGGGATTCCCAAAAATGTACTCATGAATCAAATTCTGAGAAGCCTAGATAATCCGGTACATGGAGCACAGAACAAGATCCCAAAACTCGAATCTGTCAAAAGGTAGAAACTTTCGAAATGGGCATTTGCTAAAATCGAGAGCCAAGAGGAGAAAAGGGTTATGAGGTTGGTTTTAGTGACAGTCATTGTATTGGTTATATAAAGGCTGGGTTTGAGCTAAAGTCGTCTTGTGCCACTAACTTGTGTCTCTCTATCAATCTACTTCCCTACATGGCCATGTTCCGACTGCATTGGATCATGTATGGTCGGCAAACATAAAGAGACAATATGGTTTGATAAAGAAAAAGAGAGACCCATAATAATAAATAGTACAGGTAAATAAAATTCCATTGACAATTATTGATATATATTATATATATATATATATATATATTTTTTTTATTTTTTTTGGTCAACGACAATTATTGATATATATGCCATAAAATAAGTCTTTAGTTTTATTGTCATAAAATAAGTTTTACCTGACTTAACTATACGGTTAGTCAGATGTTAAAAACGAAACCCAGTTCGATTTCAAACCCGAAACCCTAAACATAGGGTTGAAAGTTGGAAACCTTAGCATAGTTTTTTTTTTACTCTGGTTTCTCGGCAGCTTCAGGATTGTTGTCAGCATTTGAGTCATTGGTCGTCTTCATGGATTCGTCTGTGGCTTTCTTCTCAGCTTCACGAGGACTCGTCAAATCCTTCTCTACGTCCTCACTCTCTGTGCCTTGGGCAGGTTTTTCTGTGTCTATGGTCATAGTTGATACTTCATCCCTTGAGGCGTACCAGGAATGGCCACAGGCAATACACTCCAGCTATATGCAAAAACAGAAGCAGAATGTGATTATTATGGTCCATACAATATGCAGAGTAAACACATTCCGATCCTATGTCATTTTGGTTTTAGCAAAGTGTATTTATCCAAGAATAGATGACGTAATATGGAAAAGCACAAGTACCTGATAGCGATCTCCGTGCCCAGCTTGGATGATGTCCCTCAGGCCAACTTTAATTTGACTGCATCTCGAACATCTTGCATCAGTCATCTGCATTCAGAACCAACACATGACATGGTCAAAGACATTCCCCGATTGAAATCCAACAAAGTGTAGGTAAAGCTTTGATTGTAAGAAATAAAAAAAACCTGCATTCGTTCCGCATCATCAGGCTCCTTCTTCTCTGTTTCCTCAGCAATTAGACCCTCCTGAATCCCAGAGAAAAACTAACTCTTTAGTCGTTTTAAAATTGTAAGATATACTCACTGATATTTGCTTACTATGGCACAGAACAAGATCAGAAGAAATCTGGGATGGAATCTATGTCAGTGAAATTGAGGAAGGGAGACTGAAGATGAAAAGGGGGAGGAGAATCTGTCTTAACCTTTAATTCAGTGGGTGACATGTTCAAAATCTTTGCAGGCTCTAACTCGCCATTGAGCAGTCGTCTAGCTAGCAGTGCAGTGTTCTTTAGACAAAACAAAAAGAGATTACTGTTGAATACTTACAAGAAATGGAAGAAGAGATGTTTCTAGCAAAATGAGAACCTCCACAAAATCTCTCTAATAGAGAAAAGCGTAATACTGTTCAAATGTGAAGCCAGTCTTCAACATTCATATACATTCAAATTTTGCCATCTTATATCAGAATGTCACATTTAATTCGTAGATCAGCTATCATGAATAAGGAGCATACGTGCACAAATAATCACATATAGTCGGAGAATCGAGAGCACAAAATAAGGAACATAACTAATGAAAAGCTCATGCTGATTCTAACCTTGAGATTGAAAACCAGTGTCCTCATCTTTTGATTATACTTATGGTAATCCGATGCAAGAGAATCATGTGAAGCCTGCTCAAGAGCACACACCGGAGGAACAGCAGCATCTGGCCAGAGGAAATTCTCATCCTGTCAAGCAGTTTAAACAAAAGGGTTATTCCAGCAACTACTGAATTCTTGAAACATTTCACATTACCAGCATGTTATTTGGTCAATTTTGGTAGGAACAAATGTGAAAAAAATGTCTGTTTGAAAAGGGAGAATATTTGGAGTGTGATCAAAAGGATAGAGACGTTTACCTTTAATGGATTTTCCTGAGAGCCATTGTCAGCCTTTGTATCCTTCTCATCCTGTTCAAGCTGGGATGCATCTGAACCCACCTTTGCTTCATCGCCAGCACCTTTGTTCTCAGCGGTATAGCATATGTGCTGGACTGCTTCCAGAAGCTTCCCCAAACACTTGTCACGATGAGTATCACCTGTTAGCGAATCAAACTTCTCTAAGATCGAATGATACTCCGATGAAATAACCACACTTCCAGGGGTCTCAGGTTTTAGAGAGGCATCTTCCTCCTTTCTAACATCAACAGGAGCTATGTTCACTTTCCGGAAAGATCTTTTAGCCTTCAACAGATTCTCTAGATCAGCAGGCGCTTCCTCAGGTTCAAGGTCAGGAAGATCACCAATTCGCGACATTGTCTTTTCTACAAGAAGGTCGATTTCATGTTGTTTGGAGTCTTCATAGTCTTTGTCAGTCAGCTTCCACAGCTTCTTTTCAACAGTATCATAGACCTTCCGTACGATAAAACCAGGGTGGTTTTGGCGTTTTGGAAGTTGTTTATGGGCTGGGACAAAATACACCACGCATCTGTGCATCACAGATTCTGCTGGCACTTCATCACGATGGAAACTGTAGAACAGCTCCCGTGTATCACTTGATTGCCAGTTTCCACCACCCTTTTTCTCTGCCTCTTCAGGACGATAAAACCACTGTCCCAGAATCATCATGCTTCCATCTTTTGTTTGGGTAATATCCTGCCCAAAAAAACAAACAAGCTTTATTTCGAAGCAGATGATACAACAAGAACTGGTAAGCATATACAAAATCTAGCACAACAGTACCTTAATAATCGCAACATATGGCTTTTGACTTTTGTCCTCTGGAACCAACAGCACCGGATCCTCCTGTGCAAGAAAGGAATCTCAGAGAGGCTAGAAAAAAAATGGTCTCTACGGTCTCAAGCATTGATTCAACCAGACAATAAACATTCAGGTGCAAGAGAAAGCATAATGTAAAAGAAAATATTCCAATCTCTAGGCAATGTGCAGTCAGAAATTGTAATCTTTACAAGATGGTCATACGCCACTAGAAATCAAAACTCCAAAACCAATAGAGAAACATTCCTCAGGAACTTTGATGAATATCCAGCAATTGACAACAACCATGAGAGTATAAGACCAGTTTATACAAATGTTTCTGTTTATATACCATTAAAAATAAAAATAAAATTCACCAGTATTAGACCAAATCAACCTATAAACAGAGCATCTATCGCAAGTTCCTTCAAAATCCTAGATTTCAACGTCCACAACAAAGTAATAAGAACAAGGTGCACTTGCAAACTCAATTAGCAAAAGATTCACAATCAACCCTATGTACGTGATGAACCACCTTACCAAACCCCTAAATTTCACAACCCTCAATTCCAAATCTACAAATTTGATCAGAATAAACAGAGCATCTATCGCAATTTCCTTCAAAATCCTAGATTTCAATGTCCACAACAATGTAATAACAGCAAGTAATGGAACAAGGTGCACTTGCAGACTCAATAAGTAAAAAAAAAAAAAAAATCTCAATCAACCCTGTGTACGTGATGAACCACATTACCAAATCCCTAAGTTTCATGAATATCAATTCCAAATCTACAAATTTGAAATAAAACCCTCAAGCTCAAATTGATCACAAAAGCGGATCTCTAGAAACAACAATCCCAAGAGATAACACAAAAACTCACCAGTTCGTATCTGTTGCCATCATACTCGAATTGCAAGAAATGGGTTCTTCTCCCTTTGCCTTTACCCGTAACCTTAACCGATTCGCCAACCGGGTTCGCGTCATCAGGCTTCTCCTCTTCTTCGTCTCCTCCCTCCGGAGGCGTTTCCTCCTCCTTCTCCTCCTCCTCCTCCTCCTCTTTTTTCCCCCTTCTCTTCCTCTTCCTCTCCGCTTCCTTCTCTTCCGCATCGTCTTCCTCATCTTCGTACAGCTTCACCTTCTTACGCTTCCTCCGCTTCCCTTCCGTTGATTCCGCAGGGCTCCTCGAGTTCCTTCCCTTAGACCTCGTCACTGGTACATCGTCTTCATCGTCACTCGACACTTGAGCGAATCGCCGAGACACCACCATTTTTTCCTGTTGGAAGAAATCAGAGAAAATAGTAGTTAATTTATAAGAAAAAATTAGCCTTTTTTATTCTGGTCTTCTTATGTTTCTTATGCAAATATGAGAGAAAATCAATCGCTCTGCTGTATATTCAACCCACCTTCTTTTTTACCATCTCATGAAATTTTTGTATCTCACCCCTCTCCCTAAACTCACAATTTATATAGGAAAATTGGTTTCTTGTTTTTCTTTATGGGATTTATGAGCATAAATTTATGTTTTGGCGCGCAATAGATTTATAATTTAATATCTTATGATTTTTTTGGCGCGCAATAGATTTGCCATTTAATATCTTATGATTTTTTGGCGCGCAATAGATTTACAATTTAATATCTTATGATTTTTTGGCGCGCACATAAATTTAGTTAATTATATCTTTTTCAAGATTTTTACGCAGGAATTTAATTTGTTGCTTAATATGCACTTAATTTTTACGCACTTATAATAAAATTGGTTATTTAGTTATTTTAGGTTTTTTTCGCGCGCATATATTTCATTACTTATTTTAGTCATAATTTATAAAAGTAAATTTATGTTATTACTTAATTATTAGATATTTTTCTTCGAATTTATTTTATTTCTTAATTATCTCATATTTTGGCATATGCATTATTACATTTTAATATATGTTATTTTCTAAATAAAGTAATTTTCGAGATAAAATGTGGATATATTATCAAAAATAGGTTATTTAGTTATTTTAGGTTTTTTTTGTCCGCGCATATATTTCATTACTTATTTTAGTCATATTTTATAAATGTAAATTTATGTTATTACTTAATTATTAGATATTTTTTCTTCTAATTTTATTTATTGCTTATTTATCTCATATTTTGGCATATGCATTATTACATTTTAATATATGTTATTTTCTAAATAAAGTAATTTTCGAGATAAAATGTGGATATATTACCAAAAATAGGAACATGAGTTAATTATCATAAAAGTGATTCTTATTTTTTGTTTATTTTTTTATTATTAAAATCACATTTTAGAGAAACATAAATAAAGTATTGAATAATTAAAATTAAGTTGATAAGATATGTGTACAATTTTGGACAAAAAAACAAGTATGTTTAAAATAAAAATTAAATGAAATTATAATATTGTTAGATTTTGCACAAAAGTTTCAAAAAAAGCTCTAATTTTATATTAATTTTTTACAATACTTGAAATAGCTTATTTTGTGAAATGAATCTGTTTTTTCTTATAAAAATTTAAGAATATTTATAGTTATGCATTTGATGATTTAGTAAAATTTAATTGACATTTTATTTATTTTCTTTGAATCTATAAAAGTAGAAAATAATTTATTTTAAATTAAGTTGTCAATTTATTAACTTGATAATTGAAATTGCATTCTATACAGAAATGTTTCATAATATATGTATAAATTTAATATTTTATCTATTTTGCAATATTTTTATGAGATAGAATTTAAATAAAATACATTGGTGCAAAAAAACAAATTTATTTCTCAAAAATGGTCAACTTTTTCATTTTGGGTAACTCATTAATAAAAATAATATTTTTGACAAAAATTACATTATGTTACTGGTCAAAGTAATAAATAAAAGAAAACGTTAATTAGTGAATTACCATGTTTGTACACAGATGTTAGTATCCTAATTTCCCAAAAATGGTCAACTTTTTCATTTTGGGTAACTCATTAATAAAAACATTATGTTAATGGTCAAAGTAATAAATAAAAGAAAACTTTAATTAGCGAATTACCATGTTTGTACACAGATATTAGTATCCTAATTAGTGAAGGATTAAGTAGCTTGCATAAAATAAAACCATGCAAGACTTTGAAATTTTTCATAATAGAAGGTTAAAGAATGGATCATAACTACTATTGTTGTTTTTTGTTAATGTTAATATTTTGTTGGATCTTCAAATAAAGAGTAGTTTAAGTTTTTTTTCTGAATTACATAAATTTATTCTATCGGATTAAGACTAAAAGACAGTTACAATCAATTTGGTTGGAAGTAGAAAAGCTATGGACAATGGACCTTCTCAAACAGGGTGGAGCCGGTTCGATAAAAACCGTTGATCCTTGCAAAACCACAAAGATAACAACATGCAAAGTAAGTTTTCCACATTTTTTTGGTAGTTAAATGCATAGGCAGATTAAAATAAAACATTATCGGAGACATAAATATATTGTACAACATATAATTTTTGCCATACAATTTATAAAATTCCTTCATATTATTTACAAAACTAGTAATATATATTAAAAAAATCATTGGAGACCTGTGCATCCATTAGTGCTTCACTATAGAAGTCTTGGTCAAGGATCCAAGAAGCAACATGCGAAAAAAAGAATGTTATTTTTGTTGAAACCATAACAACCAAGCACTTGAAATCATCCATATTGAAATTTGGCATAATATATATAAATATTTTTTAAATAGTAAATGAATTAATTTTTTTTAAACGCTGATATAAATGATGAGAACAAACTAAAAACAATTATATAATCTCCTATATATTAATTGAGAAACATTCTCACAAACCCTTTTACAATGGTGCTATTTTGCTGATGTGTCAGCACCACATTCATTCTGACATATCATTTAATGAAATTAATTAATAGTAATAAAATTATTATAAATAAAAAAATACTAATTTTGTTATTGGGAGAATCGAACTCGAGACATCGAAGACAACATAATAAGCACACAACCACTTTCACAAAGATATTTTATATGTTTCCCAAACAGTTTTTTTTAAATATCTATAAATTATATTAGATATTAAAATTACTTAAATTAAATTTAATCCAAAAAATATCGAAATGTCTTTTTTGGACATGACATTAAATACGAGCCATTAATTGTGGTTTCTTTGATTAAAGGTTTGATATCTTTAACCTATATAGTAACTAATTTAAATCATATAATTTACAGCTAATCTTCGTAGTTTCTTTTAATTTTAACATGGACTATCATGAAATAAAAAGTGATTCACTTATCCCTTTTATTTTGGCAATCTCTTTGGATTTTCTTTTATTTTGACTATAATGAAAGACATATTAGTGCTTTTATTTTTCAAATCATATTATTGAAAAATTTCAGATATTATTTTCATAATTTATTTATGATATCTCTTCATTTATCTTTCTAATTGTTTTAATATTATACAAATTTTAAATTTTTTCATACTATATTTTCAACATAACAATTTATTATATAAAAAAACTCGACTAAATTTTTTAACTATGGTTTAATTTTTCAATTGTACAAAATAAATAATAAATAAATTCAACTTCACTTAAACAAAATGATATATTATTTTATTAATCACGTTTATTAATAAAAATGTAATGAAATTTTTTTAATAAAATAATTCAAATTATTATATTTTAAATTCAAATTCACTTATCCTAAAAAATATAAAATTTTTCACTCTGCGCAGGGCGCGGATTATCACCTAGTGGATAATGTTATCCATTCCATAAATGATCAACGACTATGATAAACGGATTTACTTGCATTTCGATGAATGATTTTTTTTTATAAGTTATCTCTATTAATTTACAGAAATCGCATCATTTGGTTGAACCTCGAATCTTATGGTGTATAAACATTACTTAACCATTTTTCAACCACTGAACTAAAAAAAATTACATAATGAATTTGATTTTTTTTATGTCTATGATAATGTTTTTTAAAACAAAATCCAAAAAATCCGTCTATGCATTTGATTTAACCACCCAAAAAATGTGAAAACTTACTTTGCATGTTGTTTGGCAAGAACAAAATTTTGGTTTGGCAAGAAAAAAAATACAAAAATCTCTCAAGAATCTTGAAGGGTTTTTATCGAACCGGCTCCATCCTATTTGAGAAGGTCATCTCTTTTGCCCCCAACCATATCAAAGGTAACTACGACTTTTAGTCTTAATCCGATATACTCCCTCTGTGATTTTTTAATTGACGTTTTAGGTTATTTCACACAGATTAAAAAACAACTAATTTTCTGTTTTACCATTAATTAATACACTATTTTTATTTGATATAAATAATTAATAAATTAAAAAAGTAGGGATAAAACTAAAAAAAATATATCATAAATTTGCATTGAAAACTGAAAAAGACAAATATTTTGAAAAAAGAGTCTAGAACGACAATTAAAATGAAACGGAAAGAGTTTTAAATTTATGTATTTCAGGAAAAAAACTTAAACTACTCTTTATTTGAAGAGCAAACAAAATATTAAAATTAACAAAAAAAACCAACAATAGTAGTCACGATCCATTAGTTAACCTTCTATTCTGAAAAATTTCAAAGTCTTGCATGGTTTTATTTTATGCAAGCTACTTAATCCTTCACTAATTACGAAATTAATATCTCTGTAAAAACATGGTAGTTCACTAATTAACGTTTTATTATATTTATTACTTTGACCAATAACATAATGCCATTTTTCTCGAAAATGTCATTTTATTAATGAGTTAGCCAAAATAAAAAACTTGAACATTTTTAAAATAATTTTTTTTTGCAACAATATATTTTATTTTAAATTTTATCTCATAAGAATATTGGAAAAATAGATAAATTATTAAATTTATACATATATTATGAAATATTTCTGTATAGAATTCAATTTTAATTATCAAGTTCAATAAATTGACAACTTAATTTAAAATAAATTTATTTTCTACTTTTATAGATTCAAAAAAATTAAATAAAAGTTCAATTAACTTTTACCAAACCATCAAGTTTGAGAAAAATAATAAAAATATTGAAAAATTCAAATTTAATTGATAAGATATGTGTCAAATTGTTGACTAGAAACAAGATATGTTTAAAATTTAATTGAACTTTTATTTTTGTTATGCATTTGATGGTTTAGTAAAAGTTACACAATGAGCTATTTTTATTTTTGTTATGCATTTGATGGTTTAGTAAAAGTTACACAATGGGCTATTTTTGTTTTGAAATTTTTTTACAAAATCTAATAATATTATAATTTCATTTAATTTTAATTTTAAACATATCTTGTTTTTAGTCAACAATTTTACACATATTTTATCAATTAAATTTGAATTTTTCAATATTTTCATTATTTTCTCAAACTTGATGGTTTAGTAAAAGTTAATTGAACTTTTATTTATTTTCTTTGAATCTATAAAAGTAGAAAATAAATTTATTATTAATGAAGTTGTCAATTTATTGAACTTGATAATTAAAATTGCATTCTATACAGAAATATTTCATAATATATGTATAAATTTAATATTTATATATATTTCCAATATTGTTATGAAATAAAATTTAAAATAAAATACAATGGTGCAAAAAAAAAAAATCCAAAATGGTCAATTTTTCTGTTTTGGGTAACTCATTAATAAAAGGGTTAACTGTCTAATTCTCCCCATATAGTGCTGGTTCCGCCGGTTCCCACCCAAACTCTTAATCTCTTGATTTTTCCCCCTAAATTATCACATTTAATGATGTTTCCCCCTAAATTTTGTTTCTCTGCCCAATTCTACCTGCGAAGTTAAAATCACTAAATCACGATCAAAATTAACCAAATCGCGTTTAAGAGAAACAGTGATTGCCCGAAATCAGATTAAGCCCAAACCAAGATCCAATTGGTATTAAAAACCGACCCGACAAACATATTGACTAAACCAAAGGTCAAAATTAAAATTGGGAATTTATGTTTTTTGTGTTTCTTCTTTGTCGCGACGATACAGAGAGATAGAGAGAGTTGTTCTCCTTCTCTACACGATAGACAGAGAGAAACATTCTGACAGAGAGAAAGAGTGAGGCGTTTCAACAGAGAGAAAGAAAGAGACAATCCGACAAAGAGAAACAGAAATAGAGAGAGACGCCGCAGGCGAATTCTCGAGGAATTGAGATGGATGAATCAACAATTGTTCTCAGGTAAGATTCGAATCATTTTATGTGCTTGAAAGTCGAATCAGTAGTTGGGTTTTAGGGGATTTAAGTTTTTTTACTTATGTGTGAGAGAGTAGTTGTAGAGTTTTAGAGAAATTTTCAAGACTGAGACAGAAATTGATGTTTGTTTTCGAGAGTGAGAGAGAGGAATTTAGTAGAACAGTCTTGAATTTAATTATTTCTTGATACTTCGAACTCTGGATTGCTTGGCAACAAGAGTTTCATGATTATGAAACCATCGGCATGAAGCTGGGTTTAAGGGAAATTGATGTTTGATTTTTTTAGGAAAAACATGGAGGATGACTTGAATGGTGAGGAAGAAGAGGAGAATGGAGACGGAGGTAAAGAGACAGAGAATGGAGATGAAGATAAGGAGACAGAAAATGCAGACGAAGAAGAGGATATAGTGGGACATTATGAGTATGAAATCG
This sequence comes from Alliaria petiolata, assembly GCA_020283515.1. Lineage (NCBI taxonomy): Eukaryota > Viridiplantae > Streptophyta > Magnoliopsida > Brassicales > Brassicaceae > Alliaria > Alliaria petiolata. The sequence goes on from JAHZTW010000001.1 coordinate 151,802,650, forward strand.
AAGAAGATGTTGCTGACTTTGTTGATGAGGAGTATAGGAGTAGACACACGATTCCAGAGAGTTCTTATGATTCAGAGGAAGATGAATTGGTTGTGAAAAAAATAAGAATGAGAAAGAAGAAGAGTGATAAGTTAGAGTTAGGAACGAAGTTCTATACAGGTTATCAGTTCAAGTAAGTTGTGTTAGAGTATGCATTGAGCAAAGCAAGGAACATCAGACAAGATAGATGGGATAAGACTAAGATTTCGTATAGATGTGGCATTGTTGGAAAATGCAAATGGAGGGTGTATTGCTCCTATGATTAACCGAGTCAGAAATGGGTAGTGAAGACTAGGTATGTGTCTCACAGTTGCAGTAGGAATGGGAAATGCAAGCTACTAAAGAGTCCAGTGATTGCTAATCTTTTCAAGGACAAATTAAGGGAAAAACCAAATTGTATGCCTGAAGAAATTCAAGATCTTATCAAGGAGCACTGAAAAATAGTAAGTACAAGAAATCAGTGCCAGAGAGGTAGACTTTTAGCATTGAAATGGCTTGAGAGCGAGTATGAACAACAGTTTGCTCATCTCCGCGGGTATGCTGAAGAAATAATATTTACAAATCCAGGATCAACTGCAATAGTTGAGGCATATACTAATGCGACTGGTGAAGATGTGTTTGATAGGTTCTATGTTTGTATAGCAAGCTTAAGAAAAAGTTGGAGTGGGTCTTGTCGTCCAATTATTGGTCTTGATGGCACATTTTTGAAAGCTGCCATGAAAGGAGTATTGCTTACTGCTGTTGGATATGATGCAAACAATCAGATTTATCCCATCGCTTGGGCAGTGGTACAAAAAGAGAATGGACCAAACTGGTTGTGGTTCGTGAAGCAGCTAAAGCTTGACATGGGTCTTCAAACTGGACTTGGAATAGTCATCATCTCGGATAGAGCAAGGGTAATTTTTTCATTTAGGCGTTTGCTAATGTACTTATGTACTAATTGATTATGTACTTATTGCTTAACATGTTTGCAGGGACTTCTTACTGCTGTCCAACAGGAGTTACCGTCTGCTGAACATAGAAAGTGTGTTAAGCATATTGTTGAGAACTTGAAGAATAATGGGCATGCAAACAAAGATCTGATAAAGCCGATGGTTTGGAATCTAGCTTGGAGCTATACAATAGTTGAGTTTGAACAGAATCGTAGGAAGCTGGAGGCATATAGTAGGAGTTTACATGATGATGGGATGAAGGAGAAACCTGAGACTTAGTCTCTGGCATTTTACAAATTCGGAAGCTGCTGTGAGGATGTTGATAACAATTCAACAGAGTCATTCAACTCAACGATTACCAAAGCACGAACAAAGGCCATGGTACCCATGTTGGAGATGATTCGGAGGCAGGCTATGGCTCGCATCGCAAAGAGAAGGGAGAAATCAAAGAAATGGGAAGGCAAGTGTTCGAAGTATGTGAAGAAGACGCTCGCATTGGAAAAAGAGCATGCTGACAAATGCAAATCAACTCTTGCGACTCATGGAGTCCATGAAGTGTATCTCTTCGGGAATTCTTACACAGTCAACACAAGGAATCAAACTTGTTCATGTGGAAAGTATCAAATCACAGGTATATCTCTTTTCCATCTATCTGAAATGGTTGTTTTCATTGAGAGTTTTTAATTGGTTTCTTTTAGGTATACCGTGTGAACATGCCTATGGAGCTATGCTAAATTTAGGTCTGGAAGTTGATGATTATGTATCTCTGTGGTTCTCTAAAGAGATGTGGATGCTGAATTACGAGGACAACATGGAACCAGTTAGAGGACCACGGTTCTGGATGAAGAGAAGTTGTCGTCTTGTAGTCGAACCTCTAGAACCTGACTTACCTGGAAAAAAGAAGAAGTCGAAGAAGATTTAAAAGAGAATAAAAGGTAAGAACGAGTCACCAAAGAAGAAAAAGAAACAGGTTCAAAAATTGCCTAGGACAGGTCGCATAGTTCATTGTTCCAACTGTGGTGAAGAAGGCCACAATTACACCGGTTGTATGGTACATCCAAAGAAGAAGCCGAGGACAAAAAAACAAACACAGGCTCTTGAGGTATTGAATACTCTCTTTATTATGCTTAGTTATGCTTTTAATTGTCTCGGATTTCTTTGATCAAAATTCTAGGTTTTGAGTTTTTGATGTGAGAATGTGTTTATCGTGTGTCATCTCTTCTTTTTGCTCTTCAGGCTTCAGGTTCCTCTCAAGCTCAAATTGAGGCTTCAAGTTCATCTCAAGCATATGAAATGAATTCACTCACTCAACTCTCTCAAATGACTGAGTGAACATGCGTTAGGTACAACATTGTTAAGAATTTTAATGAAATCCTTGTTTGTCCTTGATGCATGTTTTTTTCATTGTCATACTAATTGTTGAATCTCTGTGATAATATTGTAAAGGTTTTGCGTAATGGGCGTGGAACTGGAGGAAGAGGAGTGGTACCACCTGTGAGGAGATGATTGAATTAACGCTTCGAATCCGAGACAAAGCCCACCTCTCTTGCGTCTATTATTTACTGATTTAGTATGCACTGTAAAACCAATGCAAGTTCTGTATTTTGGGGTACTAAGACGTTAAAACATTGACAAGTTTTCCTTATGCTATGTTTTTGTGCATTCTTCATTTATGGCAGTATAGATTAATAAAACGAAGCACATGCTTTCCCAAATGGTTGAAATAAGATTAAACTCGGCTAAATTGATGGAAACAAGATAATGAACATAAGAAATAGATGGCTAAATGAAATCTGTGAGACCTGCTTTTGATAGATTCCCGAATAACCACAACCTAACCAAAACTAAATTATAACATCACGATTCCATAACAATTCTAGAACATCACAATTCCATAACAAGATTTTAAACAACACTAGATCATAACATAAAAAACAAATTCATAACAAGTTTTCAAACAACACTAAATCCTCAAAAATCTAACTCATAACAACCTTTCCACAAATCCATCCTATTTCTCCTACAACCAATACAAGGATCCCAACTCTCTTCATACTCTTTTTAGCCATCTCTTGAGCCAACTCTTGAATATTTGCATTCGCCATCATTATCTCTTCTTTCATCTTCTCTTTCATCTCTTCTTCCATGTTAAGAACCAGTTTTTTCTGAAACTCAAAGTTGTCCACCATCTCTTTTCTCAATTCTTTCACTTCATCTACAAGCCTCAGGAGCTTCGCATCTACCATTCTCGTCTCGTCCAACAAAGCTTCGTCAACCCATTTGAAGAGATGTTCCTCGTTTTTCCTCTACACAAGACGTTTAATGTAAAGAAAAATGGAGATCTGCGATTTAAAAAAACAAACTATCAATGTATGAACCTGCAATGCAATCTCACACCTGTAGAATCTCCGAAAAGGGTTATCATCTGTCTGAGAACAATATATCTTAAGCTTCTTCCCACACCAACATCTCGTTGGAACACCAGTTACTTGTCTGCGATGAGTGAAACGAGATGAAGCAGAAGAAGAGGTGCTCATAGTTCTGGTTTGCCTCTGCTATGTGTCTCCTCTCTCTCGATTGTCTTCTACTTTCTCTCGCTCTGAAGCTCTTTCTCTCTATCTCTATGTATCGTCGCGACGAAGAAGAAACACAAAAAATCTAAATTCCCAATTTTAATTTTGACCTTTGGTTTAGTCAATATGTTTGTCGGGTCGGTTTTTAATACCAATTGGATCTGGGTTTGGACTTAATCTGATTTCGGGCAATCACTGTTTCTCTTAAACGCGATTTGGTTGATTTTGATCGTGATTTAGTGATTTTAACTTCGCAGGTGAAATTGGACAGAGAAATAAAGTTTAGGGGGGAAACATCATTAAATGTGATAGTTTAGGGGAAAAAATCAAGAAATTAAGAGTTTGGGTGGGAAATGGCGAATCCAGCACTATAGGAGGGAATTAGGCAGTTAACCCTCTTAATAAAGATACGTGTGGCTTTCTTCCTTCCTTTTCTATTTTTTTATTTTTTTAATCTGTAGATACGCTCTTGAGGTACGCCGTTGGGCATGCTCTCAGTGTTTGACAAAGTGCGATATGTGTTTGTTTTTTTTTTTTTTTTTTTTAACTAAGTGTGTTTGTTAAAGTGTGGTTTTAAGTTTTTACTGCTCGTTGGAACTGCTCGCAATCACTAAACCTGCAAATTTTGTCAGAATTTCGAATGTAAACAAACAAGGAAAAAACTTTTCAAACGAGACATTAAAAGATTACCCACGAATATATGAAAAAAAATCGAAACTTTGCAACGGGACATTAAGAAATCGTATCTTTTACATAACAAAATTGTAAATGGATTTAGGACAAATTGAATATGAAAATGGCAAACTTGTAAATATTTTCAGTTTTAAGTCTCTTAGTTTATAAAATTTAGTTTAATATTAAAAAAATAAAAATAATTACATTCTTGTTATTATTTTTTAAAAGTTAAATCTATTGTAATTAATTTAAAAATTGGGTTTTCTATATAATTTTTGTAAAAAAAAATTATTTAATTATTAACTTTTTTGTAAGATTAACTATCATCGGGGGCGTTTCAGAAAAAAAAAAATTATCATCTTAAAGAAATGCAGGTTAATATATACTTACCTCAAAAAGTCTTTAACATTTTTACACGAAAAATAAAACGCAATTATTTAAGGGGAAATCGGCCAATTCATTCTTCAGCACAGCTCTGCAGTCCTGATCAGTACATGCACTTAAGAGCTGTGCTAAAACATATATCAACACAAATATATTTCAAATTTTATATCCGAACTAATAAAATTCGGCTAAATCATACATGGACCTCGAGAGTCCGTTATAGTCAGAGACCGTTTGAGAGAGTGAAAGGAAGAACAAAGAGTGTTGGGTGAATGCTAAACTCGTGAAAAATTGGCATCGGAAAAACAAATCAATGGCGAAAAAACAAAAATTAATGTCTGATCCGGCATTTTTTCAACTCTAGAATTCGAAAATTCCCCCAAATCTTCTCTACCCATGGCGTCGGAAAAGCCAGAAGATCCGATGAACAACAAAGCGGGAACAGACGAGGAGACTATAGCTCAGCGGAGAAAGCGGCTCCGGCGAGTGAGCTTTGCCGACCGAGAGATTACCCAACTCCTCCCCGTCGAAGACGCAAACCGATGAACAAGCCCATACATCAGTAGATTTTTCAGTGAATTAGCTGATAATGAAGACAATGAAGGAGACGGTGACGGTAAAGACAAACCTCTCTGGTGGAGAAATTGTTCTTGAGGCCCACAAATTCGCCGTAATACTATTGGTTCTGCTACAAGTGATGACGGTACGCTTCAATTTTCTTCTCGATAGTTTTTTTCAATTCGCTTTAATCGGAACCCTGAGATTAAAAATCGACAAAGAGTGAGTATTTGTGCTTTACACATTTCTGCGATTATGTTTCTTCTTAGTCATGTAGTGAAATGAATTTTGATCAAAAGCAAATTTCTTTTCCCAATCAAAGGATAACGCTATAATCTCTGAAGAACACCATGACATTATGATGGACTCGATGCATTTCTGAAGTCTTGCGATGTCGGAGTCAACGATGTCGTTTTGTGATAAAAAAATTAATTCAGTTGGCCAAAACGACGCGTATTAGTGAAACGAGCAATCTGGGTTTCGTGACCGTATAGCCACATCAGCCTGCGTAACGGACATGTCTTCCGGTAACGTTTGACTAACGGATTCGAGATCCATGTAGTTCGGATATGAAATTTGAAATATATTTGTGTTGATGCATGTTTTAACACAGCTCTTAAGTGAATGTACTGATCAGGACCGCAGAGCTGTGTTGAGGAATGAATCGGCCGATTTTCCGTTATTTAAGTTTAAAACGACAGCCAATTTTCATTACAATGTTGTTTACGCTAAAAACAAAAGTTAATTTCTACTGTACGAGACCCAAATCCATTACTGTAAAACAAGTTCATCGAATTAACCATTGAATCAATTCATTTGGGAGAAAGCTTAGAAAATGGACTAACTCAAATCCATTACTGTAAAACAAGTTCTCTTATCTGTTTTTTCCAAAGCGACACAACCATTAATTCAATCTGTAAGCTGGGGTTCGTGTTCCAGATCAATTCTCAAAATATCAGAAAAATAAATTTTTGTTCTAAACATACTATCAATAGTTTTATTTTCTAAAAGAACCACAAAAATCAGTTTTTTTTCAAAAATAACACAAAACTAAAACTAAATTTTAAACCTTTAAAATTAAACCATAAACCTTCAAAACTAAACCTCCTTTTGAACAAATTGGCCAAAACTAAATGATAATGTCTTAAGTTTAAGTCTTAACCTTAAATATGAAGTTAGATTTAGACCATCTGCATTGAGAGGTTCTCAAGAGAGGTTTTCATAATAAAAAGGTAAAATATAATGAAAAAAGAAGAAAAAGCATGAGATGAGATTTTCATTTGAGAACTTCTAATCAATTGTTGAGAACTCCATATCACACTTATTTTTTTTTATTAGATCATATTTTATTTTCAATTTTAAATTTAAATATAAATTCAAATTACATTAAAATAATAATTTTTTTTTATATAACCTCTAGGTTCTCAACCAGATGATCTTACAAGAAACTTTAAGGCAGTTTACTGTTCACATATCTTACATTTTATTAATGACATTCTTCGACAAAAATTACATTATGTTATTTGTCAAAGTAATAAATAATATAAAACGTTAATTAGTGAACTACCATGTTTGTACGAGATATTAGAGCAACGGTAATGGAGAAATTTGGTGGGGGTTCTTAACTGAAAAAGAAAAGAAAAAAAAATGATATGGCATCAACTTTTTTAAGAATCGGTTTTTCTATAAAAATCTTAAGAATCGGTTCTTCAAATTTTGTCTCTGATTTAATAATAAAATATATTTAAGAACCTCCGTATGGGGTTAACCATTACTGATGCTTTTAGTATCCTAATTAGTGAAGGATTAAGTAGCTTGCATTAAATAAAACCATGGAAGACTTTGAAATTTTTCAGAATAGAAGATATTACGAGAATAAGTGGAGGAGAAATCGGAATAGAACGTGTCGAGGCGGTGGATCGAGTTGATTGTCGCACATATGAATGTATGAAGGAAAGTGTATGGACTTAAACCAGAGATTCCGCATAATCGACAGATCGCGAGGCTCCAGAAGACCGATGACCAACAAAACTAGAGGAGATATCGCATAAGAATTGATCGAGGCTGTGGATCCAGACGAGTGACTCGTGAAGAGTGAATGGACCGAATCCAGAGAATCTGCACCAACGAGAACTCGCATAACTCGATTATCCGAACCTGTGAACGCCGGAAGATCATTGATCAGAGCTGACGGAGCTGGAGCATTGGATCCAGTCGATTGACACGAAATCTTCGACAGAGGCACCATAGAAGCTTGGAAATCAACAGATCGAAACTGAAGGAAGCTCATAATTGGTGAATCGAAGAAGAATTAACAGAGATTTTAACTTGATGGCTTTGATACTATATTACGAGAATTGAGATTTGAGGTGAACAGACTCTCTCGTCTAGAAGATAAAAAAGAGGATTTAGAAATTTGAATAAATGTTTTTGTTAATCGTAAGATGAAGCTGTACAATTTGTTTATGTACACAATCATAAACTATCTAGTACAAACCGGTTCGCTAAACCAAAATTCATTCCTAAACCAAACTATAATATCTGATAGAAAGTTAACTAATGGATCGTGACTACTATTGTCGTTTTTGTAAAATGTTAATATTTTGTTGGATCTTCAAATAAAGAGTAGTTTAAGTTTTCTTATGAATTACATAAATTTATTATATCAGATTTAAGACTAAAAGACAAAGTTACAATCAATTTGGTTCGAGGCAGAAGAGTTATGGGCAATGGACCTTCTCAAATAGGGTGGAATCGGTTCGATAACAACATGCAAAGTAAGTTTTCCACCTTTTTTGGTAGTTAAATGCATAGGCGGATTAAAATAAAACATTATCGGAGACATAAATATATTGTACAACATCTAATTTTTGCCATACAATTTATGAAATTCCTTCATATTATTTACAAAACTAGTAATATAAAAAAAAAATCATTGGAGACTTGTGCATCCATTAGTGCTTCACTATAGAAGTCTTGTCAGGGATCGAAGAAGCAACATTTGAAAAAGACAAAGTTATTTTTGCTGAAACCATAACAGCAATGCAGTTGAAATCATCCATATTTAAATTTGGCATAATATAAATTAATATTTCTAAAATAATTAATGATTTTTTTTTTAAATGCTAATATAAATTATGAGAACAACTAAAAATACAATTATATAACAGACAACATTACCCATTTCATAAGAATCAACGACTATGATAAATTAATTTACTTGCATTTCGATGAATGATTATCTATAGTTTATCTTTATTAATTTGTAAAAATCGCATCATCTGAAAGTTAAACCCAGGATCTTTTGGTGTATAATTATTAATGAACTATTTGTTAACCATTAGAATAGGAAGGTTTACATAGTGAATTATATTTATAGTTAGATATCAATACTATAAAAGATGAAGGGGAACTCTCAAGCGATGACACATCAGCCCCCTCTCCCCCCCTTTTTATTGGTCCATCGTTGAAACTTCATCAGTTTTAAACAAATAATAAATTAACATGCGTACAATTTAATTATATATATAAAAAAATTAATATGAATGTAAGTATTAAAAAAATTACTAGAACATAAATATAAAGTAAATGAAATTCACCTTTAATTTAAAATCATAATAAACATATAAATATTATATGTATCTTTCTAATTTATTTTTTATTGATTTAATAGTCATTTTCAAATAAATAAGAATAATTAAATTTTAATTCAAGTGAAGAAAAAAATACAAACTATAAGAGCATAAGACATAAAATGAGTATTTAATAAACAATCAAATAGATAAAAAAATTATAGAGAAAAATCTGAAAAAGAGAGACACATAAGATTGAATACCAAAAATAGAAAAATATAAGAATAGATACAAAAATATATAAAATTTTAAAACAAGTAAAAAAGAGATGTAATTAATGAAAGATATATAGATAAAAATAGGGTAAATTTTATAAAGTTAAAAATTATGATAATATTGAGATTTATATGAATGAAAATAGTAGGCTTGAACTTTAAGGATATATGGTCGGATAATAGTGGGTAAGGATCGGGTACGGATAATTCGGGTATCGGAAACTATTACCCAAAGTATACCTATAAAAATAAGGATCGAATAAGAGCATGCAAGGGTCGGGTACGGGTAGGATCAGGTAGTTAAAATCACTATCCAAACGGTAAATTTTCATAATTATTATTATTCGAATAGATAATTGTGGATAATTATTTTATTATAATAAAAATTGGAATATTAGGATAATTTATATAAAATAAGGATAATTGTACAAACTTTTGAATAATTTTATGAAATATTAAGTAATTTTTAATAACTTTAAGAATATATATATATATATATATAATTTAGAATTTTTTGAAATAATAATTACCCAAACGGGTAATTCAGGTATTATGGGTAATTACTCGGCACAATCTTTATCAATTAGAAAAAATTATCTGAATTTAAATGGGTAATTTCTATTACTCTTACCCTAAAATTTTGGGTAGTTCGGGTATGGAAAGGATCGAGTTATGATTCAGGCTTAGAAAATAGTATGACGATTGAAGAATAAATAAATATTCGTAAGATAATGTTTGCTAATATCATTAAGAAAAAATGAAAAAAATGAAATTTATAAAAAAAAAAACAAAGAGAAAATTGATAGTTAAATATATATATTTAAAATATATTATTTAAATCATAAATTAAAACAAAATCCTGGCTAAGGTAGAAAAAAGTTTAGGCTGGTGAGAGAGCTTGTGAATCGTTTTTGAAGTTTTTACGAGGAAAAAAAGGCCACAACCCAAAATTATGGGCCTGGGCTGATAATCTGCCTATTCACTACCGGATACGTGTTTTGTTATAAGACACGTGACTTTTAGAGATTTAGGTACGTGGCAAAAGAGGAATCTCCCCTCTCTTGTATTTTCAACGTAGAATAATATTTTTCGTAGACATCTCCGATACTCGACACGTGGATGTTTATTGACCGTGACATGAAAGAATTGAGAAATATCTGGATTAAGGGTTTCTGTGCAAATTGTTACAATCCACACAAAAAAAAAAAAAAAAAAATTTGAAACAAGAAAAATAGAAAAGATATAATATAATAAAATAGCTCGAATTTAAGAGAATCACAAATTAACCCATTTCAAGAAAACCTTTGCCTTTGAGTTTTCATCTATCGGTTGTTTCCATTTCCAGGTTTCAATCGAAATTCCCTCTCTTTCTCTCTGTATTTTTCTTTCGATTTGATCTGGGTTTCATGTGTACATAGATCGATCTTCAAGTTTCGTTATCTGGGTCTTGTAAATTTCTAGGTTTCAGGGTTTTTTTTACTTGTAAAGTTTCTCTCTTGCTTAGGGATTCTCCGGGTAAGTGATCGATTAGGGTTTGGGATTTTAGTTGTGGGAAAGCTGTTTGGTTCTTGAATTTCGTCTTGATTGAGTTCTCTTGCAGCTTTCTCACAGGTCGAGACTCTGGGATTGTATTAGGATTTGATAATCGTATAGATTGGTAGAGATTTGGGATTGAATTAGACGAATCACGAGGTTCGTGGTCTCAACTGTTTCGGAAGCAGTACTGTTGCTTTGATTCTGTAATCATGGCGGATGCTATTGGTGCTGTATCTTTGGTGGGTCATCGACCTTCGATTGTGAGGATCTCTGTCAAGAACGAATCGAAAACGCAGAAATCGCAGAACGTAGTTCGATTCCCTGTGAAGGTAGATTTCAGCACGAAAGGGGTTCTCTCTGATGTGATGCAGTGTGTGAGAAAGAAGCCAATGTCGGTGTTCCCGATCAGAGCTCTTGCTATGGAACTGACGAAAGAGATGCCTGCGTATAAGAAGAAGAAGAAAGACGAGAGGTTACCGAGAACTTGGAATTACCTTGATTCAGGTACGGGTGACAAACCCGGTTTGTGGCCTCCTGAGAACAAAGCCGATAAGCCTTCATTGCACAATCCTTTACTTAGGCAAGAACGGATGGGCTGTGGTTGGTTAGGTGCGATATTCGAGTGGGAAGGAGTTTTGATCGAAGACAATCCCGACCTTGAGAACCAATCATGGCTGACTTTAGCTCAGGAAGAAGGGAAATCTCCTCCTCCGGCGTTTATCCTCAGACGTGTTGAAGGGATGAAGAACGAGCAAGCGATCTCCGAGGTTCTGTGTTGGTCGAGAGATCCCAGTCAAGTGAGAAGGATGGCTTCACGGAAAGAAGAGATCTTTAAAGCTCTACATGGAGGAGTGTATATACTCAGGGACGGGTCTCAGGAGTTTGTGAATGTCTTGATGAACAATAAGATCCCGATGGCTTTGGTATCGACCCGTCCTCGGGAGACACTAGAGAACGCTGTTGGATCTATAGGGATCAGGAAGTTCTTCAGTGTGATAGTTGCATCGGAAGATGTTCACAGAGGTAAACCAGATCCTGAGATGTTTGTTTACGCAGCACAGCTTCTTGATTTCATACCGGAACGCTGCATCGTGTTCGGGAACTCGAACCAGACCATAGAGGCGGCTCACGATGGGAGGATGAAATGTGTGGCTGTGGCTAGTAAACACCCGATGTATGAGCTCGGTGCGGCTGATCTGGTGGTGAGAAGGCTGGACGAGTTATCGGTTATCGATTTGAAGAAGCTTGCGGCTATTGATTTGACGGAATTCGAACCGGAATTGGAGATGGAAATGGAAGATGAGCGTGAGCTGCCTTCATCGGCTGTAGCAGTTGATGATTTCTTCTGATATGGAAGTGATCTTCTGTAATATTGTACAGTTTTATGGATTTGGATTCTTCCTCTGTGTAATTCGTATTCACAAATTGTTATAGTTTCTGTGTATAATTGGAACAGGTTAAACGGGGGAAGAATATAAATGTACACTCATACATATACTTTTCGTTTTAAATCTTAGTGTTAGTGTTGTATGCATGTCTAAGAACAAAAGTGAATGAAACTTTTTTCCAGGTTTCTTCCACAATTCATTTCGACCAATCATTATTTGACATCCTTTCAATGATTGAAAATGGGAAAAAAAAAATTTCAAAAAAATATTGTTAATCACAACAAAAGATGTGACAATGTACGAAAAATATATGACAACGTAGTGCATAACAGTAATGCAACCGTCTAACATTTGACAATGTAGAGCATACAAGTATCATTAGTAAAGAAACGGTTATGTTAGTGTTTCATCCTAAACACTAACATTTAGAAGAAAAAGATGGCTTATTGAAATGAAATACGATTTATTAAATGAAACATACACATCTTGTAGTAAGAGCCATATATAATAATGGAAGGTTGATTGTGAAACAAAAATCAGATAATTTGTTTGAAATCATCAACAAAGCTTTTCAAAGTTTCAGAATTCAAGTTCATGTATCTCATCATTTTGCCAATGCTTAGACCAGGACAAGCTACGTTGATCTTTGCATAAGTTGTCAAGCTGCAACCTTGAGAACATATGATACATTTGTCAAGCTTCTGTGCGCGGCTTGTACAAGATTGTCAATAGGTACCGGGTCACGATACCGAGCCAAGTTTTTACAAGGTGAAAGATCAAGAATCTCAAAGTTTTGGAGGTTTGTGATTAGCAATAAAAGTCGTGTATTGCTGATGAAAGAGCATCGCAAACACAACCTCTTGATGAGACTTTTGAGGTAACACACGATTTGCTCAGCAATGAATTTTTTCAAACAACCCAAATATTTCAAGCTCGTGAGGTTACTGCAGTTCTCTCGAGAGATTGTAGTCATGAGCTATGATCAGTTTTGTAAGATTTTTTCATTTACTGAACGCAAACCAAAATGAATCCTTGTACTGATTGCTCTAGCGAGGTAGAACAAGTTTCTTGATGTTTGGCATCTTGGAAAAAAAAAAAAAAGTATGAGTTGTACACGCCATGCACGCAAATCTGTTTCTATGATTCAGTTAGAGAACATAAGATCTTCTTCTATAAAGGAATTGAAGCTAAAGAACAAATTCTTAGGGCCATGCGGCTAAAGTTAGTGATATATGTGAGACTTCTGCGTACTTCACAAACGTCAAAGAAGAAATTGCCGAATTTGCTGGAATCAAGCTTTTTACTCTTTTCTACAGAATAAACGTCAAAGAAGAAATTGAGGGTGTAGATGGAGCAAATAGAGTCGCTGGATTCGCTGTAGTAAATGGCAGATATGCCGAAATGATCATGAGGGCCCGATTATTCTGGTTGAGCTCCCTTATATGAACACCTATCTTGTTCACCAGGTCGATTTGGGCTAATTTTTTCTTTTTCTTTGGTGGTAAACCTCTTTCACATTAAGAAATAAAAAATATTTAAGTCAAACTAGGCAGTGCTGAATAAAAATATTTAATTATAATCAAATAGAAATCTTACCTTGATGGATTTTGCATCTGGCCTTTCTTACCGAATAAGAAGGATTATATATGTTTGAGCATTTAAGCCCGTACCCAACAGAGTCTAACAAACTTCCTTATCAGAGTCCATTGCATAAATGTGTAGTTTGGTCAAATGGTACTCCGTACCAGGGTTGTCTGTGTCGATAACATATAGTTGATTTCTGATTTCGTACAATATTTTTCGGCTTAGAAAGGGTAACTGTCTCCAGATCCAGAAAGCACTCAACTCCTGTTTCTTCGGTGTGTTTCTCGTTAAACTGTTGTGGTGGCTGAACTTGCTGAATTTGTTGTACACGCCATGCACGCAAATCTGTTTCTATGATTCAGTTAGCGAACATGAGATCTTCTTCTATAAAGAAATTGAAGGTAAAGAACAAATTCTTAGGGGCCATGCGGCTAAACTTAGTGATATATGTGAGACTTCTGTGTACTTCACAAAGGTCAAAGAAGAACTTGCTGAACTTGCTGAATTTGCTGAACTTGTTGAACTTGTCTAGGTCGACGATGTTCCACATAATTGTTTTTTTTTTTATGTTTGGCATCCTGAAAAGAAAAATAACTAATGCCTTATTGTTTACAGATTCTAAAACAGATTTTGGTTTTTGTTTTTCAAAAACTACTTTTAACCATTCAAGTTTTTGAACAAATAGATTTCTTAAATTATAGAAAAACTAGTTTTTAAAAGTTTTTGTCATTTTCTGAATAAACATTATGTTAAAATCTAATTGGTTGAATTTTGTTAAAACGTGTCAAAATCTGAATCGAGATGTTTGACATGTGTCGCGATCATGTTAATTAACAATTTTGATGCATTATTAAACTTTATATAATAAGATACATGTTTTTGAACAAATGGATTTCCTAAATTACATGGTAACTAGTTTTTTTAAAAAGTTGTAATTTTCTGAACAAAGACCAAAAACCATAATTTATGGGTTTTTCAAAAAAATTTAAATCCAAAATCCAAAACCAAAAACTATACACAAACATTCATCACCTAAATCTCTTTAAAAAATCAGTTTTGGTTTAATTGGTTTAGTAATTACATAAACCAAAAAATCAAGTTAAATTAGTTTGGTTTTGTCTATCGGTCGGTAGAAGAAATGTCGGCGGCTTTAACTAATGTTTTATAATTTAACGCGGGGTTTGACTTAAAACTAGCTATAATTGGTTTAATTAAACCGATAATCGGTTTACAACGTCGAAGTTAGGTTTCCTTTTTTTAGAGCACACACTCTCTTATAAATACGCGAGTCCATCGTCACTTGTCACGCAAAACAAAAATTGCTCTCACACCAATAAAAAAACCTGTTAAGAATCATGAGCTTCCAACTCAAAACCAATTGGCAATGAGTAAATTTGCTCATGTCCCTTATATACTTAATATCTCTTCCAACTTCCGATGTGGGATATATTCCCTAATACGTCCCCTCGAGACGATGACTATTTTTGGCCATTGATCTCGGGAATATTTGGGCAAGGATCGAGAGAGATGCGGAGATCGCGAAACAGAGAAAGAGTTGCGGAGGTCGCAAAGAAAGAGTTGCGGAATTTTTTTTTTTTTTTTTAGAGAGAGATGGATCGATTAGGGTTTGGCTCTGATACCATGTTAGGTTGATGCTCTTCTAAAATCTTAGCAATGTCAAATTCCATGACAGGGATCTTTCTGGAGCTAGGATCCATGAGATGGCGAAGAAACTTAGGAGCTCCAAAAGTTAAGGAATCCATATCTTCAGAAGCCACACCATACACCTTTCCTGATTTGCAAAGTGCTGCATATTGCGCTTCTGCTTCGGAAGTGGCCTCAACAACAGGCACCCCCATGAGTCTTAAGAGTCTTTTGCAGTCGTCATTGTGCTGTTTTGTCACCTTCATAGTTCGTTTGCTGTACTTCTCAATGTCCTCCTTGTTTCCTGCCTCAATTGCACCACTCAAATCAGCAGTTGCATCAGCTCTCTTAGACTAACGTTTTGCTAGTTCTTGTCTCTTTAACTCCGGGGGCTTTCCATCAAAAACATAGACAGGCTTAATTCCAGCTTCGAGAAGACGAATCGTTCGATTAAACATCCCTTGTAAATGGCTAGTGACTTCACCAGCTTCATTCGTGAGCATTTCAGTCCCAGTTCTCCCCACCACAATAGGGAACTGGTAAATGCGCATGCTAGCATTAACGGCGATTTTTCGACCGAAATAGCTCTCGAATTTCTGCTCTTTCATGACATTAGGCGCATTGTCGGCTAGAAGCTTCGTTAAACCCTTGATACCCATGGCGATGACAGAGAAAGCAGCGAATTAGCGAGCGAAGGTTTCTCTCTCTCTCTCAGTGGACTTTGTTCGCTCAGGGGACGCCGGTGATGTTTCCCAAAATGACCAAATCATCGACGTAGATGAGTATATGAAGTCGGTGATTGACCCATGTCCCATATATATTACTTAATATCTCTTCCAACTTCCGATGTGTGATATATTCCCTAATAAAATTCCATTTGAGTTGTGTTACAGATTGCAAATCAATTTGGCTTTTACAAAGAGGTTCTTGAAGATGGCACTGAAAATATATTTGTCACTTAGATAAGCAACATTTTATTGGTATATGACTATGTGTTGTGAAGAAACAACTTTACTCAATGGACAACCAGTTGGTACAAAGGCGGCATCAAGAGGGCCCAATTCGATTACAGCTGCGATCTTCAAAGTATGTCAGAATCCTTTGCATGTTTTTCTTTCAGACCAATCAAATTTACTTTGTCTCAGATGTATAACAGTCATATGAATGCGAGCCAGACATAGAAGCACCGGCTTCTTGCAAGAAAGTGGATTCCCTTTGTTCAAATGTACAGACAATTCTCACTTATATATGTCTTACTTTGAACTCCTAAATGAATCACATAGAGTGCCTTATCAACATTACCTCCTGGGAGTACAATCCCTATGTTCTTGCAATCTTTCCAAGAAGGATTGCTACGGAAACTGTGTGATAAAACTGCTGCTAGCCCAATGGCACCACTTTGATGTGTTCTTGTGTTAATATGATGTATCAATGATCAAATATTTGATATGTGATGTGTTCTTGTGTTTTTTCTGTTGCAGACATTGCACCTCATCCACTTCAAGTAGAGAGTTTATATAAACCCAAGAGAGATGGTATCAAGATCTTATTCCAACCTCTTGGATCTTGCTTCTGGCAATTTCCATTCGTTTTCCCGGGAAAAGAAGAGCTTTCCAAAAGTACCAACTGTCGCAGGTGACTTATCTGAGCTAGATGATGATAACAACAGCAACAGTGTCTGCTCTGATGCCCCTTCTTCCATTACGCAAGATCGGATCATCATCGTTGGAAATCAACTTTCTATTAAATCCCATCGAAACTCGGCTGGTAAATTGGTTTTCAGCTGGGACAATGACTCGCTTCTCTCACAGCTTAAAGACGGTATGCGTGAAGACATGGAAGTCGTCTACATTGGTTGTCTTAAAGAACAAATCGATGCTGTTGAGCAAGACGATGTTTCTCAAAGATTGCTTGAGAATTTCAAATGTGTTCCTGCTTATATCCCACCTGAGCTATTCACCAAGTACTTCCATGGATTCTGTAAGCAACATCTATGGCCTTTGTTTCACTACTACATGCTTCCCTTGACGCCTGATCTTGGAGGTCGATTTGATCGTTCTTTATGGCAAGCTTACCTTTCGGTTAACAAGACTTCTCAAACGATATTTTGCTAATGTACATGTATCAGTCATCAGCGCTGAAAGAAGTAATAGATGATCTTGAATGGCCTAGCTCAAGCGTACAGATCAGCCTTCAAAAGTCTCCCCCTTGTGTTACTTTTAGAGGAGTAGGACACGGAGACAAAGTGAGGAGAAGGTACTTCCTCACTTGCTTCTTGGTGAAGTATCGCTTTTGTGTGAGAGAATCAAGTCCAACACATTCCATATAATCCTGTTTTGCAGATAGACTTCATGTATTATGCCAAAACAGATCCTCTCCTTGCCTTTTATTGTGGTACTGAAGTCTCTTACGGGTATAAATCATTCGTTCTCTAACTTTTAGTTTACAAACTCACAGGGCTGATTGACTAATCAAGAAGACTCACCAGATGCATTTGCTCACTGATATATCATGGTTTTTACCCGTTTTTAGGCCATGATATAAGTGTTTTTATAGAGTCTTTTGGTACTTTTAGAGTCCTATTAGAGTCTTTATAGGTTGGACTACGTTTGGAGCATAATTGGAGATTCTGAAGCTTTTTGGAGCATTCTGCAAGAAGCTGCGAAGTGATGAAGTCAGAAGAGTGGAATTACGCACAGGGTGTCGATCGACACCAGACAAGACCGACGCATTGTTCGGACTTCCATCAGAAAAAGGAAATTGGTCAAGCTTTGAAGAATTACAAGATTGCCCCTGGACGAAAATCCTCTTCTATAAATATAGTTTTTCAGCCATTGTTTAGGCGACACTTTATTTTACCAATTATTTTAGAGAGAAGAATTTGTCTCCCTTAGAGCAAATTTGGAACTCCCTTATTTATCTATTGATTTCTTTTATGCATTCTTCTTTATTCATGATTTCTGTTTCATTGATCATGTCTGAGTAGTTTGCTAGTTAGGTTTAGGGTTTTTCAAAGGTGATCAATGAATTGTTAGGTCAAATTATATTGTTAGGATAAAATCCTTAGAGTTCTTCATCTGGATTTGTGTTTAATGCTTATTCTCACTTCGCGACCTAGAATCTGATCTTAGGTTAATTAATAGATGCGAGAGTATTATTGATTGCCTGAACTAGTGTTAGATGAGCAAAATACCTATTCGCAAAGAGATTTGGTTTAGGATTTTGTGAACAATTGAACCTGATATTAATGCTTGTCTGAATTATTTGAATTCGCAAAGAGATTTGATTTTCTAGAGTTTAGACATAGATAATCTTCGCAGCGAGAGTTGGTTGATTTTACATTAGTGTTTCAAGTTCAAGAACAGTGCTTAATAATTCCTAACATTCGCCTAGACCTAGAATTTAGATCACCTGAGAATTTCCCTGAACCTAGCGTTTCGTCTCCTGAACTTACACCGTTTTTAATTGCTTTCTGTGTTTTAAATTCCATCTTTCTACTTAGCTTAATTCGAAATTAGAAGTTCGTTGTGTGACTATCCCTTCTCTGTGGATTCGATCCCTAAGTACTACAACTGATCTCTTAATTTGAGAGAGTTGCTTTAGGGTAAATTTGACCCATATCAAATTTTGGCGCCGTTGCCGGGGAAGGAGATTAGTTGCCTACAGATTTCTAGTATTAGAATTTTGTCTAGGTTTTTATTTTTGTTTTTGTTACTGATTTAGTTTCTCATCTTTGGTTTCAGGTGCATGCCCAGTACCAGAAGCAACAAGGAAGAGGAACTAGTCGCATTGAACCAGGAGCTCGGTCATCTCGAACGCACAAACCGAGCATCTGCACGAGCGTCGATCGACACGAAGAGCATCGATCGACACCTTACCTCAGCGTCGATCGACACATCTAGCATCGATCGACACCTTGCGCGGACAGAGATGGCAGAACCTGTGATCATGATACGCGACGCGGATGGCAACTTAACCGACCTACAGGGCAACAGAAGGAACGCCCAAGGACAGAGACTTGATGAGGCTGGCGCCGTCATAGTCGAACCAGCGATACAAATCGCCGGTGCAGAAGCTGGACGTGGAAGAACATTAGGCGAGTACAACCGCCCAGACCAGTTCTATGCTAATAGAGCTGCGATCCGTCCTCCTGCATTTCAGAGGAATGACTTCGAGCTGAAGCCTGCTTACTACACTTTAGTGGCTCAGCATCCCTTCCATGGTCTTCCTAATGAGCACCCTATGGACCACGTTGAGAGATTCGAGGACTTAGCCTCAAGCATCAAGGCTAATGGAGTTACATATGATTATCTCTTCTGCAAGCTTTTCCCTTACTCGCTTGCTGGAGATGCATCATACTGGCTGAAGCAGTTGCCACCAGGATCCTTGACTACATGGGAAGATACAAAGAATGCATTCCTTTGCAATTTCTTTGATGATGCGAGATCCGAGGAGCTGAGGATGAAGATCACTACATTCTCTCAAGGACCCACTGAAGCATTCAAAGCTTCTTGGGTGAGGTTCAGATCTTACCAGAGGGACTGTCCACATCATGGATTCAGCGAGCCGCAGCTTATCGGTATCTTTTACCGAGGGATCGATTGGAGGTACCAGATGGCCCTAGATGCTGCGAGCAATGGCAACTTCAACACAAGATTTCCAGAAGGTGCGGTAGAGCTTATAGAGAATTTGGCCTCTAGTAACAGCACCAAGAACGCAGACTTCGAAAGAAGACAACACGCTGGAGTGAATGGAGGAGCCCATATCGCTGAAGTCAACAGGAAGCTGGACAACGTACACAATCTCTTGGTGGGAAAGAGGCAAGTTCAGTTTGCTGCAGAAGTGGAGACCTTTGAGCCAGAACAAGAAGAGGTTAACTTCATCAATGGTGCTGGATTTCAAGGTCAAAGGTTCAGCAATCAGCAAGGCTATGGTTCTTCTTACCAGAAGCCTTTTCAGAACAACAACTTCCAGAGAAGCTATGGTTCTTCTTCTTACCAGAAGCCTCCTGCACAAGACAACAAGATGGAATCTATGATAGAACAGCTTCTAGAAGGGCAACAGAAGATGACAGTGGCCTTTAATGGGAAGATTGACACATTATATCAAGATGTGACTGGAAAGATGGACGCCATGTACCAAGACTTGAATGGGAAATTCGAATCTCTGAACAACCATGTCAAGAAATTGGATGTTCAAGTTGCTCAAACCGCAGAAGCTGTTCATAGGCAAGAAGGATTTCTTCCTGGGAAGACTGATACAAATCCCAGACGCCATGTGAATGCAATCACGACAAGGAGCAGAAGCAAGATGGAACCAGAGGAGAAGGAGAATCTAAGTGCTGAAGACCTTGTGGAGTTGGAGGAAATTGAAAAAGAAGCTCCGGACGCCCCTGCAGATCCAGTGTCGATCGACACAGGAGAGTGTCGATCGACACCCGAAGAACATCGCGAAATCAAGAGCTCGAGCCCGTGTGTCGATCGACACAAGGCTGGTGTCGATCGACACCCTATACAGACATCGCTGGATCGAGCTGCAGCTTTACCATCTCAAGAGGAAAAAGTGTACAAGCCTAAGATACCCTACCCCCTGCCTCCCAGAAAATCTAAACAGGAGAGAGAAGAAGCCAGATGCAAGGAGATGATGGATAAGCTGATGATTGAGTTACCCCTAGTTGATGCAGTCAGACTTTCACCTGCATTAAGAAGATATGTCAAGAGAATGGTTGTCAATGGCATTAGTCCTGAGGAAGGAGCATTGCTTACCAGAGAAGTGACTGCAATTCTCTTGAACATAGTTCCAAGGAAGAAGAAGAAGGTGTGGGTTTCTGAACAAGTCAGTGCTGTGATTCAGAGGAGGATTCCAGAGAAGTTACTAGATCCAGGGAACTTTGTGCTAGATTGCTCAATCTCAACAGGAAGGTTTCCTCGCTCTCTCTGTGATCTAGGTTCAAGCATCAACTTGATACCATACTCAGTTGTTGTTCGACTTGGAATGACTGTTTTCAAGCCAACCAGAATTTCCCTGGTCCTAGCTGATCGATCAAAGAGAATCCCAGAAGGTGTTCTAGAAGATGTTCCCCTGACGATTGAAGGCTGCATGATTCCTACAGATTTTGTGGTTTTGAAGTATGATGAAGAACCTGCAGATCCTCTTATTTTGGGAAGATCATTCTTGGCTTCAGCTGGTGCCATTATTGATGTGAGGAAAGAAAAAATAGAGCTTGACTTGGGTGATGTTGTCATGAATTTTGACATGGACAAGTTAAGAGGACTATCGACCATTGATGGTCAAGCTTTTTCAGTAGAGATGTCCGTGGAAGAGGATCCAATCAAAGAGGATTCAGATTACATTGCCGCTAGAAATGACAAGGAGCTGGATTATAAAGAGCAAGTGAACAAAGAGGCTGTTTCAGAGGCATTGGATGGAAATTTTGAGGAAGTTGTGGAGCTTGAAGACTGGGGTGGAAACGATCATGTCTTCAGGACTATGAGCAGAGAGGATGTTCAAATCAATGACAAGTTGATGGAAGAAGACGTCTTCATCATGGAAGCAAGGATTGCAGAGCTGAAGTGGAGAAAAAGTGAAGACATTCGAGCTGCAAGCTTGGTGTCGATCGACACACTTCGCGGATCACACCAGAAGTCACTTCCAATGCTGCAATTCCATCACAAGTGGTCAAACAGATGCTTCCACATCCTACATGCTATAAACCTCGAAGGAAGCAAAGGTACGCATTCCCTGAAATGAATTCCAAACCTCCTGATCTTGTCAATAAAAACTTTAAAAGTTCAAAAGCTGCTCCGCACTCATGCAAGCCACGAGATTCTCATAGAAGGCTTGGTGTTTCTTTTGATAATGCTGCAGGAAAAAGAAGTGTACCACCCAAACTCAAGTCCTACCCTGCTGCTGTTCCTCATTACCTTGGTCGCTCTCATGCACCTAATGCTTATACACCACCTTGGATGAGAAGACATTCGTCTGGGAAGCATTCAATGCCACCCTCTGATCCACCAGACGTCTGAACCCCGACACAGTCAAGCTAATGACTGAAAAAGAGCGCTGAGTGGGAGACAACCCACTGTTAGGTACGTTTTTATTTTTATTTTGATTTTACTTAAGTCCTAGTTTCAGTCAGTTGAAAAAGGAGACATTGGACTCGACCTTGACCAGTGTCGATCGACACTACTAGGTGTCGATCGACACCACGCGCAGACGAAGGTAAGTCTTCTATCTGGTCTTTTATGTTGTTTCTAATCTTTCTTTTAGCTAACTCCGAGCTTGATATCACTGGGGACAGTGTTGTTTAAGTCCGGGGGAGGTGATTACTGACTTTGTGTTTTGTTTTGAGAGTCTTGAGTCAAAAGTTTTCAAAATTTGTTTTATTGAGTCAAAATCAGTTGGAACTTTCAGTTTTTCTAGGAACTAACCACAGGAAGTTGACACTTGAAGAACCATTGCTATAATAGTTGATTGCAGGACTTACTAAGTAGAAAGCTGCAAGTGGAATCAGTCTAACAGGGCGAGTTCAGATCCCCTTATAAGAACTAGGTATGCGCAGAACTTGATTCCTCTTTCAGTCTGAACAGATAGGCAATTGCAGTCTCTCCTTGATCTTCCCTTGAGAAAAGAAAGAAAAAGAGTCTAAGTCTGGGAATAGTGCCTTTGTCATGAGCCTGTCTCCTCACAAGGAACAATATTAGTGATGCTCTTGAACACGTCTCCTCACAAGGAACACAAGTAGAGAGTAGCACTATTTCCAGAGATCCCAAAAGAATAAGAAGAGTCAACGAAAAGATCTTAGAACACCCTGAAAATGGGCAGAAGTTGACTAAGGGAAGAGAGAATAAGGGAGCTGCATGAGAATGTCTTGTTCAGGCACTAAGGAAGGACAAAGAATCTGTAAAGTTCTGTGGCATTACCACTGTTAGAGTTCGAAACTTTTACCAAGGAAAGGATCTGAATTCAAACTGGGAGATTGCTAAGCTTGTGGTAAGTACACTGAACATTTCCTAATGTTGGCTCTATAACCTGTGGATTCAAGAAGTGTTAATCAATGTGGCGTTTTGAAGGGGTACTCGAAAGTTTCTGTTTTCAAACTTCTACTTCATTCTAAGTTTCTGTTTTGCTTGAGGGCAAGCAAAGGCTAAGTCTGGGGGAGTTGATATATCATGGTTTTTACCCATTTTTAGACCATGATATAAGTGTTTTTATAGAGTCTTTTGGCTATTTTCGAGTCTATATAGAGTCTTTACAGGTTGAGGTACAATTGGAGACAAATTGGAGATTTGGATACATTTTGGAGCTTAATGGAATGAAGTCACGAAGTGATGAAGTCAAGACTGGAATTACACGCAAGGTGTCGATCGACACCATGTAGTGTCGATCGACACCAGGTTTTCCAATTTCCAGAATCGAGAAGTTTCCAGTTTTTGAAGAAAAGGAAATCTCCAAGACTTTTCCTAATCTTAAAAGGAATTGAAGACTCGTACCTAGGCCTATAAATATAGTTTTTCAGCCATTGTTTAGGCATAATCTCATACTTTAAGAATCATAGAAGTTTAGGTTTTTGGAGAGAAGAATTTGTCTCCTTAGAGCAAATTTGGAACTCCCTTTATTTATTCTATTGATTTCTTTTATGCTTTCTATTCAAGTTATGATTTCTGTTTCATTGATCATGTCTGAGTAGTTTGCTTGTTAGGTTTAGGGTTTTTCAAAGGTGATTAATGAATTGTTAGGTCGAATTAAATTGTTAGGATAAAATCATTAGAGTTCTTCATCTGGATTTGTGTTTAATGCTTATTCTAGCTTCGCGACCTAGAATCTGATCTTAGGTTAATTAATAGATGCGAGAGTATTATTGATTGCCTGAACTAATGTTAGATGAGCAAAATACCTATTCGCAAAGAGATTTGGTTTAGGGTTTTGTGAACAATTGAACCTGAACTTTAATGCTTGTTTGAATTGTTAGAATTTGCAAAGAGATTTGGAATTCTAGGGTTTAGACATAGATAATCTTCGCAGCGAGAGTTGGTTGATTTTACATTAGTGTTTCGAGTTCTAGAACAGTTCTTAATAATTCCTAACATTCGCCTAGACCTAGAATTTAGATCACCTGAGAATTTCCCTGAACCTAGCGTTTCGTGTCCTGAATCTAAATCGTTTAATTGCTTTCTGTCTTTTAATTCCATATTATTTCTTAGCTTAATTCGAAATTAGAAAACTGCTGTGTGACTATCCCTTCTCTGTGGATTCAATCCCTAAGTACTACAACTGATCTCTTAATTTGAGAGAGTTGCTTTAGGGTAAATTTGACCTCATATCACTCACGATCTTGTTTGTTTCTTAGGTACAAGTACACGTTTCTGTAGGCAACAACCGCAAATATTCTGGGAAACGTCGTGAGAGAAAACAGGGGAAGCAAGCTGCCAATAGGAAGAGGAGGAATGTTGAAAGCTTTAGCTCCACAGGTGGAATCTGCAGGATATCAGCCGCAGAGTCGATTTGCTTATATAGAGTTCTTTGTGAAGCCTAAAGAACCTTCTGATTAATTGATTCTGTTCATTTCTGATTGTAATGCTCGTTTTTATTGTTCCCTCAGTAATACCAGGAGACAAAGTTCGAAAGAAAAAATTATTGCGGTTAAGTCTTATAAAGCTAAACAGTAATCAAAAATTCTAAATTAGAAAATTGGTAAGCAAATAAAGCCATTTCAGTTTTTAGGTCTTATAATTTTATTTCCTTGGGTTATGGTTTAGAATTTCAGAGTTAGGATTTTCTTTTCAGGTTTTACGATTTATGATTAGTTTTTAGGGTTCTTTTTAGCTTTTAAAATATGGCAGTTATTTTGTTAAAGAGGTAGAGAAGAAGAGAGGCATACAATCAGGAGATATATAGTAACAAAAATGAAAGGTAAAATTATGAAAATAAATATTTTATTGATATTTTGATTCTTACAAACAATAAACAAGTTTAGGTAAAGCAATATGATAATATAATAATTTGCTGCAAATCCACTTTATATAAATTACTAGCAATCTATCTTAGAAGCTATTAACTTTCTGTCCACTTTATATTGTAACACCGAGAAGAACAAAATGTACAGTCAAATAACTTCAAGATGGATGGGAATTGACAGCGAAAACCACACACGTCACAAACCGGTCGACTCATACAATTATTAGAAATCACACTAGATTTATTGTTCGGTTTAATCCATATATGGTCCCCAAGCGTACATTTGATGTGAAAAGAGATGCTACAAAGATCACATGAATAAAACCATTTTTCTGAGTTCAGATCTTCTTCGCATATCTCGCACCAACACTGCTCCCTCGTTTTTACTCCGTAACATAAAGACAGAAAATGATCTTTATCATTTTTGTGTTTAACCATCTTTGGCAAAATAGAACATTTAATGTCCAAAGCAAATCCACACTCTTCACAACTTAAAACCATAGTTGCATTATCTCCACAAGCATTACAGAATTTGTCTCCCGTTGAGTAATTGATGTATAGCGGATGAAGAGGATGACTTTCATGTACAAACGGCTCAGAGATAGAACCACATCGCACATCAAGTATGACATCAGTACCATCATCATTTCTGAACTTTAAACCTTCAAAAAAGTTTTCACAAACATCGCATAAATCGATTTCACCAATTCCTAAGATCCGTAGAGTCATCGGCATCTTGTAGAAGGAATCTATAATCTTTTTTGGGAGATAAGCGCATTTCTGATGAATGCTGAAGTCATCACATTCCATGCAATCGTAGAATGGGCTGCCAAATATGGGATATGTGCATGCTTTGCACCATATGCATTGATCATTAGCATCACTCTCTTCTTTGAGCTTTAAAGAATGTTTCTCGTGACTGAAATGTTTTATTACTCCTTCTTCGATCACCTCATATGATTTAGAATCGATGATATCTTCTAATATGCCTTCATATTCAATTCCATCCCAAATCCCAAACCTTGTGGCACATCTCATATGAATTGCAAAACCAGGACACTTCGAACAAGAATAAGCTCCACATGTCCAGTTCATCTCTTTCTTGCACACTCCACATTTCCAATCTCCGGCAGTAAGGCAATCATTGTAAGAGATACGATGAACATGACGACTTGTTTTTATGATGCGTGGTATGTCTATACAATTTCTATGGACCATGAAATTGCATTGAAGACATACATAAGGATTTGGATCGTCATCCATTCCACAAGAATTACAAACAAAAGCTCGTTGCGGCAAAAGAGTGAGGGGATGTTCATGAGCTTTGGGGTGGACAAGAGTGAAAGGAGGTGGATTCTTTGCACAATCAACATCCACACTGAAATTGCAAATAGAACAGTGATAAAACACATTATGAAGCTTGCTTCTGCACAAACTGCATTTTCCATCGGTATAGCTTGGAACACGCGTGAGACGCTTGAGAGGGTGTTTAGGATGACAAGAGTAGTTGAGCTCTGGTGTAGATTCGGCGCAATCCTTGTGAAAACTCAAATCACATATGTTGCATGCATAAGGAAACCGATCATCAAGCAGTTCACATATATGACATGTAAACATAATCATCTTTGGAACAAGAGATAAACGATGCTCGTGGCTCTTTGGACCTTCGATCGTCATCGTAACTTCTTTTCTTTCACATATCAAATCGATTGCAAAATCACATATAGAACAATAATAATACATTTTTAGCAAGTTACCTCTACAAATTTTGCATTCTCCATGGACATCTTCCTTTGCTGGAACTGCCTTGAGTTCTAAAGGATGCTCTGGATGATAGCGGTTGGAAACATCTTGACTAGAGTACACACATATCTTGTGAAAGAAGAGTCTAGAACGAAGGCAACGATAACCATCACTATAATAGTTTGTTCCAAGATTGCAGGCATCACATTTTAACCCGCGTGTTGGATATAGTTTATAAAATTTATCCCGAAATATTTCCATAGATTTATTTTTACAAAGAAAGTATTTCAATAGATGAAATCAATATATGCTTTTACTATAGTATTTTCAATAATTTTCTTATGTTGTCGTTACACGTTATGATGAAAGCTTTCGTTATATATAATAATACAAAATCACTATATTAAGTTATTCTTTATTAAAATGAAAAGGACACTCATAGAATTATGCTTTTCTTAATATTGATGAAAATCTTCTAATGTAACTATGGTTTTCTCATAGAATTATGCTTTTCCTAATATTGATGCAGACTTAACGAATAAACTCTTCTAATGTAACTATTTTTTGTCAAAAAGGAAGGCAAGTACATGAGATCATCTTAAGAATATTTATACATCGAAGTTATTCTTTGTTTAATTAGGAGGACATTTCGATTTTCAAATTAGCAACGTACGAAAACAGTATGAGAATACTTTTTTGATAACAAGAAAATGTAGCGGAAGGATAAACTAATGTTAAGGTCATTATCTGTTTAATTAATTTGAAACACCATAATCGAGAAAGCCAAAATTAGCAACGTACAAACAGTATGAGAATACTTTTTTTAATGTTTTTGTCATTTTCGGAAGAAAAACCAAAATTCAATAACCATACAAATATTCATAGTCTAAAACTGATGAGATGCGAGAAATCAATCTGATTATGAATGTTATGTTAGATAAATAGCAAAATAATATCATAAGCATTATTAGAGTTCAACCGAGATTTTGCAAAAATAATTATGAAAATGCTAATTAAAACGTTTGGTTTAGTAGTAGACCAAAAACATATGTAGTTGATTTGGATCGCACTCAGCTAGTAGTTTCTTCAAAAACTATTTTTTTATCCATTCAAGTTTTTGAACAAATAGATTTTCTAAACTAAAAAAAAACTAGTTTTTTAAAGTTTTGTCATTTTCTGAAAAAAAAACCAAAACCAAAATTCAAAAACCATACAAACATTCATTGTCTAAAACTGATGAGATGCGAGAAATCAATCCGATTATAAATGTTATGTTAGATAAATAGCAAAATTATATCATAAGCATTATTAACAGAGGTTTTGCAAAAATAATTATGAAAATGGTAATTAAAACGTTTTGTTTAGTAGTAGACCAAAAACATGTGTAGTGGATTTTGATCGCACGCGTTCTTCAAAATCTAATTTTTTAGCCATTCAAGTTTTTGAACAAATAGATTTTCTTAATTATTGAAAAACTAGTTTTTGTCATTTTTTGAATAAAAACCAAAATCCAAAAACCATACAAACATTCATGGTCTAAAACTGATGATATGCGAGAAATCAATCGGATTATGAATGTTATATTAGATAAATAGCAAAATTATATCATAAGCATTATTAGAGTTCAACCAAAATTTTATAAAAATAATTATGAAAATGGTAATTAAAACGTTTGGTTTAGTAATGGATCTGGATCACATGCAGCTAGTTGTTTCTTCATCTCAATCTTAACTTATGTGTAGATTTAGGGTTTCGTAAGATTTACAGATTGTTAATAAATTAATAGATATGGTTAAATTGATGTTTTTTTTTGAAACCGGTTTATGGTTAAATTGATGTTTTAAAGCTACCAAATCTTTTCTTTTTGTTGAGTGTAATAGAGCCGTTCAATGCAAATTTAATTTATGTGTAAATCTCTTCAAAAATCAGTTTTGGTTTAATTGGTTTAGCAATTACATTAACCGAAGAAATCGAAGTTAACTATGGCCCGTAGTAGAAAGTCGGTCGGCTTTACTAATGTTTTAATTTAATGCGGGGTCGAAGTTATAAGGTTTCTTTTTTTTTTTTTTGGTTGTAGAGCGGCCACACAATCTCTATATATACTGAGAGAGGCCACATCACTTGTGTGCTCCGCAATTTTCATTAGTCTCTCACACAAAAAAAAAACCCTAATTCGTAATTTGTTTTTTCTCTGTTGTGAAATTAAGAAAACGAAGATGGTGAAACACGGCGGCACTAAGAGGAAGATTCCGATGGAGAAGATCGGTAAGAAAGAATCACTCGCAGTCGCTTTCAGCAAACAGAGTTACGGACTTCACAGCAAAGCGTCGCAGCTCTGTCTTCTCGCCGGCGCACAGATCGCCGTTTTAGCGACTCCTCCTTCTTCGCAGTCCAACGCCTCCTTCTACTCCTTCGGCCACTCTTCCGTCGACGCCGTCGTCTCCGCTTTTCTCTCGGGAAATCGTCTTGTTCCTGTCCGTGACGACGTACGTTTGGGATATGCCTCGCCCGCAAGGAGTTAGGGTTACGGTCGTGGTGGGAGGAAGATGCTCTCGCCAGATCGGAGAATCCCGAGGAATTGACGGAGGCTATCCACTCCATGTCGTCTCTGTTGGCGAAATTCAAGGAGTTGCGTAAGGGAGAATCATCGTTCTGTAAGAGAAACGACAATTACGAGAAGAGCGAGCCGGATCAAACCCTAATTCCTCAATCCGATTCTCCAATCACTAATGAAATCGTTGCATTCTCACCTTCCGAGCAGAGTCAGACACTTGCGATTCGTGACAACGAGGACGTGGCTTTGGATCAAGAGATGGATGTTGATCAGTTAATAGATTTCGAGGCTTTTGATACTGAAGCACTCGATGCTTGGCTTTCGGAGAGTGGTCAGATGCTTCCTGGTGATTTTTTGGAGAGTGGTCAGATGAATCCGTATCTCATCCCTCCTGATATGGCGCCTCAGAACAGAGATTCGGATCAAGATAATCGACGTTTCTCTGATTTGTTCAACACCATTGCTGCACTTTGAAACAAGAAGATAACTAACACGGTTTATTATCCAAAGTTATTACCAGTAACTTCTCTGATCTATCATGTCTTAATCCCACGACCCTTAAATGTCTAGAGATTGGTTCTGTTTGTCTTTTTTTTGTTTTGTTTAGAGATATGTAATGAAGGGTCTGTTTGACTTTGATCTGTTTTCTATATTATGGAAATTGATCGAATTCAAACGGTTCATCTTCGGTTTGGATTAATCATTAATGGTATATATAATCTGAGTTCTGTGTTATGGTTTTTTTGCATTTGTTGTTTCATATCCAAAATCACGTATTTTTTAAGAATCTACTACTCGGAGAGTAAAAGGAATCACATTTAATCAATTTATGGCTGATTCTTCTCTTGTATCATCGAACTGAAATGAGTATTACAAACAAAAGCAGGTGAAATCTCGATTCTGTTCGCATTGTATAACCATAAGGTCTTAACAATCCATTTGAGCTGTGTGCAAGTTCATTTGGCTTTTACAAGATCATGTAAAATCGCTTCTTGAGGGCATTGAAAATATATCATCACAGTACTGTAAGAAAATAAGCAACATTTATTGGTATATGAAAGACTACGTTAGAGTAGACTTGTGGTTTGCAGCAAGACTTTCTTGCAAGAAAGTGGATTCCCTTTGTTCAGAATTTACACAAAATTCTCAGTGATATCTTACTTTGAACTCCTAAATGAATCACATAGAGTGCCCAAATCAACATTACCTCCTGAGAGTACGATCCCAATGTTCTTGCAATCCTTCCAACAAGGACTGCTACGGAAACTGTTTGATAAAACTGCTGCTAGCCCAATGGCACCACTTGGCTCCACAGAGACTTTCAGTATCTCGTAGCACATTCTCATTGCATCTATTATTTCCACATCTTCCAAAATCACCACATCATCAACCAAATCTCTCACTACCGGCCTGATCGGAAAAAGAAAAAAAAAATATGTTTATTAGGTGGAATGATACAGAACATTTCATAAACATGATTCATGTACAAGTAAGAATTAGATTTTACCATGTTAAGTCTCCTAGAGAAGCTCGAAGGCCATCGGCTATGGTATTGGTCACAGGTAAAGTGATGATTCTACCAGCAACCTTAGACTGAGCAGCATCATCAGCTCCTTTGGGTTCAGCGGCTATAATCCGGATGCTCGGCTTAATCGATTTGGCAGCAAGCGCCACACCAGAGATCAAACCACCCCCGCTTATCGGCACAATTATAGTGTCTATCTCTTGGATTTGCTCTAGCAGTTCCAATGCAACTGTGCCCTGACCACTACGGCAGTTGCATGAGCCATAACACATTTATAGCAGGAAATAACAGAGAATCCCAAAATCATACTACAATCCCAAATCTTTAAAGAACTATGCACAAGATTGAAGTTTCTGTTTTTTTCTAGCCAAAAGACGGCCTCTAAAGAAAGAGACATTTGAAACACCATTAATCAAGAAAGACAAGAATACCTTATAACACGTCCATCATTATATGGGTGGATGAGAACTGAACCTGTTTCCTGCAGAACTTTTGAAGCTACTTTCTCTCTAGAAGACATTGTTGATTCACTCCATATAACCGTACCACCATACCGGATCACGTTGTCAACTTTGCACTTTGGAGCACCTTCGGGTACAACGATATACGCCGGGATCCCCTGAATCTTTGCAGCTAAAGACAACGCAGCAGCATGGTTTCCACTGGTGGAACAAAAATCAGCAGTAAGTAAAGGGACTACCAAATGAATACAATAGCAGAATATCATCAAGTACCCATATATTAAGTCTTATCGTTATCCAAATGAAATCAATCTTTCATAGTAAAGAACCTGCTGTGTGTTACAACCCCTTTGGCTGCTTGTTCAGCATCAAGCGACATAACAGCATTGCAAGCCCCACGGATCTTGAAAGCTCCACTTTTTTTCCACAATAAAACGGAGAAGAAGGGAAGTGAACAATGAGAGGAAAACTTCAGAGAGAAAAAAGCAACATTAATTAGCTAATAAGCATCCTCACCCTTTCTGAAAGCACTCACACTTAAAGAACAAGCTTCTTCCGGAGATTGAATTCAACGATTCAGAAGTTAGCACCGGAGTTTTGTG
The DNA here is from genome assembly GCA_020283515.1 of Alliaria petiolata. NCBI lineage: Eukaryota > Viridiplantae > Streptophyta > Magnoliopsida > Brassicales > Brassicaceae > Alliaria > Alliaria petiolata. Next base: position 151,834,652 of record JAHZTW010000001.1, read on the forward strand.
TATATGCGGCTTAATACGCTCATGAGCTTCCTTTATCGAAGATAAATCAGCAGCGTATCTCTGTTCATTTGCTTCCATTTCTAAAGGAAAACATTCAAATGAACTTCATTATCACTATCAGTCTATCACACACATCAACTTGTTGCTTATCATCAAAAACACCATTTCCTGATTCATGCTTCTATTTCTGTAAAATTGTACCCACCACCAACGACTCTTTAAAAAAATTGTCAACTTTAGCATATTTCCATTTCTAAAGGAAAACATTCAAAGGGAATTTTCATTATCACAACATCAACTTCTTGCTAATCGAAAATACACTATCCACATTCATACAAAATTACTTCAAATTTGTTAACTTTAGCTCAGTTTTACGGATCTTTTTCTAGTTAAATCGTTTCGAGTCGGTATTACACTGCACTTTTCAATTACGGTTTCGATTATAAACCATAAGGCCTCGGAAGAAAACACGAATTGGAAATTTCGCGGTAAACGATACAAAGGAGACTCATAAACCCAAAAATCTAAAAAAAAGATGGAAGAAAAAGATTACCTGATCTCACAAATTGGGGATTAGGGTTTAACCCTTTGTAGGATTGGGAATTGTAGTAAGATTCGAGACGGCATCAATTCAGGGGACTAATCTCATTTACCTCTTGATTTACCCCTCCGAGGAAAGCTGAAATACCACTCTCGTAACATTTATTTATTATTATTTTTTTTTAATAAAAACGCGTGAAAAAACAAAGGAGGGTATCCGAAATCAGCTGAATTACAAACCAATCAAACCGATATCTTCTGAATTAACTATTGGGTTTTGGCCCAAAAATATATATAAAAGTCCAAGCCCAAACGGAAAACAACTTCCAATTCCTTGTTTTTTCGATCAAACCGTTGTACTTTCCCAACTTTTCATTTTCTCCTCTTTCCACTTTTCATCTTCTCCGAGAACCCATACCACCGATCAAAATCCGATCAAATCCCTAATTTATCGATCTCATGGCGCCGCGTAGGACAGGAAGGGTTCGGTTGAGATCGCCTTCGCCGGATCATACTTCATCGCCGCCGCCGTCGAGTTCAAATCGCCGTTCAAATCCGCCGCCGTCAAGTTCAAATCCGCCGGCGAAGAAGAAAACAGAGGCGGAGAAGAATCCGAGGAAGAAATCGAAATCAAAATCAAAAGACGGAACTTCCAATGCTCCGCCTCCTCCGGGTCCGGTGACTGAAGGAGAAGAAGAAAATCCGCTGCCGTCGAGTTCAAATCCGCCGGCGACGAAGAAAAGAAAGGGTCCAGTGCGAGGAAAAGAGAAGAAGTCGCGGAAGAAATCAAAGTCCAGTGCTCCGCTTCCGGC
>JAHZTW010000001.1:151840694-151898071 GCA_020283515.1 Alliaria petiolata
ACCTGAAGAAGCTCACCACACCGAGATAGAAAACAAGGAGAGGAAGATACATAAAGTGTCAAAACAAGGTAAGAAGAAGTCGGGAGATCCGGCGGAAAACAGAGTTCTGCTACCAAGAAACGCCAAATCTGCACATAAATTTCTAACGGGCCAAGCTGCTCAAAGTACCAAGGGAGCTAATCCAGGTACTTCGAGTACGACTGCTCGCAACAACAAATCATCCTAATGTCAGGGTTCTTCTGGAATGTGCGCGGATTCAATAAACCTAAAAAACATTCCGTTGTGAAGAAGTGGGTGCAGGATAATAGGTTTCAGTTTGGGTGCTTATTAGAGACGCGAGTCAAGGAAAATAAGTCGCAACAAATTTCTCAATCAGTTTTTCAAGATTGGTCCTTGTTAACAAACTATGATTTCAACAACTTGGGAAGAATTTGGGTGGTTTGGCGAGAAGGTGTTCGTCTTACGCCTGTGTTTAAAAGTGGACAGGTGGTTACAGTTTCAGTTCTTGTTGAAGGAAAAGAGCAGGAATTCTACTGTTCTTTTGTCTATGCCTCGAATCATGAAGATGAAAGAAGATTACTTTGGGATGATCTCAAGAGTCACTATGATTCAGGCAGGTTTCAAAATAAAAATTGGATGGTGATGGGAGACTTCAACGAGGTGTTAGCTGGAGATGAGCATTCTCTTTATGAGTTCTCGCCCCATGTTTCACAGGGCACTAGAGAATTTCAGAATCTAGCAAGACATTGCTCACTTGCGGATTTGCATTTCCACGGACCGCGATTCACTTGGTGTAACAAACGAGAAGAGGGATTAATATGCAAGAAGCTGGATCGGGTAATGGTTAGTGAGCAATGGCTACAAACATATTCAACTTCGTATTGTGTATTTGAGGCAGGGGGATGCTCAGATCACATGCGCTGTAGGATACTGTTAGAAGCGGAAGAAAGACATATAAGGAGACCTTTTAAGTTTGTTAATGTACTAACAACTCTAGAGGGTTTTGTTCCGGCTGTCAAGAACTATTGGAAGACCTCCCCGGTTTTGTTCCAGTCTACCTCAGCAATGTATCGATTCTCAAAGAAATTAAAAGGTCTAAAGTCAACTCTAAGGGAGCTACAAAAAGAAAAGCTGGGGAACTTACCGAAGAAGGCTAAGGAGGCGTATGATATCCTCTGTCAAAAACAACAAGCTAATTTATGTGCTCCATCTGAGGTAGCAATGGCGGAGGAAAAGCAAGCTTTCAATAGATGGACTCATGTTGCGGACTTGGAAGAAAATTTTTTAAAGCAGCAATCCAAACTGCATTGGCTAACTGTGGGGGATAGGAATAATAAAACTTATCACAGAGCAGCTACGTCAAGGAAATCAAGAAATGCAATAAGGGAGATTAAAGGGGAGAACGGAGAAATATTGAAATCACAAGAGGACATTAAACAAGAAGCTGAAAGATTTTTCAGGGATTTTCTCACTTATAATCCGGGTGATTATGATGGCGTAACGGTAGAGAGGCTGGAGGAGTTGTTGGATTACCGTTGCTCCGAAGGTGATCGATCAAAGTTGATACAAGATGTCTCTGCAGAGGAGGTGAAACGGGTTTTATTTGCTATGCCATCTAGCAAATCTCCAGGCCCTGATGGATATACATCAGAGTTCTTTCAAGCAGCTTGGGGTGTTATTGGTGCGGATTTCACCACTGCTATTCAATCATTCTTCACCAAAGGTTTTCTTCCAAAGGGAATCAACTCAACGATATTAGCCTTAATACCAAAAACGGAGGAGGCAACGGAGATGAAAGATTACCGCCCAATCTCCTGCTGCAATGTGCTATACAAGGTAATATCAAAAATTCTTGCTAATAGATTGAAAAAAATCCTTCCAGATTACATCGCCCCGAACCAATCAGCATTCGTAAAAGGAAGACTTCTGATGGAAAACGTTTTGCTAGCTACTGAGCTCGTAAAGGATTACCACAAACCTTCTATCTCCTCTCGGTGTGCGATGAAAATTGATATAGCAAAAGCTTTTGACTCAGTACAATGGAGCTTCATGCGAAACATGCTTTGTGCTTTAGGCATCCCGACTCAGTTTGTTCATTGGATAATGCTATGCGTTTCGAACCCCTCCTTTTCGGTTCAAGTCAATGGAGAATTGGCAGGATATTTTCAAAGTAGCAGAGGGTTGAGGCAGGGCTGTTCTTTATCTCCATACTTGTTTGTCATGAGCATGCACATTCTATCAAACCTACTAAACAGAGCTGCAGTGGAAAGCAAGTTTGGGTACCACGCAAAATGTAAAAACTTGAAGCTAACGCATCTCTGTTTTGCGGATGACATGATGGTATTCACAGATGGAAAATTAAGATCACTCGAAGGAATAATTGGCGTTTTTGATGATTTTGCTAGAATATCTGGTCTTAAGATAAGCTTGCAAAAATCGACATTGTATCTGGCAGGGGTCAAGACAAACACCAGAGCAGAGATTGCTTCAAAATTTCCATTCGCTGTGGGGTTGCTACCGGTTCGTTACCTTGGCTTGCCCCTGCTAACGAAGAGAATGAGTAAAGCTGATTATGCTCCCCTAATTGAGAAAATTCGAGCAAAGATATCCTGCTGGACAGCGAGGTTTCTTTCTTATGCAGGCAGATTACAACTTATCAGCTCAGTTATAGTAAGCATAACAAATTTTTGGATGGCTTCGTTCAGGTTACCAAAAAGATGTATAAAGGAAGTGGAGAGTTTATGTGGCGCTTTCCTATGGTCCGGACCGGAGTTAAGTACTAAAAAATCAAAGGTAGCTTGGGAGATTGTTTGTCGACCAAAGGCTGAGGGAGGATTAGGATTACGACTTCTAACAGAAGTCAATCAGGTTTGCAACTTGAAACTGATATGGCGGATTCTATCGGCTAGAAACTCTCTATGGGTTAATTGGGTTTATGAGTATCTCATTCAGCAAGAATCTTTTTGGTCAGTAAAATTTAAGCAAAACACAGGATCCTGGATGTGGAGAAAGCTATTGAAACAGAGGGAACTGGCCCAAACTTTTCATAGAGTGCAGATTGGTAATGGCTCCACTACTTCTTTCTGGTATGATAAATGGAGTCCGTTGGGAAGGCTGATTGACATAACTGGTGCAAGAGGAGTAATTGATATGGGGATCTCTATCCATGAAACTGTTGCTTCCGTCTTAAACCGTAACAATCGAAGAAGGCACAGGAATGAGACACTCAACTCAATAGAGAGAATAATTTCTGAACAGAAACTGAATACAGTATTGGACAAGTGTGACCTACATCTATGGCGTGGAAAAAATGGGGATTTCAAACCAAGATTTTTGTCGAGCGATGTTTGGGACCAGATTAGGTTTCGAAACCCAAGGAAAGCATGGCATATCGGTGTATGGTTTCGGCATGCTACACCAAAATTCTCTTTCACGACGTGGCTAGCAATTCTTAATCGTTTGCCAACGGGGGATCGAATGTTACAATGGAATGTGGGAGCTTCCGCACTCTGTCTACTATGCGAAAAAGAAATAGAATCTCGAGACCATCTTTTCTTCTTATGTGACTACACAAACAAAATATGGGAATCCCTAACTCGAGGCCTGCTTCAGCAAAGGTACGTCTCAAATTGGGATTCACTCATCCAGTTACTCTCGGATTTCAACTCCTGTCACTCTAAAGCTTTCTTGCTACGGTATGTTCTTCAAACAACAATTACTTATATATGGAGGGAGAGGAATAACAGAAGACATGGAGAGCTACACTCACAACATCAGCGCCTCACTCAACTCATAGACAAGGCAATTAGAAACAGAATATCATCGATTCGAAAACTTGACGTGCGACATGAGGAGACTCTACCACTTTGGTTTGGAGCTTTTGGATGAACTCTAAATATTTTCATTGTAATTTCTAAAAAAGCAGCAAATGTTGTAAAAACGTTTTTTTTTGTTTGAATAAATTTAACATTCTCTTCAAAAAAAAAAAGAAGCAATCCTTCCTTGTCCTTCGCTACATTTTTTGTACTCTTGTTGATTCTTGGGCTCAATGTGCTTGCACAAGCGTTTTGAATATACCGTAAGATTGTTGGTCAGGATATAAATAACGTTTTTTACCGTAAGATTGTTGGTCAGGATATAGATAACGTTTTTTACCGTAAGATTTTTATGGTTTTCGTCGATGATTAGATGTATCGGGATAGATCCTGACCAACAAAGGAGCTTCCATCTCAAAGCTTTCTCCACTTTTGTGACCTGCCTTGGTCCATCTTTCTTCAAAACCTTTGTTGATTTGTTTTCCTTTATATAGGAAACAGATCACACTCTCAAATTTTTGGTATAACTAATACTTCAGTTTCAATCATACATACTATGAGAAGAAGAAGAAACAAACCAGACGATGGCGAGAGGGATCGTCGTCGGATGGACTGAAGAATCCTATGTTTCTTGGATTAGTGAGCATCTCATAGGCTCCTTGAGGAGATAATCCCAATGTGAATTCTATGTTCAAATGGCAAAGACCATTTTTTGTTTTCACCTTCAAACATCAAAAATGTAAGAAAAATTTTAAGATCTTTTTTTTCCTAATTCTAGCAATTCCTATAAAGGCAAAAAAAAAAAAATCTAAAAAGTATTTTTATTTTGTTTGCTGATTTGCTATATTTACCTTCACCTTAGCAGGAGCATCGTACCATGGATGCTTTTTCTTTGCATTTGTCCAAACTCTTGCTTGTCTCTTCAGCTCAGATAAGTCAAAAGATTTAGGATCTACCGCATACAATGTCCTAGATTTAACATCCCCATATTTCTTGGACTCGGCCTACAACAACAAACATAAGCATCATCGTAATCTAATTTCGATAAATAACATTTTATTCTATATTGTTGTGCTGATTTGCTATTACCTTCGACTCAGGGTCCTCATCAGGATCCTCATACCATGGTTCCTGATTATTAGTATCTGATTTAGATTTGACATTCTCATGTCTCTTGGACTCCGCCTACAACAATCATGGTCTACTTAATTTGTATAATTAACCGATATGTAGTATTTTATATTGATTTGACTGGTGGAAATGAAAACCGACCTTAAGAGGCTGTTGAATGTTCTGATTGATCCACCCACCAAATCCAGGAAATACACTCATTTTGCTCTCAAATCTTAGTCCACAAAACGATAATTACCTAATCAGAACAACACAAAAAATTAATGACGATCCATTCTTGAATATATTATGGTTAGAGGAACCTTAGATAAAAGCTTGATTCAGATTTAGGAACAATACAATATGAAAAAAAAAAAATTGAAAGAATGGTGTACGTTATGTTTTACTTACCGTGAAACAAACAAATGGGCAGCTCCATTCTCGTGAGTTCTTGACGTACAAGCTAGACCTACCTGAATAAAGAATACATCTAATGTATCTAAGTCCTATTGTTTCTCAGAGAATACAGAAACATGAGCATGATATAGCTTTTGCCCCTCCGTTTGATTCACCGAGAAAACCTATATCCTCATCTGTTCCTCATAATTCAATTATTGGCTGTTTAAAATTTGATTTCATTTTACAGTCCTTGAATCTACATTTCATTCACAGGTTTAATTTGGGTTAATTACTTGCCTGAAGTAGTTCGCCGTGGGTACAGTTTGAAAGTCAGGATCACAAGAGAGTGAAAGTGAACACCTCCCCCCTCCCCCCCCCCACTCTAGCGCATTTATATATGTTAATGGAATTTTTAAAAATAATTTAAATAATATATTCACTCAATCAGTTTCATGAAATAAGAAAATTTAAAAAACATTAATAAAATCACTTATTTATGACAAATATCATTATCAATTTAATTTATTTTTCGAAGTTATTTTTCCAAATAGATTTTAAGAGATATTTTCATATTTGGGCGAATTAATTTTCATTTTCCTTTTTACAAATATGTACAGCTTTTGACAATTATATTTTGGCTGATATAAATAACTATATTTTTCCTTTTTAGTTATATTATTAGGTATACACATATATTATATGTAATAAATTAAAATAGAATATGAAAGTGTACTAGGGTCAATGAACTTTGTAGTTCATATAGTTTCATCACTTCTTCCATCTCCTTTTTGTTGGCTACAACATTCTTGATGAACTTGAGTTAAGTTTTCCATAAAATAAAATTCCAATTTATTTCTTATTTTTTTTTGAATTCCGAAAACATTTTATTTTGTGCCTTTTTATAAACTGCATTTAAAATGAGAATTTCCACTAATTTTGATGGGTTAGTATTAAACCCTTGAATAGGCCCTTGATAAATCTTAAGAACCCAACTTCACAAACTACGTAGATATATATACATATATACATTCATGCATGATGCACACATATAAATGATGCACCCGCGGAAACCAAGCAAGTACTATTGGTGGAATTTTAGATCTTAAGAGCTATGAACTCAATTCTTATAAGTCAAACAAACTCATGTGACATAAGCGTTTTTTTAGGATCTTTACCTTAAATAATGGATCAAATCAACTCTTAGTATATATAAATATATATGCATGCATGTACTCTTGTATACGCATCTGCATTAATGTGGAGATATTATTAATATATGGTTTTTTTTCATCTTCAAACTTTTTTCCTCAATTCATCTCACCCAATCAAGAAAAGAGGGCAAAGAGTTGACCTTTTTCTTTATATAGATTCCAATCTATAATATAACTCTGTACAAAAAGTTTTTTCTAATAAGTTTTTTTTTTTAATATTTCTATATTTTTAGTTTCAACTTTCATGTTCAAGTTTTACTCAAAATCATATGTTGAGGTACACCATACCCTTTTTATAACTCTTGTCAATATGTTAAGGCAGACCGTGTCATATTAATTTATACCATAAATTCTCATCATCGTATTTGTATACAGTAAAGTCGGTTATGATTTAAGAAAATCCCAAGAAACTCTGTCCACCCTTACTTGAAATCTAAGCTGGTATGTCCATAATAATTTTAAGTTTCTCCACAACCTATACCTACATTTACTAATGAATGCATGTGCAAATAATTAAAACGTAGTATATATAGTTTCAAGACACTTTAATCAAAACTGAAGCCGTGAGAGCTTGATTCTACTTTAAGTCTCCATGTTCATATCAATGTGATGATTCTTTAATAGAACAACAATCGTTTCTAAGTTTCTCTTATTTTTTTGTTAAAATCGTTTTTAAGTTTCTTTAACAGAACAAAACAAGATTTCGATCATGATGATGAGTAATCTAAAACTCGGCGTGGACGTGATCGGAGCACACAATCTCTTCCCAAAAGACGGGCAAGGAACCTCAAACGCTTTCGTCGAGCTTTACTTCGATGGTCAGAAGCACCGAACAACGATCAAAGATCGAGACTTAAACCCGGTTTGGAACGAGAGTTTCTTCTTCAACATCTCAGATCCATCTCGACTCCACTATCTCACTCTTGAAGCTCAAGCCTATAGCCACAACAGATCTACCAATGGACGTTCCTTCCTTGGCAAGGTATCTCTCTCAGGGACCTCTTTTGTTCCTCATTCTGATGCTGTTGTTCTTCACTTTCCTATGGAGAAACGTGGGATCTTCTCTCGTGTGAGAGGTGAGCTTGGTTTGAAAGTTTACATAACGGATGATGCATCTTTAAAATCCTCTACTGCTTCAACTAATCATCCAGATAACCTAGATCCGACAATCCAGGGTGAGTGAATTCTTTTCTTTGATACGGTTCGCTTGTTTTTGGTTTTTGAGAATTGATAACCCAGTCAAAACCAAAAAAAGTTGATTCGATTTAGCAAAACGTCGCTCACTTTTTGTTCGTTTTTTTTTTAATTTAAAAAAATAAACTTATAATTTCAAATAGTAGTTATAATATAGATTTAACATAATAAGATCTATTTTTATACTTTATATAGTTACAAATATGGTTTTCATTTTATTTGAGTCCAATTACTTTGAGTTTTGATTTTTGTTTCATTTCCATCCGGTTTATTGATATTGACGTAATTAAATCAATGGTTCAACTTAGGTTTAAAATTTTCGGTTCCGTCCGGTTTGGTTTATATATACTAACAGTAACCCCTACCTTTTTTTGTATGTGCAAGAAGATACTCACCTCTACTTATTATTGTGAATGTCTAGAACAACAACGGCTGGATTTACTTAGGAATTTATTATATTTGTGACAGTTTCAGCAATGAAGGTAGAACATAGATCCGACAAACGACATGTCTTTTACAACCTCCCAAACAATGCTCAAGAACATCAACAACAACATCCACAAGGACCTAATCAATCTTCTTCCTCCGCCGCTGAACCGGATCATCATAACGAACATCATCACCATTACGTTCCAAAGCATCAAGCAGACGAGATGAGACCCGAACCAGCACCGCCTTCAAAGCTAATCCATGCGCATTCAATTGCTTCGGCTCAGCCTGCGGATTTCGCGCTTAAGGAAACAAGCCCGAATCTCGGTGGTGGAAGAGTCGTTGGTGGGCGCGTTATCCACAAAGACAAAACCGCTACGAGTACTTATGATCTTGTTGAGAGAATGTATTTCCTCTATGTCCGCGTCGTCAAAGCTCGCGAGCTTCCTATAATGGATATAACCGGAAGTGTTGATCCTTTCGTCGAGGTAAAGTAATTAATGTTTTAAGAAGCATTTGTTTCAAATAAAGAATTTGTTTTCCTTAAAACATTTTGTTTTCTAGGTAAAAGTAGGGAACTACAAAGGGATCACAAGACATTTTGAGAAGAGACAGCATCCGGAATGGAACCAAGTGTTTGCATTCGCAAAAGAGCGAATGCAAGCCTCTGTGTTGGAAGTGGTGGTTAAGGACAAAGATATTTTGAAAGACGATTATGTCGGATTTGTTCGGTTTGACATTAACGATGTCCCTCTTCGTGTGCCTCCGGACAGTCCTCTTGCTCCACAATGGTATAGACTAGAGGACAAGAAAGGCGAGAAGATCAAAGGTGAGCTTATGCTCGCTGTTTGGATCGGTACACAAGCCGATGAAGCTTTCTCCGATGCTTGGCATTCTGATGCTGCAATGCCTGTTGATTGTACTCCAGCTATCTCCGCGGTTCTACGTTCAAAGGTACAATGACTTTTTTTTTTATGTTTACATTATTTAGTTTGTATTTTTATGTTGATATGTTATGTTAGGACCACATCAAAAGTGAAACCAAAAACCAATAATAATATTCAAGAGGCATAAACCAATCCACTCATTAGTTAGCGATTGATTTGAGTTGAGGAACCATGATTACCCACTTAGTAATGTGCTTATGTTCAAATGAAATCATAACTTTTACTAATTGAATAAAAAGTTGTAAACGTATAGGCTGGATGCAAATAAAAAAGAACAATATGTTTGTGTTTACAACTTATCAAAAGACAATTTCATAAAAATGGTAATCTTTAATTTTTCATCAAGAGAAACAAAATGTTTTAACATGTAAAGGCAAATACAAATGTTAAAATTGTGTTTAAAATATTAATTGAAGGAAATATCATTTTACGCTCTGTTTGCTCTGTTTTTACCAGTTTCTTCCTCGTCAAGTCATAGACTTAAGTGTTAGTCTTATTTTCTATTCTTCCTCTTTGTAAATAACATTCTTTGTTGGGGCTATGAATTTGAAATTCCAACAACGAAATAAAACTCATTTAAAGCTGGTTTTACTGAATTTGAATCAAAATTTAACTATTTGTGTTATTGTTTTTGGTTATGTATATAGGTCTATCATGCGCCTCGTCTATGGTACGTGCGTGTGAATGTGGTCGAAGCGCAAGACTTGGTTACGACAGAGAAACATAGGTTCCCAGATGTTTACGTCAAAGCGCAGCTAGGAAACCAAGTCATGAAAACCAGACCGTGCCAAGCCCGAACCCTTGGTGCCGTATGGAACGAAGACTTTTTGTTTGTTGTTGCGGAGCCGTTCGAAGACCATTTGGTTCTCACCGTCGAGGACCGGGTTGCTCCGGGAAAGGATGAGATACTTGGCCGTACGTACATTCCATTGAACACGGTAGAGAAGCGGGCCGATGACCATATGATACACTCGCGCTGGTAATGTTTATAATATTGAGATTAGTACTCAAAATGTATATAATTAAGAAGGTTTGATTTATATGATTTTGTTGAAACGTGTTTTGATAGGTATAATCTTGAGAGACCGGTTGTTGTAGATGTGGATCAGCTCAAGAGAGAAAAATTCTCTATGAGGATTCATCTTCGAGTTTGTCTTGAAGGAGGATATCATGTTTTGGATGAGTCGACTCACTACAGCAGCGATCTTCGACCATCTGCGAGACCGCTCTGGAGACAACCGATTGGAGTTCTCGAGCTCGGGATCTTGAACGCTGTTGGACTCCACCCGATGAAATCCAGAGAAGGCAAAGGAACTTCTGATACTTTCTGTGTTGCTAAATACGGCCAAAAATGGGTTAGAACGAGGACGATGGTGGATATCTTGTGTCCCAAGTATAACGAGCAATATACTTGGGAGGTATTTGATCCAGCGACGGTTTTAACTGTTGGTGTATTCGATAACGGACAGCTCGGGGAAAAGGGAAACCGAGACGTGAAGATTGGGAAAATCCGTATTAGGTTGTCTACTTTAGAGACTGGAAGGATCTACACTCATTCTTATCCGCTGCTCGTTCTTCACCCTACTGGGGTGAAGAAAATGGGCGAGCTGCATATGGCCGTGAGGTTCACATGTGTCTCGTTCGCAAATATGCTCTATCAATACTCAAAACCACTTTTGCCTAAAATGCATTACGTAAGGCCGTTCTCGGTTATGCAGCAGGACATGCTCCGGCACCAAGCGGTCAATATAGTGGCTGCAAGGCTAGGCAGAGCAGAGCCTCCACTGCGGAAAGAGATCATTGAGTTTATGTCGGACACGGATTCGCATCTGTGGAGTATGCGTAAGAGCAAAGCCAATTTCTTCCGGATGATGAATGTTTTCTCCGGCGCTATGGCGGTTGGGAAATGGTTCACCGATATTTGCTCGTGGCGAAACCCGATCACAACCGTTCTCGTTCACGTTCTGTTTCTGATGCTTGTTTGTCTCCCGGAACTGATCCTCCCGACGATGTTTCTCTACATGTTTCTAATAGGACTCTGGAATTACCGGTTCAGACCGCGTTATCCACCGCACATGAACACGAAAATCTCTCAGGCTGAGGCGGTTCATCCGGACGAGCTTGATGAAGAGTTTGACACATTCCCAACCACCAGGAACCCTGACATGGTGCGGTTAAGGTATGACCGGCTTAGAAGCGTGGCCGGGAGGATTCAGACCGTGATTGGAGATCTTGCAACGCAAGGAGAACGTTTTCAGGCACTGTTAAGCTGGAGAGATCCACGCGCGACCGCGATATATGTTATATTCAGGGGCGGAGGCAGAGCACAACGTACGGGGGCACGTGCCCCCGTCTAATTCTTCAATTTTCTTTTTTAATTAGTATAAAATTCATCTAATCCAAAATTAGTTATAGTAAAAATTTTGTATGTGCCCCCGACTAAATTAACTCTTAGATCCGCCACTGGTTATATTCTGCTTTCTTGCGGCCATAGTTTTCTTCATAACACCGATTCAGATCGTTGTTGCGTTGGCTGGTTTCTTCATCATGAGGCATCCAAGGTTCCGGCACCGGCTTCCTTCTGTCCCGGTTAACTTCTTCCGCCGGTTACCTGCTCGAACGGACAGTATGCTTTAATAAGTCTCTTGTATTGTATGGTTGGGATGTATTTTATGATATTGTTGGATGATAATTTGATCATTTAATAATTGAACTCTATAGTGTCTTTCAAAATCTTATCATTTTTCTACAAAACCACAATTTTTTTCAAAAGTTCTTTTTATCCTTGTTACACTCACTCCCAATATAATTGGATGGATCAATACTACATTGGTGGATCAGTTTATCACTCATAGGGCAACATAATTTTTAAGATTTTTATTCTTTTTTTTTTTGTCGATTGAATTCGGACTTAGTTTTCTTCTTGTTATAGGGGTCAATATAAAGCTATAAGTTGCAATATCTTTAAGAAAATATGTGCCTCAAAATTTTCATGTACCTAGAAAATCAGTAAATCACTAACACACCATCTGAAATTACGGAAAATGAAAGACGTGGGGAAGATGGATCATCATGCAGAAAGAGGTCGGTTCTTCTCGTTTAATATTATCGTAATAAGGGCACATAGCACTTTAAAAGATCTAATAACATTATTAAAATAATAAATTTTAAGATTAAAGATTCAAAACTGATAAAAAGTGTCTAATATAGGATTTATTTTTTGGTTTTAAACATATTTTCATAATTAAAGTGTTTTAAAACATTAAACTTATTTAAATTTAATTAAAAAACTAATTTTTAAACACCCACTTTTAAAATATGCAATGCATACTCTCTCCGGTGAAGATTTATGGGCAAATTTAGGCCCAATAATAATCCGGAAAGGCCTTTATGGTTAGCGTTCACATTACGCCGCACAATAAACGCAACTGATGACGTAAGCACACCGAGAGTTCCGACGAGTCTCCAACGTGGCCTCCTCCAAATCATTCCACGTGTCTTTCCCATTCTCCAACCACACTGAACACGGAGAAAGAAGCTGAATAGCAAAAATATGATTTTGGCTCTTTTTTAATAAATATCTAATTTCCTGTGTATAAAAAGAATCTGCTACCAAATAATGTTCAGATCCTCGTTTCGGCTTCTCTATATAAGAACCAATCATCTGGTTCGAGTTTCATCATCGTCGTCTTCATCATCATCGCGTTCTCTGTTCTCTTCGAAACTCGATTCTGCGAAACCTCTTTTCAATTCTCATCGGATTCGTTCTCTTCCTTTATCCACAACGGGAGCTAAACTTTCTAGGTCGGAACACTCGATGGCTACTTCTTCCGAGCCTAAATCCATCTATGATTTCACCGTCAAGGTTCGATCTCTTCCATGATATTTCTGTAGATTCGAAGGTTGTGATTGATTAGGTCTGATTTCCTGAATTCGATTTTGTATTCAGTGTTTCGAATTTCCGTGATCATATCGAAAATTCTGTTTGATTCTGTGATTTGAGATCCGATTATGAACGATTTGAGTTTAAATTGAATTTTTTTTTTCGATTTGTGATTTCTCAGGATGCGAAGGGAAATGATGTTGATCTAAGCATTTACAAGGGGAAAGTTCTCTTGATCGTGAACGTTGCTTCTCAGTGGTAATTTTCAATTTTTTTTATTCACTCAATTTCAATTTTGTAACACACAGGCTTAGGTTCATTGGTTAGTGACTAGTTTCTTTTTGTTGCAGCGGCTTGACCAATTCGAACTACACTGAGCTTGCGCAGCTGTATCAGAACTACAATGATAGTGGTAAAATTTGATTACCAGTTGTTTGTTTTGTTCATCTTCACAGTAGAATGAATCGTATAGGTTATGATTGTGTTTCTTAATGCCACCACTTTCGCAGGTTTTGAGATCCTTGCATTCCCATGTAACCAGTTTGGTAACCAAGAACCTGGCTCTAACGAAGAGATCCTTCAGTTTGCTTGTACCCGTTTCAAGGCTGAGTACCCGATATTCGACAAGGTAACAACTTTTCTTGTTCTTGGCTAATGAAGTGGTCTGATTTAAGAAGTTAGGTAGTCTTTCCAATTCAAGTCGTATTATTTACTGGTTTTAGTTTGAAACAAGAGTCGTCCCATTTTGAATAAAGAAGTTATTAGTTTCGATTGTCTACGATCTCAAAGTCATTATGACATGATACGTGAGAATTATGCAACTTCTTGGTCTTTTTATAGTATTGGTTATATGTTATTTCTTTTCTGATTGGTAGTTCTCGTCTCGGACTTGGTTTCTAACTTAGCTCTATGTTTATGCAGGTTGATGTGAACGGTGACAAGGCTGCTCCAATCTACAAGTTTCTGAAATCAAGCAAAGGTGGGCTTTTTGGAGATGGCATCAAGTGGAACTTCGCCAAGTTCTTGGTTGACAAAGATGGAAATGTCGTTGACCGTTACGCGCCAACTACTTCTCCTCTTAGCATTGAGGTAATGTCTCTCACATATAACTCGATACTTTAGTTTTGATTTAGAGACCCAAAAGTTTTCTCTAATTGCTTTTCATTGTTAATCTGCAATTGCAGAAGGACCTGAAGAAACTGTTGGGAGTTACTGCTTAAGCAAGGCGTTTATTAGTCAAATAAAAGCTCTTAGTATTGTATTGCCAATACTGTAATAAACTCTGTTTGAGTTCTCGAGTGTCTTTGGGATTAGAACAACCTCTACTACTTAAATCCGTTATTAGTAACTAATCTATGTAATATCATAGATCTAAATATCATACTCTCTGTTTTGGTCCTAGTTTCTTTAAAAGAAAATATGTCCTATTTTCTAGGGTTTGATGGATTTTGGTTCACTGATGCTTATAGCCAAGTTATTGATTATTTTAATGTGTGGTCGTTAAAATATATTGGCAAAGATTTTTGAAAAGTTTTAACGTATTAAATGTTTACAATGGGATCATCACGAATATGTAAATGTAAAAGAAGTTTTGCCCCCATCTTAAAAAGATCCTGACTGAGATCACGACATTTAATAATAGCGTCCCAACGAATTTGTTCTCTACATAATAATATTTTATATACATATTGAAGAAAAAATATTGTTTTGTTTTCACTATTATTATTTTATATACATATTGAAGAAAAAAACTAAGCCTAAGGAAATAAAAGAAAAAATTGAAAGCCTAACTAAAATAAATGATCAACTATGAAAATACTATAAATCTATAACGTGAACACACATACCTGTGAGGAAAATAAGGAGATAAAACAAATAAGAAGGTGAGGAGTATAGTTCAAAGTTCGATCCCAGGTGGACAAAGAGTAAATGACCACTAAAACCAGTTTGGCTCCATCGTTTTTCTTACCTACCCTTACATAACTTCTTCCCTAAGAATCCATAACTCAAATAACAGAGAACTTGCTGTCGAGAGAATTTCAAATGTAATAAATTTACCATTAGAAACTATTTATTTGTTTGTCATTTCTCTGCTTGCAGTGTTAGAGACAGACAAAAGGAATGGTTGTGTATAATTATGGAGCTGATCGTGTTACACCTGAAAGGTGTTTGACCGATTGCTCAAGCTAAGAGAGATATCAATTTGTTTTAAATTGCTGGAAGTGTGTGTTTGTTATCAGGATTATTAGACTATGTGCTTAGATCTGATAACAAACACTCCTTTTTTCAATGTTTTTCTTCCTCTTTTTTTTTTTCTCCTTTTCAAGCTCTTATGTGAATTCAATAATCTGTAGATCTAAAAAGTTTATAACCTTTTTTTTTTGCTCATTTGTCTATATGTAGTTGAAACGTGATGGATAAGGCAGACAGCTTAAGACAAGTTTCAAAATGGGCAACTCTGAACAGAGGCGTACTTGCCGTTATCTTCGGTAAGCTCGACGTAAGGGACCTTACCATGGGTGCTTCACGCGTCTGCCTCTCTTGGTTCCTTGCCTCTCACAACAAAACTCTTTGGAGCACCGTCGACCTCTCCAAGCTCCACCAAGTAGATGAAGGCCTAAGCCTTGTGAATATTTTGAATAAGATCAGCAAGTTTTTAGGCATTAGTGAAGCACGCAGAAGTCTCAGGAATATCACCAAGTTGAGCTGCAGTGCCCCGAGGAATTTGTTCTTTGACTTTGATTCCTATATACAAGAGGAGGATCTCACGTTTGCTGCTGAGAGGTAAATCATAAAAAAATAGATTTGTGTACAAGTACCAGTGTGTGTCTCATGCTTTTGTTTTGTTCTTAGGATGCCAAACATAGAGAAACTTGTTTTACCGCGTTGGTGCTTTCAAACCAAGAACTCATTCCAGTTTGCGTTCAATCGATGGAAGAATCTTAAAACACTGATCATCGCTCATGACTGTATCACCTGGAAATTCGACTTTCGAGCGGTGGGAGAGAACTGTAATAACCTCACCAACTTAAAACATTTGGGTTATTTGGAAAATTACATTGCTGAGCAAATCGTGAGTTACCTTAAGAGGTTGATGCGATGCTCTTTTATCAGCAATAAAGGTGTTTTATTGCTAATCACAAGCCTCCAAAAGCTTGAGATCCTTAATCTTTCACATTGCAAAGAGTTGAAGTGGGATAGTCACCCTAACAATCTTGAGACGGTAACTATTCACAGTCTTGTACAAGCCGCCACTCGGAAGCTTGACAAATTTATAATATGTTCAAGAAACAATTGCAGTGCTGCAAAGATCTGCCAAATCATTGTTTGTTCTGGTCCTATGGCTCTAGGCATTGGCGAAATGATGAGATAAAGGAACTTGAATTCTGAAATTTGGAAAAAAAAATTCGGGTGTTTTTGAACAAAATTATCTGATTCTATTTCACAATCAACATTTCCCTTATATATATATATATATATATATATATATATGTGGCCCTAATTAGTATACATATAAAAACATTGCCATTACAAGATGTGTAAGTTTCATTCATAAATCATTTTTTTGAATCAATAAGCCGTACGACAGCTATGTTTTTGATTTCGTGCATCCTAACAAATACATGTGAATGAGATTTTTTTTTGCTTTTCAGCCAAATGCAATTCGCCAACCAGTGAAGACTATTGTATATTTTTTTAGATCTAGAATTAGCATTCATTGAGGCAACATTAATTAATATAATTAATTAATAGTTAATGTTAATTAGAGACAAAGAGTGACTAATTGATGTTCTTTGTTGGTTTGCAATATGAAGAAACTGTATTTCTTTAGTCAAACTCTGTTTATCTCTGTTTCGCTTTGTCAAAGGACGACAAAAAGATTAGGTTTGTCGGTTTGTGTAATTATAGATTGATGGGCATGCACAAGATATGTTTGGCGACTTATTCTGGAACCTTAGGTAACCATATTCAAGCTACTTATTGTAGAAGTTTTGTCCATGCAGGTTTTCATATAAAATCATTGTTTTCTTCTTTTTTTCTTTAGTCCTTAGAAATCTCAAATAATGTTTTAACTTTTTTTCTTCTTGTAGGTGCATTGTGATGGAGAGATTAGATGAATAGATGGTGCAAGAAGAGTCCAAAGATGGAGAGTCTCTATGAAATCTCTCCTTTGTTCAATGCTTTTCTTCTTCCTTTTATGTTGTTCTATGAATTCAAGAATGTTAAAATCTCATCAATGATTTTTTCTTCTCTCTTCTCTGCTTATGATTCTTCGTTTTCCTTTTTATACTCTGTTTTATTCTCTAACGAATTTGAAACAATTTCTCTAACGAGCCGTCTCTTAAACCTGCAGCCCAACCGAATAACTAACTCAACCTTACCGTTTTCTTGTAACGGGCCGTTTTCTTCTCTAACTTATCTAGGTCCCTTTGTATTCAAACATAATTGCCACTAAACTAGGAACCAAAGAGGAACACATAATTCCAGATAATACATTACAGACAATGAGATCTGAAAACAAAAGCAATCAGATAAGAGAGTGAGAGAGCAGTAATGATGGACAAAGTTTTCTGTCTTTTTCTTTGCTTTTGATTAGTTTTTCAACTCTCTCCAGATCTCTCTCGTCTAGTTGAGTTTTTTTACATGTGGGTTTTGCCGTTTTGGATTTCCACGGACCTACGTTGTTCTAGGTTTGAAAATTGTAAAGCAAAAAATGACAAAAAATAAATTCCGGTAATTATCTTCTTCAAGTTCTTTGCTCTCCATCAGTCCATCTTTTTTATTTTGGCAACAGTCTCTCCATTTAAGGTTGCAAAACATTTTATCCAAAAATAAATATATATTTTTCATAATGACGATAAAGGAAGTGAAAATATATCTAGATTATTAGATCATGTATTATTATTCGCAGTATTCAAGAAAGCATTAAACGCTAAGCAGATGATTATCCACCATTTAGCATTTAAAGTATTTAATCGGAGTTTAGGCAATTTTTAGACGGTTCAAGCATTTACAACCTTGACAGTCGTCTAGACACCACCTAAACGGCTGTGTAGACCGCTTTTTAGGTTTCGTTTGCACTTTTTCATAACTGAAATGGACTCTAAATGACTGTATATAACTTTAACATTTATTGGAAATATAAGATGTCCATACATTTCAAAAAAATAAAACAAACATTTGCGAAAGACATACATTTGATACAAACAACTTATTGGTAAAGTAATTAGTGTGCCTCTCTAGGAATCATAACCTTCCATATGGATGTGGCAAGAGAATTGATATTCATTTTCTTTAGTACTCACAAGACCTCTATCGATCTTTTCACAAGGATCTGTCGGTAGAGCATCTTTGTCCGGAAGACCAACACTATGGCGAAAAGAAACCCAAAGAAGGCAACAAATGCTATTATAACAAAAGATAGCCTGAAGCAATGAGACCCATAACATCTGTTTCGTTCCCCAGAAATAGCCTTGTCATAGATATAACCGATTAATCTAACAGAAAATATATAGGAACCAACGGGACTAGCCATGGCTATTGTGTTGAAGATGGTACCCATATGACGAACTCCAAATAGTTCAGAGGTGATTGTAGGCATCAATGACCACTGTGAACCAAAACAAACACCAACTATAATAGAACCAACATAGAGGTTTCCTTGAAAATCAAAGGCTATTATTAGATGGCCTATAGCCATCGCTCCAAGTGTTGCAGCCATTAGCAAAGGACGTGGCCAACCTTTTCTAAATAGCAATGCATCTGAGGCATAACCAGCTCCAAATCTACCAAGATAGTTCCATATACTCCACAAGGACACCAATGAATTTATCTCAGCGGATGAATATCGAAGAGACTCACCTATTTGTCTGATGTTGTTTATTGTCGAAAGGCCAGAGCCCATTCCACAAATCATGGCAAGAAACAACAACCAAAAGCTTAAGGTTTTCATAGCTTGGAGGAGATTCATGTTTCTTTCATTAAACACCATGTTCTCACTAGGATCAACTTCTATGTTACTGTTGCCTTCAAAACTTTGGTTACCGGAAGTTGTTTCTTTTGTACTTCTTATGAGAGGGGCATAATCAAATGGTACCTTTTTTTCCATGTGGTCTTGATGTGCTCTTCTCGCGATAACTAGAGGCAAGACAAGCAGAATGAGTAGACATACAAGTGTGACAACATTAGCCCATGATGGCAATCTAATGGTGTTATTCATAATGATAACGAGATCATAAGATAAACTGCAATGATAAGAGATACAACCGAAAGACCATTTAAGTGCTTTTTATCATCGGTTGTGCTTGTCTTATAAATCTTGACTAGAGGCATAAGCAAGAAGGTGAAAAGTGTAGGTGTTACTGCCACTAGAAGAATGAAGCTAGCTGGATCTCCAGCGCACACTGTCTCGCACAATTGAATTAATATCGCTCCGCTTAGACCAAAAAAACCCTGCAAAAAAAGAAAGAGATATAAGTTTGGTTGCTTCATTGTGATCATAAAGAAACTGAAATACTACGTCAACTGAGCAAAAACATCTTGAAAACATAGTGTGTAAGACAATTGACCAGCTTACACAAAAATTATGATATTTCTATTAGAACTACAACATATTACCAATTACTATTCAATCAATATCCCATTTAAGTTTTTAAAAATAAAGTCCAAAAAAACCTATGACATTTTAGAATTAATCCATCCAGTACATATGCTTACTTTATATAAACTAACTAAAACACAACCTCACAGTCTTGAAAACTTTTAATGAAGATCTTTGATTCCGAGCCAAGACCATATCACCGATAGAATGACCAAAAGTTCTCATCTTGTCGTTTAGATATTTTCCCTTCAGTGTGTGTGAATACCAAAATGGTTTCAAGTTAATTGCATGCTCTTTCCTATATGATGACATCGGCCCTTTTTATCCTCAAACTTATGTGTGAGTTGCCTTTGTATCGGCTTTAAACCCTCTCTCTCTCTCCCCATTTCTAATCACACAATTTCTATAAGGGTATCTTGGCAAATAAAGTACTTTTAATTTGCCAGATGCGTACACCTATCTTTTAATTGAAAAAGAGGGTGAGAGAGAAAGTGAGAGAGAGATTGTGGACAATTTACCCTTATCTCTTAGAGAGAGATAGAGAGACCAAAAGTGAGAGACCGATTGTGAGTGTGTGAGAGAGAGATAGAGATAGTAAAAGTGTTGGGTTTGGGGTGGGGTCCAATGTGAGAGAAAATAAACCCCAAAAAAAATAAACGTGTGAGTGGAGAAAAAAAGAGAATTAAAAAAATAATATTTTCTCTTTCTTACTTTTTTGATTTTGTTTCCCTTTCAATTTTATGATTCATATATATTTTTGGAAAATATGAATTATATGATGATATATGAATGAAAAAAATATTTGTTTTTTGCTACACATATAGATTTTTGAATTTTTTAAAACGGACATTTTTTTTTTATATAACTCGGGTGATCCAATTCAACAGGGAATCACGGGGAATGCTGTTAACACATTTCCAAGTCTAAACACTAAACCCTAAACCATAAACTCTAGACCCAAAACACGTGATTTTTAAAATTTTTATTTTTTTTTTAATTTTTTAACTCTAGACCCTAAACGGACATTTTTAATTTTTTTTTTATAACTCGGATGATCCAGTTCAACGGAAAATCACGGAGAATGATGTTAACAAATTCTCAAGTCTAAACAGTAAACCCTAAACCCTAAACCCTAATCTCTAGACCCTAAACCCCTAAACCCTAGACCATAAACCCTAAACTCTAAACCCTAAACCTAAACCTTAGACCCTAAACCCTTGACCCTAAACCTAAACGCTAAACCCTAAACCCTAAACCTAAACAATAAACCCTAAACCCTAAACCCTAGACGATAGACCCTAAACCCTAAATCTTAGACCCTAAACCCTAAACCCTAAACCCAAAACCCTAAACCCTAAACCCTAAACCCTAAACCCTAGACCTTAAAACCCTAGACCCTAAACCCTAAACCCTAGACCCTAAACCAAAAACCCTAAACCCTAAACCCTAAACCCAAGACCTTAAAACCTAAATCTAAATCCTAAACCTCAAACCCTACCCTCAACGCTAAACCCAAACCCTAAACCTTAAACCTCTTTTCTTGTACACCTATCTTCTCTTGTACACCAATGTGTACACGTCTCTTGTACACCATTGTGTACACGTCTCTTGTACCCATCGTGTACACTTCTTTTGTACACTATCGTGTACACTTCTCTTGTACACCTCTTTTCTCTTGTACACCATCGTGTACACCTATTTTGCACACCATCGTGTACACATTTCTTCTTTTGTACGCCATCCTTGTACACCATCGTGTACACCTCTTTTCTTTTGTACACCATTGTGTACACGTCTCTTGTACCCATTGGTGTACACTTCTTTTACACTATCGTGTACACGTCTCTTGTACACCTCTTTTCTCTTTTACACCATCGTGTACACCTCTCTTGTTATCGTGTACACCTCTCTTCTCTTGTACGCCATCCTTGTACACTATCGTGTACACTTCTCTTGCACACCATCGTGTACACATTTATTGTACACCCCACTTCTCTTGTACACTATAGTGTACATCTTCTCGTGTACACCATTGTGTACACCTCTCTTATACCCATCTGTGTACACTTCTCTTGCACACCATCGTGTACACATCTCTTGTACACCCCACTTCTCTTGTACACCATCGTGTACACCTCTCTTGTACACCTCGCTTCTCTTGTAAACCCTACCCTCAACCCTAAATCCAAACCCTAAACCCTAAACTTCTTCTCTTGTACACCATTGTGTACACGTCTCTTGTACACCATTGTGTACACGTCTCTTGTACACTATCGTGTACACTTCTCTTGTACACCTCTTTTCTCTTGTACACCATCGTGTACACCTATTTTGTACACTATCGTGTACACCTTTTTTATTTTGTACGCCATCCTTGTACACCATCATGTATACCTCTCTTCTCTTGTACACCATTGTATACACGTCTCTTGTACCCATCGGTGTACACTTCTTTTGTACACCATCGTGTACACCTCTCTTGTACACTATCGTGTACTCCTCTCTTCTCTTGTACGCCATCCATGTACACTTCTCATGCACACCATCGTGTACACATCTCTTGTACACCCCACTTCTCTTGTACACCATCGTGTACACCTCTCTTGTACACCTCGCTTCTCTTGTACACCATTGTGTATGTATACTTATTTTGTACTCATTGTATACACCTCTCTTGTACACCATCGTGTACACCACTCTTGTACCCTTCGTATATACGGCTCATGATGTCAACCCTTAATACTTTTTTGGGTTTTATCCAATTTTTTTTACAATTAGATTTTTTTAGGGCTTGATTGGTTCTCCCGGTAACATCCGAAAACGCAGCTTTTACGGGTGGCAGCGGTTGTTGGCGTTTGACAATAATCACGCAAAATGCTTTCTACCGCTTCGTACCGTTTTTTGTCCCTCAAAATCAAAAGCTCCTTCCAAGTAGCGTTTGCGGTTGCATGCGATTGCAGGTGGATAATAAAAATAAATAAAAATTTTAAAAACACAAAATTTATTTAAAATCAATATATATAATAATTTTTATAAGAAAATATGATTTGAATATTATAAATACAAATAAATAAATAAATTTGATACTTTTTAACTAATATTCATTAGCAATGTTTTATAATTTTATATGTATAAGATCTATAAACTTTAATTATTTTGATAAAAAATTTCTCCATCACTAATGTATATATATATCTAACAACTAAATTTTGTTTAATCTAATATCTTCATACGAAAAAAACAATTTTTCTATTGAAATCATAACTTTCATTCAAAAAAACATAAATATTATACATATATTATTTTAATAATTTTATAAGTAATTATGTTTTTTTAATAATCTTAGAGTTTTTATAATTAATCAAGCAATTTCTGAAAAACACAAAATAAGAATTGCATATAAAAAGGCAAATTCTCTTAAAATAAAATTTACAAAAGTAGAATAAAATAAGAATTAAATAAGTTTTAACAAGTTGAAGGCAACAACACAGTTTCGTCTCACGTCTTATTCCTCTAAAGCTTCAAAACCTTTTGCTTTTCGCATCTTTACATCTTCAAGTATGTTCTCTTTCAACTTCTTTCCTTTTTAATATTTAGTTGATCTCTGATTTTTCGGTTACATGATTTAAAACAAAACAAGTAACTTTTTTTCCCTAACAGACTCTGTTTCATTGGCGATAATTTTTGTGAATTCTTTAGATCAAAATTAGAAAAAGGAAAAATCTTTCTTCACAAATGGGTTTTTGGATTTACATCAGTAAACTTACAGATTTGTTAAAAAGAATTCGATTGAAATGTTTTTAAAATTATCCATTTTCCTAATGAAGAAACGAAAAAGAGAGAGAGAGAGTTAGTGGAAGATGAGAATGATGAAAAGATAATAAATATAATTGATAATGGCATAATGGTTAATATTTAAATTGGTTGAGGGGTAGAAAGTCTTTGCATGTGTGGAGAGAGAAAAAATATGGGTGTACCATTCTCCTAATTAGAAAGTCAAAAAGTACCCTTTGCCAAATTTCTCTTTCTATAATCCAACTAGAAATCCAAACTTCTATTCCAACAAAGAATCCAAAGTCCGGTCCAATAAGAAAGCCATAAACCTAAGGAGGAGAAGAAGGACATGGCTATAGAGGCCAGATCACACAAGAAACGCCTATCCCTAAACACTTGGAGAAAACATGAGCAAGATTTAGTTTCCTATGTGCGAATGCATATGAAAATAGTGGTAATGTGTGAAGATAAGTGTTTGACGACGAATGTTTGTTATAATATCAATGGGAATGATATTCATTTTTTTTTTTTTTGGAAATGATTTAAAAAACAGAGTGCTAGACAATTTCTCCTCGAATCAATTCAATTCAACAGGAAGGAGCAATAAGGGATTATGTGTGAGAGTTTATCCTTCTTTTTTTTTTTTTGAACCGAGAGTTTATCCTTCTTGCTTCAAATAATCAAAGAATAATTCATTAGGACCGTGTTAAAAATTGTTTTTTAGAGTAATTCGACTTCGACCTGAAATTCATAAATTTTTCGAACCAGAGAGGTTGTAAGAAGATGGGGATTTTGCAGTATTATCAGGAAAAGCAAAGGATTGCTCAACGTCCTGCATAAGGCAAAATCTCGAATGATGTTTTACGTTGGGATCACCTGTTGGAGGGGTATTTTATTCAAAACTAAGGGAAAACGACAGCGGATCAGAGAGAGACTAGAGCCAAACAAATTTTGTTTTTTCTCACTAATGATTAAATGAATATCATTCCCATTGATATTATAACAAACATTCGTCGTCAAAGTACTCGGTGTTAGTCTTCAGATATTGCGATTTAAAGAATATCCCAAAAGAGTTTTGAATTCATGGCACACATTACCACTACGTCCCAAAAGAGTTTTGAATCCAAAAAAATTGTTCCCACGTTCAAGTTCAACGCATTACTTTACCCTTTTCCATTTTCAATTTTACCAGGATCATAGTCAAAAATTGATTATAAGGGTCCCAAGAAATTAAATTGTATTACGGATGAATCTCCGGTTAAATCCGGTTATGTCGGATATGTAAATATTCCTTATTACTTTGTAATCACCGACTTAGTGTTTAGGTTAAACTTCTTGTATATATATTTTGACCGCTTGTACACATATGAATAAGAAAACCTTTATACACATCTTAGGTTTCTTGACATGGTATCAGAGCTTTAACTCAAAAATCTTAGCCTCGATTCTACTGTCTTCTCTTTTAATTTCTTGTTTTTTTTTTCTTCTTTCACTTTGACCTTACCCTTTTTCTGTTCGAAGTTCTTGTCTCTCTAACTCGTTGAGATGAGTACCGGCGGCGGAGATTTAACATCGACCTCAGCGGTGAAGTCTTCACAACCTTGAATTGAAGTTCAAAGACGAACGATTTCACCATACGACCTATCTTCCAGTGATAATCCAGGCTCTTTGATCTCTCAACCACTTCTCAAGGGGCCTAATTACAACGAATGTTCAGGAAACTTGCGTACGGCGCTTAAAGCAAGAAAGAAATTCGGTTTCGTTGATGGTTCAATTGCACAACCCAGTCCTGATTCTGAAGATTTGGAGGATTGGTGGACCAACAACGCTTTAGTCTTGTCTTGGATTAAGCTTACAATCACCGAAACTGTTCGCTCCAATCTCTCTAATTTTGAGATTGCGAGTGATTACTGGGAGCATATTCGTCGTCGCTACTCGGTGAATAACGGCCAGCGGGTTCAACGCATCAAAGCTGAGCTCGCGACTTGCAGACAACACGGCTTGTCAATTGAAACTTACTATGGGAAATTGATGTAGCTTTGGACTGCGCTATCCAAACATCGACAATCCAAAAATTGTGGGTGTCCCCTTGGTGTTGATCTTGAACGTGAACGTGAAGAAGACCGTCTTCATGAATTTCTTAAAGGACTTGATGAGTCACTTTATGGCTCCGTTAAATCAAACCTCCTGTCCCGCAGTCCTTTGCCTTCTTTGGATGAGGCCTACAATGCTCTTTTGCAAGATGAAGACTCGAAGCATACCTCCCGTGTGCTTGATGAAAAGAATGAAACCATGGCTCATGCAATACGCACTGGTTTCAACTCTGCTGCACCCTCCACAATGAGCGCACGACCTCCTACTCTTTCTCGAGAGGAACGAATGAAACTTCACTGCAATAGCTGTGGCCGTAACAGTCATCTTGATACCAATTATTTTCGAACGCTCGGGTATCCTGAGTGGTGGGGAGACCGACCACGAGGAAAACTTGCAACAACGACTCCATGTGCTGCTCCTCTTGCTCCTCCTGCTCGTGCTCTTACCACTCAGGTTTTAGCACCACCTCCGCAAATTGCTAATGCTGTCACTGCATCTGATCGTATGGGGATAAGCGGATTTAATGACGAGCAATGGCGCACTTTGGTGGCGCTGTTGAATGAAAGGAAACAGCATGGATCTACTTCTTTAAGCGGTATGTTTTTCTTAGGCTCTTGGATTATTGATAATGGTGCTACGAATCACATGACAGGTTCTCTCCATTTTCTGTCGGATATTCGAGAAGTAGTTCTACTTCCTGTGAAATTACCCGATGGCAGAATTACAGTTGCAACACGGCAGGGAACCGTTGTCCTGAACACTTCACTTACACTTCAGGATGTTTCGTTGATGGGTTACAGTGTCACTTAGTTTCTGTCTCTCAGTTGACGCGCCTGCGCGCTTGTGTACTTCAAATCACTGATCAGATCTGTTTGATTCAGGACCGCATTACCAAGATGCTGATTGGAGTGGCTGAGCAACAATCAGGGCTTTACTTCTTTCGAGGCTTGGAGTTCGCAGGAGCAATGCATCAAATGGATCGTGTATCTCGAGATGTATGGCATCACCGCTTAGGCCATCCATCTTCGAACGCTCGGGTATCCTGAGTGGTGGGGAGACCGACCACGAGGAAAACTTGCAACAACGACTCCATGTGCTGCTCCTCTTACTCCTCCTGCTCGTGCTCTTACAACTCAGGTTTTAGCACCACCTCCGCAAATTGCTAATGCTGTCACTACATCTGATCATATGGGGATAAGCGGACTTAATGACGAGCAATGGCGCACTTTGGTGGCACTGTTGAATGAAAGGAAACAGCCTGCATCTACTTCTTTAAGCGGTATGTTTTTCTTAGGCTCTTGGATTATTGATACTGGTGCTACGAATCACATGACAGGTTCTCTCCATTTTCTGTCGGATATTCGAGAAGTAGTTTCACTTCCTGTGAAATTACCCGATGGCAGAATTACAGTTGCAACACGGCAGGGAACCGTTGTTCTGAACACTTCACTTACACTTCAGGATGTGTTATTCGTTGATGGGTTACAGTGTCACTTAGTTTCTGTCTCTCAGTTGACGCGCCAGCGCGCTTGTGTACTTCAAATCACTGATCAGATCTGTTTGATTCAGGACCGCATTACCAAGATGCTGATTGGAGTGGCTGAGCAACAATCAAGGCTTTACTTCTTTCGAGGCTTGGAGTTCGCAGGAGCAATGCATCAAATGGATCGTGTATCTCGAGATGTATGACATCACTGCTTAGGCCATCCCTCTTCTAGAGTTTTGGATTTATTATCTATTTCGGATTTACCTAATGTTGGTGCTTTACCACCTAGAGCGTGTGAGATTTGTATGCGCGCCAAACAAACCCGTTGTTCCTTTCCAACAAGTTTTAATAAGACAACAGTTTTATTTGAATTGGTGCATTGTGATGTTTGGGGACCCTACCGTACTACGTCTCGTTGTGGCTCCAGATATTTTCTTACAATTATCGACGATTACTCTCGCAGTGTTTCGTTATACCTTCTTCCAACTAAACATGACGTCTCTCGCACTCTTCGAAACTTCATAGCTTTGGTTGAAAGACAGTTTGAAACACGAGTAAAATCGATATGAAGTGATAATGGGACAAAGTTTCTTTGCATGACTACATTTTTCCGAGATAAAGGTATTCGCCATGAGACATCTTGTGTTGGTACACCACAACAAAACGGAAGGGTAGAGCGCAAGCATCAACACATTCTTAATGTTGCTCGTGCGTTACGCTTTCAAGCTTCGTTACCTATCGAGTTTTGGGGTGAGTGTATTTTGACTGCAGCCTATCTAATAAATCGCACACCGACTCCTCTCCTTGATGGCCACACTCCTTTTGAGCGTTTATATAACCGTCCACCTCCGCTTACTCACCTTCGTACGTTTGGCTGCTTATGTTATGCTCACAATCAAAATCATAAGGGTGACAAATTTGATACTAGGAGCATTAAAGGGATCTTTGTTGGCTATCCATACGGCAAGAAAGGATGGCGAGTCCTTAATCCCGACACATGAAATATATTTATTTCTCGGGACGTCGTGTTCTGCGAATCTGAATTTCCCTATTCTTCCAGTCGCTTACAAGATTCTGAGACAGAGTTGTCATTACCCCTTACAATGTCATCTTCTTCGGTTCCAGCAGATGAGTCTCCTCTACCTATTTTGGTATCGCCTCCCTCTGTTGCAGTCACTGATACGCCTGCTGCAGTTTTGCCCGATACAGATTCTACTTCTCACTCTTCGGAATCGGTTTCACACATTCACGACTCTGTTGCAGACTCTGTTTTGCCTGCTGCAGACTCGACTCTACAAGCTGCAGAATCTGAATCTTCTCCGCTTACACCTACTGATTTGCGGACTGAAAACGCCGATGTACTTGTTCCTGCTGTTACTATATCCACTGACATCACTGGTACGTCTAAAACTCCTTTGGCATTAGGACGTGGTCATCGTTCAAAACACTTACCGGCGAAGCTTCAGGTTATGTTCTGCAAACGATTTCACCTGTCCTTTATGGTCTTGTTACTGCTCCGTACTCGTTAGAGTTTTATGTGGTTTGTTCTCGGTTTTCAGAAAGTCATTGTCAGTTTCTTGCTGCGATTTCTTCTATTCCTGAACCACGCTCTTATCGGGAAGCAATTTTGGATGAGAATTGGCGGAATGCGGTTAGAGCAGAAATTGATTCGCTTGAATTACTTGGTACTTGGACTGTTAAAGATTTACCTGCCGGTAAACATGCTCTTGGTAGTAAATGGATTTTCAAGCTTAAGTTTCATTCTGATGGTACGTTAGAGAGATATAAAGCACGTCTAGTGGTTCTTGGCAATCATCAGATTGAAGGTGATGATTATGACGAGACGTTTGCTCCTGTTGCCAAAATGACCACTGTTCGAACTTTCTTGAAAATAGCGGCTTCTAGGAACTGGGAGCTGCATCAGATGGACGTCCACAATGCGTTTCTTCATGGTGATTTGAAAGAAGAAGTATACATGCGCCTCCCTCCTGGGTTTCGGGGTACCGAGAATTACAAAGTTTGCCGTTTACACAAATCTCTTTACGGCTTGCGTCAGGCTCCTCGTTGTTGGTTTGAAAAACTTACTTCTGCTTCACGTGATTACGGGTTTATTCAATCCATTCCCGATTACTCCTTATTCAATTTGGACAAAGGTGCGGATCATCTTCAAGTTCTTGTTTATGTTGATGATCTGATTATTTCTGGAAGTTCTTTGTCCATTATCACATCGTTCAAGACGTATTTGAGTCAATGCTTCCATATGAAGGATCTGGGCATATCAAAGTATTTCCTTGAACTTGCTCGAAGTCCTACTGGGATATATTTGTGTCAGCGAAAGTACGCTTTGGACATTATTCAGGAAGCCGACTTACTTGCTGCCCAGCCTGTTGCTTTTCCTATAGAACAGAACCACAAATTGGCTTTAGACAAAGGTCCAGATTATCGGAATGTTGCTGGTTATCGTAGACTAGTTGGGCGACTTATTTACCTCGTTTGCACTCGTCCGGATCTTGCGTATTCTGTTCACCTGCTTTCTCAGTTTATGCAAAAACTGAAACAAGCTCATTGGGATGCTGCTATTCGAGTTGTGCGCTATTTGAAAGGTAATCCAGGACAAGGGATCCTTCTTCGCGCGCATACGGAACTTAAGATTGATGCTTGGTGTGATTCAGACTGGTCCGGTTGTCCGCTTACCAGACGTTCTCTTACAGGATGGTTCATACAATTGGGAGGTTCTCCTATATCGTGGAAGACCCAAAAACAGCAGAGAATGTCTCGTTCAAGTGCTGAAGCAGAGTATTTTGCTATGTCTCTTACGGTTCAAGAGCTTATATGGATCAAGAATCTGCTTCGTTCGTTCGGTATTGATCATTCCATGCCTATGATGGTACATTGTGACAGCAAATCTGCTCTACATTTGGCTGATGACCCTATCTTTCACGAACGTACAAAGCATGTGGAAAAT
Organism: Alliaria petiolata; assembly: GCA_020283515.1. Lineage (NCBI taxonomy): Eukaryota > Viridiplantae > Streptophyta > Magnoliopsida > Brassicales > Brassicaceae > Alliaria > Alliaria petiolata. The sequence goes on from JAHZTW010000001.1 coordinate 151,870,603, forward strand.
GACTGTCAATTTATACGGGACGAGATTGTCAATGGCACCATCGCTACACGTCACGTCTCGACGCATAGTCAGCTTGCCGACATTTTCACTAAGGCATTTGGTCGGAAAGAGTTTGAAGAATTCATGTCCAAGTTGGGCGTTTGTGACCTACACGCTCCAAGTTGGACGGGGGTATTACGGATGAATCTCTGGTTAAATCCGGTTATGTCGGATATGTAAATATTCCTTATTACTTTGTAATCACCGACTTAGTGTTTAGGTTAAACTTCTTGTATATATACTTTGGCCGCTTGTACACATATGAATTGACGCGTTATTCAACAATAGAGATCCATTCTAGGCATTAAAACAAAAAACTGAGATGATAGAGTGGAAACTCACATTCATGATGCCAACGGCTGTTCCACCATAATCGGCGAAATTCTCCAAGGCACAAACGACGTTGGCCGTATTGAAGAACGTTTGGGATTGAGCCGCCAAAAACATAAAAGAGCACATCAACGGCACCGGCGGCTTCCCGATGAGCCCGATGACGGAAGCCCATATGAGAAAATAGCCAGCGAAGCACTGGATTGCACCAACAGCAAGAACCACCCAAGGGCCTCCTCCGCGGCGGCCATTGGAGGTAGCATACGTATAGAGAACACCGGATAGAACGCCGGTGTTCGCGCTGAAGTCCTTGAAAACGGAGACGGTGTCGAGGGTTGATTGATCGTAGGACTGTGTCGATTTCAGGATCGTGGAATAGATACCGAAGGTGGAGGAAGCGCCAGCTGTGCACTGTTTCCATATACACCCATTTCGTCATCAGCACGTCCATCACTTCTCTCTCCGGAAATTAGAAGATAAGTTCAATCTCTTTTCCGTCGTCTGAACACGAATATGATTACTATTGCTCGGCTAAATGATTTCGGACAAATAAATATTTTTGTCGTAAGATTTAATGGGATGAAAGATGCTGGTTATAATATCGACGAATCCTATTTAGGCACGAGGCTGAAGGATTTGGTCAATACGTGGAGTAATAAAAAAAAGAGATACATCGTCAGAGGACAATCCGGAATTTATTGTTAACGAGGAGAAGATCCGCGCGTTGCGCGAATTTTGTGATAATTTAAATGTTTTAATTCTACAATTTATTTTATAATATCTGTTATTAAAAATTTGTGGATAAATATTAATTTTTAATTTGTGAATATCATGTAGTTTTATAATTTTGTATTGAAAGATTGGTGGAATAATAATATTAATAGTGAATGAGAATTTTTTTTATTCATCGTAAGCATATGAAATATCAAATTATTTATTTTTGACAATAATTAAAGACATATTGTTTTGTCGTATAACTAATATGAAATACATTTGTGATGAAATTTGTGACTGCAAAATAAAATGTTAACATATTTTTCGGCCCTTGTAGATTATCAAGACATATATCACAATTGTCATATTATTCTTGTGTATATTGGATTTGTGTTCTCTCTATGTCTCCAATTACAAAATCAACATATAGTTTTCTTGATGCATTTGAGTTGAAATCTTCAATTTCGAAAGAGACTTCGAGGCATTGTGTCTTATGTGGTCGACATGATAGTATAGATGTCTAAATAAAGTTTATTAAACTTTCGGTTAATCTACTTGATGTTGCATCATACATATCATGATAAGTGAGGTAGAAGTTAATCACATATTTGAAGGTAGAGTTATTTGCTTGTAGTATTTGATCAGTACTAAAATGGATTGTGTAGTTGATGTTGTATTTTTGATGAAGTGAACATGTGATTTTGAGACGGAGTTTGTTTCCGGTTGATTGGGTGAAAGAAATTATATGATAGTGAGTTGTAAGTTGTTGTATTGTTCTTGCTATTTATAGATTGTTGTAGAATCTCTATTGCAGTTTTTTTGTTTTTGTTTATTTTGTGGATTGTATTTAATTATTTAGTTTAGTTAAATTTTTAATTCTCTTTTATTGATCAGTTTTTCATTCAAATGTAAATGTGTAGAATGAATGTATGCCAGCCCTGAAAATTTTGAGACTCAGGACGGGTATATATTATATTGGAATTTTGTATGGTAATAAAAGTTAGTTGCGTGGTAATAAAAGTGAGTTGTGTTTGTAGGTTGTTGTATTATTTTTGCTATTTATAGATTATTGTAGAATCTCTATTGCAATTTTTTGTTTTTTTGTGTGGATTGTATTTAATTATTTAGTGTAGTTGAATTTTTAATTCTCTTTTGTTGATCAGTTTTTCCTTCAAATGTAAATGTGTAGAATGAAAGTATGTCAGCCCTGAAAATTTTGGGACTCATGACAGGAATCTACGCCTATGGGATAGGAACATGAAATTTGTGAATTGGAAAATAATTACTAAAAGGAAATCCGATAAGAACGTTCCGAGAAATTTCAGAATAATTTGAAAAAAATAGAAAACTTTTAAGTTTTTAATATTTAAGTAGATAATTTGGGTACCCGATCTAATACTCATTGTCTTCTCGTACTCTTCTCATACCTGTTTAAATAAAATAAATAGTCTCGAACGGATAATTGTTTTGAACGGGATAGGAAATGGGACGAAAATTTCGGGACGGATATGGGAGGAAACGAAAACCGTCCCAAAATTTTCAAGACTCTCTGTTTTTTCTATAATTATGTAGTTAATTATAGTTTTTTGGGTTATTAATTCATATAACCCTATCATTAAATTAAGAACAATAAAATAAAAATATAAAAGAATTAAGTGTTACACTCTTTTTTTTGTTTATGTTTTTTTTTTCTTTAAATATAGGTGACACATGTCAATGTCTAGGATGCCACATGGCAGCATTTCAAAGCTCACTAAAAAAAACCTTATCATATTAGAATTCGGGACGGATACGGGAGGAAACAGAAACCCGTCCCAAAATTTGCAAGGCTCTCTGTTTTTTCTATAGTTATGTAGTTAATTATAGTTTTTTGGGTTATTAACTCATATAACCATATCATTAAATTAAGAACAACAAAATAAAAATATAAAAGAATTAAGTGTTACACTCTTTTTTGTGTTTATGTTTTTTTTTTCTTTAAATATAGGTGACACATGTCAATGTCTAGGATGGCACATGGCAGCATTTCAAAGCTCACTTAAAAAAACCCTTATCATATTAGAATAGATATTTGCATGATATACATATACCTGACCGAATACATAATGTATGAAATTTTATATTCAAATATGATAAGTTTTTAAAATAATGTATGAAATTTTATTTTTCGTGCATATACCTTACCGAATTCATAATGGTTATCTACAACATCGTGTTTTCCGGACTCTAACATATTTTTCGTTTCGTAGAAAATTACCCACGCGAGATGAAAAAACTCCTAAACACATACATAATTATGATAATATATTAAAATATGACTCATATTATATGTTCTTTTTTGGGTTAAAGTTGTGGTTATCTCAAATCCCTATATATTAATTGAAAAGCATTTTTAGAAAGTAATCTTAATTTTGTATATTATTTACAATAGTGATATTTTGCTGATGTGTCATCACCAGAATCATTCTCAGTAAATATATAAAAATGGACTTATGTTACTAGATTAATTACATGTTATGCTACTCACATTAATTTGATTAGACAATATATAGTTTATTATGTTACTAGATTAATTACATGTTATGCCACTCACATTAATTTGGCTAGACAATAGTTTATATCATTTATTTATTCATTTAATTTATGAATATATTCTCTTTCTTTTTATTTTTTACCAAAAATATATCATACTAATTATTTTTTAAAACACTAGATTTCTTCTCTTATTTTTGTTTAAACTTAGTTTTGTAAGAAAATAAATCATCACAACATTCATATAGTAAAAAATATATAGATTTTTTTGTACATGTGTTATAATTCAAAATTTTAAAAATAAATATAAATTACTCAAATGATTAATAAATATGAGTATGTTTTAAAAGTCTCATATTAGAAATGAGGATATGTAGATGGTTCAAAAATCATTACAAAAAGAACATAAATGAAAAAAAAAAACTGTAAAAGCAAGAAGTTTAATTTAATAAACATCCATATTTATAAATATTTTTTTTTGTTTAATATAGTTTATTAATAGAACCATGTAAATTAACCAAATAATATATATTTTCAAGCTTCATAACAAAGTTAAAAATATTATATCAAAAAGTCGAAATATTAAATTATATTATTCACATAAATATAAAACATATTAAATTAACTTTACTCGAAACAATTTCAAAATTATTTTTAGTAAAATTATTTATGGATTTCTCAACCTAGATTATCATTTAATTTTACTTATTATCGAACTGCATTTAAAACTTGTATATAGTTTGTAGACGAGATAATTGATTTTTTATGCATAACGTTTTCAAATATAATTTAATATGGTGTTCAACAATTTTATCATCAACAATAAAAATATTGGCCACAAAATTTTTGATATATAAACGGGTTGGTTTGCTAAAGTGGTCCAAAGTAAAATATTCATGTGAAGAAAGAATTTTTTATAATTGTTTTTTCTTTAAATAAAATTTTCAATTTAAAGCTAACTTACCGTTTATCTAACCATTTAAAAAATGCCATTACTTTTTATTTAAAAAAAAAAATTATAACTCATTTTCCAATTCTGCCCTACATTTTTAAAGTATAATAACATCAAATGCCATTATTGTTTCTCCTTTTTAGCAAAAGAAAATCAATAATATAAGTTATCTTTTAGGAATGGTTAATATAGTTTGATGTAGATGGAATTAGTTGATCTTAAAATTTGAAAAATGTGTTAAATTTTCATAGAATTATGCTAAGTTTTCAGAAAGTTTTTTTTTAATTGAAAATAGTTTTTTTTATTTAAATAATACTATCAAAAATCTTATAATTACAAACTTGAAGAATCCAACAGGTATGCATAGTACGTATTCTTATAAGTCATATATGAAGAATCTATATCTAATAAGTCATAAAACTAAATTTTAATAGAATTAAAAAAATTAATGATGACAAACAAAATTTTGAATAACAAAAGGTTTTTAGTACAATTTAAAAGTTATCAAACCAATAATAATATTTTTTTAATAAAAATGTTAAGATCTATAAAACAGTAACGATAGAATATACTAAGAATATTAAAATTTACAAACCAATAAAAATAAAATCTAGAAACTCTAACAATCATGAAATATTCAACATCCATTAACCATCCCTTAAAATATTTCATCTGTTAAATAAAAAAAATATTTAATAAATATTCTCTTCACATTATTTTATTATTATTTTAGATTATTTTTAGAGAATTGTTTTCTGTATAAAAAAAAACAGAATTCATCTTATCACGATGAAAGCAAAAACAAATTAAAAAAAAATTAAAAAAAAACAAAAACAAATTTTAGAGTCTTCTAAACACCAAATCATATTCCATAAAAGATGAATAAATCAGGAGGAGAAAAAAAAGATATAAAATAGCACACAAAAAACCATGAAAATATCGTAAGTTGCGGTGATCCGACTGCGTCGGCAAGATAACATGGGGACTATATCAATGAGAAAATGACAACTTTTTTTTGACCAAAGAGAAAATGACAACTTGATCACGTGCTTTATTAATTTTCGAAATCTAATAGAGATGACGACATTGCAAAATTAATCAAAAAAAAAATATATATATCAATTTGGGAAAAATATATGAGAGTGTGGATCCTACTATCTTGCATTTAAATCTCGTGGGTGTAAACGGTGAAGAGAGTGGTTGTTTGGAAATAACTCAATCACATACTACAAAAATCGGGACCATATTATTAATTTTTGGAAATTTTATTTTATTTGTGAATGTAATATTTATATTTGTGTTATCTTAATTTAAGAGAGTTTGCTTTATTTTTATTTTAACGTAAATTTATGTATCTTTTAATATTATTTTTATATAAAAAATTATTATATAAAATTAAATTTTAAAGTTAGTAATTAATATGATCATGTTAATTTTATCGATCATATTTTGACATTTGTTGCGATTAAAATATATGTATAATTTGGAAAATACCTTATTTATGAATTGAAATTTGAAAAATACATTGTGTTTTTAACTTTTTGAAAACTACACTTATTAATATGTAAAAAAACATTTTTAACCAAATTTTAACTAGAAATTACATATTTTAATAAATAAAAACTAAAATCCAAAATTATTAATATTATAATTTTAAAATTTATAGCTAAGATAAAACTTAATATTTGAAAATGTAACTCTACAAAAACTGTTATATAAAGGGCATGTAAAAAATGATAAGCTGAGTTCACAATATTAATAATAGTATAACACCCTTCATAGATTTTGATAGGTTTATGAAATAATCAAAAGTTCAGCAAGTATAAAAGTTAAAAACATAACCTTTTACCACAAAAGTTACCATTCTCGAACTTTCCAAGAGTTTTAAATTTGTTGCAGAGTTCTGTTACAGAGTATTGTTAAGTTTAGGAAATTTTATTTTATTTGTGAATGTATTATTTATAATTTTGTTATCTTAATTTAAGAGAGTTTGCTTTATTTTTATTTTAACGTAAATTTATGTATCTTCTAATATTATTTTTATAAAAAAAAATTATTATATAAAATTGAATTTTAAAGTTAGTAATTAATATGATCATGATACATGTTAATTTAATCGATCATATTTTGACATGTGTTACGATTATAATATATTAGTAAATAAATTCTGTGTATACGTGGGTACCAAAATTCGGGTACTAATTAATATTAAAATGAAAAGTACTAAAGTTTAGAAAATTATACAATTAAATACTAATTGTAAAATAAAAGAAAAAAAAGAACACAAGAAAAAGAAAAATACTATTAACTTTTATATAAGAAAAAATTCAGCTTGATTCTATTGGTACAAATTTTGTTTTTCAAATTATTATTTGAAAAAAATCGATTTCAAAATTATAAGGATTTTGATCAATTTAAAGATATGACACGAGATTTAGGACATGCGTATACTAATAAACAATAGCAATGATTAATATTGCAATAATTTTTGTAAAAATAATTTTGAAGATAGTTTTGTAAAAATAATTTTGAACTTATATTTGACACTTATAAAAATAATTTTATTTTGTTTTCTTATAGGTGATTTGATTTGATTTTAACTTTTTGTTTTTAATTATTTTTTGACAGATTTTAAATATTAAATTGTAAATTCCCACGCCTTCTGTAGTTATTATATAAAATTTGATGTTTCTAATTCTATACTTCCTAGGTTTCAATGGTTTGTAATTCAAAAAAAAAAATGTTGGAATGGCTTATTAATTGTTTCAAAAACATTTCGAGATGTAAGGTGTTATTAAAAATTTAAAGAAAAATTTAATAAGTTTTAGGAATGTTTTACAACCGTTTAGAAAAGGGTTTCTAAAAAAGTAGAAAATGTTTACTAAACATTTAGAAATAGTTTCTACATTCGAAAAGTGATTTATACGTTTAAAAATGTGATTATAAATATGCCGAAATGGTATACTAAACACTTATAAAAAGTTTGGAAATGTAAGAAGGTGTTGTTAAAAATTTAGAAAATAATATTAAGGAATGGTATACAAATTGTTAGGAAGGAGTTTCTAAAAGTTTAGAAATTTTTTTTACTAAACATTTAGAAATGAATTTGACATTCCGAAAGTAGTTTAAACGTTTAAAAATATGAGTATAAATTTGTTAGAATGGTTTACTAAACATTTATGGTCATATTTTAGGAAAATCATATTTTTAGGAAAATGTTCCAAAATACATAATTTAAGAAAGATTTACTAATATTTAATAAAACGATTGGAAAATAATTTTTTTTCAAATGTGTAGAGAAAACAATTTTGAAAAAAAGATTCGAATTTTTTATTTTAGTTAAAAAGAAATTTATATAATATAATGTTATTTTTTAGTGTGAATATGAGGGTAGTTTAGTTTTTGTGTTAGTTAGAGAATGGTATAAATGGATCTCTTAGGAATGTGTGCTATGTTTGTCTAAAAAAAAATAGCTTTCATAGCATATCAAATACTTATCAAAATTAAGTTTTATTTATAGGAATACTCTAAAATATCATCAAACTGTTATGAATAATAGATGGATGCCCATTATAAGGCCCATCTTCTAGAAGGTTCTATATTTACTTGTAAGCTAGGTTTTACTTTGTCACAAAGTAAAACCCTATCTTGTACTCCTATATTAAGGACCCTTACTCATTGGAATAATACATCAACATCAATTCCTTCTATCTCTTCTCTTGTTTCTTCTCTTATTCACAACACGTTATCAGCACGAAAGAAACTTGTGTGTGTACAAGATCTAGTAATATAAAGATTATTGAAAGCTCTGGAAGAGCATACTTATTTGCCCATGGAAATACAATTTGAAATTTGTCTCAAAAGTTAAAAGAATCAAAGATAGAATACATGATCCAAGTTGGATATGTTATTGATTCTAGACTAGGATTCAATTCGAGATTAATGAACCTGAAGTGTCATCATCTCGAGGGGGAGAATCGATGAATTCCACAATCAATAATAAGTGAAACATCTAGAAGATTATGTTCATACTTAAGATGATCTTGATGAATCATTGATAAAGTAAAATCAAAGAATCACACAATCCATAGTAAGTGGAACATCTAGAAGATTATGTTCACAGTGAAAATGATATTGATGAATCATTTATAAAGTAACTCATAAGGGATTTCAAAGTTAATCAAGTTGAGACAAAAAAAAAGAAAAGTTTAATACCTTCAAATCATGAGTATTAACCAAGGCAGCAAAAGTATTTTTGGAGAAACTATAGGCATTCTCTGTAATTTGTACTACACAAAGATTAGTAGAATGGAGATAAATATTAAAACCAGAAGTTTAATTTATATCATTGTTTGGCATGAGCCGGTTAGACCATAACGGTTCAAGAATGATGCGAAAAAATAATTAATGTAGACATTCATTGAAGGACCTGAAGATTATTCCTAATGATATTTCATGTAATGCTTACTCACAAGAAAAATATGATAATATGATTATCCCTAGTCAAATTAGATTTGGATTTAACAAGATGGTTGTGTGTATTCTTGTTATAGATCTACAACCTGAAGTTTGCAAGAGTATTTGGTAATGCTAGTGAATTCACATCTTAAGCCTTTGATGATAAAAGCATAAGGATAAATGTTAAAAATCCAGAAGCATTAATTCACATAAATCCAACGCGTAATTAAAAGTTTTCCCCATCAAAATTGGTTTTGGGTCAGAAACCAAATATTTTCCATCTAAAATATTTGGATGTGCAGTATACATCCACATTGCTCCACCACAACGGTATAAGATGGATCCTCAAGTGAGGCTGGAAATATGTTGGATATAAATCTCCATTGATAATTAAGTATATAGAGCTATCCATGATGGATATGTTCAACTTTATTTTCCAACATTAGGGGGAGAAAATAAACAGCTGGAAAAGAAAATAAGTTGGAATGAATTATCATTGATCCTCGAAAAGTGAATTGAAAGTCTAAAAGATAATTCATTTACAAAGTTGCCAGACGTATTTAAAGACCCAAATAAAGTGACAAAGTCACATATACCAGCTATAAATGCTCCAAGAAAAATTAATGTCTCAGAAGGACAATATCAAGCTGCTAGTGAGTCTAAAGAACGCATGAAGCGTGATAGACTTGTTCCAAATAAAAGAATCCTCGAAAATAAAAAGGAGCAGAATTTGACAATGGTCAGATCGAGGAAACAAAGATTTTTGAATGATCTCAAGAAGAGACATTAAACATGACAAGAAAGAAATTCAGGTACCTGAGATAATGAAGAGATCGATCTCAACAAGTTATGTCATGTGTAGATTAAAATGGAACCGAAAAGCAAATCGACGTCGATAATATTTTTGCATGCAATGTAGCAGTTGATATGATGAATGAGAAAGAGGATCACGAAACCTATTGCAAAGTGTACACAAAGAAATGATTGGCCAAATTATAAAGAAGCAATAGTCATAGAGTTAAAATCTCTTGGAAAGATATGAGTATTTGGACCAGTTGTCCATACACCTAAGAGTGTAAAACCAGTGGGAGATAAGTGAGATTTTATGATGAATATGAAATTGATTATGAAGAGACATACTCTTCCGTGGTGGATGCAACTACTTTCAAGTTCCTTATCAGTCTGGCAATGATACTTAAAGTGAAAATCCCCGAAGGACATAATCCATGAAGGATACAATCTCCGAAGGATTAAAGATGTCAAAATGATACAATCTCCGAAAGATTGATGATGTCAAAAATTATATTTCCGGGAACTTAAGATATTTGATCGAGTTATGACATATATATTTCATGAGGTATAAGTGAATATTATAAGGTTAACCAATATACCATGTTTATTTATCAAAAGATTATGGATCAATGGAATCCTAGATTTGAATATATCAAAACTCTTGAAGAGTTAATATAAGTTGAAAGATTTTGGAAAGACAACATTGTCTTCAAGTATTCTAAATTGAAACATTTAGGGAAAGAAATATTATCACAAAGTCAAAAAATTCTTGCAGGATTTTACATAAATAATGCTCACATATATTTGGTCTCGAAGTACCTTATTTAAAATGCTAGTTAACAATGTATTGATTTCTTTCATGATTGAAAGATGTGTTTTCATATGACGATAAATAAAGGTAAAACAATAAAGAAGAGCATGAATAAAATGTTATGTACAAGTATGTACAATACAAGTTTAGAAAACTGTATGTAAATAAGAATTTGGCTTGAAGTCCAAATAGACTTAATAAATTAAGTTTTTTGTGAAAATATTGTTATGGACAAGAAGTCCAGTAATCTAAGAGATTACAAAATAATCATACGATTTTATTTATTAAGCATATGCTTATAACAATTCTCAAAAGATGGTATATGATTGGAATGCATCTCTTGAAGAAATATAATGATGTGCGTGGTTGTACTCTTTTTTCTTATCATAGTTTTTATCCCACTGGATTTTTCTATGAAAGGTTTTAACGAGGCAACAAAGAACACGCAAATTATAGGCATCTAAAGAGAAATGTAAAGATAAAAGTCTATCACCCTTCCAAAGTATTTGTCATACTTTAATGAGAACAAGTGAAGCAAAGAGAATGATCAAGACGAATCATTAGCAAGACTCATGCACTGCAGAAGAATGGCGATGTAAGAATTCTACAAATTCATTCAAGTGAAGATTCGACAGACAGATTTATCAAGGCGTTACTTTCAAGAAGTTATTTCATCATATTGGATTGCGTCATCTCAAAGATCTCAAGTGATGTACTCATGAGGGGGAGTTAATGCGCGCTACACTCTTTTTCCCTTAGCTATGGTTTTTCCTATTGGGTTTTCCTAGTAAGGTTTTTAACGAGGCAGCATCCTACACGCTTTAGAGAATAATTTGTATAATGGTCATCCAAGGGGGAATGTTATGAATAATAGATGGATGCCCATTATAAGGTCCATCTTTTAGAAGGTTCTAGATTTACTTGTAAGCTAGGTTTTACTTTGTCACCAAGTAAAACCCTATCTTGTACTCCTATATAAAGGACTCTTACTCATTGGAATAATACATCAACATCAATTCCTTCTATATCTTCTCTTGTTTCTTCTCTTATTCACAACACAAACTAAATTTTTGTTCCAAAAATACCATTATTCCAAAATTACCACTAAAATGATATTTTTTTTTCTAAAAATAGAAAAAAAAATATCACATACACTAAAACATATTTTTAAGGGTTTATAATTTAAATAATTGGGTTTGTGTTTAGTATTTTAGATTTAGGGTATAATTTTTAGGGTTTAGGATTTAGTTTTGAGGGTTTAGAGTTTAGGGTTTAGTTTTTAGGGTCTATTTTTGAGGGTTTAGTTTTCGTGGTATTTTTGAGAATTGTCTTGAAATTTATTCAGTGATTTTTAAATACTAGTTGAAATCTGGTATCATTCAATTAATGATTTATTATTTGATTTTAAAATCCACAATAGATTTTAATGGATTTAGATATGTTTTAAAAAAATTCAAAAACTTATATCCGATGATAAACCCTATTGTTTCAATATTCATATGCTTGATTCGGAGAAAGTAAGAGAAATATGCCGGGTGAGTTATTGTAAAGATTTGGTGATTTCTTTAACAAAGAGGCCATATGTAAAAATAGAAACCATTCAACTTTGATTTTTGTGCTAAAAAGTTTAACTCGTTTAGCAGGAGACTTGGTTAGATGAGAGCGCACAAGTGTAGTTGTCAAAAAAAAAGAAAAGAACATAATGGAGGTACTCGTCTTTAAAAAACAAAAGTAAAATAAAATAAAATATGCCGGGTTTATGCTGTGTGATAATCAAGTAAGTTTCTTTGAATGTTTTCTTTAGATTGGAGCCAAATAGACAGACGTGCATGTGATAATGTAAGAAGGTGATGTGAATTTATAATTTTGTATCAATTTTGTTAAAGTGATGTAAATTAATATAAATTTGTACAATTTTATTTAACTAGTGTTAAATTAGTCAATAACAGCATCAATTATCATAATTGATGTTAAAACACTTATTTTGTATCATTTATTAATAAGTAATTTGAAATAACATCATTTAATTTTGTGAAATTATTTAATTGATGTAATCAACTTTTTTTGTAGCTCATATATTTAAGTCTTAATATCCGAATAAATTTCTGATGGAAGCTTGTCTATTATAATATTGGCTAATTAGTAAGCCTTGGTATCTAATTTGTATTTAAAAAAATTATAGCGTTCAAAGTTTGTAAAACATAGAAGAGTGAACCTTATGTTTAAAGCTGCGGAACCGTACTGTCTATCAATGAAAAATTGGTTCTAAATTATGCAGTACTGTTGTTCGCGCATATGTGGTAGGTTGTAATTGTTTTGGTTTCTTGTTGAATTCAACTTTTAGTTGGAACAATTTTGATGCACGTGAGTAATAAGTTAAGGCTGTGGATTTTCTCGGTTAAGCCAGCTCATCCATTGAAATGAATCAAGTGATTGATCCCGACGAGCCCTAGGCAGCAATAATAGCTCTGAATCTGTGGTGGCTTTGTTTGCAGAATCCTCGTATATCATTGTCTGCTTCAAGTCTTCAAGACTTCAACCAAGGCTCTGCTCGTAATCTTGCTAGACCAAATGGGATATCGAAATGTAAACTTGTGTTGTGTACGATGCAAGGTATTGTGGGGACTGCATCATCATTAATCATCAGCCTATTTGATCAAACGAAACCATGTATCTTTTATGATTCAGAGAACTGTGGGGACTGCATCATCAGCCTATTTGATAATAGATTGATGATTTTAGCTAACAATCAAATATATAACATTCACTACATATGATTTGGTTTTGTTCTCAAACAGAAAAGGAAAAAAAAAACAAAAAAAGAGAATATACCAGCCTTGGTTTTTAGATACTACCGGATCCTTCGCATTCTTCTAGTAGATTTTAGAAGACAATGAAACTACTACTATAACTTAAGGCTTAAAACTCAATTAATCTCAGACCATATTTTGTTATCTATCTTTCATGCACGTGGTGGACTACTTTAAACCAAAAGAAAAAATGAATGTCCAGTGCACAATGAAGCTAGACACAATAAGTGCCAGATACATTCAAGAGGAAAATGAAGGATTTGGGGGAAAAAGAAGAAGATAATGATATTGTCTTTAGGTTTCTTTGAATGATTTCCATTAGATTGGAGCCTATGGAGCTCATATTTCTTCCATAAAGGAAGTTCGTATTAAACGTATATACATATATAATTCCAGTGCTAATACCCCCACTGAATGCATTTTCCGGAAGAAGCTTGTCCTATTATAATATGGATTAGTACTTAAACCATTTTCCGGAAGCGCGTATGTGGTAGGTTGTACCGTTGTAATTATTTTGGGACATGACGTAAACTCGTTTCTTGTTAAATTCAACTTTTTAGTTGGAACCATTTTGATGCACGTGGGTATAAGTTAGTGGTTTGATTTTCATCCATTGAAAACGTTGCAACTGTTGCTGGTTAATTGGTTGTGTTGGTTTGTGTCTTTATTGCGATGAAAGTTGTATATCACACCCTCTAGGCCTCTTAGTCTGGCACCCAGGATCCGAATCTATAATAGTTATATATAAAGAAATGCAATGCTGATTGTTTAGTATGTTATTCAATTTTAATTTAGTACTTCCTCCGTTTCACAAAGAGTGTCATTTTAACTCTTGATTTTTGTTTCACAAGAGTGTCACTTTATATTTTCAATGCAATTTTTAAACAAAATCTCAGTTTTATCCCTACTATTTTAACTTATTAATTAGAAAGAGAAACTGATTTAGTGTATTAATAAAGGGCATAAAAGAGATTTATAAATTTTTTTTAATTTATGTGAAAATGTCAAAATGACACTTTTTATGAAACAGAGTGAGTAGTAAGTACGTATAAAAAATTCTAAAAGTTTGTGAAATTATGTGACCCAAAAAAAAGAAGAAATTATTTCTAAAATAGGAAGAGAAAAACATATATATATATATATATATATAGAAATAAATATGACACGTTTAGTTTACTTTTAATTTCTTTTTGCCTTTTTTTTAAACTTGCCATGTGGCATATTTTGATTGAACAACTGAATTATTTTTTTTATCACCTGAAATATTATTTTTACTATAAATTATGAAGACAATTTTTTCAATGGTCACTTTATCTGTTGCACAAATTTCCACGACAAACATGCGCTCGTCTACTTGCACCATGCTGGATATTTCATAATAAGATTGTCTCCACCTGCAAAAATCACATCTTTTGGGAATCAAACTTCATAGTTTCTGGTGTAAAAGCATTAGTTAACATTTTGATCAAACCACTAGACTAATGAGCTCTTTATTACTCCCTCCGTTTTTTATGAAGTGCCGTTTTAGGATATTTCACACAGATTAAGAAAATATTAAATGTTTCTGTTTTACCCTTCATTAAAATATCATTTTGTTTGAGAGGAATAATGTTAAGCTAAAAAGTTAAGGATAAAACTGAAAATTTTATCATAAATCTGCATTGAAATCCGAAAACGACAATTATTTGTAAACAAAAAAACAAGTCTAGAAGGACACTAAAAAAACCGGAGAGAGTATCTTGGAACAAATTAGTGAATGACCCTTTAAAATATTTGTCAAAATCACGTGTTATTTATTCAATGATTTTTAAATGCTAATTGAAATCTGTTGTTATTCATTTAATGATTTATTATTGGATTTTAAAATCCACATTAAATTTTAATGGATTTAAAAGTGTTTTAAAGTTAAAAATACAAAAACTCAAATTCAAAAATAAATCATATTATTTCAAAATTTATATGTCTGAATTTACAATAGTGAGTATTTCCAAATTATACATTGATTTATAAATCAATTAAAGTTGAGTAAGCGTTTTATCTATCGTAGAAGATTTTGGGAGAAAGAATGAGAAATCGAGGGTAAACGAAGGGGAAGAAAATAGTGAAAAACCGGTACATATTTTACTTAATGAGAAGTAAATAATTTCATTATCATCTATTTCAAAAAAATGTACAATTGGTGGTTTATATACAAACTTGACCAGGCAAGCCAAAGCTTTAAACCAAAAGAGAAAAGAAGTTATATTGGTTTATAGTAATACCAGTTCACAATGAATCTAGACACAATAAGGGACATATGTATTTAATAGGATGGGCAGTATAATGAAGGATTTGAGAAAAAAGAAGAAGAAGATAATGAAGGATATTGGTCTTTATAATATGCCGGGTTTATGCGGTGTGATAATCAAGTAAGTTTCTTTGAATGTTTTTCTTTAGATTGGAGCCAAATGGACAGAAATATGCAGCTCATAAAGGAAGCTTTAAACATAAGGTTCATTCCGAATAACTGAATGCAATTTTCGGAAACATAAGGTTCATTCTTCTATGTTCTACAACTTCGAAGGATAACCTTGGGTATCTAATTTATATTTTAAAAAAGAATATTATAGCTTTCGAAGTTGTAAAACATAGAAGAATGAACCTTATGTTTAAAGCTGCGCAACCGTTTTGTCTATAAAAGAAATATGGTTCTAAATTATACAGTGTTGTTCGCGCGTATGTGGTCGTTGTAATTGTTTTGAGACATAACGTAAACTCGTTTCTTGTTGAATCCAAATTTTAGTTGGAACAATTTTGATGCACGTTGGTATATAAGTTAAGGCTGTGGCTTCGCCAGTGGGGTAATTTTTCTGTTAAACCAGCTCTTCCATTAAAATGAATCAAGCATTTTGTGAAATTATGTGAGCCAGAAAAAAAGGAAGTCATTTGCGAAATCAAAAGAGAAAAAAATTTATGGAGATAAATACTTATATGACACGTTTAGTTTACTTTTAATTTCTTTTCTTTTCTTGTTCCTTTTTGTTTTTTTGTTAAACTTGCCGTGTGGCATATTTTGACTGAACAACTGAATTAGGGCATGATAATGAAGGATTTGGGGTAAAAAGAAAAAAAAAAGGTAATGAAGGATGTTGTTGTCTATATAATATGCCGAATGATGGCATGTGATAATCAAATAAGTTCCTTCCTACCTTTCTTAACATTAAAACCAAAAAAAAAAAAGAGTTCCTTTCATTAGAATGGAGGCAAAAAACAGAAGTATGCTGCTGATATATCTTCCATAAAGGAGGCTCATGAGCGTATTAAGCCTTATATACACAGAACTCCAGTGCTAATATCCGAATCATTGAATGCGATCTCCGGGAGAAGCTTGTTCTTTAAGTGCGAGTGCTTTCAAAAATGGTGAGGGTACTAATTACTTATGCTTCATTTTTGCATCTTATATACTCTTCATATATATATATATATATATATATATATATATATATATATATATATATATATCTTTCTCTGTCAATATTATGCCATAATTGTCCTCACTATCGATCATTTTACTTTGTCAAACAAGTGGAGCATTCAAATTCCGTGGAGCGTGCAATGCCGAACAAGCAGCCAAAGGAGTTGTAACTCACAGCAGGTTCGTTCTGGAATGATTTTAAGTTGGGTATTAAAGACAGTGAATACCTCGTATAATGGTATGGTAGTCTTATAAGAGTTGTTTCCATATTTTGTTAATAATAATACTATGAAGATTTGTATCTATCTTTCATGCACGTGGACTACTTTGTTGAGACACAACATTTGCCTTTAAGTTTGGGCCCCAAAAAAACGCGAAAACTCGCTCGGTGTAGTTGTCAAATGTCTTGATTTGGAAGTAAGGTATAACCTAGGTTACATGGAAACTCCGTCCGAGGTGCGTTTCCCGTTTCCGAAACGTTTCGGAAATCGAAACTTTTGGAAATTTGTCGGAAACGCGATTTTTCGCGTTTCCTAAAAATTTCAGTTTGGAAACACTTTGGAAACGCGTTTCCATTTTAGAAACACGTGTTTCCATTTTGAAAAAAAGATAAAAACTAATCTTAAAAATATACCAATCAATTCTAATACTATTATTCTCAAAAATATAAAATCAATAAATGAAAATTAACTTATATTAAAATCTGTATACATGTATAAACTAGTTTTTTCTTAGAAATGTTGGTCAAACGGATTTTAAGGTCTAAGCAAAACTGAACACAGTTATAAATAATTTTAAAAAAAAAACCGAACAGGCGGATGTACATAGTAACTAGTAAGCCATCTATGTAGCCCTGCAAATTTCGGGACGGATACCCGGTTCCCACCCATACCCGTTTCAAATTTTCCGTCCCGTTCTCGTTTCTGTTCAAAAAAATTTCCGTTCGGGACCATTTTTTTTTTTCAAACGGGTACGAGAAGGATAAGGGAAAGGAACGGGAATGAGATCGGATATCCGAACTTCCCAAATTTATCAAATTTTCTCGAATTTTTCCAAACTTTCCCGAAATTTCCCGAATTTTCCCGAATTTTTTCCGAATCTCCCCGAATTATCCAAAATAATTATCTGTTTGGAAAAAGATTTTACGTATGGAATTTCCCAGATCCGTCCCGTTCCCATCCCGTTTTTATGGATTCCCTTTTGCGAATTATTTTTCAATTCCCAAATTTCCCGTTCCCGTCCCGGACCCGTAAATTCCCGTCCCGATACCCAAAATCTTCAGGGCTACATCTATGGGTGGCGGATCTAGTTTTTTTTATATTAAAAATAACTTTATACTAAAATTAAAATAACACCATGTACCATATGTTTATTTATTATTTAAAAAATAATTGTTATAATTATTTCATTACCAACAATTTTTTTTTTTAAATTACAGTTTTAAATTAAATAGATTTGTCATTATTTTTTACTACTAAAAATTCAACTAACCTTCTTCTATCTATGTAACCTAATTACAAATTCACAAAATAACTAACATCAGATACTTAATAAACTTCTATAAATATAAATTTTACTCTATATATATGGACATACAAATAAGAATTTAGAAAAAATGTTAAAAAAAATAAATAAATAAATCAGAAAAAATAAATAAGGAGAAGATTCCATATTGATTTTTCTGGATCAAATAAGGAAAATAATATATACACTTGTGAGTTATGAGATTTTATTTATTATTGTTAGTTTAATTGATTTAATTTGGGTTTATGTTTTGGGCTTACATTTTTTATAAGAGTTTATTCCACTCACAATGGAGGCATAATTACAATTTTTAGTGGGGATAAAAATAAATTAGTTAAAAATTACTTTAAAATTTGAAAAAAAACATTGGGGCACCTGCCCCCTTCACATTAGATCCGCTCATGGGTGCACGTGCCCCCATTAATTTTTTGACATCATTAATTTTATAAGAAAAATGAAATGAAATTCATAGGTTAAATGACAAAAATTATATGTTGCCCCCAGTGATTTTTAGTTCAGATTTTATGTTAGTTAATTTGTGTCCCCGATAAAATTTTGTTCTAGATATGTCCCGGTATCTAACGTAGATTCAGTTTGATTTAATTTAATTAAAAAATAATCTAGGTGATATAATTTAATATTATTTATGATCTAATTTTTTTAAACTAAAGTATATATTATATGTATGTTATATAAAATATATTATACCTCGTTTGACTATTGAAATTCTTTCTACCAGTGGCAACCATGCTGCTGCGTTGTCTTTGGCTGCAAAGCTACAGAGAATCCCGACGTACGTTGTTATTCCCAAAAATGCTCCAAAGTGCAAAGTCGATAACGTGATACGATATGGTGGTACAATTATATGGAGTGGATCAACAACGTCTTCTAGAGAGAAAGTAGCTTCAAGAGTTTTAGAGGAAACAGGTTCAGTTCTCATCCCCTCATCCAACGATGGACGCATCATAAGGTATTTTGCTTTCTATAACGATGTTTCAAAATGTCTACCACCATAGAGCCTTTTTTGTCTAAGAATAACATAACACTTTTTTTTAAGGATCAATAAAACTTTTCAGGTATTAAATCCTTTTAACTGTTAAGTTCTTTGTTTTAAAGTTGGGCGTCTCTGTTCTTTTATGGCACTAATTCCACTTTAATTTCAGCAGAAAATTGCGTTATGGGTGCAACTGCTGAGATGTTTTTATAATAGTTTGGGTTATGGTTCCTTTTTAACAGTGGTCAGGGTACAATCGCATTGGAACTGTTAGAGCAAGTCCAAGATATTGACATTATAGTTGCGCCGATAAGCGGGGGTGGTTTGATATTGACATTATAGTTGCGCCGATAAGCGGGGGTGGTTTGATATCTGGTTTAGCACTTGCGGCCAAATCAATTAAGCCTAGCATCCGGATTATAGCCGCAGAACCTAAAGAAGCTGATGATGCAGCTCAGTCTAAGGTCGCTGGTAGAATCATCACTTTACCTGCGACCAATACAATAGCGGATGGCCTTCGAGCTTCTCTTGGAGATTTAACATGGTAATTTAATTCTTATTCTATTGGAACAATGCATTATGAACATGGTCGTATTTTAAACACGTTTAACTCTTTAAGTGGAGCAATCGAACAGGTTTACAGCCCAAAAAAAAAAAAAAAATTCCTTAAATTTCAGTATGCATATAAATTGAGATCTCTAATTAAAAAAAAAAAAAAAACTTTTACCTAATTAAATATTTCGTAATAAACAAAAATTGAACAAGATCTATGAATTTTTTTGAGTCGGCCCTAATTATAAAGCAGCTAGAGAACATAAAATGTTATAAACCTTTTATTTTGATTTTTTAAAATGTTCTAAAATATTTATTGTAAAATACGTTTTTTTTCTGCTACTGTCAGGCCAGTCGTGAGAGATTTAGTAGACGATGTGATAACTTTGGAAGATTGGGAAGTTATCGAAGCCATGAGAATGTGCTACGAGATACTGAAGGTCTCTGTGGAACCAAGTGGGGCCATTGGCTTAGCAGCAGTTTTATCAGACAGTTTCCGTTGTAACCCTATTTGGAAGGATTGCAAGAACATAGGGATTATACTCTCAGGAGGTAATGTTGATTTGGGTTCTTTATGGGATTCATATAGTGATAAGACCAAGTGACGTTGACCAAGTTCCAAGGTCCACACGCGTGAGAGTGGTTTAATCGTAAGTACCAAGATTGAGTCGAGATAAAGGCTTATGTCTTTCTTCTTTTATTCCATTAATTACAAATAAATGGTCACTACTCTGTTTCCTATAATTATGAATAAAGAAGGAAGAGGAGTTTCACGTTTCCTTTTCCATATTTTGCCTTATCGTTCCATCTTGTTTTTGTAAAAGCATAAAAGCCAAAAGAAAAATTTGGAGATTAGGATCATTGTTGTGTTGATTTCTCTTTTAAGTTTTGTAACGACCCGGACCCGATCCATTTGAATAAGTTTAAATGAATTGATTTGTCTACCTATATCATTAAAGTGCACTTACCTTTTCCGGTCACTTATTCCGAGAGAACTTGATATGAGCATGCCAAAGGATCCGGAAGTAAAACCTATGAATGCACCTGAGCATGAACCTGAGCATGAACCAGAGGAGCAGCTTGTAGCTGAGGATGCGTTTGAAGTGGAGAAAGAGTATGGAAAAGATGATATCTTAACCTCATTGGTTTTGATATATGATCATCAAATGATCATGTGTCTCATTTGCACTCTTTTTCCCTTGTCAAGTTTTGTCCCAATGGGTTTTCTTGACAAGGTTTTTAATGAGGCAAATGATTCACATTCAAATCACTCATTTGATTATCCAGACCATGGCATAATATTCATAATTCGACCCAATGGAGATGCTATGAAGACCAATGCATTTTATGATCATTACAAGCCCAAGAAGAGCCCAAACAAAGTGTTTATTTTGCTGGTGAAGAAGAGTGACGAAAATAGAAGCTTAAGGGTCATATTTTTATGTTCAAACTTGATTTAATTTCTTGTTATTTTCTAGACAAGTCAAGGAGCATGTTCCAAGACTTGTCTCTTCCTCATTTCCTTCTTCTTCTCTTCTCTTTATAAGCCCTTTGTATTCTGAACGAAAATCTATCTAGCTTTTTATTCTCAAACTCTGAAACTAGATCAAGGTAAATCAAAGGCCCTTTCATCTCCTTTGTGCGACCTCTCGATCCACAGGTGAATCTAAGGAATTCCGCAGCCTTAGTGTGACCTCTACACTCCATAGTTACTTGAATCCATTCGTTTTACTTCCCCCATAAATCATTCCTTCATTCCGCAAAACCATTTAATCTCTACTTCCTTCCAAAGTGACGATTTGGGCAAAGGATCTTACTAGGATCATATTAAGTGGTATCAGAGCCACTTTGGAAGCTAAGTACTCTTAGATCTCTTGCTTATACACTTGTTTACCATTCTGTTTAGGCCGATCTAAGTGTTGTGAAATTTTTTTTTATGACCTTTGAACTTCTTGTGTCGCACGGATCCGAGAGTTCTAGGTTCTGATTTTCATTTTGTGTTTAGATCGTGTTTCCTTATTGATTTAAGCCGATTTAAGTGTTCCTTATAACCGATCTGGGTTTAAAAATTAATCTGAATTATTGTTTGTGTCTCTGCAAATCCCAGAAAATCGATTTAAAGTTGCAGGTGGTCGATTTGGATTGTTTGTTGTGATCCCTTGTTTTTAGTTGTTAAATCGGTCCTCTCTGATGTTGATTACTATGGATTTGTTTTGTTTTGCTTGAAGAACTTGTAACTGCAGTTTTTGTGTTTCTGTTGCAGGAATTATGGTGATTCAGAAGGAAGAACACACTGGTTTAAGCTGCAATGACAAACTCTTCATGGAAGAATTTTCAGCAAAACTGCAGAAGATTGATGATAGACTTGCTGCTTTTGAGAAAAGAAACAGAAAGAGAGCAGAAACTAGAAGAAATCATGAGCCAGACAAAACACAGAGCAAACCATATCAAACTTCTCACCCTCTCAAACATCTGATTTGTTTTAAACCTGAAATTAAACCTGCTGATGAAATTCAACTCTATTCTTTTTCAGGGACAGAAAACTACTTAGAGTGGGAGCAGAACATAGATTATTGGTTCTACTACAATCACATCCTGAAAGAAAGGAGGTTTGATTATGTTGTCAGTCAACTAAAGGGAAACGCTCTTAGATGGTGGTTAAAAGAAAGAAAAGACCGCTGGTTTTTCAAGGAGCCAACTATTACCACTTGGAGAGAACTTAAAGAACTGCTGAGGAAAAAGTATGCACCAGAGAAACTGAAGAGCAGAATTTCGAAAATCATGAAGAAGGATGAAGTTCTCAGCCATAAGGCGTTGTGCCAGACAACAACAAAACCAGAGCAGAGCATTGATCCAATAGAAGCTCAGATAAGTTCCTATGTTGATAAGTTCGTACCTAAGTTGTCTACTACTTGTATGATGCACTTGTCTGTGTCAAAGATAGCTGAAACAGGTGTTACTAAGGAGCATACGTCCAAAGAAAAAGAACCTCCTGCAGAAAAATGTGCAATGGACCAGAACCAAGCTGCAGACACAACACACTCCATTTTGCTTGAGAAAACAAAACCAGAAGCACCTAAACAATCTCATATGAGCAAAAGTGTGCAAGGTATGTGTCTAGAACCCCTTTTGGTTAATAAAACTAATGTGTTTGCTCATGATGCAGAAGAAGAATCATCAAAAAAAGCAGAAAAGAGCTTGCCATTGATTACTGATTTGGAGCAGCCAATCAACCTTATGGCAGAACCAGTTCCTGAACCATTTCCTAAAAATCATCCAAGAAAGTACTGTAAGGAATTTGATATGGTTAGGAAAGAGCCTAATTATTTTATGGTGATTTCTGCTCATGATGAAAAACGTTTTAATTTAGAAAATGTCAAAGAATTTTGCTTTTCAAAATCTGTTTTTGAAAAAATGGTTTCATCTTTTGAATCTGTTAGCTTTGAGAAGTTCTTTAAACCAGAAGGATTTTTACTTGATAAAATTTGTGAGTTTACCCCTTCTTTGAAGGTTCTTTTGTTTAACCACACTTTTGAGCTGAATAGAACTAGGACAGAATTTGTGATGGTTAAAACTTCTTTTGAGATGAAGCAAAACGTTTTCAGTGATTTTTATGAACCTTGCAAACCAATTTTCGAAAATAATGTTTTTGAGCAAAGTTTTTCCAAGTTTACAAAAGACATTTCTGATTTTTGGTGTTCTAATCATGTCTTGATTTGTGATAAGATGAGTAGAATTTCTATCAATGAAACAGGAATTGCCTTGGATGTTTTAAGCAAAGAAAACTTGCATGTTTCTTTTGAAAAGTTGTTTAATTATTCCTACTGCACATTTGATGTGTTTTCTTTAGTTCTTGTGAAAGCAAATGAAAGACAGGTTAGGGATTCAAAGGCTAGGAGGATTCAAGTTCTTACTAATCAAGTTGAATATGGACCAAAGATTGAACTAGACCACCAGTTTGATCCAGAACCTAAACACAAGTGGAAACCGAAATCAGAACAAGGTTTTATCCAATTATCAATCTCTAAGCACGACCAGGAGCCTGGTAAGGGAGTCACGACTTCTCTGCTGTTCAAAGATAAACCTCCAGATGCATTGTTTATGCTCAAACCGAACTCCAAGTGCCAACAAACTGAAAAAGCTAAGTCTAAGTATCAACCCCACAGTTTGTTTAGTTCTTTGTCTATCCCTACTTACCCCTGGAATGATATATCTATTGATCTTATCTTGGGATTGCATAGGACTAGGACTGAGTTTGGCTTTAGCTTTGCGGATGTTGATATATTTCTGAACATGACACATTTCGATAATAATCACCTGATTATTGCTACATTACACACAATTAATCTGTTTTCTAAGGAAATAATTTGCTTGCATAGATTAATCAAAAAGAACCTGAGAAATTGGAAAGAATTCTTGTCTCGCGCTGAGTTTGCATATAATCATTCTGTGTATTCTGTTTTTAAGCATTTTCTGTTTCACATTGTTTCTCAAGATCACACAGATATGATTCACTTGTCTTTGTCAAAAGGTCCAAATGCAGGTTTTAAAGCAGTGTTGAAACGCATAAGAAAAATCCTAAGGAGAGAGGAGGACAAACGATTCAAGCCACCTGATATGGATCAAGACAAACAAAAATATGAGTATATCAATGTTCAAGCAACTGTTGAGAAACAGATAAGTCCTCACCATGCTTATTTTGTTGTTAATAATTCCATTATGAGGATAATACACTTGCTTTGTTTAAAAGATGCTGAGAAAGAACATGATCATGGCAAAGGTGTTAACAACACTTTGATGTTCAAAGATGAACCACCTGATGCATTATACACTAAGATAAGTATCTCTGGTCTCAAAATTCGTTTGCCCCTTGATCACACAGATATAATGCGCTTGTCTTTGTCAAAATTGTCAATTACAGGTTTTAAGGCAGCCTTGAAGCGCACAAGAAGAATCAACAAGAGGGAGGAAGACAAACGATTTAAACCACCTGACCTGAACCAGAAGAAGTACCACAATATCAGTTGTTTCATGCTGATCAAAGAAGTACCACCAGATGCAGCATACAAGCTAAAGCCGAGCCAAAACAGAGGTATAATCCTATTCCTTCATGAATACGTTTCTAACATGTTTCCTTTCATTGCAGATGAATTGGATTTGAGGTCAAATCCTTTTCAAGAGGGAGGGAATGATATGAGCATGCCAAAGGATCCGAAAGTAAAACCTATGAATGCACCTGAGCTTGTACCTGAGCATGAACCTGAGCATGAACCAGAGGAGCAGCTTGTAGCTGAGGATGCGTTTGAAGTGGAGAAAGAGTATGGAAAAGATGATATCTTAACCTCATTGGTTTTGATATATGATCATCAAATGAGCATGTGTCTCATTTGCACTCTTTTTCCCTTGTCAAGTTTTGTCCCAATGGGTTTTCTTGACAAGGTTTTTAATGAGGCAAATGATTCACATTCAAATCACTCATTTGATGATCCAGACCATGGCATAATATTCATAATTCGACCCAATGGAGATGCTATGAAGACCAATGCATTTTATGATCATTACAAGCCCAAGAAGAGCCCAAACAAAGTGTTTATTTTGCTGGTGAAGAAGAGTGACGAAAATAGAAGCTTAAGGGTCATATTTTTATGTTCAAACTTGTTTTAATTTCTTGTTATTTTCTAGACAAGTCAAGGAGCATGTTCCAAGACTTGTCTCTTCCTCATTTCCTTCTTCTTCTCTTCTCTTTATAAGCCCTTTGTATTCTGAACGAAAATCTATCTAATCTTTTTATTCAAACTCTCTTTTAAAGTTAGATCAAGGTAAAACAAAGGCTCTTCCATAACCTTTGCGTGACCCAACAATCCCCGATAAATCTAAGGCTATTCCGCATCCTTAGTGTGACCATTCGATCCATTGTTGCTTCCTTGATGCACTTATGCTTCTCGGATTCAACTCAAACTATCCCTTACTTGCTTCTGAAGTGACGATCTATGGAGGATCATATTAGAACTCCAGAGTTAAGCGTACTTATGCTGGAGTAGGATTAGGATGGGTGACCTTCCGGGAAGTTCTCTGCGGAACCGTGTGGGTGAGGCCAAAACACGGAGAAAGGTCACGTGGTGATTGCAGGGACAAGAAATAAGTCGGTCGGGCCACCGAGAAAAATAACGCACCGACCGTCGGACAGAGGCGGGGGCCCACAGCCTGGGAGAGGTGTGGGACTTCGCTGGTAGGGACGGTCGGGACGTTACAAGTGGTATCAGAGCCAAGGAAAGTCAAACTGGTTATATCCCAAGAGACTGTCTTGGGGTTTGGGGGTTAGGGTTCACACTGGCGGGATCAGAATTCGGGGACAAATTCTCGTTTAGTGGGGGAGAATTGTAATGACCCAGACCCGGCCCATTTGAATAAGTTTAAATGAATTGATTTGGCTACCTATGTCATCAAAGTGCACTTACCTTTTCCGGTCACTTACCCAGAGAGAACTCCAGAGTTAAGCGTGTTTATGCTGGAGTATGACACTACAAGAAAACAGTCAATTTGGACGGAAATTTGCGACGGCCAATATTCGTCGCAAATTTGCGACACAATTGCGTCGACATTGCGACAATATATATACACCATCGCAAATCCGTCGCAATTTGCGACAGTTTTGCGACATATTTGTAACGGCATGCCGTACAGTCGCAAGTCCGTCGCAAATTGCGAGGACTTTGCGACTCATTTTTACCGAAGCAATATTTGCGACGGGTTTGCGACGAAGAAATTCCGAAGCAATAATTGCGACGAAATTGCGAGGGAAATACGAGGAGGATAGAAGTAGGTAAAAAGTGTGATATATAAAAATTATAAGAAAAAGTAGAATTTATAAATTTTTCATGAAATCATTTCATATAGAGGAATAGAAGGAGTTAATGTTTATTCATAAGTATAAGTGTTTTATAAAACTCACTTTGGACAAGAAGAATTTGTAAACTTTTAGAAAATTTAATATTTATTACAATCTTATACTATCATAAATGTTTTTTAACTTTCTAATATGATAAAAAAATATTTGCATATCCAAATTTAATAAGATTATAAATATATAAGATTTGCGACGGTTTTGCGAGGGGTCGTCGCAATGCCGTCGCAAATCTTATATATCTGCGACGGATTTGCGACGACCCTATACCCTAAATTGGGATATGCTTTGTAAATTATATATCGCAATGCCGTCGCAAATCTATCGCAAACCACGAATATTTGTCAAACCCTATACCCTAAATTGGGATATGCTTTGTAAATTAAGTTATATAAGTTTAATGCAAATATTACATGAATTTTTAAGTTTATATACAAATTATAAGAAAAAAGTAGAATTTATAAACTTTTCAGGAAATCATTTCGTATAGAGGAATAGAAGGAGTTAATGTTTATTCATAAGTATAAGAGTTTTATAAAACTCACTTTGGACAAGAAGAATTTGTAAACTTTTGGAAAAATTAATATTTATTACAATCTTATA
>JAHZTW010000001.1:151898818-151970095 GCA_020283515.1 Alliaria petiolata
TTTTTTTTTTTTAGATGTAGATTTGTTAGATTAATTAGTTAGATTTGTTTTATTTTAGGATTTATATTTTGTTAGGTTTATAATTTGTTGAATTTAGCTTTTATAATATGTTAGAATTGAAAATTGTTAGTATTTGTATTTTGTAAGATATAGGATTTGAATTTTGTTACATTTATGAATTCTTAGATTTAGGTTTGGAATTTTGTTAGATTTAGGATTTGTTAGATTTAGGTTTAGAATTTGTTAGATTTAGGTTTGGAATTTGTTATTTAGAAATTATTAGATTTATGAATTCTTAGATTTAGGTTTGGAATTTTGTTAGAATTAGAAATTGTTAGATTTAGGTTTTGAATTAGTTAGATTTAGGTTTGGAATTTGTTATATTTAGAAATTATTAGATTTATAATTGAATTTTTTAGACTTTCAAATTGTTAAATTGCTATAATTTAAAAAAGTAATTAGATTAGTGTGTTTTGTTAGATTTAGAAATATTTTTGTTAATATTATTTATTTATTTATTTGTTAAATTTAATTTTCGAATTTTTTTTTTTTTAAATAATTAATTTGCGACGGGTTTGCGACGAACGTTATAGGTTCGTCGCAAATCCGTCGCAACGTTTTGCGACGGATTTGCGACGGACCTTATAATGTTCGTCGTAAATCCGTCGCAAATGTTGCGATGGATTTGCGACGGAGCTAAATTTGCGACGGATTTACAACATTTTATTTCCGTCGCAAATTTGCGACGGATTTGCGATGAATTTATTTCCGTCGCAAATTTTGCGACGGATTTACGACGGATATCGATTTGCGGCTAACGAATTGCGACGATTTTGCTTCCGTCGTAACTCCATCGCTATTGGTGATTTGCGACGGACTTGCGACGGTTTTGTCCGTCGCAAATCGGATGTTTTTTTGTTTTTTTTATGGGTGACCTTCCGGAAAGTTCTCTGCGGAACCGTGTGAGTGAGACCAAAACACGAGGAAATATCACGTGGTGATTCCAGAGTCAGTAAATAAGTCGGTCGAGCCACCGAAAAAAAATAACGCACCGACCGTCGGACAGGGGCGAGAGCCCACAACCCGAGAGAAGTGTGGGTCTTCGCTGGTAGAGGCGATCGAGACGTTACAAGTTTTGATTTGCATCTATCAGTGGTGCCTTCAATTCAACCGAAAACACAAAACAAAAACTACAGACAATAGTTTCGACCACACCCCGTGGTGCCAAGACATGAGTAGCAACAAGGAGCACATAACAGATTTGGAGACCAACCTTTGGTGAGATGCAAGACAAGATCCAGAAAATGTATCTAGGGGTATTCGAAAAATGTTGCAGTAACAAATACATTTTGATGAACGGATATAAGAAAAAATTGTGGAATGACAGATAAGAGTGAAAATTTTTGACAGATCTTTTACAAATTCTGCTAGCGTCTAGCATACATTTGGCGGATTCTATTAATTTGGAAAAGCTCTAGCGGAATGATGATAGACTTTTGAAAAACAGCAAAATCAATTAATTTCTTAAGAAAATAGAAAAAATGAAAGAAATGAAGCGTGCTACTATGGGAAAAAAAAATTAGATTACTCATAAAATATTTTATACGTGGAGTATTCTCTTCGTATTAGTTTTTTATTTATTTTGGATCATTTTCCATTTTAGACACAAAACAAAATCTATATAAAATCAGAATGCATATCATAACGAAGAAGACCTTTTCTATTAAATTAGGGTAAATTCTGAAAAAGAAAAATAACAAATTTAATAATTTGCTAATGAGTAAAGATTTTGTATCGAAAGTATTAATGTGTAAACTTACGTTTTCATCGATCACTATCATGAGTAAGTATGTATTTGTTGGTGTAAAATTTAGTTTGCATTTGATTGCTAGTTATATTAATAAATAGATCAGATGTTAAAAAAAATTAGGAGGAAAAAGAATAAAAAATAAATAAATAATTCAACTTAGATAAAATGAAAAATCATCGTAACTTGCGGTGACTCGACGGCGAGAATTTATGTTATTTATTGCAATTGACCCCTTACATAGACACGGTCGGAGAGTTGGGACCAAAGGTAAGAAAACGACAATTTCATCACGTGCGTTTGTTTGGAAATCACTTACTACAAAAATCGGGACCATATATTTTTTTAGGAACTATTTTCAAAACAAGTCATTTTTCATAGCCGGAAAAAAAATAAAAGTCTTTTTCCATATGAAAAGAATTTTTTTATCCTTAATAAAATTCAAAAACTACTAAATTAATAGTTTAAATAAACTACATTATTATTAGTGTTTCAAATCAAATAAAAGATATGTTATTGATTAATTCCAACTTTGGGCTTAGCCCTCAATTTTCGCTAACCCATTATAAAAGAAAATTTTATGTATATATATGCAAAATAAAAAAAAGAATAAATTAGTCCAATTCATTTAGTACTTTTTATATTTAAACTTTTTTCAAGAGAGTTTTTTTCCATTAAATTTTTATCATATATAATTCCGGTCTATTTTTTCTAATTTGTCTCGAACTCACAAAATCTCAAAATCGGCCATGTTGATTATATTGTTAAATTTACCACTTGGAAACCAACTCCTTAGTTTGAGATGATGGCAAAAAAAAAAAAAAAAAACTAAATGATCGATAGAATTGCTCGGTGACTATTTTTTGTCATAATTGCTCGGTGACTTTAAACGAAGACAGAAGAAACAAAAGTTTTTCAGCAAAAAAAAAGAGAGAAAATGTTAATTTTTTGGGCTTTAATGAAAATTCCTCAACTCCCTATGGCTTTTTATTTGAATCCCATATCGAAAATTTAAAGAAACGAACATTAATATATAAAAAATTTGGATCAATCTACTTATTGTTAATTGGTTTTGAGTTAAAAGCTCATGATAAACACAAATTTAACCTGGTAGGAGAATCATGTTTATTGATCCAACTAGGTTGGCTCATGATAAACACAAATTTAACCTCGTATCAAAAAGATTTGGTTCAATCCACTCATATGTTTTTTCTCATGAGTCATACATACCGAAAAAACAAAGTCCTCCCAGCCAAAAGATACTCGCCGTCGCCGGACCCCTGCCGCCGCCGCCGTCCTTTTAGGTAACAATCATCTTCTCTTCCCTAGATTTATTTTGTTGGAAATTAGTTAGATTTTGGAAATTAGTTACCTTTAGATTAGTAAATGGATTATTTAGCTTATTTAGATTTGTTAGATGTAGGATTAGGGATTTGATAGTGTTGGAAATTTGTTAGATTTAATTTGGAAATTATTAGATTAATTTAGGAAATTGTTAATGATAATTTAGATTTAGAGTTTGTTAAATATGTTATATTTAGATCAATATTATGAATTCGAAAATTATTTAAAATATTTTGTATAGATTATAGTTTCATAATTATAACCATGAAAATTTAAAATATTTTTTACGGATTAATTTTGTTTGTGTTGTAATGTTTTTCATTTGGAATTTGATTGATAATTTAGGGAATTGTATAATTTCTTAATTTATAAGCATGTTTTTTAGATATTTTTTATTTGAATATATACTAATTTTTTTTTTTTTCAGATGTCGAAAAATAATTATTCTGATTACGTGACTTCTTCGTCTGTTCCACTTACTCCTCGGGGTGGAACCAGTTCGAGTTCACAGACGACTCGTGGCGGGAATTCCACCATTCCTGAGACGCAGCACCCATCCATTCCTTTCGTACCATCTTCGTCCGCACCGGCCGCAATGGCCGAACCTTTTGACGAAGCCCCCGAATCACATACTGCTGAGGATATTGCACATGATTTAGCCATTCGACAGCTTCTCGAGAGTCCCAGTCATGACTCTCTTACGCGGCTTGATCCAAATCGTGGGCCTAAGACAAAGTGGTATAGTTTTTTTACTTCCTTTAAAATTTGATCTTTTAACATTTTCAAAATTTTAGTTATATTTAGTATTTCATATAATGTTTTTTTTTTCCTCAGGTTTGATCACGATCCATCTGTGGCTGCTGCGATCTGTGGCATATTTGAACAAGATTTTAAAGAAGCTCATGCAAATTGGACGCAAACTCCCGGACCCACCGTACAGTGGTGGTACCAACAATTTGCGGTAAGTTTTATAAATTTTTTAATCAATTATATTTTTCCAATTTTATATATAGTTACCTATTATTTCTTGATTTATTTTGTGTAGCAACTTTATCACTGGGAGTGAGGCATGAACATGCGGGTTAAGGTGGAATTTCTCAAAAAGCTCAAAAAACGGATGACAGGCCACGTGGGCCGATGGAAGGAAAAGTGGCTTCTGATTGGCGATGATGCGAAGCCTTTATGGCTTGATCCAGAAGTTTGGACGGGTCTAAAAAGATATTGGACTGATCCAGGGAGCGTGATCAAGAGTGCCAATGCACAGAAAGCCCGCTATAGTGATCCCGATGGACACGGGATTTCTAAGCATCGTTCCGGTCAGACATCGTTCACAGCCCGAGGTCGAAAAATAGTAAGTTTTTTATTTTCTCAATTTTATTATTTCATAAAATAAATGTTTATGTTTAATATATTTTTTGCAAAGGCTGAACGGACCGGATCAGATATTTCGGATTTGCTAGCCGTCTTCGAGGAGACAAAACGAAAGAAGGATAAAACTTTTGTCGATGGACGTTCAGAAAAGCTCTACAATGACGTCACCTCTAAGATGCAAGAGTTGTCTCAGAGTAGTAATCCAGATGATCCAGAGAGCGTCGCATCTTGCGGACTTACTCAAGCCGAGAAGAACAAAATCTTCATCGACGTAAGTATTTTTGAAATAATTTTTCATGTTTTATTTAGATTTCAATAAAAAATTTTAAATATTTCATATATAATTTTTTTTTGTTAGGTCGCTCCTCGTAAAAAAGGGAGAATTTTCGGAGTGGGTTCCTTGCAATCGGATATTGAGTCTGTTCTTGGTACTACTTCTTCATCTTCCACATCGAATATGGATCTGCAAAATATCATTCAGACTCAAGCCCGTTTCATTGAGACTCAGACCGAGAAGATGCAGAGTTACGACATGTTGTTTGATTATCTGACCGAAAAAGATCCAAATTTTGCCGCTCTCCGAGTTTGTGCATCCGGAAACTCCTCGACTTCCGCCCCCAATAACGTGTCTCAGTAGTTTAGTTCTTTTAAAAACGAATATTTAAAATATTGTAATGATTATTTGTTTTTATTTTAATTTTAATTTTAATTTTAATTTTGATTTATAATTTTCTAATAATTTATTAAATAATATGAAATTTTATAATAATTTTTATTTAAAATACTAAAACTGATCCGTCGCAAGTGCCTCGTAATTCCGGTGTTTTCTTGTAGTAATTATACATAATTGGTGATTTTGTGGGAAACGTACACAAAATTTGTGGAGTTACGTACTGGTTTGCACTTGAGGAAAGTGTGATGCAACCAATAATTGGAAGAAGATGCTGGACAGAAACAGAGCTATGAACATTTTAATGGGTCTTAATATGCGTATGAAGCCACTAAACATCAGGTTTTTGTGTTCAAACCATTGCTTGCTATTGAAAAAGTGTTTAATATGAAAGGCAAAAAAATTGAAATCGCTTACTAATATTGAAAGGTTAATAAGATCTTCGGATCAGTGTGGGTTGCAGACTCGCAGACCATGTGTATGATTAAGACTCCCATTGTTTGTTGCGTGTGCGTCAATAGGACGTGATGTTTGCTGCTTGTTTTAGGTCTGGACTTTTGAGAGTTTCTGTTTGTGGTATTTTTGTGAGTCTATGTGGCTCATCTTCGCTGAGTAATTTCCATTACTTCCTGTCAAATATTATATAATAGAATATATTATTGAGTTGTGTTTGATATGGGATCACAAGATACAATATATAGTGGTAACATTATGTTAATGTTAACACCCAAATAATGTAAACTTTCCTAAACACATAAAGGAAATATGCTAAGAATATATATCGAGATCTAGAATATTCTTCTTTCGGGTTCACAGGCTTCACTTCATAGATGGTCCGCAAGATATACATCTTGCTTTCCAAGTTGTCTTCAATACTCCCCCACACGACAAACGTGGTACGCGAAATCATCAAGCATAACACATATGTCGTGGACATCATGCCGAGGACGGACAAATAAGTCAACAGACTCCTCCGGATATATACTTCAATTTTCAAAATAGGGATGGAACTTCAGCTCGTCTTTGGTCTTAAGAGAAAGGGAATAATAAAATCCCGTGGGTGCAAACTTTTGCAACTCCACAAATAATCGTCCTATTGCGGACAGTCCAAAAATTGGACTAAAGAATGACTTAAAAAACACGAGCGTTCTAATAGAAATCGCTAAAACCAAAATCAAACTCCCACATAATAGAAGAAGTCAAAGAATATAGAAAATTATGAGAAATTCTAAACAAAATAATAAATCTTAGAAAATAAAGAAATTGTGAAAACCCAAACCCTTAAAACTCAAAGATCTCACGTTAAAACCATAAAACATTGAATTAAAATTATTGAAAACCAAAACTTGTTAAAAATAAAAAACCAAAACCAAAAACTATTATCTTTTTTAAAAAAAAATTAAAACTCAACGTGAACAAAAACTATGTCATCGTCTGGATCATCATCTCCACCATCTTCAACGTCATCTTCTCTGGTGAGATTCTCCATGATCTCTTTTGAAGATGAGATCACAAGATTTCTAGTGCGGAAGCGTTTAACTTCGATCCACAAGAATCGAAGGCTCTGATACCATGTCAAATATTATAGAATAGGATATATTATTGAGTTGTGTTTGATATGAGATCACAAGACAATATATAGTGGTAACATTAACATAATGTTAACACCCAAATAATGTAAACTTTCCTAAACACATAAAGGAAATATGCTAAGAATATATATCGAGATCTAGAATATTCTTCTTTCGGGTTCACAGGCTTCACTTCATAGATGGTCCGCAAGATATACATCTTGCTTCCCAAGTTGTCTCCAATAATAATTTTTCCTAAACACCTTTGTGTTCTTACTCTCATCAATTTATCATGGTATGAGAGCTAAGATCCAATTCCTATGGATTTGAGTTTTGTTATTTTCAGAGCAATAGCCACATACAAAAGGCTTTGTTCAATTCTTAGCCGGCTACTCCTGCGGTTTTATCTTTTTATCGTTTTTCTTCTTTATCTATTTGATCTTCTTATTTTTATTCTTTAAATCCTCTCAAAATTTTCATTAATTTCGAATTTAAAAGAAAAAGAAAATTCTGGATTACTTATTAATATTTTATTTCCTTTTTATGTTCTGCAAAAAAAAAAAAAAAAAACGAAAAAAGGAGGTGATGATTATTGTGTTTTAGTTGATTCAAAATACAGATTTGCAAAAACCTGTCTTAATGTGGTTACCAATCTACTACAAATTTGATGTGGCCACGAAGATGATGACTCCAACGGATATCATACTGATCTGATGGTGATACTTGCTTGATGATGTTGTCGTGGACTATGAACATGAATCTATTGATAGGTTTGTTCAGTTCACATGGTGACGTGACGACGAGACGATGGAGATACACAGCACTACGATCATGATGTATCTTCCACTGAATAGATGACCTTCTGGCGAGGTATAACGCCATTGATGACCCGACGGTCGGGTATAAACACCGTGAAGATGACATGATGATTTGTCCAATCTCATACGTGTTACCACGTATGAGCTTGCGGGAGTGTGTTAGGAGATCGTTAGGAAATTACGGAGATTACAAGATTGTTAGGAGATCTCGGAGATTACGAGATCGAGTTAAATGGAAAGTTAACATTTGTGTATATTTCCTTATTGGTAAATAGGAAGATTTCCTATTATTTAATATGTAAAGAGCTTGATAATCAAATTATGACTTTGTATAAATAAGCCTATTGGCTAATGAATAAAGATGAGAGAAACTATTACTTTTAAGGTTTCCTCCATAATACAGTAGAAACTCTATAAATTAATATTCGATTCATTAATAACTCGCTAAATTAATATTTTTTGTCAGTCCAAAATTAGTTTTTCAACCAAATTATATATATATAAATTAATAATTTTTTTATAATACCTTATGATCCCAAAATTATTAATTTATAGAGTTTCTACTGTATATCACTTCCCTCTTTTTCCTCTTTTCTTCTCTATGGTTAGAAAATACGGAATTATTTGTCCATTATATGTTGGTGAGATTTTTTAAACATTATGGGATCGATCCAATAGGATCAATTACAGGCCGTCCAGCCCACACTGCCGAAATTGGTGATCAAACATTCTGGTTTTCGCCTATATAGCGGAAACAAACGGTTGGAGTTTCAACTCAACTATACGTCTAAAAGTCTACAGGTCCGTAGAAAAGACGACGCCAGAATATTTAGTTTACCATTAAAAAGCAGCCACGAATTAATTAGTCTGCATGATTTTTCACACGCAATCAAACATTTGATTGACTAAGGATCTATACTAGTCAATCTTTTCAACAACTTCATTATATAATTTATTGACTTGAAAAGTAGTTCTGGTCTACTAGATTTGTGTTTCTTTGTAAGCTCAAAGATTTTGGAGCTTGGCATGTGGATGCAGTGTTATACAGAGACGATGTTTAGTAACACACTTCGATGGAACTATGCAGTGTTACACACAGAGGATGCTGAATAACACAATTCAGTGGATTAAAGAGAATCCGTCAAAGCGTGTGGTGACGTGGAGGGTTCTCATTGGATGGTCTTGCTTGGACGTGATTAACAAGCTAGAAGATCTGGAAGTCATGAATTGAAGATTCGGTGACGTCAAAGTTTAGAAAAGAATATATCGCACAACTAGATGAGTTGGGCATGATATATAAGGGGCTTAGACCTAGGGTTAGGTTAAGCTTTGGAACGTTGTAAGCTTCACATTGAAACACAAGGGTTTTGGGGTTTCATAGGTGAGTGAATAAAGAGTGCAGCTCAACTGTTGTTGGGTCACGTAAGGTGGGTAGCTTAGGAATCGGTCCGTCTCGAGTCGTGTGTGACGTCGTGTAATCCGGATTAAGCAAGTCTGTAAGAGATTGTTTAAGAGATTTCTAATAAAGAGATACGTATTTGTGGAATCCCGTCTTGTTCTATTTAGTTTCTATAAGTCTTGACTTTACATTTGGTAGCAGAGCGGGTCACCTCAGTAGATTTGCAATCTACACTTAGGTTGAGATCCTGTGGAAGACATGGAAACTATGAAGGAATTCATATCTGTTCAAAAACCTTACATGCTAGATGAAGGGAATTTTGGACATTTGAAGGCTCGTATGAGACACATCATACGTGGGATTGATGAGGATGCTTGGACAGCTGTAGTTAATGGCTGGAAAGAACCCACCATGCTCATGGAAGACAAGACGATTGCCCTGAAGCCGAAGGTACTCTGGACTGATGCTGACAAGGCTGCATCAAAATTCAACTCCAAGGCTTTGACAACGATTTTCTCTGCAGTTGATTTAGATCAGTTCAAAATCATACAAGGATGTAAATCTGCCAAAGATGCTTGGGATACTCTCATAAATCACTTTGAAGGCGATACGAGTGTTAGAAGAACTAGAATATATCACCTCGCATCTCGATTCTAAAATTTGCGTATGGAAAATGATGAATCAGTGGCAATTTTCATCATCAAGATAAGTGCAATTGCCAATGAAGCTTCTGTTTTGGGCAAAAAGTACAAGGAGAAGAAGCTTGTGAAAAAGGTGCTTAGGTGTCTCCCACCCAGATTCGCAGCTTACAAAGCAGTACTGAAGGTGGCAATGAATACAGATGACATGAAGTTTGATCAGTTGGCTGGTATTCTCAAAGCAGAGGAGTTAGAGAGAATAGACGACAATCCAAAGGTTCAAAACGGGATTGCCTTTGCTGTTGAGACACATAAAATTGATCGAGTTCAAAGGATTTAAGAGAGTGTAAGTCTCATGGCCCGTAACTTTAATAAGATGCTGAAGCGAGTTGAGAAAGGACAGAATCAAACCCTCAGTCGATTTCAGAAGAATGATTCAAACCGGTATATCAATCGCAGCTCAAGACCTGATGCAGACGTGGGAAGCCGAAAGAAGGATTTGCAGTGTCATGAGTGTGCAGGGTTTGGCCATTTTCGAAATGAATGCCCATTGACTAAGAGAAAGGAACTCAAGTGCGTCGAATGCAAAGGTCTTGGACACACTAGAAGTGAGTGTCCAAACAATTTGAAAAGGGAAAAATAGTTGTGTGCTTCAGTGATACAGAATCAGAAGGTGATAGCGATAATGAAGAACTCACGCTGAACTTTGTAGCACTGGTGTCTCAGGAGGAATCAAGTTCTGATACTGAGTCAGAGGATAATGATTTCAAAGCTGAGTACCGAACTCTCTTTGACAATTTTGTTAAACTCAGTAACGAAAACCTGTAGTTGATCAAAGATAAGGCGATGTTGAAGGCCTGGGTAAACATTCTGGAGTTGGATCAGATCATCCCTGATACTGAATCATGCAAAGAAATCGCAGCAACAATTTCTACGTCTCGGCAAGAGAATAATCAATTTGTCAAGGATTTGGTTACTGAACAAGAAAAAAATCGAAGCTTGGAGGATAAAATCAACAAGATGTGGGAAGCATTTACCCAAGAACAAGAGAAGAGTCAACACCTTGAAAGGAAACTCAATGACAACTAGAAGAAACTCAGAATGTTAAACAGTGGGCCAGACAATCTGGATCAGATTTTGACAATGGGGCAACCTCCTAAGAAGAATTGGGGGTTAGGATATCAAGGTGCAGCAATCAAGGATCAATCGAAATCTGTCAGTGGGATCAAGTTCGTACAAAGTCTTTTGTCTCATCTTGAGAATAGTACGAAGAATGAGGAAGTGAAGAAAACGGTACGGATAGGAAAGCAACAGAAAGCCCAAACGAAATCACATGCCAAAAGGATAACTGTGACAAGGAAGAATGGATGCATGTTCTGTGGCAAACAGGGACACCGAGTTGCTTATTGCTACTCTCGAAGGAATCAGGTCGAACGTGCTTGGAGACTGAATCTATGTTTCATCGAACCCAAAAAATTTGGCCAAGTCTGAATAGCCAAACATGATCTTTATCCTAAGTTCATGAAAGAAAGTAAAGACGATGAGGTTTTCTACAACCTTGCTTACACAGATGCCGAAGAGTCTGAGAAAGTGTTTGATGTGTCACACACACAAAGTACTGTGTCAGATACAAAAATTGTGTGCAACCTTGCCTACACGGATGCTGAAGAGTCTGAAAAAGTGTTCGATGTGTTACACACACAAAGTACTATGTCAGACATAAAAGTCGCGTGCAACCTTGCTTGCACAGATGGTGAAGAGTCTGAGAAAGTATTCGATGCGTCATACACCCAAAATACTGTGTCAAACACAAAAATTATGTGCAACCTTGCTCGTATAAACTTTGATGAACCGGCGGAGCTGAGCAATGGTTGTGAAGGCCAAATCCAAGGTGTTAACAGCATGGAACTAACAGACTTATGCCTCAGCATTGGCATATGTGCAAGATATGAAGCCAGTCCAAGAGAGCCACACTTACACGCTGTCAAACGCATAATCAATTACGTGAAAGGTACTCTGGACTTTGGGTTGCTTTATACCTTTGAAACTAACACAAATCTTGCAGGGTTATGCGATGCCGGCAGGAATAGGAGTTTAGATGATCGAAGGAGCACCTCAGGTGTATGTTTTTTCTTAGGAAATAACATAGTGTCGTGGCAAAGTAAAAACCAGAACCATGTGTCACTCACCACTGCTGAAGCGGAATACACAATCTTGGAGAGTTATTGTACACATAACTTGTGGATAAAACAGATGCTCGTTAACTATGGTATTCATTCTGAACCCCTTTTAGTTCACTGTGAAAACATGAGTGCCATCAAAATATCAATGAACCATGTACAACACTCACACACTAAGTATGTGGACATTAGATACCACCTTGTTAGGGAATTGGTTGAGGAAAAACTTGTGGTCATTGAACATGTAGCATCTGAGTATCAACTGGCTGATATATTTACTAAACCACTAGATTTCAATAGTTTTTTGTGCCTGCGAAAAGCTCTTGGAATTTTTGATCTCTAATCATCTTTTGGCTTTTTGAGAGGTTGCTGTGCAGAAATAAAGCTGTGAATCATGTCACCCATTCAAAAACCTCTCATCAGCAAATCAACTTGGGAACGGACTGTTAATCCCACGCCTCACAGAGACAGCAGCACCCGTTCATTGAGAAGGACACTCATCTTGGAACAGGATGCAACACATTTTGTTCTAAGTGTGATCACTGTCTAGATTGAACGGAGAGACACAGAAGGAGCTGAGTGTAACACACACATAAAAAAAAAGGGAGGGTTGAAGAAGTGCCTCACGCAATAAAAATGCGGTGTTACTCATTGTTCCAAGGCCTAAAGTGTTGGATACTCAATTCTGAACCAGTTGGAAACAATTTTTGTTCTGATATTGATCACTGTCCATATTAGGCAGAGGTGCGTTGGGATTGATGACAACCTTATCTGGGTCAGGATGCAAACACATTTTACCTGGGTAAGATCACTGTTCGATATTTCAGTGGACCTCTGAAGGTTACTAGTGAACTGCAAATTCGATCTACTGAAGATGGAGTGGTAGGAACACGAGATGCTCAGTTGTGGCTCATAAAAGGTGGTCTGTGTCTTGAGGTGCGATGTGTAACATAGTTCTCCTACTGTGATTAATTCTGTGACAGCTACTCGGCTGAGAAAGAGCTACAGAATTGCGCTGATGAGTTGATTTCATCCATAAGTTTTTGTGACATGATACGCAGCAAAGTATGTGCAGTGATTCTCCTAGCCAAGTGTGGGGGTCTAGTGGTGTGAATAGTTGTTATCATATCTTATAGCTAAAGGAACTTACAATCCTAAAAAATGGTATATCTCAGGTGCACAGTTTATTGATTTATCATGGGGTCCTCGCTAGTTTTCTACAAGTGTGTGAAACTCTGCAATTGTTGTGTAACACACTTTGTGTTTTGAGGAAACTTGAGTTTATGGCATCTTATCGTGAATTATTGAGGTGTTGGTTCTTTCTAGTGTAGCCCTTTTTGTGTATATTAACGATATCTGCTAAGTGGTTCATAGGGTTTATGTGTTTTTCCTGGCTGGGTGACAAACTGCAACTCTAAGTTGTGTTACACACAAAAGTTATTGCCGTCACACCTTTTTAGCACCATGGAATCGACTCGCCAAACCACCTGCAACCAAGCCCTTGCCACAGAATCTGAAAACGAGGAAAGTGATGTGATGGGTGTCTATGATGTTGCAGACAAGGAGTTCATTGATCCTCGTAAAGAACCGCCTCAATCCAGCTTTGAAGAGACCATACAAGCAATCTTTCAAAACCAAATTCGCTTCCGCTGATGCATATGTAAGTGGTATGTTTGAATTTTCTCTTGGGATCATCAATAATACCTATTGCATCTTTGAATCTATTGAGACTTGTGGTTGATCTTCTAAGAACATTGATGAAGCTGGTATGTCAATTCTCTATTTCTCCAAGCATTTTTCTTCCATAATCATGTTGTTTTTATCTGAATATGCAATCAAACAGGGGGAGAATAGGGCATGACTAGTTATCTCACAATTTTGGCATTAGCTTTCGTCTTGTGTGTTGTGAATTTGAGGGTTTATGAATAAAAATCACATTGAATTATTATGTACTAGATTGCCTTTGCTAGGTATGTTGTGTGTTGTGAGTTGATTTTTGCAGGATGGTTGAGTTGACACATTCAGATAAAAAGGGAGAGATTGTAAGCTCAAGGATTTTGGAGCTTGGCATGTGGATGCAGTGTTACACAGAGACGATGCTGAGTAACACACTTCGATGGAACTATGCAGTGTTACACAGAGAGGATGCTGAGTAACACATTTCAGTGGATTAAAGAGAATCCGTCAAAGCGTGTGGTGACGTGGAGGGTTCTCATTGGCTGGTATTGCTTGGACGTGATTAACAAGCTAAAAGATCTGGAAGTCATGAATTGAAGATTCGGTGACGTCAAAGTTTAGGAAAGAATATATCGCACAACTAGATGAGTTGGGCAGGATATATAAGGGGCTTAGACCTAGGGTTAGGTTAAGCTTTGGAACGTTGTAAGCTTCACATTGAAACACAAGGGTTTTGGGGTTTCATAGGTGAGTGAATAAAGAGTGCAGCTCAACTGTTGTTGGGTCACGTAAGGTGGGTAGCTTAGGAATCGGTCCGTCTCGAGTCGTATGTGACATCGTGTAATCCGGATTAAGCAAATCTGTAAGAGATTATTTAAGAAATTTCTAATAAAGAGATACGTGTTTGTGGAATCACGTCTTGTTCTATTTAGTTTCTATAAGTCTTGACTTTACACTATACTAGTCAATCTTTTCAACAACTTCATTATATAATTTATTGACTTGAAAAGTAGTTCTGGTCTACTAGATTTGTGTTTCTTTGTACGAATCAAATCCACTCGCAATCTCACACTAACACACAAAATAAGTCAGTCACGACAAAAAAAAGAGAGCACGAGTCATTAGTGAGCTCTGTAGACTTCCATGCAAAACCTAGCTAACAAAAATTGAGATTTTTCTTTACAATCCACTAACAAATACTAGCACGCAAACTTTTTTAATACTGTGAGTAAGACTAAAACAAGAAGATTTATTGAAGCATTGAAATAGAAATAGCTCTAAAGAGCTTTATTCATAAGCAAATAAAGTAAAGAAAGAAGAACTTTAGATTGTCACCAAGATGAAAATGGTTTTGATTGATTCATAAAATATGAGAAAGGGGAGAGTTACTTTTGAGGCAACTCTCAGTTAACATACAATGATTTTCATAACACGAATATATGACTACTTGTTAAAGACCTAATCACATGAGCCAATATCATGGGCTTGGAATACATAAAGCTGAAGACTTTTGTTGGGTTGTAATCTACTATATGAAAGCAGAAAGGCTCTCTCCTGCTTCTGCCACGTGTCTTTTGTTAGACTTTTGTTATGCTCCTACAGAAACAAAATATTTTTCTTCTAGAGAGATTCGAACCCACAATCGGCTCAATAAAACTCACCAGCCTTATCCATTATGCCATGAGTGCTCCTTGACAAAATTTACGAAGTTTACTATAGTAATAGTCAAAGACATAAAAAACTATACTATATCTAATACACACTACATTTTTAAAAATAACATACAACATCTATTGTAGTTAATGACAAATTAAATTTTATTCACAAAACCTAAAACCAAAAAAAAAAAAGATTCAATTTAAATTTTATTTTATGATTAGTGTTTCAGCTTATCTTTTTTTAAATTAGAGTTAATTTCATTTATTTTTGTTTTGAATTTTTTTTAATTGATAACATACTAACACTAGTTTATTTATTAAAATCTAACTATTCATATATTAAAATTTTATCTATTAATATATTTTAATCGCGACACGTGTCAAAATCTGACAGATTCACTTACCAAGTGTCGCGATCATGTTAATTACTAATTTAAATATATCCAACTTTATATGATAAAAATATATATATAAAATCCCTAAAATGAAAAATTGATAAAAGTAATTAATTAATTTTTTTTTTAAAACATCAACTAACTAAAATAAATATTAACATATGTACAATTAATTATACATAATCATTAAATTTGAATAAATTTAATAAAAATCAAGTTTGTTAGAAGATGCAAAAATTCTTATTTGACTCTTCAATAAGAAGGCATTGCACCTATAACCGCTTGGTCGCGACCGCTATCTACGCGACCACAAAACGAAATTTTTTTATGATATTAAATAAATTAAAAAGGTAACTCCAACCTATAATTTTGTAAGACAAAACAATATATTCAATAAAAATTGAGATTATAACAAATTATATAAAAAATATAGAGAATAAGAAAAAAAAAATGGATACAAAAATATACAAAATTTTAAAACATGGAAATATACATGGATTCAATGAAAGATATACAAAAAAAATCTTCAAAATAATAAATTGGAAAAAATAAAAATTAGTATAATATTAAGATTTAGACAAACGAAAAGAGTATGGAAAGTGAAGAATAAATAAAGATTTGTGAAATAATGTATGAAAGAGATTACACACATCATCGAAAAAAAAAAGTAGAAAATAATATTTTTTTTAAAAAGCAATATAAAATCAATAGTGAAAATATAAATCTAAAATATATTATTCAAAATTCAAATTAAAATAAAATCTGCGCATCGCGCGGGTTCTCTCCTAGTAATAATGAAAAAGATTTGTGGCGATATGAATGCAAAAACAAAACAGCAATGGTGGAAAAATATGTTATTTTGTAAAGAAGCTACACATTACTGAGATCTCTAAATACAAAAGGAAATTTTGATTGATATACTGTATACAAAGATATATTAAAAAAAGGAAAGGGATGAGCTGAATTAGGAAAAAAAAAAAAAAAAGAGCGGGATGGAAAATATCTATAAAATACAAGGACTCGTAAATTCTTAATACAAAAAAGTTATATATCAAACCCTACTTTGACCAGCGGCAGGAGAAAGGTGGCTCCGTCTGATTCCTGTAAGTATAGCCTTTACAGAGGACAGAGTCAAACTTTCTCTAGGGATCTCGCGGAACATGTTTTCCGACGACGATCTTTACATGGTCGACGGGATCGAGGATTACAATGTCGACAGTGATGGTGACTACGATTTCGTTGAGGAAGACGATTCCGCTGTGATCGCCTCTCGCTCTAAATCTGATCAGGTAAATTACGTCTCTCTGAAGGAAGAAGATATCTGCAGGAATCAGAAGGATGATATTAAACGAGTTTCCACGGTCCTCTCTCTAAGCGAGGTCGAGGCGAGCATCTTGCTTCTTCACTATAACTGGAGTGTCAGTAAAGTTCATGATCTGTCTCTTATACACATCTAGATGTGTATAAGAGACAGCTCTAAGCGAGGTCGAGGCGAGCATCTTGCTTCTTCACTATAACTGGAGTGTCAGTAAAGTTCATGATGAATGGTTCGCAGACGAGGAGAGA
The DNA here is from genome assembly GCA_020283515.1 of Alliaria petiolata. NCBI lineage: Eukaryota > Viridiplantae > Streptophyta > Magnoliopsida > Brassicales > Brassicaceae > Alliaria > Alliaria petiolata. Next base: position 151,915,913 of record JAHZTW010000001.1, read on the forward strand.
GTTCGGAGAAGCGTTGGCATACTGGAGGGACGACCAAGACCTGTTAACAAAAAAAAAAGAAAAAGAAAAGTTACATGTGGGATATGCATGCTTTGACTCCTATCGTCCTCAAGAAATTGTATCGGTTGCTTGTGGTCATCCTTTCTGCTCTACTTGCTGGAATGGTTACATCAGCACAGCCATCAACGATGGCCCAGGTTGCTTGATGCTTAAATGTCCCGACCCTTCTTGTCCTTGTGCTGTTGGTCAAGATATGGTCGGAAACCTGGTTTCTATAGAAGACAAGAACAAGTACGATAGGTATTTTCTTAGGTCTTACATCGAGGGAAACAGAAAGAGGAAGTGGTGTCTTGCCCCGTGATTCGAGCTCGCTATTTATTTCGCTGCCTCCGCCGGGACAGGGATGAGTAATGATGTCTCCTGCTCGTGCTCGCACAGCTTCTGCTGGAACTGCAGTGAGGATGCTCACCGTCCTGTGGACTGCTACACGGTTGCGCAGTGGGTGCGCAAGAACAGCGCCGAATCCGAGAACGTGACTTGGATACTCGTGAATTCAAAGGCTTGTCCCTAGTGCAATCGGTCGATCGAGAAGAACTATGGCTGCATGCACATGACGTGCACATCGCCTTGTAAACATCAGTTTTGTTGGCTCTGCCTTGGTCCTTGGAGAGAGCACGGGGATAAAACCGGTGGGTTTTATGCCTGCAACAGGTATGAGGTGGCTATGAAACAAGGTCTGCATGACGAGGCTGAAAGGGTGCGAGAGATGGCGAAGATTTCGATAGAGAGATACGCTCATTACTACGAACGGTGGGCGAGCAATGAAAAGTCGAGGCAGAAAGCTGTTGGGGATCTGCGCAATTTCCAATCGGAAAAGCTTGAGAAGCTTATTGACATACATTTGGAGCCAGAATCTCAGCTCAGGTTCATCTCAGAGGCGTGGGTTCAGATCGTTGAGTGCAGGCGGGTGCTGAAATGGACATATGCGTATGGGTTCTATCTACCTCAAGGATCCGATTATGATAAGCGGCGAGAATTATTCGAGTATTTGCAAGGGGAGGCTGAGTCAGCTCTGGAGAGGCTCCACAAATGCGTAGAGGAGCAATTGAAGGTGTTTCAAACTGCGTTTCAAACTGCTGATGACACTTCGGAAGCTTTCACTGAGTTCCAGAACACGTTAACTGGTTACACCAGTGCAGCCAAAACCTACTTTGAAAACCTTGTGAAAGCTCTCGAGAATGGTCTTGCTGATGTCGATGCGCCTAGTCACAAACCGACCTGGTAATAATAACTACTCTATTTTCCTTTGTTTTAAATTTTTGTGTCGCCTTACTTTTAGGTGGATTTTTGGAGTTTATAAAATTATGATATCTTTTAATCGCCGTCGCTAGTAAATACTAATTCGAAAATTCTTCTTTTTCTTAACATGATTTCACTGATAACTTAACTTTCTCCAGAAAAAGATATATAATTATATTTTGTAATGCAAAAAATATTTCAAAGAACAAGCAGTTTTGAAAGAAAAAAATTACCATATATATGTTCGTTTTATTATGTTCCACCGATCTGCTACGTAACCAAATGAAATCTAATTGAGAAGGGTTTTTCAATTAACCAAACCCCTTACATGATTACAGTTTTAAAATGGATTTCTGATTTTTGCGTTTTAAAAACTCTTTTAATCTTTTAATCAACTTTTTTTTTTTAAACTTGCCTTCCTAAAATTAGAAAATTTCTCTGTTTTTTTTTGTTTGTTTTATCTATCTTTATTATATCTACACAAAAACTAAAAACTCTATTATTTGAGTTTTTAGAATTCAAAATCCTAATCAAACCAAGTTCTACCGAGATTTTTATTCTTAATGACCCGTTAACAAATTTTTGACCAGAAAAAAGACTTTTTGTTAACTTATTCGTAATTATTATTTAATACATTATTATCCATTACGCGTTGATAGTCATCATACACGTACACACTCACAAGCATACAATAAAGACTCGTCTCTTAATTATTTAATACACACCAGTGTGTACGTGCATACCTATGTACACACTGGTGTTGAGAGAGAGTCTAGGCCCTAGTCCCCTACCTAGGACAAAACACGACCCGGTAGTTAGTGTTACTGCAAGTGAAAGTGCTGGTCGGGTCGTCTTGTGGATAGCTGTAGGCGTCCGGACACCTCTGTTTGAAGAACCTTGAGAACCCAGTGGGGCCACATGATCCCTGCCCGTTCGTACAACAATACTGGTTCGTCTTGTACACCGTGCACGGGTTGTTGCAACCGCCCGGCGCTCTCAACTCGTTTGGACACTGTCCGTTTATGTCCGCGTTACATAGTATCCGCTTGCAATTCGAGCTGGTTGGGCCAAGATATATAGTATATACGGATAAATAGAAAAGCAAATCATTAGTTATCGCAAGGACTAAATTTAAAAAAGAAAAAAAAATGACTATTTCACATTTCTTACTTTTTTATGACTACTGTATTTAGTCTTTTCTATTTATCCATTTTCTGTATAGTTTCTTTTTTTTTACATTTCTTAATTATACGGATAAAAAGAAAAGCAAATAATTAGTTATCGCAAGGACAAAATTTAAAAAAGAAAAAAATGACTATTTCACATTTCTTACTGTTTTATGACTACTGTATTTAGTTTTTTCTATTTATCCATTTTCTGTATAGTTTCTTTTTTTACATTTTTTAATTATTTTGAGGAGTATAATCTTTTTTTATCTTCTCTTATACATTTACGGCTTAAACAAAATTATAATTACTTCTAGTCGTCCTTACTTTTCCCATTGGTGACGTCGATTTTTTAAAATTCGAGATCTTCTGACTTAAACTTCCGTGGGGATATTTAGGTTAAAGTGTCAATATCTATAATTCTACGTTTTTGGTCCGAATTTGTTTTGCGCAAAATTCGAATTTATACCATTTTCACTAAAGAAAACAACGAAACTTGATAAAATTATGAAAAGGTTATGGTAATATTCTTACCTAAACTCCATAGGGATGTTAAATCCATCGACAAGTGAGATGTCGTAGAAGTCTAAGTTGTTGAATTGGTTCAAAGCGTACTCAGCCAATGTGTTCGGTGGCTGGCCCCAACCGGTGCATTGAAGTCCACCAGTGCAGTCACCGGTTTGGCATCGGCCACGGCCCGAACCGTCAAAATTACAGTTTGTCCGACCCCAAATCCGTGCCATACGGGTGCCAGCCGCGACATCTAGTGCCCATGACTGGCCGGGATCTAGACGCCGGCCACCTCCGGGGCTGGCGGCGGCCCATACGGTGTAACCACATTGGTTCAGGATATTGAATCTGGCAGCCGTCGCGGTGGAGATGAGGAAAAGGATGGAGAAGATGAACGGAGAGATTGAGATGTTTGCCATTATTCTTTGTTTTACTACTTATGTGTGTGATCGTTTGTTAATAATTGTTATGGCTTTATATAAAGAGGTAACCAGTGCCGGTCCTGGCGTACCACTCTAATAAGAGCATGGGGTCAGCTGATCCCATCACATTTACATTTTTTTTTTTTTTTTTGCAAAATATTTACATAATCTGATTGTATTTACTAAAAGGGAAATTATAATGAATAACAATAAAAAAAACTTAAAATTAACAAAATAACCAAATTGAAGACGTGACTAGAATATATGTTAAAAATATGTGATATTTTCAAACTACCCATATGGATGATAGAAAAATCACCTTACTAACATGCATAAAATATAATGTCATCATGTAGTATACTATTTATTATATCATACCATTCTATTTACTAGTAAAATGCAAATGTATTCTTTTGTGTCTCCCTCTCCCTCCCCCCTTTCCTCTTTCCTCCCTCCCCGCTTCCTCCATCCCTATGTCCATCTCTCCCTCCCTCCCTTCCTCTAGAGATAGGGAGAGAGGTTTGAAAAAACCCTATCAGTTTGTACTATACTGTTTTCCTATTGGATAATTATTGTTTTTTTAAGTCTGTACTATATGCACATATATTAATTATATTATTTTGGAAAAAACATAAAAGTACATACTAAGGTAAAATAGACAATTTTTTAGGGTTTTTGGTTAGTGCTTTTACTACTAAGTTCATATGACTATATTTTTAATTTTTATGTTCAATATGGTTAATTTTGCAAAAAACCCTTACTAAAATCTACGTTGCACGGAATCGTTGCTGGTGGGACGTTTCTCTCTCCGAAAGCGGAAGCGGAAGCAGTAGCACTCGGAATCGTCTCAAAATCATGATTCCAGAAATGATGTGTTTGGAAGCGAGGAGTAAGCAAACGATTCGAAGTCTGAAGCGTCCGGCGTGTTGATCGGAAGCGTTGCTCACGTTAAACTGTTAAAGTTAACCAGAAAACAATCAAACAAGTCAACAACTATTTCGGGGCTTATAAATTGTTTTGTGGTCCATTAGCCCATTTGTTAAAAACTTAAAAAGCAAAAACCTAATTACCGAAAGGTAAGAAACAAACGAGAGTAGAAATTTAGAAGTGGAGAAGAGTCAAGTCGTCTCTGATTTTGTTGTTTAAAATATTTTCTATTAATATGATTTTAAGTTTGGTATTTTAATATATATATATATATATATATATATATAGAGGTAATTTTCTTAAAGAGCACAAAATAAAGTTTATTTTTTAAAAATAGCTCCATACGCTCAATTTTTTCATAAATAGTTTTCATTAAAGTTAGTAAAGCCTTTCTAAATGTGTCTAACGATTTCCTAAATTTCATTAAAGTTATGAAAGCCTTCCTAAATGTATCTAACGGCTTCCTAAAGTTGAGTTAGGAAAGACTTCCTAAATATATCTAACAGTTTCATTAAAAGTTAGGAAAACCTTCCTAAATGTGTGTCCTAATAATGCTAAAAATGATTCACAAGATTTTTGGGGCTATTATTGAACTGAAAACTTAAAAAGAGGCTATTTGAAGCAATTTATCATATATATATATATATATATATATACGCCTTCCAACACATATCTGTTCCTTTTTTTTTTTTAAATTCGCTTCTACGCTTCCGCTATAATATATATATATATATACGCCTTCCAACACATACCCGTTCCTATTTTTTCTTAAATTCGCTTTTACGCTTCCGCTTCCGCTTCCACATATCCGCCTCTGATTCCATGCAGCTTAGACTAAAATTACTTCACTCATTATTCTTCAAGTCCCTCCGTGCTCTTGTTTTTTTTAATCCACATAATCAATTTTAATTAAAGTTTAAAAGGCTATTTTGTAACCATTTCCATTTTCTAGATAACGAATTTCAGAATCCATTATATTTTCAAAGATAATTCTACTTCTACCAAGATATCTTTTATTTCATTTGTTCCTCTACAATTTAGTAGATGGATATTTTCTTTATAATAACCCTTTAGTAAAAAAAAGAATATTTTCTTTATAAATGTGTTCTATTTTTCTATTTTCTTTGAACAAACTGAATAGAATTCTTTATTCCCCACTTTTTATTGCAACTAGGAGAATATCCGCGCATACGCGCAGAGTTTTTTTCTATATATTCTTTCACAGATGTTTTATTTATATATCTCAAACCTTCTATGCTCACAACAATCAAAATTAATTATAATTTGATACATTTAACCCTTATATATTTATATTAAAAGAGTATACAATTTTTGTTTGCAAATGATTTTGTTGGGACATGACAAAGCAAAAATGGTAAGGCATTAAGTGTGGTTTGATCTACAAGGAAGTTTAGTCTAAATTTAATAGATATTAAAAGTCTAAATTATTTTTGAAATAAACTAAAACTCACATGGACGGAATGTGAGAAGAATGAATACGGTAAGAGTCCTTCTGTCTTCCTCCACAGCTTTTCCATTTGCACAAACTCTATAAAGTTAAACAATCATATTTATAACTTATATTTTTAAAAACATTTAGAATTTTAAAAGTTTAATAAATGAGTTTTATTTATATCCTTATATTAGTTTTTTTTTAATTTCAATTTATAGAATTTGTTTTGATCAATTTCCACATACGATTGCAATTCGATTTTGTTATGGAGAATATTATAAACAAATATTAGACCACATACCTAAAAAACTTTGACGGGGATTTGTACATCTTTGCTGAGGCGCATATTAAACGATATTTATCAAGCTTGTTAAAAGATGCACAATTTTGATTTGACTATTGAGTAAGATCACATTTTTGAGATTGGAAATCAATGAATGGAAAATGCTACCCCTTGTATCTATTTCATCCATGCGGAGTTTTCACCTATCCAATTTACAATAACAGACACGACTGACTTCACGAGCACGGCTTCATAAATTGAAGAGGTTTTTTTGTTTGGAAAAGTTAAAAAAAAATTATGCGTAAAATATTTTTGCCATATAATTAATTATGAACAGATCAAAACTAACATGAACATAATAAATAAAAATTTGTTATTCCTAACTAATCAGAAATCTAAAATTTTGACTCAATTCATAAATCCAAATTTACATATAAAACTATCAAATTTGAAGTCCAAATGTTATCATACAATATATTTTCCATATAAGTGCTTCCAATTGTTGTTAAAAAAAGCTTTCAATTTAATGTGTAAAGCATAGAGATAATATCATATTTTTTTAGAAAGCATTGTCAAGTAGTACTCATAGCCTAATGGATAAAACAGTTGTCTTGTATTGAGAGGATTGTTGGTTCGAATCCTCATAGATGCAAGTTTTAGTACAAATAAAATGAATTTTAAAAAAATAAATAGTGAATGACACGTGTCATCTCCTGGTGTGCTGACGTGACAGAAGCAGGAGAGTGTCATTCCTCTTTCATATAGCCAGATTAATGTTAAAATTTCGGATGATTTTATCAACAATAAAAGAAGAGGATATAGTTCTACCTTTGCAAAAAAATGGGTTAATGAACATACTATTCTATTTTATTTAAGATAGAAAAAAAATCAAATCCCCTATATTGACATATCATTTAATGAAATTAATTATTAATAATAATTATGAATAAAAAAAATTCTTTTTTGGGGAATCGATATCAAGACATCGAAGACAACATAAAAAGCACACAACCACTTTCACAAAGACATTTCATATGTTTTCCAATCAGTTTATTTTAGATATCTATAAATTACTTTAGCTATTAAAATTATAAACTATTTACATTATATGCATCATTAGTAATAAAAAATAGAATAAATTTATCCATTAAATCTTTTTTGATATAACCAGAAAATTTATATAAAAAATATTATGCATCATTAGTAATAAAAAATAGAATAATATAAACCTATTATTTATTCCAAAAATATAGAATAATGGCCAACAAAATTATTATTATTATTAAGTGAGTTAATTAAGAACAATTTCATTAAGTCACGAAATAAGTTTAAGGAAACAAATCGACGAAAATATATTCATTGGCTGCCACTTTCATTAAGTCCCAAAATAAGTCTGATTCAATTAATTCTATTAAGTACGAATTCATAGACTATAATAACACTTACCAAAATCGTCGACCTATAATTTTTATTTATTGTGTTTTTATTATAATAACATTTATAGTTATTAGTTGGTATAATGTAAATATCACAATATAGTAAGATTATAATATATTCCAAGTTTAATTGATAAATGCTTTTTGGACATAACATTAAATACGAGCCATTAATTACGATCCCATATAAAATACGATCCCATAACATTAAATACGAGCCATTAATTACAATATCACTTGCCTAATAAAATTTATACTTATTTCCATTAAGTCCGATTCGAAATTTAATTCCATTAATTACGATCTCATACAACCCTATTCTTAATCTACTATATAAATTCTTCTTCTATTACCACTTTTACTCATCATTTAAGAAAATAAGTATTAATCCAAGCTTTCAATCTTTTAGTTCTTTTGGCATCTTTTAGTTCCGTTTCTGACCTAAAACCTTTCAAATCCATGTGGAAAATCAAGGCGAAGATCATACGTCTTTGGAAACAATATCCTGCTGCTGGCCTGACCATTGAAATGGTCTTGATCGACTCACATGTAAGTCTATACTGAAACAAAGTTTCTATCATTTCAAGTTATGATTATCGATTATGGATCTAAGTTTTCATTATATCATTTTTACAGGATTAAATTCATGCTACTGTGAAGAATGAGCATGTAACTCAATTTGAGCCATTTCTCGAACAAGGTGCTTCGAGAATATTCATCAACTTGAGTTTGAATCACTCATTGGGCTCATACCGAACAACTTAATATTATACAAATTTTAAACTTTTTCTACTATATTTTCAACATAACAATTTATTATATAAAAAACTGGATTAAAATATTTTACTATAGTTTAATTTTTCAATTACAAAAAAAAACTAAATAATAAATAAATTCAACTTCACTTAAACAAAACTAAATATTATTTTATTAATCCCGTTGATTAATAAAAATTTAATGAAAATTTAATATTAAAATAATTAGAAATTATTATATTTTAAATTCAAATTCACTTACCCGAAAAAAATATAAATCTCTCACCCCGCACAGGACGCGGATTATTATCTAGTATTGATTTATTTGTCAAGCTTAGTTAACTTATGTCCTCAATTATTTAAATATTTTTAAAAATTGTTATTTTAATGGAGGTTCTTATAGTTATGTTAATGATATAATAAATGTTTAGGATATTTTTTGTATCGTCAAAGATATATTTATTTTTTTTCTACATCAGGATATTTTTAGCTAGTAAATATTATTTGTAAATCTCTTATATCCCTTATATATTATTTGAAAAATATTTTTAGAAAATAACCCTTATTTGATATGTTATTTATATTTTTGCCATGTGGATGTGTCACACCATAGAGCCTCTGAGAAAAATATATAAATGGGTTTAAATTATTAGAATATTTACATTGTATGCCACTTATATTAAATTCTTATATCCATTATATTTCTATTAAGTATTAAGCTAACTATTTGTAAAAAAAAAAAGAACAAAAAAACTTACCATCGATTGCTCTCTCTCTCCCTCCAATTTTCTCTTTCATGTATATTATATTAATTATTTATATTTATTGTATTTTCATCTCATTTTTATCGTATGTTTGTAAAAAATGAATAATCATATCATCTATATAATAGAAATAAAAATATGACATTTTTCGCATATATCATAATTCGAATTTTTTAAAACGAACATATATTACTCAACATATTAAGAGTGGTTATGAAGATGAATAATGGTCCATAAATATATTATAAAAAAACCAAAATAATATAAAAAAAACCATAAGAGTAGGACTAATCATTTTATAGACGTCCAAATTTGAAAGTTTTTTAGTTCGATTTTTAATCCTATTTTTTTATTAAATCATATATTTAAAACAATTATGAGAAATTATAAATATTTTAACTTGATAACAATGAAAATAATATACATTTTGATTTGATAAAAAAGATTATAATAACATAAATATTTTAATTTAATCAAAAAGTTACATGAGTCAGGATACATAATATATTATGGATCCCATATAATAATTGTATCAATATACTAAAACTACATTAGATTACTTAATAATTATTTTACTATGCGCATATGCGCAGGTTTTACCTAGTTTCATTGATTTTTGTATATAATTTATATAATTTTTTTTCTTATATATTTGACCCCAGTTTGATAAATTTCTTGATTCAACATGGAGGCAAAAGCCTAACAATAACAGGTAGGGAGTTTTGTATTGGTAAGTTTATTTTATTATTTAATTACTATTTTGCATTTTTAAGTTATCTAAATGATAAATGTTATTTTGCTTCTATCGTTTTCTAAATATAAAATGATGGATGGGCGACTTGACTATGTTATTGGCAAAAGTCTTGTTTCTAGATAGGTAGTAGTATGTAGATTTAGGACATTTTTATTGGTTATTATTTCCCCAAAATCTGTTCGTACTGATGTCTGCCTAAATTGATGTGGACAAATAGTATTCAAGTTGTAGATCATCATTTGTATATTTGTTTAGTAATAGTTGAAACTTGAAAGTCGTAATTCTTTGGGTCGTCTTTTAAATTATACCACATGATTCATCTAAATGTGGGCCTAAATGTTCACTCCTTACCAACTAGCCTAGTGGCAGTAGATCCTTCCAACGAAAGTTGAACTCCGTTTGATTGTTTCCCTAGTTCGATCCGTTTGGAAAGGATGATTTACCTCGCAAGGGTATACTATTAGAGGCTGATCCTAAACAAAACGGTAACAGGGGCTTAGGTTTGTAACTTCTTTGTTAACAGAAAAATGTTCACTCAATACTATATTCCTCAAGTCCTATGCGTACTTAGTTTTTTCTTAACTTAACACTAAATGTCTAATTCGTTTGATTTATTTTAGAATGCCAAACTCTTCAATACATGTATACTTTTTGATAAATGACCTGATGGAATACCAAGTACCCGAAATATATATTGATTGCAAAATAAAATTGGATTGAATAAATTCCTCCGCTAAGATTTTTCAAAGTAGTCTAGTCTATAGTGGTTCATCCATTACAAGCTCAGTGTAATGATCAAACATCCCATATAATTAGACTTGTTGCTATTTTTTAGATGTTTTAGACTTTTAGTTTAGTTTTCAAGTATTTTTCTATATTCCTTACTTTTCTTTTCCAGATTTTGTTGATCTCTTTGCTTATTTTTGTTGACTGACCATAAAAGAAGAGAAAAATTTAGAGTAATACTAATATATAGATTGCAAAATTAACTAACACAATTTTCTACGATATTTTTCATAAAAAAAATTATTATATACCTTTTCGCGTTTTTCTCTCTCTTCTAATTAACGAAGAAAAATAGAAGAAAATGAACAAAAAGAAGAAGAAGATAAAGAATAAGAACAATAGTGAACAAGATATCGTGGTGAAGAATATGTCAACGGTGAATAAGACGAAGGTGGTGGTGGTGGTGGCGGTTGGTGACGATGTTAATGTTGGTGTCTGTAACGGTGATGGTAGTGATGATGATCGTCGGTGGTGATAGTGACGGTGGTAACAGTGACAGTAATTGTGTCAATGACAGAGACAATGACAGGTGGTGGAGAGTGGCAATTGTGTTGATGACGGTAACTTGATATTGTTATTGTTTTGTATAACATGTTATTTTAAGTATTATCATGTTAACCTCGCATTATTATTAGAAAATATTTAGTATAGTTTAAACGTTAATATAAATCTTATTGATATATTTAATATCTTACCACGATAATACAAATCATATGCAGATAGTTAATAGGTTATCACGCTACAAATATAAAATAATTCATTATTACATTGTTATAAATATACCGTGCTAAAATATTAGGTATCGTGGTAATTACATAGTTAACAACTAAATTTACACAATGTTAATGGCCAAATATGAATAGTATCATCAGATAAACAGTATCATCAGCACAAAATTCGTTGATGAACAATGACATCTGCAGCTGATAATAGTGTTAGCAACGGTTTTCAGTTGAATGACATTTTGAATAATTACACTAAAATCAAAAGGATATTACTGGTTTTTAAAAGTATTATTTTTGTTATTTACTTAGTTTTTTTAAACTGAATTGACATTTACCTAGTTTTTTAGTCAATTGATGATATCCACCCAACTCACTCAAAATTATATTTTAGACCCCGTTAAAAAATTAAAACAAAGTTTTCTGCAATTTAAACTATAAAAATGCCTTTGAGAAAACAAAACTCTATCATCAAAAACTAATATGTTTAAAAATGCCATTTTAGTTATTCTCTTCAACTAAACCCTAAAATGGCAGAGGATTCTCTTTAAACTTTGTCACCTTTTTGCAATTTTAAAACTACAAAAATGCCATTAAAAATAATAAAATAATTTCTACCGTGGAAAACTAATTATTATCTTCGACTAAACCCGAAAAGTGGCAGATGATTTTCTTTATCTCTTCCTCCGTCGGGTTGTTCTCCTCCTTCGACAATTTTTGTATATTTTACTTTCGCCGCGCCTTTACAAGTTTCCCAGACACAGTGTCGTGCTTGATGATTTGCAAAAAAAGCATTGGCCTAAGGCCACCAATTTTTAAAAAAATTATAAGGCCACATATTTTTATAACTTAGGTTAATGTATTTTGTTAATTTCAATTTGTTTAGAATTTTGTTATAAAAAGTCTATTTTTTTGTCATACGAAGTTGAATTATTTCATTATGGTATCTATAAAAAAAATATTTGTTAGTAAAATCGGTTATTTATTGTTTTAAAATTTTTATATTTATCAAAATATATTTTGAGATAATATTATGGCTTTAAAAAAAATTATAATAAAAACCACAATTTTAAAATTTGCCTTTGGCCACTATAAACCTAGGCACGGCACTGCCCAAACAAAGCCCTTAATTAATCATAAATAATCATAGTACAAGACTACAAGTCTCCGCCTTTACAAGTCTCCCAGACAAAGCCCTTAATTAATCATAAATATCCTTCTTTTTTTTTTTTTAACATTACCAACGTTTTTTTCTTAGCTTTTGTCTGATTAAACAAGTGGAAAGAAGTTCGTCCCAAAAAAAAAAAAAAAAACAAGTGGAAAGAAGCCAATTTCAAAATTTTCATTTTTTTCTAAACAGTGATTCAACTAAAATTCTTAAATTTGTTAGACATTTCTAATCGATATCTGTTATCTTTTTTAGGGTTTTTTTTCCCTTTTTCGTTTTTTGGATCACTTAAGTCAAGAACAGGTAAAGACTTAATCAACAGTGTGCGCCAAAGAGAGGTTCATGCACCTCATAAGAGACGAAAATTGACTTCACAAACACAAAGATTTACATAACATTTTAGTGATACGCTAATTATTCGAGTGATCCGACATATGATTCATATTATTTATTTGTACCAATTATTTAGTAACCGGGGTCATGGATATGGGAATTGTTAGTAACAAATTTGGATTCATGGGTTGGGGTGAATGGATATTTGGAATTCGACCCTAACAACAAATTTCATGGTATTTTCAAATAATTTCACAGTATCAAACTTTTTTGTTTAAAAACTCATTTTCATTATACAAATAATAATCATATCCTAAATTTTGATGCATGAATTTTTCAATCTGTCATATATTTAAGAATTGTTTAATTGTGGAAATACCTGATTTTTCGTAAAGAAAAAAACCCCAAAAAAAAACCTGAAATATGAAGAACAAAAAAATGGAATAACACTTTTAACATATAGAGACTCAAGAACTTGGATCAAGTTCTTGATTTATTCTTTAAAAGGATAATAAATTGGTCCCAAAATCAACAAATTAATTTTCACATGTTATGGATAATTTAAATCTAGATTTTTGAAAAGTGGTATAAATTAATAATGTCCATTTAGGTTGGAATCGGGTCTATGAATTTTCTCGCTTACTTCAAATATAGTACAAGTTCTTGTCAAAAATATTTATTTGGAAGTTGGCCCATTAATTAAATTATCTCCAGTTGATAGCTTTCAGTGATATGATTGAAAACCTTATTAGCAAGGGAAATAAACATAACCATAATTGCAAGATTTTCCAATGAATTTGGTGGTATAATCGATCCAGCAGGCCCATTAATTAAATTCTTTTTTTATATAGCTTTCAGTGATATGATCTTATCTAGTAAAAAGTGTATTAGCTGATTCAAAACCTATTTGCAAAAGTTAGCAAGGGAAATAAATAACCATAATTGCAAAGATTTCCCAATGTAAAGCATCTTCTTCTACTTGGCTGGACTAGAATTGCAAATACGAATCCACGTTCTTGAGATCTCTCGAACCGGCAACATTCTCCTGCATTTACAACCCTTTGACGGTAATGTAAGTCCTTAGCGCACACTCTAAGATTTGTGAAAGAGATGATTTTCATTATTCAGTGTACTGATGCATTTATACAAGAGTTGCAAGAGAAAATAAGGCAAGACAATATTGTACATTTACAGAGAGATATACGATTCTAGAATCAAGGCAATCATAGATCAATTATCATTTTTGAGTATCTCTAATACACACTGCTTCACTATCCAAAATGAAGATCATATGCACTTTTGACTCACGAACCACAGAAACCATCTTGTGCACCCTAATCTGAAGGTCTTGAGCTAGCTCACGGTCCTCCTTGATCTACAAGGAAGATTTCATCCACCTTGTGAACACAACATCGACCCTATACTCTCTTAACATCTCACATTGTCTCGTCTAGGAAGCACAATGGCACCAATAGAATGGGTGAATCATCATCTGAATATATCTTTTTGGGTTAAAGTGCAAGTATCTAAACATTACATATCATTCTTATATGTAAATTAGAGTAAGATTGTTTTCCACTTTCATTTGATATAGCTTTGGAGAGCAAAATCTATATGTAATATTAATTAAGTAATGTTAAAGGTACAACATGAAGAAGAAGAAGAACACAAAGAGATTACAAGAAGACTCGATCTCTACTTTAGGAATGCTTCTCTCTCTATATCTTTTACTCTGTTTCTTCTCTTAACCGAATAGTAATATACTTTGTAACGGGCCTTTTGTATAAGCTCAACCGTGTAACCGATTAACACCTTCCGAAAACCCATAAGCCCAAGCCCAATACACTTGTTGACTGATATCTTCACGAATAATAAAATCTTTCTTTATTCAGTTTTTGTTTACTTGTATAAATGGATGGATCTGAATCATCTGATATCGGGAAAAGGAAAAAAAAAGGAAGCAAATATGGACAAATGGACAAGAAACAAAATTTGTGTATAAAAAAAGTTCGCTGATTTACGTACGGTACTCCTTTCTAATTCAATAAAAGGAGATATATATACGGAATACATATATAATTTTAGAAAATGGATTATTAATTATCAGTAGAATTTGTTTATGTTATTGAAACTGTATTTTTCTTTTATCATCTCTTAAGAGCAACGGCAATGGAGACATAAAAATATCTAAAATTCCAAAAAAATAATAAAAAATAAAAATAAAAAAGAGTTGGCAGTGAACAGTATTAAACCGGTGTTTTATTTAGGATCTAATTATTTGGTGTCTTATTACACGTGTCACGACACGATTCGTCACAATTATTTTTTTTTTTTAAATCGTACTTTTTTAAAAAAAAAATTATTACTAAAAAATGTTTAAGACATTGAGTGTTTACATTGGGGTTGGTCTTATATCCTTTATTTTTTTCTTTCTTTTATACCATTTACATTTTTAACCATTTTTAATCATTCATTTAAAAATGAATTTATAAGCAATTAGAAACGAGTAAAGACCACTCTACGTCTCTACCACAACAATCTATTCGAATCACAACAACTTATGATAGATAATTCTACATGATTTATTTGTACCATGTTAGAAATCTATGATTAATTTATCTTTATTAATTTACAAAATTTGTATTTTCCAAAGAACATTTGATTAAACATTAGATCAAAGAGATTTCCACACAAAACTGTACAATAAATGGTATTCTTTTATGCCTAATCTTTGATTGATTATTTGGTTAAACACAAATCAACAACGTCTAAAAGTCCACAAATCTAGAGCGATGACGATGCCAAAATAATTAGTTTCACTAAATGAGTTTCTTCTAAAAGCAGCCACGAATCGGTCTACATTGTTTTTCGCACGCAATCAAACATTGAATTGAGTAAGGATCCTATTATTAGTCAATATACTCAACAACTTCATTATTAAAGTAGAGGGACCTATAAGATTTTGTGTTTCTATGAATATTTTCGTATATCTTCGCACGAATTGATCAATCCACTCGCAATCTGACACCAACACAAAAGTTCAGTGATGACAAGATAAAAGAGCACACGTTAATTGATGACTCAGTAGACTTCCATGCAAAATCGAACTAACAAACATTGAGATGTTTTCTTTAAACCACAAAAAAAGCTTTTCTTGGTAATCCGAAAATTCTTGCCTTTTTTTTTGACAAACAAAATTCTTCCTAATTACTTGATTTTCTAACTTAACAATCTCTACCACACACAAAACAATTATAAAATTATTTTTAGTAATGAAAATAATTTAATTTCGTAGGAAACAAATCTTACAAAAAAGTGACCTCCTATTGATTTCAAGAATCATAGAAAAATTTAGAAAGAAATTTGCTATCTCGTTTCAGTTTTCGCTTATATTTTGCTATTTTCCACCGTTCTGCAACCAAATGAAACTAATCGGGAATGGTTTCTCTTTTTTTGACCAAATCGGGAATGGTTTTTCAATTAACTAAATTCATTAACCTTAAATGAATGCAGTTTTTAAATGGATTTTGATTTTTGTTTTTCCAAAAAATCATTAAATCATTTAATCAAAAAAAAAATGTATTGTCTTCTCAAAAACTCTTAACATTATGTTTTTTTTGTTTTTTTTTTTAAACAGTGAAAATTTCAGACCTTCCGCTCATAATCTTTTCCAATACCTGAAATCAACATTTAGATATTTCGATTTAAAGAATAACCTTCTATCCTGAAAATGGTTTGAACCTGAAGTACAAGAAAACCAACTCCATTGTACTACCAGTAGGCCATCACCCCTTTGGTGATTATGGATACTGGAAAAAAAAAACTCTCTATAAGCTTGTTCCTAACTTGTTCTATTCTATCTAATCTTTACTATCTCCACACACGGGGAAAAAAATACACCCTCTCTATTACTCGAGTTTTAGAATTTAAAATGCTACAACAAAAGCTAAAAGCCACTGCCAATCAAAATCTTAACCAACCCAAGTTTTCTTAATTACCCGTTAACAAAAATATGACCGCAAAACAAGAAATGAGTCCAATTTATTATTGCCTTCATTATTATCCATCAAGTGTGATAGTCACGTAAACATGATCACACGCGTACGCATACCTACGTACACACACAGACACACACACACACACACTCAAGATAGAGACGAGTCTCTTAATTAATGCTCCTCGGTGACCATCTGGATCGGGAGCTGGTGGGTACCAGTAGTACCGAGCCTAGCCCGAGGACAAAACACGACCCTGTAGTTAGTGTTACTGCAAGTGAAAGTGCTGGTCGGGTCGTCCTGTGGATAGCTGTAGGCGTCCGGACACCTCTGTTTGAAGAATCTTGAATATTCTGTGTCGGTACATGATCCCTGCCCATTCGTACAACAGTACTCATTCGTCTTAAAAACAGTGCACGGGTTGTTGCAACCGCCTGGTGCTCTTAACACGTTCGGACACTGTCCGTTTATGTCCGCGGTACATAGTATCCGGTGGCAACTCGAGGTTGTTGGGCTGGAGACAATACACACCAAAACAAACAAAAAGAAGTTAAATAATAACCATTATCGATTCAAAACGTTTTTTCAGATATAGTCTTTCCATTGTTATATTCTTTTTACCTAACAGCAACAAGAGATTTACCGATTCGAGAAAAGTGCGGCAAACAAAAAAATGATTCAAGAAAAATGTTTTATTTTGTGATTTTCTGCATGTTGCCTACTAGGTTAAAATAGGAAAAAGGCAAGTACTATTTTTACAATCAATGAAAATTGAAAATTAATCGATAGTTTTTACTACTAGCGATCTCTTATTGTTTTTTAACGGCACATGTATATGTATATTTTTTTTAATTCGAGACCTTCTAACCGATAGTTAAACAACTTATGTGGGTGTATTTATATAGGTTGAACATTCAAAACTGAGATTTTTACGTTTATGCCCTAGGTTGTTTTTGGGAAAAATTCAAATTTACGAAAAGGTTATGGTAATATTCTTACCTAAACTCCATAGGGATGTTAAATCCATCGACAAGTGAGATGTCGTAGAAGTCTAAGTTGTTGAATTGGTTCAAAGCGTACTCAGCCAATGTGTTCGGTGGCTGGCCCCAACCGGTGCATTGAAGTCCACCAGTGCAGTCACCGGTTTGGCATCGGCCACGGCCCGAACCGTCAAAATTACAGTTTGTCCGACCCCAAATCCGTGCCATACGCGTGCCAGCCGCGACATCTAGTGGCCATGACTGGCCAGGATCTAGACGCCGGCCACCTCCGGGGCTGGCGGCGGCCCATACGGTGTAACTACATTGGTTCAGGATATCGAATCTGGCAGCCGTCGCGGTGGAGATGAGGAAAAGGATGGAGAAGATGAACGCAGAGAGTGAGATGTTTGCCATGTTTTTTGTTTTACTACTTGTGTGTGTGTGATCTTTTGTTGATATTTACCGTGGATTTTATATAGAAGTAAGAGGTTATGTATTGGTTTGTTTATTTTATTATTTAATTAGTATTGCATTTTGAAGTTATCTATACAATGAATGTTAACTTGCTTTCATCATTTTTATAAATAAATATAAAATGATGGAAACTTGGAAAGGCATGGGCGGCTTGACTATGGACTAAAAAGACTACTTGTTTCTAGATTGATGTGTAGGATTAGGATTATACTATACAATTGACTTTCTTGTTTCTTATACTTATATATAAAATAAAATACAAATTTATACACGCCTTCATTAAATTTTAAGAGGTTTAGGTTGTATTTTTTTTATAAAAAAAATCGAGGGTATTTTTGTTTTCAATCATCTAACATGAATTTGTATGTTATAGTCTTATAGACTTGTAATTCTCTTAGAGACATATATAGAGAGTAATATATATCCATTTCTTTATTTTTTAATAAAAAAATAAAGAGAAATTTACATCTGCCTTACTAGTTTAGTTGACATATTTTCCACAACAATTTTAAGTATTTCATGCTTGCACGAAATAACTATCCTGCGTGGTGCACACTATTTTTAATAATTGTAGTAGATTGGAGAAGAGAAAAAAGAAGATCATTTCGTTGTCAATTATGAATATTAGATATAGGTAAATATAATTTGAGATTACCGGACATTTTTTTATTGAACATATGTTGCTTGAATTCAATTCCTATTTGAAAATGTACCAAAGAGAGGGATTAAGTTGCAGATAATGAAAAAAACGGCAAACAAAAAAAGAAGATCACTCTTCTATTGGTCTCCTATTGGTGAATCAATATATATTATTAGTTTTATGAACCGTAGAAGTTGCATACCTTCGACACATAATCTTGTTTAGCACCTGTAGTCAGTTTTTAGATATTTCAAATGAAATAATAACCCTTTATTTCAAATAGAGTTTATCTGGAACATAAAGTAACCAATCTCATTTTAGTATTAGTAAACCACCACCTCTTTGGTTGGTGAATCAATATTTGCCTTTGGAATAAAGCTAATCTCTTAAACTAAATATAGCAAAAGCGTTTGATATGTTGAATAAAAATACATTGATTTAATGATGAGAAAGCTTGGTTTTGCACATCAATGATGTAGATAGATCATGGTGGCTTGTATCACTTATGTAAGTATTCAGTTCTAATTATGGGATCACTGAAAATCCGTAGAAGACAACAAAACAAAAAAAAAATTAGATACAATTTCCGTCAAAATCGTATAGAGTTCCCACAAAAACATTTATACCCATAACTTATTTCTTTGTTTCTTAGTAGGAGTATTTGATAACCAAAACATTAATCGATTATTAATTTTTGTTCTTTTAAAAAAAAATCGATTAGAGTTCACAATTTCTCAAAAATAGTTTGCCGACAAAATCGATTTTCCAACAATTTCGAGAAATCCGTAAGTAACAATAGATTTAAAGAAGTAAAATTTAATCTGATTGGATTTGGATCATAATCGCCAAGAGAGACAAATCTACCAAGTTTTTTTTTTCCTTTTTAATGTATTTAAAACATCTGCTTTCATCAATTGTTTGTAACATCTACCAAGTTTTTGTTTGTAACAATAAAAGAGATTAATGTGAACAAAAAAAATACTTAAGAACTTTAATGAATCCATCACTTTATTTCGTATAATAATCATCGTCGTGTTTACATTATTCTCGGAGAACTTTTTCCAAAAATTGCTTCAACGGAGGTATTGATACTGAGGCAGCATTAGGACCACCACGTTTGCATCTAGTCTTCTTATAACATCCTCGTGTATATGGATTCGCTTGTATGGGAAAACATTCGGGGGTGGGATGTCTTCGATAACAAGCTTTAGGGAATTTGAGTTCCGTTCCATAACTTGTTGACACACATACCACAATCAAGATTGTCACAAACATAAACTCTTTTGTTTTCATCATGATTTTACTATTTTGGATTTTTGTTTTTTCTTGTATTTATAATGCGAGATATAAGTTATAGTTCCAGTAGCTTTAATGCATAAGTCCATTCTAGTTTTTGGTTGAGTATCATCATTTATTACTTCAGTTTTTTTTTTATTATTACAGAAATCACCAAATTTTGGTGTTAAGTTTTTTTTTTATTTTAGGCAAATTCTTTTTGCAAACTATACGTTCAATTTGATTGAAATTGATTGACTAGTCGATAAACTTTTTTGGTTTGGTTTAATTTGATCTCAGATATGGGTTTTCTTTTGGTCGTCATCTCGGTTATGGCTTAAAGGGATATATATGTACAGCAGTATAAACAAATCCGAGTCAGTTTTGTTTTTCTATTTTAATATTTGGATCGTTTTTTCTAGTATTATAGATTTAGTTTATGATTGGTTTAACCAGAGTAGATACTCCTAAATCCATTATAAGTACAGAGCGAGCAGTTTTAGTTTTTCTATTAAAAATGATAATAAATGATGTCAGTTTGTTACGAGGAAATGCATTTAATCAAACCAAATGAAAGTAACGTCATTTCATTGTCGTCATGCAAATGTTATGAAAATATCAATGTTTTATTACTATTTAATTAAAAAAGTTAGTTTTCAAAGCCTTAAAAACATAAGTTATTTTCAAATTAAAAAAGTATTATATTATTAAACCGAATCTCCCAAAAAAATCGTATTTTTAAAATTAGTTTTACAGTTAAGTAAATGGGTCAATTTGCTAAATGGCCATAACAAAAAGAAAAATTAAGAAACTAACCATAGGATTAGAGAGAGATAGGGAAAGATAGAGAGAGAAAAAGGGGGGGTTTTTGGTTAGTTTATAGGTTTTGGTTTTTTTCATGATTATTTACTTAATTTTTTCTAAGTGAATTTTTTCTTACCGTAATACAGTAGTACAGTTTGAAAGTCATAGATCATTGGGCCTTGGGCTTTGAAATATGACATGATTAATCCATATTTAGCCCCACAATATCTTTCTCTGTTGAACGCCAGACTCGGTACGTTTTCAAGATCCTCCGTTTCGGAATGGATTGTCCGATTTTATCTATCCATTTAAATGATCCAATCCTCAGTTTTTTTTTTTTTTTTTGGTAACCTCTCATATTATTGATTTAAAGGAAATTAGGTCCAATGACCATATAAAAACTGAAAATCTATCAACTAACCATAACAAAGAGTGGCTATTATATTCTTTGTATTAGTTACAATATATACGGAACTGCCCTTGACTCTCTTTCTCTCTTTCTTTGTTCGACTCTCACTCTCTCTCAAATCTATACTATTCTACTAACATAATAGATATGGTCTTCCTCTTTCTCCTTATGTCTCCCTCCTCGATCCCCTTCCACTTCTCGCTTTAACCCAACCACCTCCTTCCGCCATGCTTCTCTCTTCTCTATTGTGAAGCTCGCCATTGTCGAATCTTTCTCTCTTCTCTAACACAATTTTCGATCTGGCCTTCCTCTTTCTCCTTCTGTCTCCCTCCTAGATCCCCTTCCACTTTTCTTCCCTTCCGCCACTTCTCCTCCTCTCCTCCCTCCATGGCATTCGCCGTCGTTGTCGCTTCCCTTTCGACCTTTCTTCTCCGTCGTCCTTTTTATGTCTTTTGCCAATTTTTTTCCCCAAATTGGGCATCGATTAGATTAAAATCTGACTGTTCTATCTCAGATTTGCTAACTATGTATGTTATACTATATTGATTGTGTTAAGTTTTGTACCGTACTATTTTGTTGTTATGAAAATTGCAAGTTGCTGAGGTGAAGGCAAACCGTGTGACAATCCCTTCAATGCTCCCAATGTGCGGGCATTTAGCAGCTCTGGTTCATGGGAGATCGGCTCATGGCTTTGCAGTACGAGATGCCTCTCGAGCTAGTGATTCACGGTTCGCAGTTAGAGATTAGCCACCAGAAAACCACTACGTCTCGGACTACACTATGTTTTTTTTAATGTACTATATTTTTTTGGATTTTTTTACCATGTGTTATTCACGTTGTTTAATGAAAATGTTTAAACTGATTAGTATGCATCGCAAACTAGCTGTAAGCATGAACAATTTATTTGCATAACTATTGCAATCTCAAAATGATTTGGGAAGGAAAATCCATCAAATACAAATAAAATCGAAACTATAAAATAGTACATAATTTTATACTATTTTCCCAATTCTCTACTCTTAAGTTTATACTATTTTCCAAGATTATCGAATGATAAAATAGTATAGAACTGAAGACAAAATATTACCGATAGTATAGAGTTGTGATAAAGATAAAATAGTACAAAATTTATCTCTCTTTCCGGCGAAGAGTGGTCATCAAGGGTATTTTTGCCCATAATATTATAGAGGTTAGGGTTTTTGGTTATTTGCTGTGTTATTTAAACGATATGGCTATATGCTTAATTTCTTTTATTACTATGGTTATTTGGCAAATCAACCCTTGATTTAAATTGTGTTGTATGACCATACAAAAATTAGTAATTCACAAACTAACCATAAAAGAGCTAGATTAGAATCAGGACCAGCTCAACATTATTATTGGCCCTAGGACAAAAAAAAATTTTGGACTCCTAAAATTTTATTTTTTAGGTTTTTTATTGAATATTTTTTATTTCAAAGGTTTTTTGTGTAATTTTTTTAGATTTTTTTATAAATACAAAAATATATATTTATAAAAAGATTTTATGGGCCGTTTTTATTTTAAAATTTTAAAATATTTTCTAAACAAAATTATAAAAAAAAAATATTAAAAAACCGGAGCTCTTAATTATTAGGACACATAGTTGGACCGGAGCGATCGCACCGATTGTCCCCCCCTAATTAGCCGGCCCTGGTTAGAATATGGTGTGTATAATCTACTATATGAATGCAGATGAGAAAACGCCACGTGGCACTTCCTCATTTAATTTATAAAAATAAAGAAATCCTCAAAATGATACATTGAAAAAAGTAATTATTTTTTTTAAACGTCAAATAACATAAATAAATATTAACTTATGTCCCAAACACAACAAAATATTCAATAAAAATCGAGAAGATAACAAATTATATAAAAAAATATAGAAAAGAAGATAAAAATAAAGAAAAAGAAGAATAAATACAAAAATATACAAAATTTTAAAACATGGAAAAAAACATGGATTCAATGCAAGATATGTAAAATAAATCTATAAAATGATAAACTGAAAAAAACTAAAATTTATTATAATATTAAGATTTAGACAAATGAAAAGAGTATGAAAATTGAAGAATAAATAAAGATTCGTAAAATAATGTATGAAAGAAATTGCACAGATCATCAAAAAAAAAATTAGAAAATTAAAATTCTTTTAAAAAGATAAAATCAATAGTCAAAATATAAATTTAAAAACGTATTATTTAAAAATTAATTTAAACTAAAATCCGTGCATCGCTCTCTCCTAGTTTGTATTAAAGACACAATCGGTTGCCACAACAAGATATCCTTTATTCTCTCTCCATTTACCTTTGTGTTTGTAAAATTTCTCCACCCTCTCATCTTATTTTATTTTCATCGTTTTTAGAAAATTAGCTCAAGCTGGAAATATTACTGAAAAATACAATTTTTTTTTATGTACATACTGTATTTTAAATTCTTAAAAGCAAATAAAATTACTCTTAACACATATATAACAAAATGAAAACATGTATGTTTATATATTACATAGTCTGACTATATAAACTGACGCCTATTCTACATATGAATCATATAACATTATCACTTTTTCAAAATTGAGATAATACACTATTTTGCGGTTTTAAGATTATTTACATGGTTTACAAAAAAAAAGATTAATTACACACTACAAAAAAAAAAATGAATATTGTAACAATATATTTGGTCACAATATATTAATATTGCGTCACAAAATTTATATTGTGACGAAAATATCACCAAATATGAAAAGTAACAATAAAATCGTCACAAATCCATTTCAGTCACAAAAAATGTTATAAAATTTTGTGACAATTAACAACGGTAACAATTTCGTCACCACTTATGACGACATTAAAACAGTCACAAAAAGGACACAATTGGTGACGAAAAATACTGTCACTATTGGGTCACAAATTCTGACAAAAAATTGTCACATATTTATCACAAATTGTTACTATATTTAAGTCACCGGACAAACTCCGTCATAGTTAGTGACTACATTATAGTCACATAATTGTCACAATTTGGTTTGTATTCTGACTTTTTCTTTAACCGAAATCGTTACAAATTGTTACAAAATTAAAAATCCTATTATGACGTAAATTAGAAATTAGATTAATTTTATATATATTTGGAAATGTAATCTAATTCTCTCGTAATATTTTAGATAATTAGGTACCTAAATGGTCAAACAGTAGTTTTTTTTTTTTGGTGCGACCAAACAGTAGTTTATAACATAGAAAAAAGATTTACAATTCTTTTTTTTTCATTTATTTGTAAAACGTATGAAATTATTTTACAACATTTTACGACCTTCTGAATGGTCGAAAGTTTTGGTTTGACCTTTTTAATGAACACATGAGCATAACATGGGGGTTATGGAGACTCTCTTTGTGAGGTGGAGTCTGTATCTTCTTCTTCATTTGTCTTCAGCCGTCGTCGCCTTTATTGTAGAACATATCCCACCCAATTTTTTTTTCCTTTGATTTCTCATATCTTTTTCTTCAATTTGCTTTGATTCAAGTTGAGTCGCTTTGGTTCGTGAAATATTCTAGTCACAAAAAGATCAGGTAACAACAGTTACTCCGCATCGAACTAAAATGATATCAAAATTGAACAACCCAAAGTTAAAGATTGATGCTTAATTTTATCACTTACTTGGATTTTGAAGAATCACTTTCAGAAGGTATGAAAAATATCTTCATATATAGAAGGTATGAAAAATATCTTCATATATAGAAGGTATGAAGTAAGTTCGTAATAAGGAAATTGGTTGATAAATTGGTCCTAAGCAGTTTCTTTTTTGGTGAAATTTGTCTTAAACAGTTAATGTGAAGGAGGTGGAGATCGTGGCTTAGTGAATAACGAATTGAGAAACCGATGAACAAACAAATTAAATTAAAATTAATTTTATTTAAAAAACAAATTTAAATTATTTTCATTCAGAAATTGTAAATTATATTTTTCTACAACTTAGTTTCACAAATTTTTTTATTTTTCTGATGGCTAACAAACAAAAATTTTGTATAGTAATTTGATATTTTTTTATTTAATATATTGTTACAAAGTGGTAACAACTATGTCACAATTTATGACCAAACGTAAAGATCATTAAAACAGTGATTAATTGTGACGACATACTAACAAAACATTTGTAACTGTGAATAACTTAAGTTTAGTAACTAAAATCGTATAATTTAGTTACTAGATTTGGTCGCAAATCTGTAACAATATTTGTGACTATATATTTTGTAATAATTACATCACGATTAGTGACAAAAATCTGTTACTTTTTATTTCATCATAATATTATAACGAAATGGTAACACTTTTATGACCAAATAATTTTGTCACAGTTTCGTATGTAAATCATCACAATATTGTGAGAAAATAATTAGTCACAATTTTTTTGTAACAATAATCACTTTTTTTGTAGTGACATGATTCAAAACTTATTTTAGGGTTAGGATTTATGCTTTTGGGTTTAAAATTTAATATTTTAGATATTGAGTTTAGTTATGTATGGTATATAGTATTTGTATAAAATAAATAGACCAATGTCGGTTCTATATATAAACTCGCAGAGATTCTACCTCTTTCCATCTATTGCAACTACAATTTCTTTATATAATTTGGTTTAATTTTGTGATCATACTAAAAACTGGTTTATAACAATTTTTGCATTTATCACTATTTGAATTTTAAAAACAGACACATATATCTCAAAAGAGATAGCTTTTATTGTAGATATGTTGTTTTATATGAAACTAGAACAAATAGTATTCCATTTTATATAAGAGGACATGTTCATATTTATAATATCATCTCTTTTTAAGTGTAAATACTATTATATATAAAAAATAGTATTCCATTCTATTCATGATGACACATTAATAATTAAACCGGTATATGATGATTAGATATTTTATTTTTAAATTGTTATAGCTATATTGTTAATTGTCAGATTTGATATGGTTATAAGGCAATTTAACTCTTATTAGATTGTAAAAAGATAATACAAATAATCCACTAACCAACTAGGTAGAACAAAATAATTACAAAAAGATGAATCAAAAATTATAAGCCTTCTTGAAGAGAACATCCGCAGCTTGATTATTCCCTCGATTTACATTGTCCAGCGAACAAAGTGGAAGCATCGCAAGCCAATGTCTTATATCGTGAAAGATGTTTCCTATTCTATTTCAGTATAGCATTATTCGAAGCAATTGAGATAAATATATTTTAGACAAAACGATAGCTACTTATACCTAACGTTGAACAAGATCCCTAAATGATTTCTCCGAAACTACCTCATTTCTATACTTTTCAATTGTCATCGAATCTTAACCTTAATCGATGATTTATATTTTTGAGAACTTCATAAATCTTATATCTTAATAAATATTTTGTCGATTGGTTAAATTTCATATATTAATCTCTTAGAACTTCAGTAATTTCATTTGTCGTTAAATTTAGTCGAGAATCGACTTTTCAAATCGATTTATAAGTAAATATTAAATCACTCTAAATCAAGCCCGGCTTTAGGTGTGTGTCCACAGTGCAAAAGCATAGGGTTCCATCATTTTTTATCAGTTTTTTATTATATTTTAGGATTCAAATTTTTTTACAATGTGCAATTGAGAGTCAAATTTTTTAAAATATATATCTAAGTTTGATTTTTTTTAAAAAATTGGCACAGGACCCAGTTTATGATTGAATCGGGCCTGCTCTAACCCATATAAAAAAGAAAAAAAGTGAATAGCCAGACAATAAATTTTTTGAGCTATAACCTATTGGAATCATCGTTGATATATACTCAGTAGAAAAAATAATCATGAAAATGCTATTAAATCATTTAAGAAGAGTTAAATGGTCGAAGAACAAAAAAAAGTTAGTTTCTACTAAAGATCAAAAGGACTATACCTGTCAATTTCCCTACTATAAATCAAATGTTACACACATATAGATCGTGTTTTTCTGGACGACGCTGCGTTGTTGCAGACAGTAATATTAATTAAACTACCTAAGCTGCAACAGTGGAGAAAATAAACAAATTAGACGTTAAAAAAAAAACAGTGGAGAAAACAAATTGTACAAGAAAAAGTTTTTTTAGTCGTCGGTTCGTGTCTAGTGGGGTTTGGACTTAGAAGAACAAGCCCATAAACCAACCATAATTTAAATTCTAAGTTGGCTTTTTATCTTGCAAGAGAAATTAAGTCAACTAGAAAAATAAATATTAAGAAATATTGGTCATACAAGTTACAACCATGCATATTATAAGAATTTTTTTTTTTTTTTGACAAAAAGCTTTCAATTACATATATTATAATATTTTAACATGGAAGAAAAAAAGGTATAAGATTCTAACGAACTTTCGCTGAAACTTCATGTAAATCTTTTAATTCATATCAACCAACCTTGATATCTTTAAATAATATGTATCTCAAAGGAAAAAAAGAATCATATAATTATATAAATCAATCTTACTTCAATTGTTTTTGTGACACTCGAAAATTGATGAAAGAACATAAAGATCACGTAGTGGTGATCACCTACGGACCATCGTCGGAGGGTTCAGTGACGGCGTCGCCAATCTCTCATCAGGCGCCGTCAGTTCCGACGCCGTCTTCGTTTGCATATTCCGTAACGCCGTCAGCATCGAGGTTCAACTCACGGCGAGCGTCGGTTCATGTTTCCGGTTTAGTTCTCCGGTTTATAACTTTGGTTCTCTGTTTTGTCTCTGCTCTTTCGCTGGCAGTGAATGTTCATCGGCCTTCACTGAGACATCAGAAACAGAGCTCCTCGAGTTTCGCTTCATATCCTGAACTATTGTAAGAACCTTATCCTCTTTTCGATTTTTAATACTAATTGTATTTTTTAAGATTTATATATTAGACAATTTCAATTGCCGTAAGAAAAAAGACAATTTCAATTATTATTTTTAACTAGGAGAATATCCGCGCATACGTGCAGATTTTATTTGCTATATTTGGTTTTATTATGAAAATGTTAAACCAAGTTAAATATATATAATGGCCAACTTAATTAAAATTACAGTAAAAATATTCAAATCATAGCTTTGATCCACATAGTAGTAAACTTGACACTTCAATATGTTGGTGTTTCCTTTAAGTTATAGTTTTTATTAAAAAATCATTTGATTTATTAAAAGTAAAAAATTACTTTTTATTTTGATTCTTATATGTTGTATAACCTTTTGATTGTTATCTCTGACCTTATTGTATTCTTTTTATTTTGTCGAGCTGCGTTATGTAACTCAATATTATTATCATTATCGATTTTTATTATATACTACTTGTTATTATACTTCTTATCACGTTAACTTTGTGCTATTATTGTTGATTACTTAGTATAACGTATATATATATATATATATATATATATATTATTGTTATATTTATTATATTTTCACGTTAATATAATTATTATTCAGATATTTAATATTTTAGCATGTTACAAATATTAATATTGTGCGGATATGTTATCTTTCTCATGTATTTACTCTTCCAATGTTCTTAGTTGTCTTCAATAAAAATACAAATTCCGAATAACATTGTAACATGAAGAGATATAAAAATAAAGTAAAATATCCAAAATTATTTTTGATTAATTAGAATATAAATATTATTTAATTTACGTAATATCTAGTCAACAATAAAAAAGATTTTTTATTTTTTTTGAATAAAAAATAATATTATAAATATTAATTTATTTATTTATTTTTAAAAATGTAACTTTAAATTATAGAGAATGACAAGTGTCATCTCTTTTATATAATAGATATGATTGAAATGCTTCACAACGTGAAAAAATATGTGAAGGGAAATATAAAACTTTGCACGCGTGTTGGATAGATATATAGATCCATGACTGTTAAAAAATAAAGCAATGTAGTAAATGACTATATCTTAGTCATTTATTTGTAAAATTTGTGGATGCATGCTACTTTACTTAATTCATCGCACGTATTTTTTTATAAAAAGTATCATCATGAGTTTCACGGATGTTTGTAAAAATATTATGTTATTTTATCCGATATTACGTCATTTTATATAATTATTACGTTTTTAAAGTGCGCAATAAAACTATTCTATCACGATAGTGCCACCTTGTATTTTTGCGAATTTTGACATTTAACGTGTTCAATACCAAAATGTGCCTAAGAGATCCATGAAAACCAGCGTATACATAGAGAAAAGAATGTGAAGAAAAAAATTGGATGATTTTGTTTTATATCTAATTTATATTAAGAACTATTGAAAATGTTGTAATAAAAGAAGCATTATATGTAGGTATTGTTTTGGTGTAGCAGTGACAGGATTCGTGTATACATCTCTGCAAACTTTCAAAGGAGTTTGTGATATTACTCACAGAGGAGTTTTAATCTCTGAGCCTCTCTCGGATTACATCAGCTTCATTCTTGATCAGGTACTTTTTTGCATGATTAATGATTAATTAGATGCACATATAAATTATAATAGTACTATACAGATATAAATCATATTTATATAGTCAATACTCAATAGTATTATAGTAAACATTTAAAGAGTTTGGGCTAATTTTGTTTTTGCAAAACCTAATCAGGTTATATGTTATCTGCTAGTATCATCTTCTTCTGTGGCAATTGCATGGATCCAACACAGAAACGAGGATGCGCTAAAAACACTGAGAAACAATTCCATAGTTTCAGCTTCAATGTCCTTCTCTGCTTTTGTGGTTTTGACTCTCTCTACCCTCTTGTCTGGCTATAAGCTTTGCAAGAGATTTATGTGGTAATTAGTTATTGTTAAGTGTTTTTATATTCATCTCCTGTTTACACTAAATAAGTAATGACCATGTGAATATTGGAGTAGTTACGTGTTAATTTGTAAATATGGATGACCATTGTTTAAAACAAACTTTTTTTTTTTAATTATGAAGAGGTTTTGAGCTGAAATTGTAATCACTCCAGGTCCGAAACTATAACATGTAATATTAGTTTCATCCCAAATAAATTAAGTACTATATGTTATTTGTTAGATTGTCTTGTTCGTATGTTTGCCAAAATTGTCATCAATTGGTAAAGGGTTCTTCAATATGCACAACGAAGGGTTCTTCATATGTGGCAGATACGATTTTCATATAAAAATATGTTAATAAATGTTGCAAATCGAGTCGTATCTGATATATTTGACGTCTAATATAAAATTTAAAATCGAAATCTTAAATAATACATAACAAAAATTTCAAAAATTTCTTTAAGAAAAAAAGTCTAAAAAAATCATAAGCTCCGTTCAAATGTTTATGTGGCCCTGGTTGCAAAGTAGTAGAAGTGTCATTACAATAGCGATTGATTAAGAATAATTGAACCATCTACATATCGAAGAAGAAAACTAGAAAAGTTGACAACAAACAAAAAAAATAATATTGAAGAAGAAAAAAACACTTTGTCGAATTGTCGAATTGTCGATTGATTATATATACATCATGAAAATACAAAACACGTAAAATTATTCTCGAGCTATTGTAGAGTTCTGTTCCATGCATGATGCAATTTTGTGGTCTTTATATCAATTTTATTCAAAAAATATGTAATACATAAATAATAATATAAAACAAAAATGTAAAGCGAACCGTAAAAGCATTTTTTTTTTTTTTTTGAAAGAGACCGTAGAAGCATATTTTGGTCCAGTGTTTGTTTAAGGAAATTATATATATACATGTTTTTTTTGTTTGGTAAACATATTTATACATGTTAGTATACAATTCAACGACCAAAAAAATAAATAAATATACAATTCAAACTTTTGACTTTGAACAGATATTATAGATGATAGTTTTGAGCTTTTATTGATTCTCACACCAAAGTAAAAAAAAAAAACATTCAATACTTTGCATATTGATCGTTGGCAAGTGACTAAGTGTTGTGGTTTAGTCTACTACTACATGTTAGGTAAAAACTAACGATATTGGAATTCTTATTTATGTAACATAACAAAAATTAAACAGACTCGAGTCAACAACTTGCAAATATTAAATTCGACTCTAAAACTTATTCAAACTTACATTAAATTATAAATATGTTATCACTTATCTAATAGGGCTATACTGACGTTTTGTGAAATGAGAAAGGTCATAAAAGGGAAAGAAACAAAAAGGTTAAAGAAGGAGAAGAAGAAAGACAGAAACTTCTGGAAAAAGAGGAAAAGCCACATACGCTCTCTTCTCGCACATTCCTATACTCTTTCCTTCTTGTGGACCCCTCACATTTTATTCCAATTCTACCCTTTTCTTCCTCGATCTCATTTTTCTTTTTTTTAATTGTTTTTTTATTTTATTTTTCTTTACTTCTGGAACTTCCTTCCGATCTGTCTCTCATCTCTCTCCTCTCTCCATTTTTTTCTCTTTCTTATCAATCCGTATTTGCCAGAACCTTCTAGAACTTCAAAACACAAAAACTCAATCACAATCTCTCTCTGCCTCTCTTTCTCTCTCTAGCTTTGAGATCAAACGTGTGTTCGTCACGGGCTCCTTCTGGATTGTGGCAATCTCTTTGTTGGTTGGTAGAGAAAAGGTGAAAAGATTGCGTTAAGACAGAGAAAGTTTTTTTTTTTGAGTGTTTTGGATTTGGTTTGATGGGTCTGTGAGAAGAAGAATATGATAGCGAAAGACATCACCTTTCTCTTCTGGGTGTAATTCGGATCTCATGATTCCAAGTTTCTACAAGCAATAACAATTAAAAATAGCTCCTTTCCATTGGTAAATTCATCGTTTTCTCTTTCATTTATCCTCGCCGGCGACAATTTTCTCCAAATCTAATCTTGGTTTGGGTATTGGGATTAAAAAGTTCAGGTTTTTGAGGTGTGCGTGGATCTAAAACTCATGCCTGGAGAACAAACCGGAGAAACTCCGACTGTAGCCGGAGTTGGCGGCGGAGGTGGTGGTTGTAGCGCCGGGAACAGTGGTGGAAGTAGTGGATGTGGCGGCGGTGGTGGTGGTGGGGGAGGAGGAGATTCGCAGAGGTCGATTCCGACTCCGTTTTTGACGAAAACGTATCAGCTTGTGGATGATCCGGTTTACGACGAATTGATTTCGTGGAACGAAGATGGATCAACTTTCATCGTGTGGAGACCAGCTGAATTCGCGAGAGATCTTTTACCGAAATACTTCAAACACAATAATTTCTCAAGTTTTGTTCGTCAGCTCAACACTTACGTGAGGTTTTTTGGCTCTCAGTTTATATACATTGAATCAATCTCAATATCGGTTTAGTAGTGTGACTCAGATTTGGTTTAACATGGTTTAGGGATTTCGAAAAGTAGTTCCCGATCGTTGGGAGTTTTCTAATGAATGTTTCCGGAGAGGTGAGAAGAATCTGCTTCGGGATATTCAACGACGGAAAATCTCTCAGCCCGCTATGGCCGCCGCAGCTGCAGCCGCTGCGGCGGCAGTAGCGGCTTCAGCTGTCACTGTTGCAGCTGTTCCGGTTGTAGCTCACGCTGTTTCTCCGTCGAACTCTGGAGAAGAGCAGGTGCTATCGTCTAACTCATCCCCCGAGGCTGCAGCCGCGGCTTCGGGAGGAGGAGCGGTTGGTGCGGTTCTGCAGAGGACGACGAGCTGCACCACTGCGCCTGAGCTGATTGAGGAGAACGAGCGGTTGAGGAAAGAGAATGTACAGTTGAGTCAGGAGTTGACAAAGCTCAAAGGGTTATATGCGAATATCTACTCGTTGATGGCGAATTTCACGTCGGGACAAGCGGACTGTGCGCAGCTGTTACCTGAGGGGAAACCGTTGGATCTTTTACCGGAGAGACAAGGGATGAGTGAAGCCATGGAAATGGATTCTAGGTTAGAAACAGGGGTTGGTTTGAAGCTCGACGAGGATTTGACACCGAGGTTGTTTGGGGTTTCGATCGGGGTGAAGCGAGCTAGAAGAGACGAAGAGCTGGGTGCTGCAGCGGAGGAAGAGGATGAGGAGAGACGAGAAGCCGGTAACCGAGAGGGAGAACAAGGTTCTGATGTTAAGTCAGAGCCGATGGAGGAGAATAATAACTCCGGTAACCATAACGGGCCATGGCTTGAGCTTGGAAAATGAAGTTACAGGTTTTGTTGTATATGCAGGAAACGGTCACTGATCCCCATTGAAAAGGCAAAAGCCACTGAGCTGACCCGAGCGGAAAATTGGAGCAGTGTTTGGTCATCAGAACAAAAGTCATGGAATGTTTTACAAATACAAGGTTCATTTATTTGGGGGGTCCTTAAACACAGATCTTACCATCCTGAGTTGTTCCTGATCTCAGATGTTGCTTCTTGAATCTTCTTCTTGATGGAACTGAAACTATTCTGGCTCGTTTGGCTCCAGCGGGTGGATGTGCTTCTCACGATTTCGGATAAAACAGGAAGGTTCGAAGTTGGATCTTCATACTCTGCAAAAATAGCATACAGCAAAAATGGTTTTCTCAGACTAGTTGTTGTTGATACAGAAGCCTTAATGTTCTTTTAGTCGAAAACAATTGGAGCTCTCTACTTGTACTTATTATCTTGATGAAATTTTTTTATTTCTTCATAAAAGACAGCCGCAAGTCCTTTTCTGTTATAGTTTCATGGTGTGTGTATGTGTGTTGTTGTTACCTGATGACATAGGAAGCTCGTACTGGCGCTTTAAGAACTTGGAGGCGTTACGGTCTTTCTTGTGGCAAAGAACTCTGACTAATGTCTGTGCGTCCTCCAAGCGCCGTTGCTCTGAACTCACTCCCATGTTGATCAGCTCGCTCGCAGTCATTAGCATCTGTATTAGCATTTCACTCTGCAACCGAGATCGAACGTAACCCGGAAAACATTAGCGTCTCAGAATTTCTGTGAAAGGAAACTGACATCGCAGGTGAACCAACGATATTTTACCTCCAGAGAGTACAGGTCGAGGATCTCTTTAGCCTGTTTTGCTTCTTGGTCAACTAGGGAACGGGGAAGACCTTCTCCATCAGCGATGAAGAACTCCTACCAGAATACATAGCAAAGGTCAGTGAACTGCCATATTCATGAATAAAGGACCAAGTTCTCATAGGAAGGATTGCAGAACCTAACATCAAAGTAGTAGAACCTAATTTCTAGCTTTGTATAGTGTCGTTGGTTGTCTAGAGTTATTTTTTAGATTGTAGACGGAGGTACTAGAGCTCGAAATTTGGAACAGAATAAACTTTTTGGATATATAATTCCAGCATAATAGTGCAGAACTTCAAAATAGGAATATCAATTACTTACTTTCAAAATACTGAGATCTTCTTCCATCAAAGGGATGTCTGAGTCCGAAAATGCACGGGTTGGACCTCCATCAAGTAGTACTCGAACATAAGCTTCCTAAGTGAGAGAAGCATAGCGTTTTGGTGAGCATAAAAGAAGTTGAAATTAGTTAACTTGTACACATATGTGAAAAAGGGAAAGGAAGTGTTACCAAAGCGTATCGACAAATGCTCAAAACCACCATATCTCTCGAGTCCTCATAACTCAAACTGCATACACTATCAAGCACCTGTGCATTGCATTTCTCAGTGTAAGTTCATGGTTAGTAGAAAGGGGCGAATCAGGGAAAGAGATGATTTTGTTTACAGAATCAATGTGAGGGAGTAATCTTTCCAAGCGGGCGCCTTCGACTGTGCAATTGTACAGATGTACTAGGAACATATCTCTCAGATCCCAGAATATCACTCTTGCCCCTGTTAAAAGAGCAACAATAAATATGGAAAACAGAGCTAAACCGAGTTCTTCTGCCTCTTTTAAGTAACAAAATCTATCTAACATTCTCTCTCATTCATGAGGTGATAACAAAAAAAGTGGAATATGTACATATGCAAACAGAACTGAAACATGATAAATATGTATAGCTTGTTCGCGAGTATGTCTGAGAAAGACAGACCATAGGAAATCTTGTTTTGTACGTCTGCAAACAGTGTGCAAACGCTAATGCATCTTATGTGTCGATAAGAAGACCGTCCAACCAGACATTGATAACTGACGCTTATGGTTGCAGAGAATTGGTTCAGTTTTGACAGATTTTTTGGTTAATTTTAAATTTAAAGTTCTGCATATGAACACGATACTTTGATTAGCTTACCAATTAGGTCACGGGTTTTGGTTATGCAATTGGCATTGGTCTCCCTGAGGCTATCATACGTGGTAGCAAAGAGTTCATCTACAGCTTCGCTATGCGTCATTGAATTCTCCTCTTCAGCTTCGTCAATCTCAATTTCTGAAACAAGATCATGCAAATGGATCCACCAGTGCACATTTTAACGCATGTTATTTTCTTTAATTTATTTTAAAATTTTTTTTTTTTATTTGTTTTTTTTTTTTTTTTTTTTTTTTATTTTTGTTTTGTTTATTTTTTAATTTTTTCTTTTTTCTTTTTTTTTTTTTTTTTTTTTTTTTTTTATTTTTTTTTTCTTTTATTTTTTATTTTTTAAAAAAATCTTATTATTTTGTTTCCTCAGAAAAATATATTAAGGTTTTAGCTAGCAAGGACACACGTACACAGAGCGTATTTATTCTTATGCAGAGTTTCGGTATTGTCAGTTCATCCAATTTCTTAACCATTTGATTATCTGGCTCACCAAACTCGAGCGACTTCCTCTTCATTGCTGGCATAACACCCTCTGTGAATCTAGTTAGTGGAGGAGCTGACGGATACAGAAGTTTCTTGTCAACTGCAGATATAGGCTTATGGTCAATACATCACAGTATGCTTCAGAAGAATTTCTTAATTTAAAACAAGTTTTGAAATTGTTTTCATTTGACCTTTGGATTTGGACAAGAGGTTCTATATATATATATATATATATATACTCAAATCTTAGTCTCAATTCCATACAAAGAAACACAACATAAAAAATCTACATGTTGCAAGTAATCTACCAGACACATAAAAGCCTGCTCATGCATGCGTCTCTGGATTCTGATTCTGACATAAGTTATAAGAATTTTATAATAGTATTTTCCATGATAGTGCAAGAACAAGACTCGGTAACAACTGTAAGATGTAGAGTTGGTCAGTACCTAGTTGATCGGAAATTCTCTGAAGATAAGTATCCAAGCTATGGTAAATTATTGAGAGAAGAGCTTGGAGATGTGTGATATCAACAGGTAGATGTAAACCAAATAGCTGACACACAGTCTGCAAAGTAAGTGAGATGAGAAACTAAGATGGAAAATAAATTGTGCAGTATTAAAAAATAAAGGTGGAGAGAATCATACTAGAAGTAAAGTAAAAACTTAAACATAACCAACATGTTATTTCAGAGGCAACCCAAATTGATGAAAAATGTTTTTGAATAATGAAATCGTTTTCTGTCTGAGGCTGCGGTTAACCTCCTACAGTTTGCACACTATTCCGCATAATGATGTCATGATAGTATCTAGATATACCTCTTCGATTATCCTGAATATTTCAACAATTGATGCGGCATGTCTTTGATGAACTGATAGAGGCTCCCACTCCTGCTTATAAAAAATCATTATAATTAAAAATCATGTTTCCATCTTTTAGACAATAAAGTGTCCTGCATCATTCTTTGGAATTGTTTGGTTGTAAAAGGTGATGGGAAGTCTGTTACATCTTTCTGACTTCACGGATCCTTCATTTTATCAGTATATATTACGACTTAAAAATATATATGATGCAACTTTTTCACAGATGTCTCAATACTGACCAGATGAAGTTTAAAGTGATCCATCAAATAAGTTTCCCTTGTGACCAAACTTTAAAAGTCTCTAAACTGTCAACAGCAATCAACATGTGAATATTTTGCCAAGAATATATAACCTCAATTTCAAAAGCTCGCCTAGTCCATTGCAAGATATGATCATGTTGAGAGATAAGCCAGTCCAGCATTACTGGTTTGACAACCTTTGCTATCTGCACATAAACAAATATAAACAGTATCTGATATGACTTATTCGACTTGATAGAGGAAACCATAACACTGAATAGTGGTATAATTGTGTTCTGAGACTCAATTCATATAAGAACTATCTTCATTCAATGACCTCGTAATTCTTCAACTTGTGGAGGTAAGGTTTGTGCAACTTGGATTTGCTATGACAATTATACAGTTGAGCTAAGGCTTCCTCTAACATATAAGCAGCAGGAACTACTTTTCTAACATTACCAGAGAGGGATGAAACTTCTTCGAGGAAAGGCGCCTGCTCCAGTAGAACAAAAGATCAATCATAAATATAGATACCAGTGACAAACTATATTCTCTTAAGCACTGAAAATGCTCAGGGACATACCAGTCTTTCTCCATAAAACCGATGCAGCAGCATGGCCGAGATCATCATACATTCGGGTAACCATTTGGAGAAAACTGGGGCAAACTCATTGATCTCTGCCTTTGCGATGACACTCAGTTCATTTGCAAGCAGAGCTAGAGCATGTGTGCGTTCACCATGAGATTTCACGTATGCAAAATGTGCAGCCTAGGAGGATAAGAATATTGATTTAAGTAAACGTTTACATCACATAATAGAGTGATAAAAGAAGTGGCTTATACAATATAGCATTATAAGATAACCAAGACAAAAACTCACCCTGGCACATGCACCTTTAATAGAGTTCTGAACATAGGATTGTATTTTATCACCAACATCATCACTCAAGGTTTCTAGCTTGATAAGCTGCAAGAGAAATCGATACTAAATAATATATATGCATTCTCTTTCTATACCCAACTAAAACTGCTTTTCTTATTACAGCCGAACACTTAAATGCATAGAACATATAGCCATGCCAGAAAAATGTCTAGCCCTGGCTAGTTGTAATTGTACTGCAGAAAAGCACATGAAAGTTACACAAATGTCAACATCAAAATGAAAAAGCTAGTAAGGGCCTCATAAGGAGAATTTTGGCATGCATCGCTTTTCCAAGACATGTTAACTTCAACTGAATATTCATAAGTCAACAGGTGTAGAATATACACATAAAAAAAATGGAAAAGGCAAAAGAAAATTTTGTTGAAAATGAAAATGGATGTTTGGCTAACATCAGAAACGCCAACCTCAGTTCTGGTACAGTCAGCTGAAGGAAGTCCAACTGTTGATGCTAAGCTGACAAGCATTCCAAAATCACGAGGTTTCTGAGGAGACATAGACGATCAAGAAAATATTTATTATGTCATGACAGAATTGTAAAAGCAAATTCCACATGATGAACTTAGAACAGAGATGAAAACCATTATTTCGTTTGAGCAGTTTGGAAGTAGCAAAAATCCAATGATCTTAATTAGCATGAAAAAATAACAAATTATGGCAGAAGAACTGCACGCTAACTAGATATACATATAAGAATTTTGGCCATAAATTTTGAAAAGAATACGTAAAATTAAATAAATATATTAGGACGTTATCAACTTATCATAGATCGAAAACTGACCTTACCAAAGTGTAGATGGTAGTCCTGAAGTTTATCATCACACCAAGCACTAACTGAAGTGAAAATTGCCTTCACGAGACCTAAGTGTATGTCAGTTCCAACGGTTTGCCTTGCACATACTAGATGACTTAAATAAAGATCTTCCTTCGGGTTGCCTTTTTCAGTGGAAGTAATTTTCTGCAACTCTTGAATTGCACTCCCTAGAAGAGAAGATTCACCTGTGTACACAAACTTCACAGGAAAGGAGCACATGTGGTGGCTACCTTAAACTCTTGTCTGACATAAATTAAAAATGCATGCATCGGTGCGGTGAGGACCAAACAACATATATGAAAATTCAACCTGGCATTGTACTTAAACTATTGTGTAGCAGCAAGGCGTATAGCTTAAGTCTGGTTACCCAACTGCGAGTTTAGGTGTCCTAAATTTAGCTTCCCTCAACAATTTTATTATATGCATACATGTGTGTGCGTATGCGAGTGTGTTTGTGTGTGCGTGCTTGAGTGTTTATACCTTTGATTTTAAATATGAAACTGATCGATTCTATTGGTGATAAATTTTTGTGTTCAATGTTACATAGAGCTCTAACAAGCCAGCTTTGTGCACAGAGTGATCAGTTAGATAAGGCAGATATCTGAAGAATAAGTGGACCAATAAAGATAAGACGTACCTGTTGAAAAAGAACCCATCCATATATTGCATTATGTAGATTCTCAGTTATGCCCAATGTCGACCAAATTGATTTCATATGGAAAAGCATTGATGAGGCATCCTGATATGTATTTGAAGTCAGAGACAAATATGCATGAGGCAAATGATAAGAAGAAAGACAAGGACTAAGAAAATCTACCTCTATGAGTTGACCCTCGTCAAGAATATCAAAAACGCCAAATAATAACTTCTCATAGAGTCGAATATTCAATTGATAGATAGCAGTCCAATAATAGGTTTCTTCTTCAATACCACATCGGCCAGGTAGTGATGACAATTTCGAAGACACATGCCTTATAGACGATAGAACCTCAATCCGCAGCGAAGAGGACATTACAACATCCCATTCCTATGCCAGCCAAAACAAGTTTTAGATTCAAGAAAAAGAAGTCCTTTACATATCACTAGATACGACCTTACTGGCTATGAAACATCCAGATCACAAATATAGTACGCACCTTTGAGTCTCTAATCGTTGCAAGGCATTTTCGCATAGTTGCTCGTTCATTTTTCTCCAGACTAGGTGAGAAACAGAGCGCTTCTTCTAGTAGGTTAGCCTATATTGACGATGGGAAAAAGGCACTTAATTTAATGGCTTAAACAAGCATATTTTCACATCTTTCACATATAGTGGATATGCATATCTACGTGTTTAAGTACGTGTCCAAAGAATAGCAGGATGAATCGGAAGTAAATTCAATTTGTAAGGCAACCAAAACCGCAAAAGCTGCATATGCCTATTTAAGCAGATTACATTTTAACTTAAGCTGTGGTACAATAGATATGCATATATATGTGCCAATTAATCCCATCTTCTTCTCATTCCAGCTTCTAAATAAAGTATTTGTCAATAAAATTTCCACGGAGAGCAAGAAGAAAAGGAATCATAGCAAAGCACCAGGATGCATGACATCCAGACTTACATGAGATTATCATATATCAAATATCAATCCAAGAAATCCATGAAACGGTTCAAGAAGTTGCACAAGGACGACAAGAAAAAAAAGAACTGTAGTTTATTATCACCTGTCTAGTCTTCCAGTTCATGTAGAGTTTTTCATTTGGAAAATCTGATTTGAATATCCCAACCAAAAGCCCCAATGCTAACTGTGGAAGATCAATTTGTTCACCTGTCCTCAGCTGAGCCAACTGTACCAGATTCCTCCTTATACATGTATCCATCTTTGATGAAATCTAATAAAGCAGCAACAAACAGTGATTAAACATATGCTGCACAGAAACACACATGATCCGGCTGGAGTAAATTTGAAACATGGAACTGCTGATTCTTTTGGTTAGTTAACAAAATGCTTGCTAATCATAGATACTACGTTAGATAACTACTGGTTCCTAAGGGCGTATCATAGAATATGATTTTATAGCTTGCCTGCATCTGGACACGGATCATGTTGATGACCTCTGAGTGCGCATTAGAGATCTGAGGTTGTAGATGTGGTTTGTCCTTCCTCTTCAAACTTGACAAAAGCTTTGAGCCTTTTCTAACTTTCTTCTCTGTGTAGGATACGCCTCAACACTGTTTATGAAAAGCCCATAAGAATGTGCAGAAGCAAGAGAAACCAGGCAGATCTATCCGGAAATATAGCTGGAAGTCCGAATCATAAGCACCACAGAATATACGTGTATGAAGGAATACAAAAAAAAGAGCGAGTACCTCGAAAGCAACATAGACGCAATCATTAATTCATAAGCTGCTTCTCGCAAATCATCATCCGATAACCCTTAAAAATTCCTAACATCATGTATCAGTTCACTCGAAAGATGTAAACCAAATTAAAAGATTCACAAGGAAACAAATAGTACTCTAGGACAGAAAGATCCAAAAAAGAAGAAGTTGCCTAACTAAATACCTGTTCTCAAGGGTGGCAAGCCGAGAGGAATGATTTTGATAGGTTTCAAGGGTTTGATCTCAGGTGTAACCTCTTTAAGTATATAATTATCTCTAGATGGAGTCTTGGAAGAATCAATGTGGCATGACAGGTCTGTGCCATCGTTACTGGAATTTTCCATGTTAACTGGTTGGGGAGGCATACGGCGAGGAGGAGAACCTGCTACATCTGGACTCGATACAAGAAAATAGGAATCTCTAGACTCAGAGTGTATCTGCAAATTCAAAACCATCAAAAACTAATCACTCTCTACGGTTATCATCAACAAAGGCGGCATTGGTGTTTTATATCAACAGCTTAAGCCACATGAATTTTGCGAGGAGGATGTATTGTAGAAGCATTTCCTTACCGTTACGGGGTATGAGGACTCAAAATTGAATTTCTCCGTGCCCTTGAATACATCAACGACACCACCTGCGTTCGCGTTCACAAAATGGAGTGTTTCGGCAATAGATTAGTTAGATAATAGATGCTTCGAATGGTTGCCGATGATATCTTGGCAAATCGAAGCTACCAAGCAGATTAACAAATCGGACGAACACAATTCAGAAATGAAAAATCCATTTCACAGATTACAAATCGCTTAGAAGAGGAGAAGCGATGAACTACTTAAACCATTTCTTCAACTCAGAAACAGATACTAACTAAGGAAACGTAAAACTCACCGGATTTAACGCAATCCAAGACATAATCGGCGCTGAGGGCATCTAAAGCAGCCGGAGAAAGTGAAGTAGATGAACCAGAAGGGGAACGAAGCTCCGTTACCAAACCCGAAGACATGAGAAACTCCAGGAGCTTGCGGCGATCGCTCCGGTAACGCTGCAATAGAGAATTCATCTTCGCCCTCCAAACGATCCCGTCCGAGTCAGAAAAACGAAAAATCGCCTCTGAACTATAACGACAACCTTGAAATTGAAGAGAAGAAGAAGAAGAAGGGAGGTGCAGAGAGACTTATTCAGCGTACTTCGTTGTCCCCTCCCATGTAAGAAGAAAGGTGAAAGAAAGAGGAGGAGGAGCTTGGGGTTTTTGGTGGAAGCGCGGAAAAAGCACGACTGATGATCAGAAAAGACCAAAACAGCCTTAAAAGATTCTTTTCATATTAATGTTATGACCAATCTGATTTTTCGTTTTTTACTTTTGGTAAGTCCGTCGTTTTTTAACAAGTAATTCAAATTACACAACGACGGAACAAAATGTTGATTTTGAGTCTTTGACTATTGACAACGTCGATTTGAACAATTTGTTGATTTTGAGTCTTTGACAATTGACAACGTCGATTTGTTTACAACAAACGGCGTCGTTTCGCATGGGGACAACAAACGGCGTCGTTTCGCATGGGGACAACAAACGGATTGTCATCAGTGACGGCGCCGTTTGTTTGTGACCGCTTCACCATATCAAATTTTGATTTTTATTATTAATAATAAACGAGAAACACAGAGCTTTGTTTCCACGTTCCACACCAAGAAAAAAAAAAGCAGGTCCAAGGATGAATACTCATTTTCTCACTATTCACTGTAATATAGAACTCACAGGACAAATACACACTGATCTAGAGAATTCTACAACTACACAACACTAAAACACGCACCAGCGTTTACATATACCTGAAACTTCTGGTCTAGGATGGTTCGGTTCGTTTGATCATGGAACCAACGAAAGATCACTAGACTTCGTTCGCGTTCTTCAAGATGTTAAACTTGCAAAGCGGGCAACGAGAGTTTATGTGAAGCCATTTATCAATGCAAGCGCAGTGAAAGTGATGGTTACAAGGGAGCTCTCTTAGTTCGACTCCATCTTCATATTCACAGAGACAAATGCAGCATTCCTGCAAGAATCACAAGAAAGCAACGCGTTGTTCTCAGTCTAAAACAACTTTTGAAAATGTTTGATTTCACTTAGAGCTGCATAAGATAAAGAAAATGGGAGTAGTACAGCGTCTTCCGGAGAAAGTGAGCGTTCGACAGGTGAGTCTGTTCCACATTCCGTCATTATTCCTCGGTCAGTAGTTCCTTGTGCCTCGCCTAGTAGCTTTACATCGCTGGCAATCTTTCTAAATCTGAATTTTGGCATTTGATCTATATCGTTCTTCGATGCTCCCTCCTGTTGTGCACCAATTTGCATCGAAAGATAATAATAATTGAACATCATCTCTTGGGTTCTACAACTATATAACATTGTTATAATGGGAAGGAAGTAGAAGAGAGCTTACCTCATCGGCAACAGCATATAAGATTGCAATTATACATGGAAGACAGCAGCAAACTGCAAGG
Source organism: Alliaria petiolata (assembly GCA_020283515.1). Lineage (NCBI taxonomy): Eukaryota > Viridiplantae > Streptophyta > Magnoliopsida > Brassicales > Brassicaceae > Alliaria > Alliaria petiolata. The sequence continues at coordinate 151,959,599 of JAHZTW010000001.1, forward strand.
CCGATAACACAAGCCAGTGCAACACAGAACACCACAAAGAAAACATCGAACCCGAGAAAAATGATACACAGCCTGCAAGTTAAAAACACCAGCGCACAAATTCAAAACAAAAATCCCCCAAAGATACAATTTCAGAAACAAAAAATAAATAAATAAAGGAAAACATACCAATAGAGCTGAGGAGAGTCACTAGATAGAGTTTGGCCTCCCGCAGATACCCAGTAGAATCCAATTATCCACCAGATGAACGAGAACATAGTGTTGGCCGATTCAAGATGCTTCGCGGAATTACTGAGACCATCAACATTGAGGATAAACAAGGGCCATATCGAAAACGAAAGGAAATTTCGAAGTTAGGAAACCGAAACAAACAACAAAGAAGGATCGAAATGGCCTAAACTATCTCTAAAACTCTAATACAAGATCAATTGTAATAGCAATGATTCCAAAGAGAAAAAAAAAGATCACAGCTCAAGTTTCCTTTATAACAGAGTTTCAGTGAGGTTTCTTTCTTTATCAATCCCGTTCCCCGAGACTATATCATTTATATCTTCTGAACAAAGTCTGGAAAGGGAACAGGTACAGTTGCATTGATTCACAGATACCATAAGCATCAACTAACATTAACCTAAAAACTAAGATTCCACATTGAAATGTATATACAGTGAACAAATTTCTCATCCCCAGCTTCTCTCAATTTGAAACTAGAAAACTCTGATTCCAGATCCAATCAAGCACAAATCTAATCCAAAAATTGTTAAAAACGAAATCGATACCTAGTATTTCCTCTATCCTCCAATTGCGCTAACGAAACGTACTGCTGCGATGAATTCGTAAACCCTGGGCCACTATCATCCGACGAAGAAGAAGAAGCAGATGATGATCGGTGGCGCGTGCCTCTCCTACGCCGACACCTCCTCCGCCTGTACTCAACGCACACGCACGCCATTTGTAGCCCGCACTGAATACCGTAACCTACAACCCAAACTCTCAACGGCACATTCGGCCTCTCGTCGCGGCTGAGAATCAGAACAGCAACACCGATCGCCACTAAAGCAAGATTCCACAGAATGTCGAGTAACACCACGGGCTTCGAATACGCCCAATCACTCTGTCTCTCCTCCAATTGCTCAGCGGCGGTTTCCCTAACCAGCATCGACGGCTCACGCATCATCCTCCGGCTACCAGCGTGGCGAAGGAACCTCGCTGCCTCTCTAAGACCTTGTCGTCTAGCGGATCGGTGAATCCCATTGTTTTCATCGACGCTCACGGTTCTAGTAACGCCGGAAGGAAGAAACGGCGTTGTGTCGATGATTCCGTCGGAATTCGCCATGCCGACGCGAGAAGGCAGAGACGCTGAATCCGGTTCCGTCGTGTTCGTCGTCGCTGACATTGCTATAGCGTTCTTGATCCTCAATTTCAATCGGCTGATGCCATTCAAAAGGATTACGATTTGGCCCCAAAAGGGTTTGGAGTTTTGGACGCACAAACAAAAATGTTCAGAGAGAGAGAGAGAGAGAGAGAGAGAGAGACGATAACGTCAGGAAAAACGAGAGAAACTGAAAAAAGTTTTGAGAGATGTTTCGATAGTCCCTAGAGTCTCCTCTTCTTCTCAGATATTTACAAATTTGCCATTCATTTGTTAATGCGGTTATGTGTGTCGATTGTCGAATCCGAGGCCCCTTTTTAGGATTTTTTGGGCTAATATTGAATACCGAACCTACCACCCTAACTTTTTTCGGAACTATGTTTTTAATCTGTATTAATAATTTGATTTAATTCTTTTTTCTAATATCTTTTAAATTATCAAAACCATAATAAATTTATAAAAATTTTCATTTTATATAAATAAATTTAAAATATAATGTATAGTTTTTCCTTATTTTTATTTATAAAATTATAAAATTTATTAAATAAAATAATAGTAATGATATCTATCGAATTATCCAACTTCGACGACGTACACACACGTTTGATTTATTTAGAGAAGAGTTTCATTGCTAAGATCTTGATGTTTTGTTTTGTTTTCTTTGAAATTTCTATAGTTCATTCTCTAAAGTTTATGTGTTTAAATATTTGGTTTTTTGACTAAATGTTTTATTGATTTTGTGTATGCATATATAATCTGTGATTCATGTTGATTCTAATATTTGTATTTTTTTTAAATTAGACATGTTGTTTTATCAATTTTCTTAATGTGAATGCAAAGTGTATTGTGAATTTATTGGAATATGGAGATAAATTGGTCGCTCAGTTGCTAATATGCATACTGAGTTTTGAACGAGTGTGTTTGAGACAATCGAAAAAAGATCGAGTAGTCGCGAACAACGAAGACTGCGTGTAATTTTGTTGGGAAGCTGCAATGATCGTGCAAAGTCGCTTTTTGCTTCTCCACCAGGTTTTCCACTAGTTTTAGCCTATATCTCTATTCAATGTATCATTAAGATATATTTTATTTACAGTCTACTATTTGATAATTTTAGTTTTTAAACATGTAAGATGTTGTGGAGTCTTCACATTATTTTTCACTGTTTTTATCTTTTATCTACTTTGTTTATGTTTCCATTTGAATAGTCTATCTAGATATACCAATTTGAATTTAATTCAAAAACTCTGTCATATTTTATTATATAAATGGAATTTTAAAGGGTGTTACTCATGTGTTGTTCATGTTGGCTCATACAGTATATAAGTAGTAACTATATATAAGAAATCAGACTTTACTACTTGTTATATTTCAAGTGTAAAATTACTTGTATAGTGTTTTTCTTTGATAGTTTTTAAACTAGAAACAGTCAGTGTATTAGTCTTTGTATATTTAAAAAATATGTGATTTAGAAACTCGTGTAATCTATTGCAACTTTAGATGGTTATTTATAGTCTATACCAATACTTTAAAACTCATAAATTTTCTGAAACTAAATTTTAAATTAATTTTTTTTTTTTTTCGATATTAATTTATGATTTCTAAAATATGCTCTTTGCTTTGTAAATATGATTTGTTTACTAAATCTGCCCTTTTAAGGTGCATTGAAGTTGCTATAAATAACCATAGCTAGATTTTTCAATACAAAATTTAAAAGATGTGTAAAAATGTTCACTATATTTGCACTTCACCACCTTATGTCCGTGCATCATCCTATAATCTATCATTACTACATCGTGACCCCCTTCATATACATCACCAGCTTTCAAAGGACCACGGTAGATCTCTTCTTTGTTCTCCCAACCGGTGAACCAGACTAATGATGCTCCAACCGGGTGTGTTCGCAGACAACACAAGGCATCTTCTAATGTAGGATACATGTAGACATCTTTGATGAAGAGTCTTTGACTTCTCAGAACAAACGGGACTTGTTTCCTGCAGTCATATATCTCCGCGTCTTCTCTTTCTCTTTGTATTTCAAACTTCTTAACATAACTCAACGCTGAAGCCATGTTATATCCATAACATTTATGAACAACATCCAAAACAGCCTCGTCATATACCTTTCTATCAACATTCTGGCATAGATACATAGGATACATTGGCTGGAATTTGTCGCCATGCCCATGTAATACACGCGAAATTTTGAAAATATTTGAATTTTCAAAAAATATAGAAAATTTTATAAATATGTGATGTCGAGTGAGAACATATTTGTCTATTACTATTTTCTCTTATTTTACATGGTATTACTCCACATGGTTAACAACATGATCTTGGATTTATTCGAACTGGTCGGTGCCGATGTACGTTACATTGGGGAGACAAGGATGGCGTATACTCAGGAGGCGAATCATACTCGAATAGTGGAAGTGATCAAGCTTGATCAAAACAGTTTTTTTTTTCTTTTTCATCTTATGTTTAATTAGCTTCTTATGGTTTTATGGTATTACATATGGTGTCTAATCAATCTTTACAATTTTAAAAATTGTGTTTTGCAAAATTTTAAATGAAATTGAATTAATCATATTGATTTTCATTTTAATTGTAACCATGTTAATTTCCATCTTGATATTAGTTAGCTTAGATATCAAGATAATTTTTTTTTTGATAATTTTTTTCTCTGTTAATTTAACTTTTAAATACATAGCTACTACTTATATTTTTTGGAAATTAAAAGATGGGTATAAATGTTATCAAGTTAGTGTAATTATCACCTTGAAATCGAGTTAACCATAGCTAGCTAGATGGATAAAAAATTTAATATTGAATACCGTAACCTACCACCCTAACTTTTTTGGAATTTTTCCGACTAAAAGAGTACATGTATAATTCAAATAGTTTATCATCATTTGTATTTCTTTTTCTTGTCGAATATTTATATTCAAAAGATTCTTGAAGCAATTCTTTAAAAAAATTGAAGGCATGTGCATCCAGTTTAGTTCGGATTTTAGTTCAAAATTCTGTTTGAAAGAGATGATTTATGTTTTAAAATGGTTTTGACTAAACAGATTATGGATCGAATGTTCAGAAAAAAGATTGAAACTTCTTAGTTTAACAAAAATATATAGAAAAATATTTAGTTCGATTTTGAATTAATGGATTTTGGTCCGGTTGGACCCTTTTTTCCCCCACGCTTAGTAATTTTAACCGTTCTTTTCAGTTTAGTATTAAATATTAATTACCCGTTTGTTCAGAATCTTCCGTATTGATTTACTACCATTTTTGTGGTACGGTTTTGGGTAAGTTCGGATTAGAGATGTCTACATGTTTAAATAGATCAACAAGACCCACCTTTAAAGAAACATGGGCCTTACTTTTAAACCAGCCTATTACGATATGGGCTTTTCTTGTTTAAAACAATGATTTATATTTAATGTTCATAGTGCTTAATTAAGCTCAGTTATGGTTTCTTCTTCTTCTTCTTGCAAGACGCCTGAATGTTTCGTGTTTTAAACGTGTCTACTATGGCGGATAAAGCTAGAAAACCCCTCTTTCTGTTAGCGAATTTAATCAAGGTTCCTCCATTGAAGGCTTTCTCTCTTTTGAACTCGTCGAATTTTCACGGAGTTCAACACACACATGAATCCTTTTCAATTCTCCTTCGTCTCCTTCTCTCTGGGAACTTATTTTCTCACGCTCAATCGCTTCTTCTGCAAGTTATCTCTGGGAGAACCCATTCCCAATTCTTCACTTCTTCCTCTCTGTTACACTATCTGACCGAATCAGAAAGCTCGAAAACCAAGTTTCGACTCTATGAAGTAATCATCAATGCCTATGTTCAGTCTCAATCCTTAGTCTCTGCGATCTCTTACTTCGACGAGATGGTCGATAAGGGTTTTGTTCCTGGATCGAATTGCTTTAATAATCTCTTGAGTTTCGTTGCTGGGTCGTGTTCTTTCAGCTAATTCTGGGTTTTCTTCAACGAGAACAAGAGCAATGTTGATCTGGATGTGTACAGCTTCGGGATCGTGATCAAAGTCTGTTGCGAATCTGGGGAAATCGAGAAGAGCTTTAAGCTTCTTGTTGAGTTAAGAGAGAATGGGTTTTCTCCAAACGTTGTTATCTACACTACTTTGATCGATGGGTGTTGCAAGAAAGGAGAAATCGAGAAGGCGAGAGATTTGTTTTCGGAAATGGGGAAGATCGGATTAGTCGCTAATGAGCGTACTTACACGGTTTTGATCAACGGGCTGTTCAAAAACGGGATTGAGAAACAAGGGTTTGAGATGTACGAGCAAATGCAGGAAGATGGAGTTTTCCTAAATCTCTATACTTACAACTCTGTGATGAATCAGCTCTGCAAAGACGGAAGAACCAAAGACGCCTTCAAAGTGTTCGACGAAATGCGTGAGAGAGGAGTTTCGTGTAACATTGTTACTTATGATACGCTAATCGGCGGGTTATGTAGAGAGATGAAGGCGAGTGAAGCTAATAAGCTGATGGATCAGATGAAGAGTGACGGAATCAACCCGAACCTGATCACTTACAACACTTTGGTGGATGGGTTTTGTAATGTGGGAAAATTAGGCAAGGCGTTGAGTTTATGCAGAGACTTGAAGTCAAGAGGTATATCTCTGTCTCTCGTCACCTATAATATTCTAATTTCCGGGTTCTGTAGAAAGGGAGATACTTCAGGAGCAGCTAAGATTGTTAAGGAGATGGAAGAGAGAGGGATTAAACCGTCGAAAGTAACATACACGATTCTCATCGACACATTTGCTCGTTTGGATAACATGGAGAGAGCAATCGAGCTTCGATCATCGATGGAGGAGCTAGGACTAGTCCCGGATGCTCATACTTATAGCGTGTTGATTCACGGGTTTTGCATCAAAGGTCAAATGAATGAAGCGTCGAGGCTCTTTAGGTCGATGGTCGAGAAGAAGTTAGAACCAAACGAGGTTATATACAATACAATGATTCTTGGGTATTGCAAGGAAGGTAGTTCTTACAGAGCACTGAGGCTACTCAGGGAGATGGTAGAGAAAGAGCTGGCTCCAAATGTTGCTAGCTATAGTTATTTGATTGAGGTTCTCTGTAAAGAAAGAAAATTTAAAGAAGCTGAGGATTTGGTTGAGAAGATGGTTGATTCAGGGATTGATCCATCTGCTTCAATCTGTAATATGATCTCTAGAGCCAAAAATGATTCACCTGTAGCTCAGACAAATGATGAGAACAGTTTCATTCTGAATGCTACATAATATAATTGATGTGAAGTATTGTCTGAATTATCTTTTACTTAAGTTTTTTATCAAAGAAAGAAGGTTAAATCCTTGCAACATTTTCATTACGATGATATATCTTTCATGTTGTTGGAAAAAGTATCTAAAAGTTTGTCACTTTCAAACTTTGAATCAGAGCAGTTATATTACAAACATGTAACCAAATAAAATAAATAAATAAAAACGGTGGTATATTTATCCTGTCATATACATCACAGACACAGTTAACGGTAATGTCAGTCTGGTTCGATCTAAACCAAAGAAAGCCCCAAAAAATTGGTTAGCATGGTGGATTCAAAACAAAAAAAGAATATCATGAGTAATTCGGCCGTATATATAGTTAAGAAGTTCGGCCGTATTAAACTTTAATCTTAACAAGCCTAGCAATGAATGCGTTATGTTAAATATAGTGATCAGTTATATTCATACTTGGATCTATGTTTTTTGAAAAGTTGCTTGGATCTATGTTAATGCCTTGAACCTTCAAATGATAATTTTCCGTTTTGGTCTTAAAGAAATTCCAAACTTTCTAAACTTTTATGAATTGTGTTTGCCAAATGTACGTATATATAAAATCCAACTTGTTAATTGCGTTAGCCATATGTACACCGAAATTTGGATTCTCTGCGATTGCGATTCTGTAAAAAAACAAAAAAAACAAAAAAATTATCGAAGAATATATATGTGTGTATAAGTTGGAGATATTAATCAAGAAACTATTTCAATTTTCAAACAAAAATAATACAAACATTAATTGTCCGAAATGTATCGAATGAAGCTTTTAGTTTTAGGTGGTTTCTGTGTTAACAAGTTGTGCTGCAACTATAGAGTGACTCAAAGCTTTCAACGAACATTTGGACTCAAACCGAATCTGAACCGGGTTTGCATGTGCGTAAGCTCTTCTCTTCCAATTATTTTTTTCTCAAATTTATAATCAAACATAATAAGTTTAATATAATTTATATCACTTGACAATTGTAAATTTATAGTTTTCGGTTCTTTTCATATTTGCATGTAAGCTATGTAGATCCCATTTTATATAGTTTTTGTTGTTTTGATCGAATAAATTTACATTAGATGCATAGTAAAATTCTCGTGACGAAGGCAAACCATTCATTATATAGAGTTATACCAAGTAATTAATTACTAATTATATACTCTATGTTGGTCATGAACAAAGACAAACTATCTTGACAAAGACAAAAAAATCGCAAGAGGTTCCCAACTATCACGACAAAACAACCCCAAAAGCAAACAATATAAAGTCTTAAATATTTAACAAAAAGAGTAGCAGCCTGGATGATCCAGCTTAAGCAAACATACTGAATGTGCCAGCTAAAGTCGAAGAAATTACTGTTAAGATTCAGTTTTAAAACGTATTGAGAAAACTGCGCAGATAAGATTCATGTTTTAAAAGTATTACCGTTAAGCAATAATTAAGATGCTTTTACTTCACCAGTACTTAACAATTTAACGTTTGGTCAAAAAGAAATTACAAACCCACTCATATGAAATTTCGTATATTATGAACCCCAAAAAAATATGCCATAGCATATTCCTCCGTACTTAACAATTTAAGATTTGGTCAGAAGGACATTACAAACTTCCTATTAATCTCAAATTAATTGCGTTTACTAATTTTTCAAACTCTTTGTTGTATAAACTCTTAGAATAAATCATATATATGTGTGTGTGTATGTGGTGACTTGGAGAAAATAACCAACAAATTTTTTCACCTAAAAATGTTTTGGGTGAAGTTTTTTGTTTTAGCGGCTTTTGTGCTAACAAGTTGTGTTGCAAAGCCTGCAGCTAGAGAGTTGTCTCCAGAAGAAGATTTAGAATTGGAGAGACAACTTAAGCTTATCAATAAACCGCCTGTTAAGACAATCGAGGTTCGTGTTTTATTTTATTTTTCATCATTTTTATATATATTCTTGTACATATATAATTTTTAAAAATTATTAATTCTTCTAATAAAGAATAATGTTTGATTTCATTTTAATATATAAAATGTTTAATTTATGTTTTGCAGACTGAATATGGTGAGATCTATGATTGTGTTGATTTTTACAAACAACCTGCGTTTGATCATGCTCTCTTGAAAAACCATGATTTTCATCCTGACGTAATAATTTCTTATAATAATATTTGAATAAATAGCATTCCAGGCTTCGTTTTAAATGATCATAATTTAAAAATTCGATTTTTTTTGTTTTCCCTAGATGAAACCAAGCAACGTGATGAATATAGCAGAGAAAGTTGTAAATGAAGAAAACTCACGTTATGACAATAGAACAAAAGTGGAATCTGTTACCTTAACTGGAGTTGGATGTCCACGTGGCACAGTCCCAATTAGAAGAACTACCAAAGACGACCTAATAAGACAAAAAGAATTCAACCAAATGTCTGACTCAAATATTCATCCTCAGACCAAGTCCGAACCGGGTTTGCACGTGCGTAAACTCTCCTCTCTTTATTTTGTTTTCTTGTTGTCACGCATCTGTTTACTTCTTTTTCTCTCAATTTATTTTATTAAATATATAGACAAATGTATTTATATTTTCTTTAAATAAGTTACATTAAAATATTTATAAATTGTGAAATTCAATAGTATGCAGGAGGTAGAGTCAGATGGAAGTGGGTAACAAGGAATCTAGCAGGAGGACTTGCTCATTTCAGTTTATACCAAACTCCATTTGTTAAACAACTTCAATGGTCTTCTGGTTTAATAAAAGTTTCAAACGGTACAGATTTCATCAAGGCTGGTTGGACGGTATAACATAATTTTCATAGCTTTCAAATCAGTTATTTTACATAAATTAATATTAGTAAATATATAAGTAATTATTATTTTGCTTAAATTACCTTTTTTACAGGTGAATCCGACGCTGTATGGAGATAATCGTTGCCGTTTTTTTGCATATTTGCATGTAAGCTAATATATACATCACGTTAAATGTTTTTATATACTTTTGGTGGTATTTTTTTGTTTTTATATACATTTGTGCTCATTACAATTCGCATGCATGGCGCGATAACAAGTTAACAACAACATGTTTCATATATCATCAAGACGGTGGGCCATAATTTAGTCGATAAAATTAGCAAACAATTTTTATCTAGCTAGTACGTAGTTTCATTATGCTTTGTAAGAGAAATCAATCAGTTTTCATATAAATCAATCAATTTTCATATATATATAATACGTACTATAGTCGTAATCAGTATTATTACGATTTTTAATTTGCTTTATCTTACTAATATCACTTTCATATTTTTAATGGATAGACGCGTGAGCAACACTGTTTCAACACGAACTGTCCCGGTTTTGTGATAGTGAACCCCGATTTTCCTCTTGATTATGCATTTCGCAAAGTTTCAAAGACCGGTGTGGAATTAGTCGAAGCTAGAATCTTCATTTTCCGAGTAAGTTAAACTATTAATTAAAGTAGTTACTCCTTAATTTTTCATAAACCTATAAAATTTAAAAAAATTGTCTCTAAACTTGTGTTTTTCTCTCTCTCTCAAGGATCCATCTGATGGAAGCTGGTGGTTAACCATAGGACGTAAGCCAACACTTATTGGTTTTTGGCCGTCTAGCATCTTCACCGATTTAGCATACAACGCAGACGATGTTTTTTGGGGCGGCGAAATTTTCGCTATTCCATACTCGAAGAGTAGTCCAATGGGTAATGGACTAAAAGCTCACTACGATGATCCGAAACTTTATGCATACGCTCGTAGTTGCTCGGTAGTAAATGCTGATACGCAGACAATCTTTCCTGTGGGAGGTAGTGTTCATGAGGTTGTATCTGATATTGGTTGGGATTATGTGAGACACAACTATCT
>JAHZTW010000001.1:151970386-152157664 GCA_020283515.1 Alliaria petiolata
GAATGATTTAACAATTCCACGCTTGAGGGGAATCGATCCCTGGCCTAAACCAACAGGGCAACTCCTCCTCAAGTGGGAACCACTAGACCACCACCACTTGGTTAAATACGCTCGTAGTTGCTCGGTAGTAAATGCTGATACGCAGACAATCTTTCCTGTGGGAGGTAGTGTTCATGAGGTTGTATCTGATATTGGTTGGGATTATGTGAGACACAACTATCTTAATAGAAAAGATTGGGGGATGATTATGATGTTTGGTGGCCCTTCAAAGATTTTTGGAAATTAATAAAGATATAATATTGTGGGAAATACATTGTGGCTCCGAAAACTTTTGTTGTTCATCATATTCATTTGATCTTTAACTTTTTGGTTATATATATAATTCAACAGACAAGTTGAAATTATGTCAAAGGCTAGGCCAATTAATTGCATATATATGGAATAGTCACGAAAATTAACTAGTTCAAAAAATCAATGAAAAAGTCATAAAAATTCAATATAACCACGAAAAAATTAGTCACGAAACTATAGCCACGAAATTAGTCACGGAGCTATAACCATGACTGTTTTCGTGAATAATTTTTTTTGTGGTTATATTGATTTTTTCGTAACTATGTTGATCTTTTTGTAGTTTTTTGATAATTTTTTGTAGTTTTTTCGTAGGTAATTCGTGATTATACACATTAAAACTAGTCATATATATACTAATACTATGAACGATTCATTGAATGTAATTGATGAAACTAGTTAACGATCCATTGAAGAACTGTTCTTCAAACTCTACGACGAACATTTTGAACATCAATTGTGCCCTACTAATTTGTTACCGTATGCAAATGATATAAATATTGATCCAACGAGACAAGAGGTACAAACACTAGACCCTACGAACAAAATAATATCCATGGCACTAGACCCTACTAACAAAATAGGGTTTTATGCCAAAAACAACTCTCAATCTTTATTTTTTTGCAAAATAAAGTTTTACATCAAAAAATGTAGGTCAATTATATGATCTCAAAAGTATCTCATAATATAACTCTTTGGTATATTGATGATATGGCAGATATAAACGTTCTTAATGGTGATAAAATACTGCTAGTAAAAAATCAAAATCATTAAACAAAAAACATACAGTTTTTTTTCCTATTAAAACTACACATATTTGCCCAAAAACCAAAAAACACTACACTGTTTTTCTGAAAATTTTGCTCAATAACCATAAAACAAACTCAAATCTACAAACTAACCAAAATTCTCACTTTTTTTTTTCTATTTCTCTTTATCTCTCTCGAACCATTTGATTACTTTGTTTTTTGTTTTGGTTATTAATCAAATTGATCCCAGTTTTTTTCCTAATTAAAAAAAAAGCATTTCAACGTCATTGCATTGGTTTAGTTCGGTTCACTTTTAGTTCCAACTATACCAGGATACAAAATTAGAAAACCAAATCAACCGTTGGAATAGAGAAGAAGAAGAAGAGAGCAGTTTCTCAAAAGAAACCACCATTTTTCTTCCTTTCGCGTCTCCGAGAGAGAGAGAGAGAGAGAGTAACTTCTGAGAGTAAATGGAGCACGCAATGTTAATGGCTTGCGTAATCGCCGGAATTCTCCTCCTCGGAGTGTTTAACGAAGTCGACGGAACCCAGATTCTGTCGAAATCAAAGCTCGAGAAGTGTGAGAAGACAAACGATTCAGGGAATCTCAATTGCTCAACCAAAATCGTCTTGAATCTCGCTGTTCCCAGTGGATCCGTAAGCCTTTTTCCCCTCGATTACTTCAAATTTTGTGTTGCTTATGCAATTTGCGTTCATCAATTTTGCTTTTCCGTGTTGGTTTAAGAGCGGAGGAGAGGCTTCGATTGTAGCGGAAATCGTCGAAGTGGAAGATAATTCGAGTAGCAATATGCAAACAGTACGGATCCCACCGGTCATAACAGTGAACAAATCAGCAGCTTATGCTCTCTATGATCTAACTTACATTAGGGTAACGAATCTTGATGATTTTGCCAAAAAGGAAAATGGGTTTTGGTTTAAATTTGATTATCATCATGAAATTAGTGTAATTTTTGCTTCAGGATGTTCCTTATAAACCTCAAGAGTATCACGTTACGACTCGAAAGTGTGAGCCTGATGCTGGACCAGATATTGTACAGATATGCGAGAGGCAAGGATGTTTAAATACTCTTTCTTGTTTAGTAGCTTTTGTTGTGGTAATGATTTGTCTTTGGTAATCTGAAAACTAATCTTTTGCAGATTAGAATTGATCTCTTGGTTTGTTTTGATGAGTATCTTTCTCTAATTTCTATTGATAATCTTTACAGGTTACGAGATGAGAAAGGTAACGTTCTGGAGCAGACTCAGCCAGTGTGTTGTCCATGTGGACCGCAGCGAAGAATGCCTTCTTCTTGTGGAGACATTTGTATGTGTTTTCTTTAGGTTCAACATTCACTCTTCTTTGTATCTTGTAAAGAGTATTTGGAGTTCTCATTTATCTTTCACTTGGCTTTGATTAGTTGAGAAGATGATAAAAGGGAAGGCAAACACTGCGCATTGCCTTCGTTTTCCTGGTGACTGGTACGGATCCTTGCATCATCTGATTTTGGAAACTTACGCTTCTTGAATTTGACCATTTGATATCTCTCCTCTAGGTTTCATGTTTTCAGCATTGGACAACGGTCTCTAGGATTTAGCATCAGGGTGGAGTTGAAGACAGGAACTAGAGTTTCAGTATGTTTTTACTTCAGTTTTCAAGCTTGCTTTGTTCCGAGTTATTCGGTCTTTATGATTCTTTTTTTTTTTGTTTTATAATCGCAGGAAGTGATCATTGGTCCTGAAAATAGGACAGCTACTGCAAATGATAACTTCCTCAAGGTTAATCTCATAGGAGACTTTGGTGGTTACACAAGTATCCCTTCTTTCGAGGACTTCTATCTTGCAATCCCAAGAGAGGTAAAAATGCTTATACACTTGAGACATCTTTTAACTTCTTCCACTCGGTAATAATTGCTTAAAGAATTCTAGGCGGCTGCAGAGGGACAACCAGGGAATCTAGGCGGGAACTTTTCAATGTGGTTGCTGCTTGAGAGAGTGAGATTTACATTAGATGGCCTAGAATGTAATAAAATCGGTGTTGGCTATGAAGCTTTCAACACCCAACCAGATTTCTGCTCTGCACCATATTGGAGTTGCTTGCATAATCAGCTATGGAACTTCCGAGAGGTCAGTCGTTATAGCTTTTCCAACACCTTACTACTGCGTCGTTGTTTCGCCAGATAACAAGTTTGGTTTCAGGCAGATATGAACCGGATGAACCGACACCAACTTCCTCTATATGGTCTGGAAGGAAGATTTGAGAGGATCAATCAACATCCAGTTATGTTTCAGTTTTCCTAGTTTCCTACATCATAAAGAATTTGTTGTTTGGCTTATCGGATTTTCCTTTGCATGATACAGAACACGGGGCCTCATTCGTTCTCTATCGGAGTTACTGAAACACTCAACACAAATCTGATGATAGAACTAAGAGCTGATGATATTGAATACGTTTTCCAGAGGTAAAGAAGTCGTCAACATTTTTCGAAATTCTGATGATATTGAATACGTTTTTCCAGAGTTAACGTTTCTGTGGTTGCAGGAGCCCTGGTAAGATCATAAACATCGCTATACCGACATTCGAGGCACTTACACAATATGGAGTTGCTGCAGTCACAATCAAGAATACTGGTGAAGTAGAAGCATCTTATAGCTTAACGGTAATACGTTTAAACTGAATCTTATCTGCTAGTTTGATAGCCTGAAAGTTTCCTCCTCGATATATTAATCCGCATCTTGCATCCTCCTGCCTGCGCAGTTCGATTGCTCCAAAGGTGTGGCTTTCGTTGAGGTAACTAACTCTCTTTCACTCAATCTTCTAAGAAGAAGCATTGTTAGGAGGAATGATACAAACTGATATTGTTTCAGGAGCAATTCTTCATTATAAAACCAAACGCGGTTACAACTCGATCTTTTAAGCTGTACCCTACGAAGGATCAGGCTGCTAAATATATATGCACAGGTGGATTCGACTTTACCATTACAAGTATCAAAGTCAATTCTCTTACAATCCCCTGATTCCTTGCATCAAGAATGCTCTGTTTTCTTTGTGTATAGCTATACTAAAGGATTCTCAGTTCAGCGAAGTAGACAGAGCCGAGTGTCAGTTCAGTACGACAGCTACCGTACTCGACAATGGAACTCAGGTTCCTCTACTGTTTCAATCGATTCTTGATTAGTGTCAGTGTCGATGTCGATCATCTAGTGACCATTATCTGATTATCTTCAATCTGCAGGTTACTAATCCATTTCAAATTCCAGAGACCCAGCCTAAAAGTTTCTTTGAATCGATTAGGCTAATATGGACGAAACTCGTGAATGGTTTAATTGATTTCATCACCGGAGAAACTTGCAGGTTATATGCACTTTTACTATATTCTTTCTCCTGAAAATTTCTTTGAAGAATGATGATGATGATGATGACTTGAATATGAATCAATAATCTCTGCAGAAACAAATGCTCGAGTTTCTTCGACTTTAGCTGCCACATTCAATACGTTTGCTTGAGCTGGATGGTTATGTTCGGCCTCCTCCTCGCTCTCTTCCCAACCAGTAAGCGTTTCAAACCGCAACCGCAACCGCAACCGCAACCGCAGATCGTTATCATAACTATAACACGAACTAACTAACGGTTTTGTCTATGTAGCGTGTGTCCTTCTCTGGCTCTTGCATCAAAAGGGACTCTTTGATCCATTCTACGATTGGTACGAAGATCATTTTGATTCAGATCATCGTAGATTATTATTACACACCAGAGAAAACGCTTTAAACCGCCGTCACCATCTTCCTCACCATCACAAGCATCATCGCCATGGCTTGGAAACACATAATCATCATCGTAGAAAGACGCAACAACAGAGACGCAAACACCATCATCATGGGCAAGAAGACGACGACGTTTTGCAGAAGATGCTTGAACGTGACCACAACGAGTCTCACTATTACCGCCAACTTCACCGAGTCCATAAAGATAACAAGCGGAAGCAGCGTAGGCGAGGAGGAGGCAAGCACGGGATCGTCGTGCCACGTGATGTGCACGTGGACAGACGGAGGAGAGAGAGAGGTTAAGGGAGAGTTAAATAATAGCTATTGTTGTTATGTGGGAAGAAGCATATTTTTGTATCTGATAGTTAACTTACATTATTCCACATTAATTGGGAAATAGTTGTACGTGTGTATTTGTAAAATTAGTAACTAGTTGAGTTTATTTTTTCTTTTCAGAGTATTAGAACGGAAACGGTTAATTTTTTTTTTTAATCGTCTGGGAATTGTATTAGAGACCAAAAACTGATTGTTCACAAAGGCAGAATAAATGAAAAATAACAAAGCATGGAAAAAAGCATCAAACTCTTGGATTATAATGTCTAGACGCATTGAGCTGCTTCTCTTCGGATTTGATCGTGTAGTCATGAAGGGCCACCAAGCATTAGGTAAGATTGAAACCGTCCTTCCCTTGTAACACTTTTGGCGATGTCTCGAGCAATGCTGTTTGGCGATGTCTCGAGCAATGCTGTTTGCTGAGGTTTGCTCAATGACAAACTCACATCTTTCAAAACCTTGATTTAGTTGCTTGATATACGCTGAGAATGAGCGATACCTTGGTCAATCAAGAGGTTTGGAAACAGCCTCTATTGCTGCATTGAAATCCGAGGCCACTCTGATTCGGGGTACGTGTAGGTCCTGTAAACTTTGTAAGACCCAGATGATGCATCGAAGTTCTGCAATTAGTCTGTTTGGAGAGCATGTAAATACTTCGCGCGCATGATATAAGACTTCACCAGTGTTGTTCCGAACTATCCATGCACCTCCACTATGTAGGTTTTCATTCCGCCAATTAGCATGAAACGGGTAATTTTATAATTAAAAAAAATAATACCCAAAGAAAATTCGATAACAAATGGGTTGGGAAGTTTGAATAATGGATTAGGAAAATTGCACGTTAATTTTGGGACGGAGAGTATTTTGGGACGAAGAAATTAAATATAATTTTTTTTATATTTTTATTTTGTTAAACGGATAATTTAAATACTTGATCTCATATTTGTTTTTCGTATTTTAATTATCTATTTGAATAAAATAAATGATCTTGAATAGATAATAATCTAAATATGATTAGCCGCTTAGGGCAATTCCATAAATAAAGTTCTCAAACAAGAACTTTTGAAAGACTCATTAGAGACAATTTGTCCACATGTCACTTTGTAAATGGGTCCATTTGTTGGTCAAACTGGTTTTCTAGTTGTAAGAGCATGTACATCCCAGACATCTTGAGATCTAATTACATTATAATATTAATAAACTTTTAGATCTGTGATTTAAAAATGATAGAAAATGTCTAATATTAGACATAATTTTGGCCTTTAGACACCACGACGTGGCGATTTCATATTGGTTGAAAAACAAAATTAGACGGAAAGGACAATTCTCGCGTTCTCGACTCTCTCTTTCTTCTCTCTTTCTCTTTGTTTTCATCGAAGGGGAATGAAACGATGTAAACGACATTCTTCCATCCGCTTCTTCCTTTGATTTTCGTCTTCTCCAACCCTAAAACCCGAATTCACCTCCGCATAATCGCCCTCGACGATTACGTTTCATCTAATTCGCGATTTGATCTGATCAATCTGGATCTAGGTTTTTAAAAATCCGAATCAGAATTTGTAAATCCCCAGAATTCGATTATGAGGAAGAGAGAGAGAGAGAATCCTTGCTCGCTTTGTGGGCATTATCACAAGTAGGAGGAAGGAGAAGTCTGTGGAATCTGTGGCCACCGTATGCCGAATCCCTCCGATGTGGCGGCTGCGCAAGGGTCAGCTTCTTCTTCTCTGGATTTGTTGCAGGTTTGTTTCCTATATAAATATCTGCTGTTAATCGTCTCCTTGATTCTTTAGTCTATGCAAGTTTTTATTATTCCTTAGCATCTGAGTCTTGTTTGTTTATCTTGCAGCCAAAATACCAATCCCTCTGATGCAGAGGTTCAGATCGATGCTATATCTTCAAGCTTCTTCAGTTTGTTCCTTTCTTTCAGGTATTTGTGCTCAATAGTTTCTTCTATTTATAGTCTTTTAGTTGTGCTTTTATAGATTTAAGTTAGATTCTCTTTTCAATGCCCATGAATCAGATCACGCTTAATTTAAATTCGTCAGAATTTCGTTTCATTCAAGTTTATATTTTCTCAATCTCATCCTTCTCTTAGACATAACCTGAGCTCGATCATATGGAAGCATCTTTCATTGTACACTCTCTGTTTTTAATTGCGTGACTAAAAATATTTTCTTGTAATGTCTTTCAGACCAAGAGAACGAAGAAGGCTGGAATTGTCGGCAAATATGGTGAGTGCCTGATGAAACCTTTCCACTGTTTTATGATATTGTCTCTGCAATTATAGAATTTGTCTTTACTTTCCTTTTGACTTCACCTTCAAGACTTCATTTTTCACTTGGTTTCCCGACCGAAAAGAATAGTAAATTGGCATCCTTTTTCTTTCATTAGATAGAACTACGAGTTGCAAATTCATTATCATAGGAAAAAATGAATCTTTCAATCAAATGCATAAGGAACTAACAGTCATTTAACACATCAGTTAAGTCTTGGATCTGGAACAGACTGGTCGGTTATTGAGAAAAGTCCTCTATGGTTTTGGTTCGTTCATAGTTCATTGTATGTTGGTTGTTTATCATTGAGAAGTAAAGCAGAAACCAGTTTCAAACCTATCGTGGAGACGATCACATTTATTGTTTCTTCATATAAATCCTCTGTTTCTGAATCCTGATGATTTTGTATATCTTTCAAGGTACAAGATATGGTGCCAGTCTCAGGAAGCAGATCAAGAAGATGGAAGTGAGCCAGCACAGCAAATACTTCTGCGAGTTCTGCGGGAAGGTACTCGCTCTCTTTTATAAAATCTCAAGTTCCTGCTCACCGGTGGATTCAATACAGTTTGATGATGCTATCCAGTTCATAGGTTTGATTCTCATCTCTAACTCTAAAAGCATTGATATTTTTGTTTGTTTTTGTTTGTTTTAATCCAATGTGAGAAGGACAAGGCACGTGTTCTTGTGCACTGCATGTCGGGGAAAAGTAGGTGAGTATCATTTATTAATCTACTCCAACTATAAATCATACTCGGATAAATTGGTGGCTTGCTTTCGTTTTTGTAACTTACTATGTGTCATAGGCATTTTTGAATTGGTTTGTGCATAGTACTGTCATGAATGCTTGTGATGTGACGAATTGTTGTAGAGTAGGGTTGAGTTGTTGCTTCTTTGCTGTTTATTTGTGCTGATGTGATGAATGGTTGTAGAGTAGGGTTATTATTAAGTTCTGATGTGATGAATGGTTGTAGATTAGGTAGAGAGTTGAGCTTGTAATTGAATGCTTTATTAAATTATAAGAGATATTTGTGTTAACTTAAACCTTTTTCTATATAATTAAGTACATGAGCCGAAACTTATAACCAGTTCTTCCTTATCCTTCTCTTCATTCTTTTCTTTTGTTTCTTCTTCTTCTGTATCTTCTTATCTTCTCTTCTGTTTCCTGTGCTATTCTTCTTCCTCTTGTCTCCTCTTGTCTTCTCTTCTGTTTATGGATTCTCGTAATCCATATGGTCAAAGGTCCAACTTTATGGACCTTTTAAATAGCCAAGAAGATACCCAATACCCTGACCAGAATTCATTTCAGAGTTTTTCTCAATCTCTGCCAGTTGGAAGATCAGAGATTCCACAGTTTAGTACACAGTTTTCTGATGGTCCCATACTTGAAGAAGAGGGTCGTAAAGAGAGAAAGAGATGGAGTAAAGCAGAAGATATTGTGTTGATCAGCTCGTGGTTAAACACCAGCAAGGACATCATTGTTTCAAATGAGCAGAAGAGTGACAAATTCTGGAATCGCATTGCAGCATTGTATGCTGCTAGTCCTAACATCCCAGGTGATGAGAAGAGAGAGGCCAATCACTGTCAGCAGAGATGGAGAAAGATCAATGACCAAGTCTCCAAGTTTTGTGGAGCTTATGCGGCTGCAAATACTCCTCCCAAAAGTGGCTTTGGTGAGAAAGAATATGTAAAGCTGGCTCATGAGATCTTCTTCTCAGACTACGGGGCCAAATTCATGCTTGAGCATGCATGGCATGAGCTCAAAAATGAGCAGAAGTGGTGTCAAATCTACTCAGGTAAAGGTGTCGATAGAGGCAGTTCAAAACGAAGGAAGTATAACGATGGTGCTGCCCTCTCTGATAGTTCACAGTCGGTGAACAATGTAGAGGATGAACCTGAGGTTAGACCTCCCGGTATTAAAGCAGCAAAGGCTAAACTTAAAAGATCCGTGTCGACGACAGCCACTGTGGAAGAACAAACCAAAAAGCTGGAGAACTTTAGGACCGTTTGGGACTTGAAAGTGAAGGATGCAGCTCTGACGAAAGAGGTGTCAGATAGAAACATGCTTGAGACTCTCCTTGCGAGAACTGATCCACTCTCTGACCTGGAATTAGGTCTTAAAAACAAGCTAATTTCTGACATATTATCAAAGACTTGATGTGCAATTTCTGTAGTTGGAAGATCATGTAGTGTCGGCTTCTTGTTCATGTTTTTGTCCGTGTAAGATATCATGTAGTGTCGGCTTCTTGTTCATGTTTTGTTGTTGTATGAAAGTCTTGTCTTAATGGTATTCATGTCGGCTTCTTGTTCATGTTTTGTTGTTGTATGAAAGTCTTGTCTTAATGGTATTCATATCGGCTTCTTGTTCATGTTTTGTTGTTGTATGAAAGTCTTGTCTTAATGATATTCATGTCGGCTCAACCAACCAAAAATAATGTGTATTTATGTCGGTTTCTTGTTCATGTTTCAGATTTGAATATGGTGTATTCATGTCGGTTTCTTGTTCATGTTTCAGATTTGAATATGGTGTATTCATGTCGGCTCAACCAACCAAAAAGAGTCACAAGATGTACATGAGTGACGAGGTGTAATGAGTCACGAGGTGTAATGTCACGAGGAGTACATTGGGTCAGAATTGTTGTTCTTTTGTAATATTTGTCACGAGGAGTACATGAGTGACAAGGTGTAATGAGTCACGAGGTGAAATGAGTCATGACGAGTACATGTAATATTTGGTGAAATGAGTCATGAGGAGTACATGTTCTTTTGTCCTTTTGTAAACTTCTGGTGAAATGAGTCACGAGTACATGTAAATTTACGAGTACATGAGTCACGAGTACATGTAATATTTTGTCACTAAAGTCACGGGGAGTAAATGAGTGAAGAGTTGTTATCTTTTGTCAAGTCTATATATATTTGCTTCATATGATCTTCAATTTTAAACTTTCTCTCTTCTCTTCTCTTTTTTGAAAGACATAAAATTTCTCTCCTCTTCTATTTTTTAAACGACACAAAACTTCTTTGACAAACAAAATTTCTTTAACAATCCAAATCAAACCAAACTTTTTTTCACCCAAATGGCATCATCTTCCCTTGATCTTTTCTCAAAAGCACTTGATGAAGAATTTAACGAATTTATTGAACAAGAATTCGATAATTTGTTAATTGATTATGATGAGCTTCAAGAGTCAACCAAACCCAAAAAAAACGAGTCTACATCAACCGAGATCGGGAAGAGGGACACGTGCAGTTATGGAACGACTATTTCAGCGACCGGCCAACTTACCCGCCTCATTTATTTCGGCGCCGTTTTAGAATGAACAAGCACTTGTTCATACATATCGTCGACCGACTATCAAATCAATTTCCATTCTTTCAACAAAAGAAAGATGCTACCGGAAGGCTTGGTCTCTCTCCACTTCAAAAGTGTACTGCAGCAATTCGTCTCCTAGCTTATGGTGCTGCGGCTGACCAAGTAGACGAATACCTCCGACTCGGTTCAAGTACTACTCTTAAATGCTTGAACAATTTCGTCGAAGGAATAATAACTTTGTTCGGCGATGAATACCTCAGAAGACCCACCCCAGAGGATCTTCAACGATTACTTTATGTCGGAGAAGAACGTGGATTTCCCGGGATGATAGGAAGCATCGATTGTATGCATTGGGAGTGGAAGAATTGTCCTACCGCTTGGAAAGGACAATATTCACGGGGATCTGGAAAACCCACCATTGTTTTAGAGGCTGTAGCTTCATATGATCTCTGGATATGGCACGCATTTTTTGGCAGTCCAGGCACTCTAAATGATATCAATATTGTTCACTGCTCGCCAGTTTTTTCTGATATACTTGAAGGTAAAGCTCCAAAAGTGCGTTTCACAGTCAACGGAAATGACTATCATTTGGCTTACTATCTAACAGATGGTATATATCCAAAATGGGCAACTTTTATCCAATCCATTCCACTTCCACAAGATCCAAAAGCATGTTTATTTGCTCAACGTCAAGAAGCTGTTCGAAAAGATGTCGAGCGTGCTTTCGGAGTCTTGCAAGCTCGGTTCGCCATTGTTAAAAACCCTGCTCTTTCTTGGGATAAGGCGAAAATAGGGAACATTATGAGAGCTTGTATCATACTCCACAACATGATAGTAGAGGACGAACGAGCTGCAAAAACTCAGTATGATGTATCAGAGTTCATACAAGGAGAAGGAAATGCACATATAGATTTCACGTTTGCTACTGATATGCCTACAAATGTCTCCCAGATGATGGCCGTTCGAACTCGAATCCGTGATAGAAATAAGCATGACAACTTGAGAAATGATTTGATTGAGCATCTTTGGCAAAAGGGACAACAAGAATAAAACGCATGGTACCTCTACCGTTTATTATTTCAAATATTATGTTTGTAATCTTTCTTATGTTTTTTTTTTCCAACAACTTGAATATGTTTTCTATGTTTCAATTTTTATTGATGTTTGTTATGTTTTAAATTTTTTTTATGTTTAATAAAATGTTTCTCAAAATTTTAATGAATAAAATATTATTAATTTTTCTCTTTAGACACTCATATTTTAATGTCTCCAATGAAACACTTCATTATCAAAGTGTCTTAAAACATTAAACTTATTTAAATTTAATCAAAAAAATGTTTAGACACTCATTTTTGATGTCTCTAATGCACATGCCCTAAGAGCATATTATTGAAGAGTTGGTTATGGAGTTTTTAAACTTTTTAAATATTAAAAAGAAAACGATTTAAAAAAAAATGATTTTCGAAAAGAAATTTGTTTTTTGACAAATCGCATCGTGACACGTGGCAAAGAACCTATTCTATTGGCTCTCAACCCAAAAGTTTGCCACGTCATTTTTTTTTTGATTTATGTACTCCTAAGAGCAACCACATTGGTGAGAATCCTCTAAATAAGAAAAAAGTGTGATTTGGGGCTCTCACTTCTATCTCAAATGAGAACCCCATCTTATTTCTCTTTTTTTTTTTTTTTTTTCCTCATATTTTATTGTTGAAAACCCAATTGAGATACCCTCAATGAGAATGGTCTAAGTGTTTCTCCAATAGTGGTGCTCTAAAAAAAATAGGTCAATTTTGTTTTAAAACTAAAAATTTAAAAATTATTTAACTTATATTCAAATAATAATATTTTAACAGTGAGAGACTCTTTTTAGGTATTTCAACGATAGAGATGCTCTTAGAGATAAGAAAGAGAGAATTTCGGGACGAATTAGGAAAGAAATCTGTCTTGAAATAGATAGGTCTATCCGAGATTGTTAAATACAATATATATCGTGAGAACAACAAATAAAGTAAACTGATCGCCGGTAAAAAAAAAAAAAAATCATCAAAAATTAAAGAAAAATAATAATAATAAGGAAGAGAAAATGAAATCGCGTAAACGAAAAAGGAAGTAAAAACCTAATATTTGACTCCCAAAAAACAAAACCCTAATATAAATATGATACTATAGACACCCTTTCCGACAAAAAGGATTTGATTAACTCGTTCTCTTTCACTCTTTCTCAAGTTCCTAAACACCGAATCTTTTTACAACAAATCATGGTTAGGTATATCGATGAGGACGACTCCGACTCGTTTATCTCCTTCAACCCTGTCTACAGCGATGACCAACACTTACACAACAAGTTCAACAACAACATGAACTTTGTGTTCGATTTTGAGTTGGTCTACAGGCGAATCCCTGAACGAGGTTCAGATTCAGATTCAGAACAATATCTGGATTATGACTTTTTGTGCAATCTGGAAACACTGATCGTTCATCAAACTCACGAGTTCGATAGAGACTGGCTAATCGGCGGCGACAGGGATCAGATACAAGCCACCGTATATCAGATCCTCGAGGATATCCAAGTCCCTTTTTACTGGGATGTAATTCATGCATTGACTGTAGGTATCTTGGATTTAAAGAAGCGCGAGGCCATGTCTGATTCACCTAAGGTTGATAGGGTAAGAGTGGAGATTCATATAAGCGTCCCGAGATTTCCCGGTGACGACGACGACGTGGATGTGAAACTTGCGGTGGCTCCGGCAAGCGATGAGGCGGTGGAGAAACACTTTGATACGGTGGTTGTTGTTGGGAATGATGATGATGAAGGCTACTGTGTGATTTGTATGGATACGATCCGGGTTGGGTCCGGTGTGGCGGCGGGTCGAATGCCGTGTTCACACGTGTTTCATCGCAAGTGTGGAGAGGAGTGGCTTAAGAGTAGTGGGATTTGTCCGGTTTGTCGCGCCGTCTTCCCGCCGCTCTAGGTTATTGTTTTAAAGTTGTGTAATTGAATGTTCTCTCATTATACAGTGTCTTTTTTTTTTTAAAATGATTTTCATTATACAAGTGTCTTAATATGATGTAGTTGTTTGCTTCCTTTTTCAGTTTTCAGTTTTTCAAAAAACATGTTGAAAATTCCAAGTGTTCTTATGAAACCTTGAAGGATAACTAACTTTTTTTCTTACGGTTAGCTTTCCATATAAATTTGAAGAAGAATTAATCACAAACGGTTCCACGGCAATTGAAGAAGAATTTCATAGAAACTGTTTCTTCGAAACGGTAAACCAAAACACAGTAGTGGGGGAATCCCATAATCCCAAAATCAAACTAAAGATTAATTGTTTTCTTGTCTAATTAATTGAAATGATTAACTAATCAATTTTAATGCAAAAGCTGCATGCCTCTCACGAATAGTTTTTAACGTTCTTGGGCGGATAGATCCAGATCCTTTGAGGAGGACAAAGTTCTTGATCTACAACGCCCATTGTACGTGCTTTCATCAAACGAGTAGGAGACACAACGCTTGCGTTTGTTACTAAACCTTGAGAAATAGACACTGTTCCTCATCCATGGGAGATTACTTCTCAAGTCAAAGTTATATAAGCTGACAAAGATTGTCAAGCCATCAAGATCAGTACTAGTCACCTTCTCCTATGTCAAAGAGACTAGGTTATACACGTCTGGCTTCTTGTTGCCGCTTGTAATCATGAGAAAGAGCTCTCCTCTCTTTTCTCCCAAATAAATTGTTTTCTGATTTGGTATTGATAAGAATTGGTATATGTATCCCATGTTCGGGAAGATGGGTTATTTGAACACAACCAGCCTGTTCCTCCGTTTAAGAGATAGAATCCATCATTGAAATAGACAAGCTTGCTATACTTATAAACCTCTGGAAAGAGAGTCTTCAGTAATCCACTCAGTTGCTCCAGGATGGCAAGTACTGACGGTGACAAGATTTTACCCACAGCAAAGTTTATCGCTACCACAACGCAATTATCTAACGTAGGAGGACACGAGAATGCAATCTCCTGAAAAGACAGATCAAACTTAGGCAAGCTTATGAGCTCCTGAGAAAACGGATTGAAGAAGAAGATGTTGCTTGAGGTAGATCTGTGCATGAGTATAACCAGCCATCTCTTGAGTAACACAGAGTGGATTTAGCTAGCTCTGGAAGTTTCAGAGTGTACGGCTTCCATTGCAATGGATCGTAGAGTTTAGACAAGTTGCCACGTTTAGGAAAACACAAAAGCCAAGGATGTTGTTCCACTGCCCGAACGGATAATGCAGCTTCACGCCATGACTTGCAAGCAGCAGATGCGTACGCATGTTATCTTTTAACACAAGTTGAGACATTATATTACTTCCAAGAGGCATAATGGCAGATCAACAAAACTCAGGTACAGTGATCTACCAAAAAATAATAATATTAACTTCAAATTAGACAAAAGTTTGTGATCGCTTTCAGATTCGTCTCAAAGTGAGAGCTGTAATATATTTCTAGGTCACCAACAAATTCGCTACAACAAGAAACTCACAAAATTTTTTTGTCAAACTTTGTAAAACTCTTGTCAAATCCACTACAACTCAATATTTAAGTATAATTTGCAAAGAAATTGTCAGAAAGTAACAAACCGTGTACATGCATGGGACGATGGTACTAGGAGAAAGCAAAAGTATCTTCATGGAGGGAGTTTTGGAGTTTATTACTTTATTTTTGTAACTGGCCTTCAAGGGAGGATCGTTGTGGTTAAAAACAAAGAAAAGTTGAATTGCTTTCAGAATAAGAAAGAAAAGAAGATAAAAAATCTAAAAGCATATTTATTGATCGGATGATCCTTAGTTCTCATGTGAGCTTAACATAGTAAAAGGAAATTGCCTTATTCTAAAAACATATGGCTGATCTAATGATGAATGATCTCATAACATCAAAACCAGAAAGAAAAAAATTAAAAGTTTGTTGGTTTTTTTTTTTTTTTTGGGAATCATTCAATTTTCAAAAGCCCATTGGTTCTCCGTGCGCACTGCAGCTTCTTCTTCGGGTGTGAAATCGTTCTCGATGTTGAAAAACTCGCGAATTTCAACTGGTGACTTGTCTTTGATGGAATCTGCAATCTTCTGGCAAACGAGATCGAGAAGGCCTTTGGTGTTGAGGTAGTTCGCGGCGAGGACGAGCCTGAAGAGTGTTTCGTTATCGACATTCGTAAACTCTTCATCCCAAGTCTTGAGCTCCTTCTCCTTCTTCTCCTCCGAAGCCGCCTCGTTTTCGCCGACCGAACCAGCCTCGACGTGCTTCTTGCAGTACTCGATCACTTTTCCGAGGATATCCGCTTTTACGTTCGTAAGCGGGATCGCTTTGCCGGTGCAGCCGTCTTCGATCATGTGCGCTACGATCTGAAACTCACGCGCCACCGCTTCTTCGACCTCGAAAGCTTCCCCATCGGAGCTGGTCAACACAATCTTGCTCGATTCAGACATTGTTCGTTTGATTTGTTGGGGGTGGGGGGGTAAAAAGAAGGTTTTAGGTTTTTGTCCAAGAGATTTCGACGAGCGATTGAGGAATTGACCAAAACATGCGTCTATTTATATAATCTGTAAGAGAGGAGGGTCGGTGAATTATGGGAATTTTTCTTCTTCTTTTTTTCCCGGAACAATAAGGAAAGATAAAATTTGAAAAAATACACCAAAACTAATTTATAATTTGAAAACTACACCTTTATTATTTTCTAAATTTTTATAGAATTAATTATATATGAAATGATTAAATTAATCTTATTTTAAATTTTTATAATTTAAAATTATTTAATAAAATCAAAATAAAATAACATTTTGAAACTAAATAATATATATTTAAAATTTACTTTATTTATAAATTCTAAAATCTTAATTTTATATTAATATATAGAATATTCTACAAAATATTTTTTTTCATAGAAAAAAAGAAAAAATAAATCATAATTTTTTTATATATTATATACTTATCTATAGATTATTCGACTAAAACTAGTTTTAAATTTGTATAGACATTTCTCAAATATTAATTTTTATCTGATTTAAGATTTATCTAATTAAAATATTTATATAAATATATAATTTAGAGAAAATTCTAAGATTTACTAATTAAATTTTTTTCATATATTTAATTTTCGATTTTTATTTTAATTTATAAAAATATGTATTATTAAAATCTGGTCAAAATAGTCTTTTTATTTATCAATAAATTTAGTAATAAAAAAATTAAAACAGTGTATTTTTCAAATTACAAAAGTTAATTAGTGTATTTTGCCAATTGTCCCGTAAGGAAAAGAGATATCAAGTTAAAAAAAAAAAACAATAAGGAAAGGCCAAAATTAAATAAAGAAAATCATTAAAATATCCTAGTTTAACTAGGGTTTTGAGATTATTGTTTTTGGGATCATGAACCCATTCGACTGACAATTGGAATTTTGAGAAATTATAGTTTATGGGATTAAACCACTCGAGTGACAAGTGGAATTTTGAGATATCTCTCTCTTTTTTTTTTTTTTTTTCCCCTGGTCTCATTATCAATCACGGTAGACCCAAGATTCCATGTTTCATAGAAACCTCTATAAGCTTTTTGAGAATATTGGCAAAATAATTATAATAGTGTTGATAATAATTTTTTTAAGAAACTAATTTGTTTATTGTGTTTGTTTAGATGAATAATATCATTTTATTTTAGGGACGAAAACTAGTATTGGTGTTATTATAAAGAATTTCTCTAATAGATATTATACTTGTTTTGTTTTTTAATTTGTCTGAACAAACCTAAAACATCAAATAAAAAAAAACCGAAGGGAATATGTTTTAGCTTTCCATATAAAATTGAAAGACTTTTGTAGGATCAGAAGCTTCCAAGTTCTGTTTCTTCCGGACGATCAAGAGAATAATAATGAGGATTTTATATTTTTGTTCAATGAAAGTAACTTGAAAGATTCACTGAGCTTTCGGGCTCTGTTTCTTTGAATTTTTTTTCCCCCAAATTATTCTTACGGTTTGTGTATAAGAGTTAAGAAGTTGTTTGGCTTGGTTTTTGGTTCTGAATGCATTAATCTAATCTAGAACCGGCATACGGTACTGAAGTCATTTTTTTGGTCATATCCTGAAACAGCCAAAATCTGAAGAGCAAAAAAGAGTCTATTGAAAAGGAAGACGACTTTAACCCTTTCGCAAAAAAAAAGAAAGAAAGGAAGACGACTTTTATAGAAGCCTAAACAAAAACACAGTAGTGGTGAGGTGACTCCCAAACCCCTAATTAAGAGTTAAATGACTTCTTGTTTGTCTATTTGAAAAGATAAAACATATCAATTTTTTCATGCAAAGCTGCCGCTCACAAATAGTCTAAAACGTTATTGGGCGGATCGATCCAGAGGCATTGAGGAGGACAAAGCTCTGACCAGTTATGCCATTCCTTACACGAATCGTACCTGTTTTCATCAAACGAGTAGTATACACAACGCTTGCGATTGTAACCATACCTTGAGAAATAGATATTGTTCCTCATCCATGGGACATTACATCTCAACTCAGAGTTATGAACACTGGCAAAGATTGTAAGGCCATCAAGCTCAGTACTAGTCATCTCTTCCCATTTCAAAGAGGCTAGTTTATACACCATCGGCTTCTCGTTACCGCTTGTAAACATGAGAAAGAGCTCTCCTTCCTTCTCCGCCAAGAAAACTGCTTTCTTGTACCGATTCCGTTGCAGATTCCATGTGCGTGAAGATGGGTGAAAGTAATGAAGATTCCATCTGCGTGAAGATGGGTGAAAGGAATGCAACCTGTCCACCCCGTTAAAGCAATAAAATTGATCATTTTGATAGACAAGCTTGTATTGCCTACAAAAAGGTTTATAATCGTCAGTAGCGAAGTCATCACTAATCCACTCAGCTGCTCCAAGATGCCATGTGCTGACAGTGACAAAATCCATACCAAACTTCAAAGCCATTACAACGCAACTATCGGATGTAGGAGGACAAGAAAATGCACATGGAATTGAAGAAGAAGATGTCGTTTGAAAAGACAGTTCAAACTTCGGCAAGCTTATGAGCTCCCTAGAAAACGGGTTGAAGAAGAAGATGTCGTTTGAGCTGGATCTTTGCATAAGTAACCAACTATCTCTTGAGTAACACACAGTTGATTCAGCTAGCTCTGGCAGATCCAAAGTATACGACTTACACTCTAATGGATCTTGGAGTTTAATCAAGCTGCCGCTTTCAAGGAAACACAAAAGCCAAGGATGTTTTTCCACTACCCGAACAGAAAGTGCAGCTTCACGCCATGACTTGCAAGCAGCAGACGCACGGATATTATCTTTTAACACAAGACGAGACATTATTACTTCCACGAGGCATAGTGGAAGATCAGCGAAACTCGGATTCAACGCCTCTTCGCTCCGAGTTTTGGTCCTTTTGGATCTACAAAACAATTAAAAAATGAATATCAGTTTAGGCAAAAGTTTGTGACTTTATTATTCGTCTAATCATCGTCTCAAAGTGAAAACTGTAATATTTCAATGAACCATTGTTGGTCAACAACTCCAACGGAACACTATAAGAAACACACAAAAAAAAACTGGTAGACGAACCCTAAAAAAGTTCCCGATTATATTAATTTGGTAGAGAAAAGTTAAAACAAAAACTTTCAAATTCAGTTCACATTCCGACTTATTCACCCCCCGAAAAGATATATATATATAATTCTTGTAAAGCTTTGTCAAATCCACTACAACTCAATATAATTTGCAAAAAAAAAACTGTCTGAAAGTAACAAACCGTGGCACGATGGTCGGAGAAAGAGAAAGTAACTTCATGGCCGGAGTGTTGGATCGTTGTGGTTAAAAATAAAAGCCTGTTTATTCATCGGATGAATGATCCTTAGTTCTCATGTGAGCGCACACGCACACATATAAAGCTTAACATGATAAAGTAAACTAATAAATTTAGATGAGAAAAGGAAATTCGAAATCTAATGAGAAAAGGAAATCGCTTTAAAAAGGAAGTAAAAAAATATGATTATACATACACACGATCCTCTAGAGCAATGTTTTTAAAACCGGACCGATAACCAAATCGAAAAAACTTTTGGTTTATGAGTTAATAGGTTCGACCGGATTCAAGCTAATTCGATTGGATTTGATAATATTTTTTAAATAATATTATAAGACATATATCATATGGTTTTATATATTATTTTTTGTTACAGTAGACTTATAATTTTTTCTATGAATACAACTATGATATTTGAAATACCAATATAATCGGTCATATCAAATAAATACTTCAATAAATATAATGTTTAAAAAAACCAAAAAGTAACAAACTGAATGTATAACAAAAATTTAGAAAAATATCTCAATAATTCAAAATAAAAAGCAAAGAGATAGCACATTCAAACTTCATTCTCCAAATCTTCATCACCTTGAAAAAAAATATATATATATATATATATATCATTAGTTAAACATTTTATAATTTTAAAATAGAATTTAAAATCATACCATAAAATCATTAGTGAGTTCTTCGCCATCTTTTAGATATTCTTCAAAAAGTGTATATTCTAGCTCAGAAAAATCAAGTTCTCTTTCTCCTTCTTCTTATATAATCCAAAACTCAGTTTTATCGATTGACTCATAATCAACATAATCAACAGTGTCATAAGATCTCTTTTGATCTACACATAAAAATAGCAACTTATATATCACTAACTATGGATAATATTAATAAGTTAATAATAATAATGATAAATATCTCCATCATAAACTTCACAAGTAACTAACCTGTTTTGTAAAGTCAAGTTATAATGAATAAAAACAAGATCATTGAGCCTTTGATACTTTGATACTCCAGCCTATTTTTTTCTTTTTGGTGTAAATGCTTTCAAACACAATCCAATTTCATCACCAAAATACTATAAAATTATTAAACCGGTTTAATGTGGTTCATATTGATTCGCCGGTCCGAGTTTTAGCCGGTTTGATTTAGATTTTTAACCGGTTCAACTAACTCTGGGTTTTACTGTTGATCCAACCCGAAGATTGTTTTGATTCGTGGTCGAATCCGGTCCGGTCCGGTTTTAAAAATATTGCTCTAAAGGTAAACAAAAAATATTTGGTTAATTAATTCACTATCTTTCTCAAGTCTCTTTAAACACCGAATTTAAATTTCATATCCATCAATCTTTTCCAACAAATTAATCATGGTTTTGTTTTATGTATGCCGATAACGAACCAGACACCTTCATCTCGTTCGACCTAGTCACCTAGTCTACAGCAACAAACAACACACCGATCACGACAACAATCTACTACGCAAAAAACCAAACTTGTTGTTCGATTTCCAGTTAGTTTACAGGCGAGCCCCTGAACCAGATTCATCTTCAGATCAGATACAGATCCAAGTCCCTTCTTACAAGGATATTGATCGTACGTTAACTATAGATTTCTTGGATCTGAAGAAACGCGAGGCCATGTGACCTGAGGTTGAGAGGATAAGAGTAGGGATTGATATTATTGTCTGTAGGTTTCACTTGGCATCCGTAGGCATCCTGAGCCTATGGGCAGCCCGCCTCTTTTGACAACTCTAGTTGGATAGCACATTCACAACTTTCCATGACCATTGACAAAGCAATGGGAAACAGAATTGTGTCTATGCACTATTATTTTCACATAGGCTTGAAGGTCTTCTTAGGGATTGGTTCGAGGTCAGTGGAAAGTAGAAGTGATTCTCGGAATTTGTTTGTTTTATTTGGCTTATTCTTTTATTTTTTATCTTCCCACTAAATCATTTGTATGTACATACAGTAACTTCCCGCTAGAACAATAAATTTGAAATATAGTATATGAAAGCAGAAGGACTATCTCCTGCTTCTGCCACGTCAGTCCACGAGAGAGTGCAATGTGTCACTTTCTAATTTAATTTTCAAAAAAAAAAATTATTTGTATTAAATCTGAACCAAATAAAATATTTTTATCTTTTTATTTGCATTTATGGGGAATCGAACTCATAATCCTCTCAATAAAATAAGACAATTTTTCCATTTTGCCATGGGTACTCTTTAACAACCCTCTCTAAAAACGTATGATATTATCTATATGTTTTACATATTAAATTAGAACGACTTTTTAATTTATATGTATATCAATAATAAATTTATGTCACAGACGCATAAATAAATACATTCTCAAAATGATAAATTGAAAACATCAATTTTTTTTTTTTAAACATAAAGTAACATAAAGAAATATTAACATATGTACAATGAGCTATACATAAAAACAATTAAACTTGAATTCAACTATTTAAAAATTATTATAAGTAGATGGAATTCTAATTTAATTTTTTAAAAATAATAAATATATAAATCTTATATAATACATAATTTTAAATATATCATTATATTTTTTGAGTTATCTAATCCTTATTTTCTACTATATGAAAGCTTAATGGTTGTGTTTTGTGTACATGCCTTGTCATGCCAACATCTCAGAGTATGCCACGTGTCATTTATTATATATTTTTTAAAAAATTATTTTATTTGTATTAAATCTGATCAAAACAAAATATTTTTATTCTCTTATTTATATTCATGCGAATTCAAATCCATAATCCTCTCAATAAAAAAGATCATTTTTTCCGTTATGCTATGGCACTACAAGAAAACATGACATTTGCCACGATTTTTTGCGAGGAAAATAAATCGTAGTAAATTAGCATCGAATTAACGAGGTATTTACGAGGAAAAGTAAAAACCTCATTAATTCGTCGGAAAGACCAACGAAATAAAATCGTCGCAAATTCGTCGTAAAATTCCAACGAATTAACGAGGAATTAACGACGAACATAAATTTCGTCGCTAATTCGTCGTAAATTAACGAGGAATTAGCGACGAAACATGTTTGACGTGTATTCCTCGGAAATCCGTCGTTAATTTCCGACGAATTACCGAGAAAAGTGTTTCGAAGTAAATTAACGACGTATTAGAGAGGAAAAAAAGTTAGATGAAAACGTGTTTTACTGGTTTTTTTGCCACGAAAATATTCTTTGTTAATTCGTTGGCAATTCGTTGGTAATTCGATGTAAAAAAAAAAAAAATTGCCTATATATAGAAGCAACACTTCATTATAAAAACTACAAAAACAAAAACAAACTCTCTCTTCACCTACAAAAAAAAACTTTTCACCATAAAAACACTTTTTAAACACTTTTTCAATATATTCCTTTTCAAAAAAAAAAAAATTTCTTATATACCAAAAAAAAAAAAAAAATGTCAATATACGAATTACGAAGTTGGATGTATAATCGTAAAGATTCGGAGGGATCGCTGACGAGGGAGTTTCAAGATGAGCTAGAAGGATTCATGTATCAGGCGGGAAGTTTGCAAATTACCGTTGAAAGTGGTATGATGTACTGTCCTTGTCAAAAATGCATGAATAGGAAATTTATTCGTATCTCAAAAGTGTGGTCGCATCTATTAAATAGAGGGTATTTTCCGCACTACTATATTTGGTATAATCATGGAGAAGGGCATGGGGGAAATGTTGCTAGTAGTAGCGGTAATAACCAAGCAGTTAATGCTGATGCTGAGTCAAATAATGTGCATCAAGTTGATGATCATGGTGAATATGGTGATCATGATAGGATTCATGAGATGGTTACAGATGCATTTCATGAAAACACGGGTACATTTCTAGCTGCTGGTCATGATAGTAATATTTACGACGAGGAACCCAATTTAGATGCGAAGAGATTTTATGATATGTTAGATGCTGCAAATCAGCCACTCTACGATGGATGTAGAGATGGGCACTCTAAATTGTCCTTGGCAGCTAGGATGATGACCATTAAAACTGATCATAACTTAGGTGAGGTTTGCATGGATGATTGGGCTGATTTGATTAAGGAGATTTTGCCTGAAGATAATTTAGCTGCTGAGAGTTACTATGAGATACAAAAGCTGGTTTTTAGTCTTGGGTTACCTTTTGAGATGATAGACGTTTGTGTAGACAATTGCATGATTTATTGGAAAGATGATGACAAGTTGCAGGAGTGTCGTTTTTGCCATAAGCCACGGTATAAACCGCAAGGTGCTGGTCGTAATAGGGTGCCGTACCAAAGGATGTGGTATCTTCCAATAACTGATAGGTTGAAAAGATTGTATCACTCGGAAAGGACTGCTGCATCCATGAGATGGCATGCTGATCATTTGCAGACAGATGGGGAGGTCAATCATCCGTCAGATGCAAAAGCGTGGAAACATTTTAAGACGGTACACCCCGACTTTGCTAGAGAGAAACGGAATGTATATCTTGGTCTTTGCACAGATGGATTTAGTCCATTTGGTATGTCTGGTAGGCAATATTCTTTATGGCCAGTAATCTTAACGCCTTACAACCTTCCCCCAGACATGTGCATGCAAAGAGAATTTCTATTCATGAGTATATTAGTCCCTGGTCCCAAGCATCCGAAGCGGTCCCTTGATGTGTTTTTGCAGCCTCTAATAGCGGAGTTGAAGGAATTGTGGTTTAATGGGGTCCGTACATATGATATTTCAAGGAAGAAAAATTTTACGATGCGGGCGGTTCTTATGTGGACAATAAGTGACTTTCCCGCATACGGGATGCTATCAGGGTGGACTACGCATGGGCGGTTGTCTTGTCCTTATTGTCTCAATCGAACAGAAGCATTTCAATTGAAGTACGGTAGAAAAACAAGTTGGTTTGATTGTCACCGCCGATTTCTACCCTTGTCGCATACATACCGAAGAAACAAGCGGTTATTTAGAAAGAACAAAGTTGTCCGTATTCCTCCTCCTGTATGTGTATCCGGGGCAGATTTAGAAGCGCAAATTGATCATTACGGTGCACAGCAAACAGTCGTCCGAGGTGGAAATTGGCACAGTACAGCGAATATGCCAGATGGATATGGGGAGCATCACAATTGGCATAAGAAAAGTATTTTCTGGGAGCTTCCGTATTGGAAAGATCATCTGCTTAGGCACAATCTCGATGTCATGCACATTGAGAAAAACTTTTTTGATAACATCATGCATACAGTGCTAAACGTAAAGGGGAGAACCAAAGACAACGTAAAATCAAGACAGGACTTGCCTGACCTTTGTTCGAGGAATGAGTTGCATCTTTCAAGCAACGGGAAAGCACCAGTTCCAATATTTCGATTGGGTGCCGCAGAAAGGTCATCATTGTTCAATTGGGCGACATCTGATGTGAAGTTCCCCGATGGGTACGTTTCGAATCTATCTAAATGTGTGGAAGGGCAAAAGTTTTCAGGGATGAAGAGTCATGACTGTCACGTAATTATGGAACGCTTGTTGCCTTTTGCCTTTGCTGAACTTCTACCCGCAAATGTACATGAAGCAATTGGAGGTAAAATTCTGGCTTTTTAATTAATTAGATATATATGTAAGTATGTCTAACTGACTCATGGCATTGATTAATTATTGATAAATTTTATACTTGTTGTTTTGTTATTGCAGGCATTGGGTCATTTTTTCGTGATCTTTGTACTCGTACTTTGACAGAAGATGTAATTGCACAATTAGATGCGAATATACCTATCCTGCTGTGCAACTTGGAGAAGATATTTCCACCAGCTTTTTTTGATGTTATGGAACATCTACCTATCCATCTTCCTTATGAAGCAGAACTTGGGGGGCCTGTTCACTTTCGATGGATGTATCCGTTTGAGCGATTTATGGGTCATTTAAAGCGGAAAGCAAAAAATCTAGCAAAGGTTGAAGGTTCAATCGTTGCGGGAAGTTTAACAGAAGAAACTTCTCACTTCACGGGATATTATTTTGGATCAAATGTGCGGACACGGAAAAGGGCTCCTCGACGATATGATGATGGAGGTGTAGGTCGAACATACCCGGTGGAAGGTGTCCCAGACATTTTCTCATCAATCGGACGCCTATGCGGAAAGTTGAAAGAAGTATGGTTCGCCAACGAACATGATCATCATAGCGCACATACGTATATCCTTCTAAATTGCGAGGAAGTTAGTCCATTTGAAATGTAAGTGAAATAAATTTATATATCATATCATGTATATCTATATATCTATATATAGTTTGGTTGGTCATTCACTCATATATATATAATGTTCTTGCAGGGAATTCGATAGACAGGTACGTGAAGCTATTGACGGAGTTACAAATGAGGAAATCAGCACTCGTAAAGATCGCCACTTTGCTCAGTGGTTAAAGTCGGAAGTAAGTATATATATATATATATATATATATATATATATATTAATTTACTAAATAATTCAATTAATAATTAATAACATTTATTTTTATTTTTATATAGGTTGCGGATGGAGATACGGCATACCCGCTCTGGTTTCATGAATTAATCAAAGGCCCGATTTGGAAAATCACTACTGCATCCATGTATTGTACACGTGGATATGTGTTTCATACATTCAAATACGGCAATCAAAGGACTACTGCAAACTACGGGGTTTGTGTGAGGGGCGAAATTGATTTTTATGGGGTGTTGCAAGACATAATTGAAGTTGAGTACCCCGGGTTGGTTGCAATGAAATGTGTTCTCTTCAAATGTGATTGGTTCGATCCAACTGTTGGTCGAGGTGTGCGTAAAAATAAAAATGGGACGGTGGACGTCAATAAATCACGGCGTTACAACAAGTTCGAGCCATTTATCCTTGCATCGCAAGCAGAACAAGTCGCCTTTGTTCCTTATCCCCGAGTTCGCACAACAGGCATCCCATGGTTAGC
This sequence comes from Alliaria petiolata, assembly GCA_020283515.1. NCBI lineage: Eukaryota > Viridiplantae > Streptophyta > Magnoliopsida > Brassicales > Brassicaceae > Alliaria > Alliaria petiolata. Next base: position 151,996,923 of record JAHZTW010000001.1, read on the forward strand.
AGTTATTAAAGTTTCTCCAAGGGGAAAAATTGTTGATCTGCCAATGCAACAAGATCATTGCTATGATATTCTTCAACCAGATGAGAGTACCGGCGATATTCTTCTAATAGATCCGCAAAATAGGGAGGTTGATGAAGATCTTCCAGACGATACTACTGAAGAAGAAGAAGAGCCAGAGTTTGAAGAAAGTGATTCACCCGATGATGAAGAAGGTGAATCAGATGTATCGGAAAATGAATATGATGGTGATTTATAAAATTCATGTAATTTAAGCTATATATATTTTGTAATTTTCACTTAAAAAGTTATGTACGGTTTTTCATAAATTTTATAAAAATTTAAAATTCTTTATGGTATGCTTAAAACTATATGATTTAAACAAAATAAGAGATTTTAAACGTATAAAGAGTTTAGGGTTAAATAAGAAAAAAATATTACATGTTACGACGAATTTGCGAGGATTCCTCGCAAATTCGTCGTAAAACTCCAGTGTTACGACGAATTTGCGAGGAATCCTTCCAAATCATCGCAAATTCGTCGTAAAATCATAAAAGATTTTAATTTTTTTTATTAGGGATGACTTTGTGACGAATTAAGGACGGATCGTAAGTTTGTGACGAATTAACGACGATTCGTCGTTAATTCCTCGTAAAATTTGGCGTCGTAAATGCCTCGTAAAAGTTGGGACGAATTAACGACGACTGAGGGGTATTCGTCGCTAATTCCTCGTAACTTTGGGAGGAATTAGCGACGAATCTAAATCTATATATACTCGCCGAGTTTTCCTTCCTCTCTCACAACTCAACTTTCTCTCAAATCTCTCAAATCTCTCTAGATCTCTCTCTCTCTCTAGAAAGCTACTCGGATCTCTCCCCAAATTTATCAAATATTAGAAGGTAAAGATCTAAATTTATAAAAAAAATTTAATATATTTAGGTTTGGATAATATTAGGATATCAGAATATTAGAATAATTTTAGAGTATCGGAATATTAGAATAATATTAGGATATCAGAATATTATAATAATTTTAGTTATTAATTTTATTTATTATTTATTGTGCAGATGAGGCCTTCTCGTCGTAACCATTATTATCAGTTTATACCTGATAATGTTGGTGGGACTTCGTCCGGGACAGTTCCGATTCCAGATTCGTCTCAGCCATACACTACTTCCGCTACTGAGTCGGAAGTTCCGCAGACCCAGACCCAGGCTACCGCACCACCTCCACTCTTCAGGCAACCTGGTGTTCCTCTTCCATATGCCCATTTCACGGTTGATGATTTGATTGCACAACCGGGAAGAACTAATGTTACGAGATTAGATCCGCGTCATATAACCGGAAAGTGGTACGTTTTTAAATTTAATATTTAATTTAATATTTCATTTTTATGTTTTCAATTTGTGATTTAATTTTTTTTTTTTAGGTTCGGGATCGAAAGCAGTGTCGCACGGTCCGTTAGCGATATCATCAAATCATTTTTCACCGAGCCTCACGCAAATTTCTCTCAACTCTCGCCGGAAATTTTCGAAACTTGGTTCAAAATGTTTGCGGTAATAAATATTTTTTTAAAAAAAATTATAATTTATTAAATTTATATTAAATAAATTTTTAATTGTTTTGTTTTTTTTTTATAGCAAAAATACACTTGGGATGCTGTTGATACCCCGACCGTGCGGTAAGCGTTCAAGAATAAAGTTATGGAACGTCTCGTAGGCACCGTTTCGGACTGTAAAAGAAAATGGGAGGTCATAGGCGACGACGCAAAACCGATATACATCGAGTATTTGGTTTGTGACGGATTGGTTCGCTACTGGCAGGATCCCCACTCGGTCGTCATTTCTTCAAAGTGTTCATCTTCCCGTAATACCGTTGGTCCGGACGGTTTACCCGCGGCATTGCCTCATACAGCCTGTCAAACGCCTTTTGCGGGCGTTCGTTTACAAATGGTAAATTATTAATTACTTTCATAAATTAATTTTTTATTTTTTAAAATTTTTTACTAACAACATATTTTACAAAAAATGTAGGCATCCTACAACGGAGGTGTTTTGCCTCCGATGACGGAAGTTTTTGCTAAGACACATCGCAAGAAGGCGTCGGGCCTCTTTGTCTCTGACAAGGCCGAGAGGATCTACAACGATGTCACGGCGAGGATTGCCGACCGAGAGTCCCAGATGTCTCAGACATCACCTGGCGGTTCTTCAGTGCAATCCGGGGGGTTGACCACTCCCGACATCGATCGGATCTACGAGGAGGTATGTATAATAATATATCTATTATTATTATTATTATTTTTTCGAATCATAATTTGTTTATTTTTTTAAAATCTAGGTTGCCCCTAAGAGAAAGGGGAAAGTCGTTGGGATGGGATCTATTCATAATGTCCCATCTGCTTCGTCTTTTGCCCCTCAGCGGTCCGCCGAAGATGATCTGGTCGTCCTACGTGCCAAGATAGCGACTCTCCAACAAAATCAAACCGAATATCATTAACAAGTCAAGGCTGAACTTTCGGAGTACGACGCTATCTTCGAGATAATGGCAGTGGGAAATCCCCAGATCGCCGCACTCTTGCAAGAGAAGCGGAGACGACGAGCGGCAACAACACATGCCGGACCCAGCCATTCGACCGAGGAACACTTGACCGAGCAAGAACGCGAATCACGGCGCGTTGCGGCTGAAGCTACTGAAGAAGCACGACGGCTTATCCCGGATTTTGATTATGGCCTAGAGGAGTAGTTTTTTTTTATTTTTCTTAAAAACCAACAATATTTATTTTTATTTTAATTTTAAATTTTAATTTTAAAATTTTTTTTTTTGTAAATATTTTTTTTTATTTTAAATTTAAAAGTTTACTAGGTATTTACAACGAAAATAAGTTTGCCACGATTTAAGGACGAACTCTGTTGCAACGGTTTTGCGACGGTTTTTTAGTTTGCCACGAATTTACTACGATTATTTTCTCCTCAATTTGCCACGAATTTACGACGATTATTATTTTGCTACGAATTTACTACGATTTTTTTCCCTTCAATTTGCCACGATTTTACGACGATTATTATTTTGCTACGAATTTACTACGATTGTTTTTCTCTCAATTTGCCACGGATTTACGACGAATTATGTGTCTCGCTATTTAACGACGAATTTACGACGACACTATTAACGACGATGTTACGACGAAATCTGGATCTCCCAACATTAACGAGGAATTTGCGACGAATTTGCTTTCGCGACGATCGATTACCGACGATTCAGTTTTCGTGGCAAATTCGTTGCTACTCTCGATTTGCCACGAATTTGCCACGAATTCGGCCCTCCTAAAGAGTATGTTTTCTTGTAGTGTGGGTACTCTTTGACAACCCTCTCTAAAAACTTATGATATTGTCTCTATGTTTTACATATTAAATTAAAAGTACTTTTTAAAATTTATATGTATATCAATTACAGACTTATACCCCAAACGCATAAATAAAGAAATCCTCAAAATGATAAATTGAAAAAGTATTTTTTTTATACGTCAAGTAATATAAATAAATATTAACATATGTACAATTAACTATTTATAAAAACTATTAAATTTGAATTCAACTATTTAAAAAATTATTATAAATAGATGAAATTCTAATTTAATTTAAAAAATAATAAATATATAAAACTTATATAATAAATAATTGTAAATATCTCATTATATGTTTTTGAGTGATTTAATCCTTATTTTAAAATAAATTACTATATAAGTGAAAAACAATTACGATATGAATAAATTAAGAAGTTCACTTCAACCTATAAAATCTTAACACACAATAAAATATTCAATAAAAAATCGAAAAAATAACAAATTATATAAAAAATATAGAGAAAAATAGATACAAAAATTTAAAAAAATTTAAAACATAGAAAAACATGGATTCAATGCAAGATATGTAAAATAAATCATCAAAATGATAAATTGAAAAAACTTAAAATTATTATAATATTAAATTTTAAACAAATGAGAAGAGTATGAAAATTGAAGAATAAATAAAAATTCGTAAAATAATGTATGAAAGAAATTGCACAGATTAGCAAGAAAAAAAGTATAATTTTTTTTAAAAAAATAAATAAAATCAATAGTTATAGATTTAAGAACTTATTATTTAAAACTTAATTTAAAATAAATATGCGCATCGCGCGGGTTCTCTCCTAGTTTTATTAAAAATAAAACATAATACTAAAAAATTGCTATATTCTAAAAAAAGCTAATTGCTGTAATTATTTTTAGCATTCTAAAGTATTAAACATAACTATAAGTTTTATAATTTGTAATAAAATAATAAATTAGTTATAAAAAAAAGTAATTTCCTTTTTTCAATAGTGAGTGCCTGACACATGTGTCAGTGTGAGTGTGTGTGTTTGTAAAATTAGTAAGTAGTTTTATGTTTTTTTATATAAAATTTGCTTAATGTACTATTGCTTTTGTGTAAAATTCTTTAACAAAAAAAAACTTTTGTGTAAAATTTGTTTTTAATGTTATTATATTTATTTTAAATAAATATTTGTATTTTAATTTTTAAATGTTTATTTAATCTTATAAATGAAAATTATATTTATAATATTATATAAGTAAAGTATTAATAAGATATAAAATTATAGATCTAATATAATAAACAAAAATCTTAGCAATATTATTTGTTTATATAATTTCCCTATAATTATTGGGATTAAAAAATATGAAATTTCAAATATACGGTTTTTTTGTTTTTTTGTGATATGTTCTCGCCTTTTTGCACAACTTATTAATCTGGCAACTGCGAGGTTGATAGATTCCAATTATAGGATCATTAAATGTTGATCAAACGAGAACTCAAGTATATTCTTTTGGGTAGTTATAACTACCTCTTTTTGCTTTTTGTTTGGAATCTCACGATTCCTACAATTTAGAAGACGGGAAAAGTGGAGTTGTGTTCCTAAATCATAGGAAGACCAAGTCTCGTGTCTCCATTATTAACAATAAACAAATCAGAGAAAAACAAATAAACAAATAAACAATTAACACTAATCCAAGTATCCACGTTTGTATCTCATCAGAGGTTGATGATGGTGACTTAGATCTATCTTCTTCCAAATCTTAATATCATCTTTTCTGGCGGGGAATTGTATTTCCCCTTTAATCCCCTTACAAGATGGGGTGTTGTCAAGAGGCTCAAGATGGTTGATGCTTTAAAAAAAAAGTGAAAAGACAATTTGATCGACAGTCATCCTGCAAATGATGAAAGATGTTCACGGACATACATGATTTCGAGCTAACTCTTAATCTCGCATGCGATACGACAGATTCCATGGTGAAAATCGGAATCATCGGATCTGGGTGACAGGCGGAGCTTCACAGCGACGCTTCAATTTCCATCACTCTTTAACATACACGTTTTGAACGCGTGTCAATCTTCTAGCTTATTCTTCTCAAGCTTATCCAATATGTGCCTTGTTTTTGGGGAAAATGGTCTTTTTCTATCTGACAAATCGGACGGTGCCTTTTCCTACTCAAACAAAAACTTAACGGGTTGACTAACTCTTGTTAGTTAGCAAAACTTTTTAACATACACGTTTTGCTTAGTTAGCAAAACTTAACGGATTGACTAACTCTTGTTACGGTCAACTTTGTTTTACGCACGAAAGTCAGAGTATGGGTTGGATTTTTGAAATTTTTAAGTGTTTTGGTAGAAAAAAGCACCAAATCTCCGTTTAGGTAGTAAAAAGCACCATACAATTTATTCAGGTATAAAAAGATGCTTCTCGTTCTACTAAAACGCATATGAGTATTACTAGAGTACAACTTTAGTCACGGTTTACTTTAGGTGTTAATTAATTAAAACGACCTCGTTTTGTGTAAACATTGACAAACCCGTTGGGAATGAGTGAAGTTGCAAGTGAATTGATCTCAATCAAAGAGTGGTTCTTCAAAGCAACAAGGATACAAACTCTCCATCCCACTTAATGACTTAATTTTCAGTATAATATCGACTTCATAAGACTTTTTTTTCTTAACTTCGGGATGATCAATGGGATTTTCAACTTATTGTCTGGTTTGCATCTAAGAGAATAATAATATGGAGGATTTACATATTTTGTTTTCAACGAAAAGTACCTGTAAAGATTCTCTAATCTCATCTTTCAGGTTCTGTTTCTTTGATTTTCTCTAGGATCATAAATAGTTTCCCGAAATTGTTCTTATGGTTTGTTTGGCTTGGTTTTTTGTACTAAATTAGGCCTTAGTCCATCCATACAGCATTGAAGTGAATTTTTAGGTCTATCCTGAAACACCTAAGCATTGACCTAAGAAGCTAAGAATGTAAACGTTTTTATCACTCACCAGAAATTAACGGTTTCATCTCAATTAAAGAAGAAGAAGAGACTTTTATACAAGCCTAAAGCCGGTTCTGGTAAACAAACATAAAAACAGTTAAGATTACATGACTTGTTTTTGTCTATTTGAGAAGAGATAAGCTCATGCAAAGCTCTCTCACAAATACTCTAACACGTTCTTCGGCGGATCGATCCAGAGGGTTTGAGGAGGACAAAGTTCTTCCCAGTTCTCCCATTTCTTAGGCAGACTGTACTTGCTTTCATCAAACGAGTAGGATGTACGCTTGCGATTGTTACCAAACCTTGAGAAATAGACATTGTTCCTCATCCATGGGAGGTCGCTCCTCACCTCGGAGTTATGAAAGCTGGCAAAGAATGTCAAGCCATCAAGATCAGTACTACTCATCTCTTGCCATTTCAAAGAGGCTAGTTTATACACCATTGGCTTCTCGTTTCCGCTTGTAAACATGAGAAAGAGCTCTCCTTTCTTCTCTGCCATGAAAACCCCTTTCTCGTACCCATCCCAATGCTTCTGAGGATTGATATATGCAGAAGGATGAAGCCTCCATTTGCGTGAAGATGGTTGAAATGAATACAACAATCCTCCTCTTGCGCTAAAGCAATAGAACCGATCATTGAGATAGACAATCTTGCTCTGCATACGAACCCCTCGAAAGAGAGCATCAAAGTCCTCGGTGATCCACTCAGTTGCTCCAGGATAGCAAGTGCTGACAGTGACAACAGTGGCTGGATCACCCACAAGGGACACAACGAACTTTATAGCTAACACAACACAACCATCCGATGTAGGAGGACAAGAGAATGCAATGTTTTGAAAAGACAGATGGAACTTAGGCAAGCTTTATGAGCTCCCGAGAAAACGGGTTGAAGAAGAAGATGTCGTTTGAGATGGATCTGTGCATAAGTAACCAGCCGTCTCTTGAGTAACACACAGTCGATTTATCTAGCTCTGGCAGTTTCATAGTGTGCGACTTCCATTGCAATGGATCACAGAGTTTAAACAAGCTGCCGCTTTTAGGGAAACACAAAAGCCAAGGATGTTTTTCCACTACCCGAACATAAACTGCAGCTTCACGCCATGGCTTACAAGCAACAGATGCACGGATGTTATCTTTTAGCACAAGACGAGACATTATTACTTCCACAAGACTCGACGGGAGATCAGCGAAACTCGGATTCAATGCCTCTTCTCTCCGAGTTTTGGATCTACAAAACAAAAAAAGTGAACTCCAAATTAGGTAGAGACGAACCCCTAAAAAAGTTCCCGATTATACAAAATCTGTTAATTTTGTAGAGAAAAGTTAAGGTAAAGCTAATTTTGAAATTCAATCAGATTCACCCCCTAAAAGATTAAAAACTCAAATCGAATAATTTTGTAAAAACTGGTTGAGAGTAGTAACGAACCTTTTACAGGCGTCGGTGGTTGAAGACGGTGAATGTGACGTCATGGCCGGAGACGGCGGTTGTATTTGACGGGGCAACGGTGGTCGCATATTGACTATAGAGAATCTAAAATCTCGTGTTTTGTCGTTCTCCTCTATTCTCAGATCCGAGTGTGTTGTAGGCTTGTAGCACCCAAAAAAAAAAGCATTTAAGATAAAAGTTTCAAAAAAACCGTATAAAAAAACATATAACAGTTTTACTATATTACCTTTTGTATATATTTTGTTATTTAACACATTAATATTAATAATAGTAAATAATTAATGTATGCTTAAAAAAAAAAAGAAATAAAACTGATTAGTTGTGTATTTTAAAAAGAGAAACACCAATAGAATAGATAGGAAAAGATAATATCATAATTAGTTTTGGGCAGCCACCACTTTTTATTTTTTACAATATATAGAATAAAGTCTTTTTATCCTTATCTTTTTAAACAATCACAAGTTTATCTTTGTTTTTTTAAGTGGTTTCGATGAAAACAAGAGCGAAGAAAAAGAGGAAAGAGAAAGAAGAAGACGATGGTGAGGGTGCAGGACGATGGTGATGGTGGCGTTGCAGGAGATGGTGATAGTGGCAAGACGACATTGATGATGGATGGTGGTGAGGGTGCTGACCACCGACGACGGTGGTGAGGGTGCTGACCACCGACGACGGTGGTGAGGGTGCTGACCACCGACGACGGTGGTGACGACGGCGATGTGGTGACGGCAATGGTGATGATAACATTGAAGATGGTGATGATGCAGAAGATAAGAAAGGTAGAAGAAGAAAAATGATAAAGATAAGTGATAACAAGTTCGCTAAGTGGTTTATCGGTTTAATTTTGCATAAAATTATTAAGGTAACTTAGTTAGTTAATCAATAACTTATGATAATTGGATAAACACGATAATTTTTCATGGATAATTGGTTAATATGTATGAATGATAACTAATTTAACGTATATTTATGATATGATAACTAAGTTAACAAAATAATTTTTCATGAATAACTTGTTTAACATGTTAAATACATAATTATAGTGCAAATGTGCATTTTTAACGTTTGATGAACTGTGATTTCGGGTTGTGAACAGTGTTAACGGCGAAACATGAACAGTGTTGTGGGAAATTAACAACATGCCAATGGCATTTTAAGTAATTATGTGACATAGATAAAGACTTTTAAAGATTCAATTTTGTTTCTCTCTCTTACTTACCTAACTAGGTGATAACTTGCGCCATGCGAAGGATGAAAAATCTATAAATAATTTTATTAAAGATGATTTTGAAATTGTTTAAAATAAAAATAATTTAATCAGTTTTATATATATGTGAATAATATAATTTAATATTTTAACTTTTTGACATAATATTTTTAACTTGTTTTCAAGTTTAAATATTTATATTATTTGGTTAATTTATATGGTTCTATTAACAAACCATATAAACAAAAAAATATTTATAAATATGGATATCTATTAAAATCACACATATCGAAGTGTTTTTTTATTGGAACCTAAATTATATTTTTAATTTATTATAATTTGTTATTATATTAAAATCACACATATCGAAGTCTTTTTTATTGTAAACATATTTTCTGCTTAATCAAAAAAAAGTATTGTGTATATCATAATTTGTGTATAAATGATATTTAATTAAATAGTATTTTTTTAAACTATTATTTTATTCATTTTTAAAAAATGTATTGTGTAATATGATGTATATCATAAATCATCACATAACCTAAAATTCTATTTTAAATAATTCAAAAATTAAAACATAATTTTTTGGTTATATTAAAAGTAATAAATGAATAAGGACATATGATGTAATTAGTCTAATCAAAAAAGGAAATTTGTATTAAAATAATGAAAGAATAAGTGTGGTGATGACACATCAGCAAAATGGCACCATTGTAAATATTTCAAAAAATAAGCCTACTTTCTAAAAATGTTTCTCAATTAATATATAGGGGATTTTGAATTATCTTTTCCTACTTACTTAATTAACTGTTCAACTGATGATATACACTAAAATTACCCTTTTAAAAAAGGAAAACGCCTTTAAGAAAAATAGTTTTTGAAAAATCATATTTCAATTTTAGTATGTTAATCTGCTATTTTTTTGTTGAGACTCCTCTAATTTCACTATGCTAGTCTACCATATTTTTTGAATTTCAGTTTGCTAATTTTCTTGACAGATTTTTTGAACTTTTGGCACTCTATGAAAATCTTGCAAACTTATAAGCATATTTGAACTTCAGTATGTTAGTTTGCCATATTTTTAGCAGATTCTTCGAGCTTTTGGCAAACTTTAGAAAAAAATTATAAATGTTTTGGCAGACTTGAATTTAAGTTTGCTAGTATGTTATTTTTTTGGTAGATTCTTCAAATTTTTGGCACTCTACACAAGTCTTCTAAAGTTTGTAACATACTTAGGATTTCACTTTGGTTGTCTACCACTTTTTTGGCAGACTCTTCGAATTTTCGAAAGACTCTACAAAAGTCTTCCAAACTTTCTAGCACACTTGGATTTTAGTCTGTTAGTCTACTATTTTTTTGCAGGCTTTAAAGAAGTCTTCCAAACTTATTGGTAAACTTGAATTTTAGTCTATTAGTCTGCTATCTTTTTGGCAAACTTTACAGAAGTCTTCTAGATTTTATGGCAGACTTGAATTTCAATTTGCTAATTTTCCTTTTTTGGCAGATTCTTTAAATTTTTGGCAGACTTTATGCAAGTCTTCCAAACTTTCTAACAAATTCGGATTTCAATCTTCATGTATCATTTGTTTGGCAGATTATACACAAATCTTCCAAAAAATTTAGCAAATTTGGATTTTATATCAAACAAAATAGTGTATTAATTGGAGATAAAACAGAAAAATTAATTATTTTCTTAATTTGTGTAAAAAAACTTTAAACGACAAGTAATATAAACCGGAGGAGGGAGTAGTAGTTTGTTGATTTTCAAATATGGTTGAAAGTAAAAAAAAAAAATTCATATACAATTTTTAAAGAATGTATCCTAAAAATCGCAAATTGGAATTCGAAACAACACAAAAACCTACTCTTTAATCCTCAAAATCAACTCGATAATTCGCTGCAATTGTCATCTTTTTCTCTCGTCTCTCATCTTTCTTCTATCGTGTTTTTCTTATGAATCCTAAAATTTTAAATTGATTTAGAGATTTGATATTTCACTTATTATTTTTGATTTTAAATTAACTAGGTTTGGATCCGCGCCCGTACAAAATCATTATTTTTGAAATAATTGTATAGTATTAGATTTTATAAATAGTTGGTTTTAAATTTAATTTATTGTAAACTTTAATAAAAAAACAATTGATTATGAAACATCATATACTACATGATTGTTATGATATCGATATTATATATGTTTTTGGAATAAAAGTAAGTTAGTCCAATATCAATATCACAATAGTCGGGTAAATTATATAATTTCATAATCGAATTTGAATTTTTTTTTTATATATATAGTGTAATTGCACATTTATCAGTATCGAAATGGGTTAACAAGTCCATGTAACTCGTCACACATCAAATTAAAATATTTTCCATGATTTGACGGACAGCCCGCAAAAGATTAAACCCTAATAAAAACTATATATTTGGACGCTAAATAAATGAAATTTTTTACTCTTTTAGTTTTGGTAAATTTTATAATATGTTTATTGATCATCACTTATCTTCATAACCATTTTTTTTTTTTTTTGAACTTTACCAATGTGAGACTTTCAACACACATTTTTTATATATTGAGTATAATGCTTATTTTCAATAGTTTAATAATTGAATTTGCAATTCTTATTTTTTATTAATGTAACTACATATTTATAAGTGTCAAAGTGGACTAATATGTGTATTTAAACTCACATCAAAATATAGTAAACACTCTATAAATTAATAAAGTCAGGACTTTGATATTTTATTAATTTATAGATTATTAATCTAATAATTATTTATTTAAATTTATTGAAATTTTTTATTATCTTCTAAAATTTATTTTTATTTGAAATAAGAATTTTTAAAACTTATATTTGCTTTATTTAAAATTTATTTTACTTTATTGTCTACATATTTTCTATATTGTTTTATATACTTTTTTGTTTTGATATTGCTTTAATGTTTAAACTTTATGAAACTCAATGTTTTCACGTTTACTGATATACAAAATCATTAGAATCAATTATGTGTAAAAAGAAATCATCACGTCTACATTTTTTTAATGGAGTTTGAGAAAAAAACACGACAAGGTACTATTTTCCCTCATAGTCTTTTGGTATTATATGTTCTAAAGTAGATTAAGAGATATAAAATCAAATGTTTGCACCCAAAAAAAAAATGTTCTAAAGTAGTTTTTTCGCAGGGCTTCGATCTCTCCGTATGCTTTTCAATATCACTATTTTTTGGTACATAATTCCTTTCTTCTGACTCTGCCAAATTTGATCTATCATGATCATCCAAAGAGAGGGAAAATAGTACCTTGTCGTGTTTGTTAAATCCTTTTTTTTTGCATAAGACCTTTATTTTGTTTCAGTTAATGTTTTTTTTTTCTGCTGGATGATCATGATAACAAACGCCCTTATTTTTGTTCTCTCTTCGTAAACAAACCTTTGTTATTGTCACACACCGGTTGAATCAGTAACCGGGTCACGGGTGGATAGCCGTTTTCTCAGTTTTTAGCGGGTTTTCAAGTAGTAGATATTAGCACTAAATCCGAACTAGATTATTTGAGGGGTCCCAAACCAAAGCGAACCGAAATAAAACATATGATTAGATTTTGGATATACCATATTAACCGTATAGATATAATCATTTCAAAACCATATTATTCGGATATGGTTTGGATTTAAATCGATTAAATCAATTAAACTGATTAACTTAAATTATAATATAATATTATATAGTATATATTATTCACTAAATATATGAAATTATGCAATCTCATAAACTTAATGTCTAAACAAATTTTAATATAAAACTATATAATCAATTTAATATTATGTTGTTACCGATAAAAAAACGAGATAAAGGAGTCTACTCTTTGTTATTTTTATGAATTCTAAAATTTAACTTATTTTAAAATAAGATAAAAGCTTTATTTTCTTTGATTTTTATTTTTTTATATGTTTTATATTCTTTTTTATTGATTACAATTTTAAATTTGGTATGAAAAAAACTAAAATACACATTATACCAAACAAAATTTTTGGTTGTTGGTTAAAAACCGAATAAATCAAAAACTTAAGTATCCAAATTGAACCAAGACATAATAGATATGGTTTTAGAATAGTAATTGTTTTTTACTAACCAAAATACCAAAAACCCGAGAAACCCGACACTACTAGAAATATCTTGTACAGCCACCGACTTGCCACTTTAATTACGTAGCTATGATAAATTAACCACCGATTAACCACTAAACAACCACGTACATAAAAAAAGCAAAAATGAGGCTAAACAGTGGCAAGTCGTGGCTAAAAAGCCACTTTTATAGCCACTCAGTGACAGTGGCCACTCATGCCACAGTTTGCCACTCATATTCAATGGCTATATAGTCACGAGACGCAGATGTGGCTAGGCGGTGACAAGTTAGCCACGAAAAATTTACGGAATAACCGTGGCTACACTTGTTGTCAAATCCAATTATTGGGTCGAATATATTTTTGACTGAATGCGCAAATGCCACAGAGAAACATTGGCTATATCGTGGAAGTATAGCCACCAAATTAGCAGTGGCTACTTTGTGACTAGTTTAGCCACTAATAAACCACTTACTATCTATGGTCTTGGGTGTGTCATATCAGATAATTCAAAAAGCTGTGTTTTACCACCGAAAGTAGGTTAATCATGGGATAGGAAGTGGCTATATTGTGGCTCAAGGATAGAAGCGCCATCTAACCACCGAAGGTAGGTTAGTCACAGATAGGCAGTTGTCAAATGGCGGAAAATTGCAATTTCTCTTGTGGTTAAAAAAAAAGATAAAATTTTCAGATTGATACGCTTCAAAGTTTAGCCAATGTGTTGACGTGAATAATTTGAAACTATTGGGGCTGAAAAGCCATGACTGTCATGTCATCATGCAAAGACTTCTCCCATTTGCATTTGCCGAACTATTTCCAAAGTAAGTTCATACGACAATTGCATGTATACAAAATTTATATTATTTATTTAATTAATTCATTTCTTACTTCATTTCCTAATTCAAATTTTAATTTATATTATATTTATTATTTGTGAAACATCTGAACTTTCTCTAACTGCATTACAAGATGATACACACAATCATATAGTAGCACTAAGTACAATGATACAAATTGAATCGACGTCGAAGATGAATCATATTCTGATGTATTACATGTTTGTCCTTCTAATGATGAATACATATCAGAAGATGAAATAGAAGTTTCGTGTGATGATTCAGATTCAGATTCAGATTCTGGTTAAATATAGTTCATGTATTTTTATTTTTTTGTATTGAATAAGTTTATAAATAATTTGTTTTCAAATTATAATGAAGTGTTCTTTATAATTCATAAACTATATTAAGTAAGTTTGTTGACAATTTCATTTGATACAAAATTATTATTTAGCTACGATAACAAATTAGTGCAAAAAGAAAGACAAAAATTTAAAATAAAGTTTGTTGATTTGATTTTTAGGCCATTAGTCACAACCTCTTCCCTTTGTTCATAATTGCATTACATACTCATATTTGGTCGATTGTTTTGACCGAATGGCACATTCCCTTCCATTTTGTACGCACCATGCCTCACAATTGCCAATACCACAATCAACTTTTTGTCTTCTCCCTTTATCTCATTCCCCATCAGCTCGATAAAAACATGTTTTAACAAAATAAAACATCAATTTTTATTTTAAATACATGGTTTCATAATAGAATTAGAGAAATAAAAACAAACTTAGAATAAAAATGATGTGTGTAATGAGTCATTTTCTTATGATATGTGGAGTTTTATAAAATTAACATAATTATTTCGCAAAATTAACAACAAGTAACATAATTATTTTGTATAATTAACAAACGTTAACAAAATTAAAATTTGTTTCAACAAAAATTCCTAAATTATTTCGTATAGCCATATTTTAGTCACTTAATATCAGTGGCTACACAAAATAAAAAAATTTAAATTTTTTTACCCGAACATAATGTTAGGCGGGTTAGATTAAATTTTTCGCACTATAATTCGTACCCGGATTTTATTTTAGACTGGTTTGGGTTAAAATTTTGGCACCAAATATTAAAATTTTATTTTCGTATAGCCACCATTAGTCACTAATTTAGACGTGGCTATGCCTTAGGGTTTTTATCTCTACACTCTTTTCCTCTACGCTATATATTCCTTTTTAACACCAAACTCTCGAAGAATCTCGAAAACTCTCTCTTCCTCCGATTCACTTGCCGGCAACCTCACCTCCGACGACCTCGCCTCCGACGACATCGCCTCCGGCCGACCTTCTGTCCGCCTCACTTCTGTCGGTAATATTTGTCACCATCTCCTTATGTTCCTTTTCTCTGTGAGTTCCCAGAAAAGTATATGTTAGGTTTTGTTTGTCTAATTTAATTTAAGATTTCAATCGATCAGTTGTGGCTGACTTCTGATTTCAATCGATTTCCCTTCTAGTTGTATATGAAGTTTGCTCTGATTTTATTCGATTTTGTAATGGATGTTTGCTTATCTTGCTTTCAATCGATTTGTTCACTGATTTATTTCGATTCGCTTGCTCATTTCTTTTAATCGCATCATATTGGTATTATTTGCTTGCTCATTCTTTTTAATCGCTCCATATTGGTTTTCACTTCTGTTTTTATTCAGCTTTTTAATGTGTGTTTGCCGAAATCCAATGCCATCAGGAGCTACTAGCGCAGCCTCATCGGGTGCAAACAACTACACACGCATCAGCCTTGAGGCTATGATGAATGCTCCCTCGAGGCGATCCCAGCCACACCTCCATCCAAAGAAGCTCAATTGGGCTTTATGGTAATTATCTTTGACATTATTCTTTTGTTTTTTCTTACTTTTTGGACATTGTTCTTAACTTTTTTTCCCATTGAGGTTTGGTATTGACCCTTCTGTCTTCAAGTTCATCCGAGCAACTTGGCAAGGATATTACATGGGACCTTGGAGGAGCTGGAAATATGTTACGGAGGAGAGAAAGGAGAAGTGGTGGCAAACGTTTGTTGTAAGTCTTAATTATTTTCTTGTAATTATGCATTCTTTTTACGCAACACACAAGTCTTAACTTTGATTTCTGTTTTGTAGTAAAACAACTACTGGGAACCTGAGTTCGCTGATGTTGTGTACTACTTCTGGAAAAAAGAGACTATGCTTTCAATCTGTGAACGCATCAGCAAGAAGAAGAGACAAATCAAGAAACCCAAGTACGTTGGGGATGAATATTGGTCCTTTTTGATGGAGGAATGGGCGACATAACCAGCTCTTAAGAGGAGCAAGATAGCTGCTGAGTGCCGCATGTCTAATCCCGATGGCAAAGGGATACACAAGCACATTGCGGGTCCTAAATTCTTTGTCAAGATTGAGTATGACATGGTAATGAATCTTTCATATCCTTTCCCTCTTTATATCATTTGTTTTGCTTTGAATTTACGTTCTGTTGCTATGATTTTCAGATGGTTAATGCAGATGATGATGAGCCGCCACCTTCCAAATGGTTAAAGCAGATTGAGATTTCTGTTTCATAAATGTCATCTTCTGGATCTCCCTAACTTGGCAAATCATAACAACAATGGTGAGACCTGAGATTTCTCTTGCTAGATGCTCTCACGGTTCAAGTGATTGAGCTTATGTAATTTTTTTTTAGTTTTGAACAATCTTTGTGTTTTTTTTTACTCTTTCTAATCGGCTAATATGTGGGTTTATGTAGTTGTTCATGGGTTTATGTTTTGAACAAATTTTTGTAATCGGCTAATATATATGGATTAATTTAGATCAGCTTAATCTATTAATTACTGTTTAATTACAGCGTTTAGGCAATATTTTTTTTTCCAATTTCACAACTTAGCCATTGCGATTTAAGTGTCTAAATGATCTTAGCCACCACCCGGAAAAAGCCACAGTTATTTTCATGTTAGTGGCTAAATAATAGTCATGAATTAGCCACCACATATTGGTGGTCACAACAGTCACATAAAAACATTACCATTGTCGTGGCTATGTTGCCACTCTTTAGCCACATTTTTTCGTGACAAAACAGCCACTCTATAGCCACAATTTGTTAGTGACAATATAGTCACTCTGTAGCCACTTTTTTGTCGTGGTAGGTAGTCACTGTCATTTATGTAGTTGATCCGTGGCAAATTAGTCATGAACCCTTGTGTGGCTAGGTAGTGGCTTTATTTTGTCGAATAGCCACGAAAGGTCACGAAATGTTTTAGCCACGACGCTATAGCGACCTCCTTTTTTCGTGGCTGGGAGTGGCTATTTCAGCCTATAGCCATTGTAATTTTAGCTTTGTCATGTGCTCGTTAGTGGCTATAGTACTTTTTTTTACTAGTGCGAACCGAAACCGAACTGATACCCATATTGAACAGTTCTATGAGGGACACCGATTTTACCGGTTCAATCGCAGGTCCGGGTTGGGTCTAAAAAATGATTTTACCTGTACACATCAACACTCTACCAAACACCAACTTTATATTTTACAAACAAAACAAATCTATTATTTTATCTCATATTTCTTGTATACGATCTAAACGGATATATAACTTATCCAAAAAAACTAATATAAACTTTCTCATTTTCAAACTAAACAAAAAAAACTTCCTTATTTTCAAAAGTATTAAACGAAAAAAATCCCGCCCTTACGGCGTGTCCAAATCAAGTACTGAAATTAAAAGAGACGACAATCGTAAACCTTTTAAGAGTTTTTACGCCTTCAAGGAGGGAAACTCAACTGACCCTAGTCTTTGATACTAGGAGATGGGTTGCACATTTACTTGCCTTGCTAGCGTTTGTTACCAAATCTTGCTCAAGTATGGCAAGATTGGATACCATCTATGCTTTTACAAAACCCCAATAATTTTCGGATGTTATTTGCAGAGTTCTCGTAACGTGAAGTACCTGAATTGTTCGAGATGGCCTGGGTCGTTTTTTAAGGCGCAAACACAAAATGTTAATAACGTAAGTTCCTCCAAAAGTTATTATATAAAAGGTTCATTATCTTCTAAAATTTCTTTTTATTTGAAATAAGAAATTTTAAAACTTATATTTGCTTTATTTAAAAATTTATTTTACTTTATTGTGTACAAATTCTCTATATTGTTTTATATACTTTTTTATTTTTATATTACTTTGATGTTTAAACTTTATGAAACTCAATGTTTTCACGTTGATATACAAAATCATTAGAATCAATTAGTATGTGGAAAAAATAATCATCACGTCTAGACTGTTTACATTTTTTTAATGGAGTTTGAGAAAAAAAAACACCACAAGGTACTTTTTTCCCTCAATATTACTATAGTTCTCATTTAATGTTTTTTTTTCTGCTGGATGATCATGATAAGTTTTCCAAACGCCCTTATTTTTGTTGTCTTTGCATCTAGCTAAGAGAATAATAATAAGGAGGATTTTCTATTTTTGTTTGCAATGAAAGTTCCTGTAAAGATCCTCTAAGCTTTCAGGTTCTGTTTCTTGGTTTAGAAGAGTTAATGAGGAAGTTGTTTGGCTTGGTTTTTTGGTACTGAATTAGGCATTAATCTGATCTGGAACCAGTCGTCCATCCAAACAGCACTGAAGTGAATTTTATAGCTCATATCCTGAAACACCTTATAGCATTGACCTAATAAGAAGCTAACAATGTAAACGTTTTTTTATCACTCAGCAGAAAGAAACGGTTCCATCTCGATTAAAGAAGAAGAAGACTTTTATAGAAGCCTAGAACAGGTTCTCGTAAACAAATTAAAACAAAAAAAAAAACAGTTAAGATTACATGACTTGTTTTTTGTCGATTTGAAAAGATAAGCTCATGCAAAGGATCTCACAAACACTCTAATACGTTCTTTGGCGAATCGATCCAGAGGCTTTGAGGAGGACAAAGTTCTAACCAGTTGCGCCATTTCTTAGGCTGATTGTACCTGCTTTCATCAAAAGAGTAGGATAAACGCTTGCGATTGTTACCAAACCTTGAGAAATAGACATTGTTCCTCATCCATGGGAGGTCACTTCTCAACTCAGAGTTATGTAAACTGACAAAGAATGTCAAGCCATCAAGCTCAGTACTACTCATCTCTTCCCATTCCAAAGAGGCTAGTTTATACACCATTGGCTTCTCGTTTCCGCTTGTAAACATGAGAAAGAGCTCTCCTTTCTTCTCTCCCAAAAAAACTGCTCTCTCGTACCCATTCCGTTGGAGGAGAGATGAAGAATAATGAATAGTCCATGTGGGGAAAGAAGATGGGTGAAAGGAATACAACCGGCCCTCTTCTACGTCAAAGCAATAGAATCGATCATTGAGATAGACAAGATTGCTCTGCGTAGGAATCCCTTGAAAGCTAATAGGGAAGTCGTTAGTAATCCACTCAGTTGCTCCAGGGTGACAAGTGCTGACAGTGGCAAAATCATCATCACCCATAACAAAGTTTAAAGCTAGCACAACGCAACTATCCGATGATAGGAGGACAAGAGAATGCGATTTTTGGAAAAGACAGATCGAGCTGAGGCAAGCTTATGAGCTCTCGAGTAAACGGGTTGAAGAAGAAGATGTCGTTTGAGCTAGATCTGTGCATAAGTAACCATCCGTCTCTTGAGTAACACACAGTTGATTTAGCTAACTCTGGCAGATCCAAAGTATACGACTTCCATTGCAATGGCTCGCAGAGTTTGATCAAGTGGCCACGCTTTGGAATATACAAAAGCCAAGGATGTTTTTCCACTACCCGGACAAAAACAGCAGCTTTACGCCATGGCTTGCAAGCAGCAGACGCACGGATGTTATCTTTTAACACAAGACGAGACATTATTACTTCCACGAGGCATAGTGGAAGATCAGCGAAACTCGGATTCAGTGCCTTTCTCCTCTGAGTTCTAGGTCAAATAAACAAAAATAAGAATGAACTTCTAATTAGGCAAAAGCTTGTGAATTTCATATTCGTCTCAAAGTGAAAGTAATATATTACTGGGAGACGTTCTAAGAACTTCCCCCACGAGAAGAAAACTTTAGCAAAATGGTCAAATCGACGACAACTGAATATTAATTATAATTTGGAAAATCTGGTTTAGAGTAACAAAAATTAACCTTTTATGTGGGACGGTGGGTGGAGTCGGAGAAGATGACGCCATGGCCGGAGACGGCGGTGTTGGTTGACGAGGCAACTGGTCGCATATAGTCTATAGAGAGAATCTAATAAGATTAGGGTTTGTTGGGTTTCCTAGTCTTTTTGGTATATATATGCTCTAAAGTAAGATTAAATATAATTCAGTGAAAATGTTATAGGTTTTTTTTTTACAGATATATGAGTGGGTTTTTTGGCAAAAAAACAAAAAATATATAAGTAGCTAAATAATTAAAAAAAAAAAAGTAAACCTAATTCAAATAGGAGGAATTGAGCAAACTAATTTTTTTATGTACACGTGTGCAAAGAGAGTCTACTCAGTACTCTAATATTGTTGTTAATATTGTTGTTGTTCTTCTTCTTCTTGGTTTACTCTAATAAGATGTTTCTAATAACAGTGGCCTAGTTTCTGATGATGGCGTGAGATCTTACAAACCAAAGTAACCGATTGATCCCTCATTATTAACATTGTACATATCACTCGGTTTTATGTCGTACTAATGGCTCACTGAGTTATATTCCATAAACTTTGTGTGCGAAACTCTAAATTTCCTTCTCAACACGTTGTATTTGTACTAATGACTCACTGATTGTAGGTTAACCGTGTTGTATTTCCTTCTCAACACGTTGTATGTGTGTGTTGTAGGTTAATTCATGAATACCATGACAATTAACCTAACGAAACTTCAAATCCATTCGGCACATTGTAAGTTCTTATAGAATTTATGCCAAATTTTGAACCCGTCCCTGGAGAAGACTATATAAAAAAAAAACTACGAGACATCAAAATCGAAAGCGGATGAGATTTTGAAGTCGCTAAAGAGTTATGACTTAACGGAGTAAGCTATTAGAGATGATTTTGTGGTCGCACAAGTCAAAACGAGTAAAAGAAAGCTATAGTGACGATGATGTTGCGCTCCAAAATGTTAGGAAAAATTCTTCGAAGACTTTAAATTAACACTTCTAAGATAGCGATTTTTGAAAATCATCGGAGACTAGACCGACAAAATCTTCAATTTCGCTACTTTTATACTTTTTTAATATTAAATTTTCTATACTTTCTTGCCGAAAAAATATTATTAATAACATCTTTATTTTATCTTATTATATAAAGTAGGATGCATCAAAGTTAGTTTTTAACATGATCGTGACACGTGTCAAGTTAATCGATATGATTTTGACACGTGACGTAAAATTATAAACGAAATTATAAATTAAAAAAAGAAAAAAAAGAAAAAAAATAAGATTTTGACAAACAAATAAAAAAAGGATATAACAAACAAATTAAAAAAGGATATAACAAATTAAAAAATAAGATTTTGACAAATAAATTAAAAAAGGATATAACAAATTAAAAAAATAAATAAATAAGGATATCCAAAAAAATCAAATACGTTGCATGCAAGGAAGAAAGGAAAAAAGGAAACAAAGAAACAAAAAAATAAGAAAAAAGAAAACAAAGAAAAAAAAATCAAATATGTGGAGAAATGAAAGGATATATTTCAATTTAAGAAATAGAAAAAAAAAAAAAAAATTAGATTAACTATGATATATTTCAATTAAAAAATGGAAATTTCAGATGCTAATGATATGATATTAGACGATGATGAGCTCAATGAGGAGTAGGATATCAAGAATCATGTAGATAAGATTTTGATGCAAGTTTTGAGAAACATAACTTCTATAAAAAGCATATAGAACATATACGGGAGAAATAAAAAAGTAATTAAAAAGAAAAAGTCAATTAGATTAACTATAAAATATTTCAATTAAAAAAAAATTTTAGATGCTAATGATATGACATTAGACAATTATGAGATTAATGAGGAGGATGATATCAAGAATCATGTAGAGAGGCTTTTGATGCGAGTCTTAAGAAATATAACTTCTCTAGAGAGCAGAGAAATCATATAAGGGAGATGAATGTGAAGAAAAAAAAGACTTTATTTGCTTGAAGAGAGTTAATGAAAAGATCGTTAACATACTTGAATGACTCAAATTAAATACCCAAGATTTTAACGCAGCGGAACAGAAAAAAATAGTTGATAAAGTTTGTGAACTATATGAGAAGTAGGGTTAATGTTGCTTAGGATCAGTAACAGATTCTGTGTTTTGAATATTTAAATTGAAAATAAATGAGAATTAAAATAAATAAATAATTTTTAAGTTTCCATTTTGTGTTTTTCATATATATTTTATAGTAGTGATCAGATTATGCTTTCTATTTATTTAAACAAATAATTTAACGGATTTTAAATTTTATTATATTCTTAAATGTTGTTATTCATTTAAGGTTGCTAATACAAAAAGAAAAATATTAATTTACAGATTAATATTTTACAGATTATTCGATTTTATTTTTTATTTAGTTTTACGGATTTAAAATATTTTATTAAAAATCCGCATATATGCGGGTCCTATTCTAGTATTATATAAAGTTGGATGCGTCAAATTACTAATTAACATGATCGTAACAAATGTCAATTTTATAGATTTAGATTTTGACACAGTGTGTGTAAAATATTATTACTAAAAGATTATAAAAAAGGAAGGAAAAATTAAAGAAAAGGATATATTTAAAGTCAAAAAAATATCAAATTTATCGATTTAAATTAAAGAAAACTAAAAATGTCAAGTTTATCGATTTAAATTAAAGTTTATTTTTAAGAAATTTTTTTTTTTTTAAAATAAACAAAAACGAAAAGGATATATATGAACAAGAAATTTCCAAAATATGGTATTAACATGTAAATTGTTATTGCTCCTGGAAATTATTGCTCCCATTGGACCATTTGTATCTATATGCCTTAGGATCCCGATTTATGTTACACTCATTGTTTTGTACTTTTAATTTTAATTTTAATTATATCATATCAAAAATGACTAAAGCCACCATTCTTGTTACTTCGTGATCATCCTCGTTCTAAGTTAAAATTCTTTAAACATATTATGAAACTATATATCATTTTACAGACTTTTTTAAAAATAGTTATGGATTGATTTCTTATTTGTTTTCATTTGTAACTGATTTTGTAAATATCATTCGTATTTTTATTCTTCTGTCTTCAGCATCTATTTAGATTTTTTTCCATTTAAAAGTTCTTGTAACAATATCTGTACACATCTAAATTCCTATAAATATGGTTTTTACATGTAATTTGCCGTTACACTCATTGCTTTGTACTTGGAAATTTTCATTTTTATTATATCATATCAAAAATGACTAAAACCGCCATTCTTGTTACCTTCGTGATCATCCTCGTTCTAGGTTATAATTCTGTAAACATATTATGAAACTATATATTATTTTACAGACTTTTAAAAAAATAGTTATGGATTGAGCTCTTATTTGTTTTCATTTGTAACTGATTTTGTAAATATCATTGCTATTTTTATTCTTCTGTCTTCACCATCTATTTAGATTTTTTTCCATTTAAAAGTTCTTGTAATAATATATGTATACATCTAATTTCCTATAATTATGGTTTTTACATGTAAATTGCCATTACACTCATTGCTTTGTACTTTGAAATTTTCATTTTTATTATATCATATCAAAAATGACTAAAACCACCATTCTTGTTATCTTCGTGATCATCCTCGTTCTACGTTATAATTCTTTAAACATATTATGAAACTATTTATTATTTTACAGACTTTTTAAAAAATAGTTATTGATTGAGCTCTTATTTGTTTTCATTTGTAACTGATTTTGTAAATATCATTCCTATTTTTATTCTTCTGTCTTCAGCATCTATTTAGATTTTTTTTCCATTTAAAAGTTCTTGTAACAATATCTGTATACATCTAATTTCCTATAAATATGGTTTTTACATGTAAATTGCCATTACACTCATTGCTTTGTACTTTGAAATTTTTATTTTTATTATATCATATAAAAAATGACTAAAGCCACCATTCTTGTTACCTTCGTGATCATCCTCGTTCTAGGTTACAATTTTTTAAACATATTATAAAACTGTATATCATTTTAAAAGAACTTACATTTCATAGTTTTCTTTTTCTCCCCTTCAGTTCTTATATTTTGTTTACTATGAAGAAAAATTTATATTATGTTTTAAATATTTATCAGGAATGGTGACTAAAGAGACGGTAGGACAAGAACTGTGTCGTGATGTTTTAATGAGAACAAACTGTGATGATTCGCCATGTGCCAGTTTGTGTACACAGAAATGGAAAGGAAACGGCGCATGTTTTCAATTCGGACAAGTAAAAACCTGCGTTTGCACTTTTCCTTGCAAAAATTGAGTTGATTTTTGTTGTTATCTATAAACTATAATACTTCATAATAATAATAATGAATTGAAATAAAATCACTGCCATATTTTCTAATTTTATATTAATTTTGATATCGTTTTTAAAATTTGACATGAACTATAAAATGAGCATATGTGCCCTAATTCAAATGTCGAGCAATGTTAGCAACAAGATGGATGGATCATTCTTTTAGACAATTTAATAAAAATGATAAATATATCCAATTTTTCACAAACTCAAGATTAGTATGAACTTTAATATAAAATATCCTAATAAAAATGTCAAAATGACAAAATTAATTGTGTTTATAAACAGGCTGTTTATTAACATCAAGAGATAACTTAGAGGGTTACCAGGAGGTTTTATAACTGATGCATTTTCAACGCTTCATTGTGCTTCTTTATTAGGATCAAAACTGCGATTTTTTTTTTTTTGAAACCGATGCTCCAATTTAGTTTTAGGAGAAATTAATCTAAAGCAGCTCGTATGTACATTTTATATCGATGTATATCGAAATTAATGAACCATATATATCTTTGTTTCTATCGATGAGTTATGCTCGAGAAACCAATTTCCTCTACGATGATAACGTTGATTTTTATACGAATGAATAAGAAGCAGAAAAATGGGTGAATACAAGAGGAATACAATAATTCATTTGTCATTTTTCCACAAAAATTTGAAAGTTGGGGATTTATTCCTTATTTTTTTAATGCTAGCCGCTATTTTTCTTTTCTTCAAATGCAAATTTAAAGAACAAACAACCAAAATAGGCCACACCTTGGTAATCAAATTCACAACCATCGTTATACATATTGTAATGATGAAAGAAATAATCTTTTGACAAATGAATTATAAGAGTATTTTCATACTAACAGCAAAATGTCTCCAAACAGATTCTATACGAACCTTACAGAATTACGATTGTCTATATAGAGTCTGCATTGTGTGCATTACTACATAGTATTCCACAAATGTGTGATTACTACATCTTCCACAAATGCTGCATGCCTTTGGTAGAGTTTTTACAAACATCTCATTACATCCTCTTGAGTTTTGGGTTAAAAAAATATACTCTCTGTTTTTGTTTAATTATCGTTTTAGGTGGTTTGACAAAGATTAAGAAAATAACTACTTTCTCTGTTTTACCTTTTAATTAATACATTATTTTATTTGATATGAGTAATTAATAAGTTAAAAAAGTAGATATAAAATTGGAAAATCTATCATAAATTTGCATTGAAAACTGAAAAAGATAATTATTTTGAAACAAGAAAATAAATCTAGAATGACAATTAAAACAAAATGGAGGGAGTATATATTTTGAGTTTTAAGTCTCTTAGTTTATAAAATTTAGTTTAATATTATTGTAAAAAAAAAATTTACATTCTTGTCATTATTTTGAAAAAAGTGAAGTATATTATAATTAATTTAATTTTTTATTTTTCTATATAACATTTCTAGAATAAAATCCTTCTCCCTATTAAATTGCTATTTTGGACCATTTAAACAAATTGGCCAAAACGAAATGACAATGTCTTAACAATATTCCTTAATTCATAATTAGCGTAGAAGTGTGAACTTAGAACAATCGAGAAACTTCAAGGCAGTTTTCGGTTCACATAGATCTCCAATAAACCCCAACAAAAAGCAAAAGAAACTAATTAAAGGAATTAAAATCGAAAAATAAAATTAACCAAAAAAGATATACAAAAAAGACCTTAAAACGACGAGTCTCGCTCGCCGATCTAATCCCTTTCACACCAAAAAAAAAAAAAAAAGCAATAAGAACATCTTTTCTTTTCCCCTTCCTCACTCCAAATTCCCAACGAAGAATTCACAACAATCATCATTAGTTGCGAAAACGAAACTTCTCTCAGATTCTCTCCGTCGTCTTCTCTCTTATGGCGACACCGAATCAGGAAGCAATCGACACTTTCATGAGCATCACCGGCGCTTCAGATGCCGTCGCCGTTCAGAAGCTCGAGGTGATTCGATTACTCATCTAGATTTATGCTTCTTTTTGTTTATCTTCGTGATTCTTCGTGTTTTTAGATGCTATCTTGTTTTGGTTCCGATGATTTTCGGAAGTTTCTCGAGTCGATAAAGTGAAAGTTCGATGAGACGATCGTTTGATTATCGGATGCTTTTCTCCTACTCTTTTTGTTCGTCGTTTTGTTTAAATCTCTGATGGTTTTGGGCTGTAATCGAAGTTGATTTTCAGAATTTTAGGTCATTGAATGGTTTCATTGAGTTTCATAGGAGCGTTTCTGTTCTTACATTACTCTACGGTTTCTACTGAATTCTCGCGTTGATCATACTTAGTAATTTTTTCATCGATGATTGTATGATTTTCGCCAATTTTCACAGCGGTTTTCTTCGAATTTGAGAGCTGATTGTAGACTATGCTTTGCTTTGCTTTTTTTTTTTTGTGTTCTCATGTATCGTCTTAGTATATCAATATAAAGTGTAATTCTTGGTATATCTAATTGATTGTTTTCTCTAATCTTACTTTCCCATTGTTATTGCAGGAACATCGTGGTGATCTTAATCAAGCTGTGAATGCATATTTCAGCGAGGGTGATCGAAATGCGTATGCCATCCATCTCACTGATGATTTTCCCACCTATTTGCTATCTATTTTCATCTGAAAATTTATTGTTTCTTACCTTCTTATGATAATTGTGCAGAGTACATGAAGCACCAGTGAATGTCCCTCATGACGACGCAATGGATATAGATGATGTGATTCCGGCTGCACAATCTCTTCTCACTGCAGCTAGAACAACGAGCCCCTTTTCGCTTCTTGATTCAAACTTTGGTAGAACTATATTTGATAGTGATCCTCTTATGCCACGACCACCTCCATTTGTTAGTCATCCCAGAGAGGTTAGGCAGATACCCATAGAGGTTAAGGATAGCAGTGGGCCATCAGAACGATCTAGTGATGCTCCTACTATTGAGGATGTCACAGAAACAGCACATGTTCAGGCTCCAGCTACTCAAGGGACGGTTATTATAGATGAAGAGAGTGATGATGATATTCCTTTTGCACCAGCAACAAGAAGTAGGCAAGTTATGCATGCCGGTCCTGCACCCAATAATGTTCCAGATTACAACGATATCGAAGAAGAGATGATCCGAGCTGCCATTGAGGCCTCAAAGATGGAGGCTGAGGTAAGCTTTTCTAAGAGAATGTGCCGTATTTGGGTTTGTCTTTTTGTTTATCTTGGCTTATCGATTGAGCAAAATTTTAATTGTTTTATAGGGATCAAATAATCCTTTGCCTGTAGAGAGGCCGTCTCACATGGGAGATGATGATGACATAGCAAAAGCTGTCACGATGTCATTAAAGGTATGTTCTTGTCTCCAATCTGTCTTAATTTTTGCATCTATCCTTCTGATCTCTTTTAACATAAGCGAGTGCAGTCAGCGGAGGAAGAAGTTTTGCGCAATCAAGGGTATAAAGCCTCAACTTCAGAAATAGGACCTTCTGAAACGGCTGCTGCTCAAGGACCTCAAGATACCCAAGCCCTGAACGGAAGGTTTGTTGGCTCTATTCTGTAACACTTTGCCACTGTGTTATCTCTGAAGTCTGAGCTTAATATCTGCAGTTTCTAAAACTTTTTTCAAGCCGTTTATCTACTGGTGCTTTTCAAAAAGCGATGCCTAACAAATTGTCTTTTAAATTGTGGACAGAACTTCACATAAGAATTGTTTGGCGTCGCTACTGTGAAGGTGGATACGGAAAGACTCGAAACAAGGTTGTAAATGAAGTTGCGAAAATTAAGGAATCAAATAATTTCAGTGTTAGTATACAAAAAAATGCATACATGCGAATACAAACAAAAATAAAAGGAAAAGCACATAACAATTAGTAGCATTTATTTTTGTATGAAAACTATCGAGGACAATTTGACACACAGTCTTCGTCCTGTATAAGTTGCTTTTGTTTCACATCTTCGATTTATATTTTTTTGTCTTTCTAAGCTGCTTTTACACACAGTTTAAACTTTCCAAATCCTTAAAGTTGTTTGGGTGTTCATGGCTGCATGCTCTCTCAAGGAATACTTTATAGAGATTCTATTAACCACGAACCAACACTTTCTTTGTTTATCCGTACAAGCTGTGCTAATGACTAATGAGTAACATATACATGCCCTGAACCTTTTACGTTTCGTTATCAAATCCACCGGCTTGTGAAATTAGGATAATTTTTTGGGATAAATTTGGGTTGGTAATTTTAGAGATTTGTTAAGCGTATACAAATATTTGCCAAATTCTTGGATTTAAAAAAACTACTCGGCTCTCTCTCTTCTATCTCACGCATCTTTGAGAGAGAGAGACGACTTCCGATAAACCAGACTACCAGAGTTTATCTCTGATCTTATCGGAGTTTACTTCCAGCGAGGCTGGACTTTTTGTTTGTAATATTTATTCTGCTTAGACGGATCTTCTCTTTACGCTTAGTCGGATCTACTGGTTCCGTTTGTCGGATAAATAAAAGTTTTTCCGTTTATCGGATTTTGTTGTGCTTTTTCTTTCGCTCCTCCATCGATTATTCTCTTCTTCTTTTGATTAGATGCTCGATTCTCTTCTTATGAGAGAGTGACTCCTCGCTTTTCCCTTGTTGGATTGATTGGTGCGATGGTTCTCTATAAGAAAGAATTGTGTGTTTGTCAAGCTTTGTAAGATCTGATGCAGGTTAGTAGATTGGAGCTTTCTTATAGAAGGCATTCCAAGAAAAATATGTTCAAGATCTTTTCAAGTTTTTCAGATTTCAATTGTATGGAAAGATTTGGAGAAGTTTATCCAATAGCTTCGGCGAGCTTCGGTGGATGGTGCTTCAGGGTGATTTTCGAAGGCAAGAACGCTCTTCTCTAGTCAGAAAATCCTTCCGGTGGAGTGTGCCGTCTTAACGCAGCAAGTCGGAGGAGATTGGCGGTGAAGGCGGTGCTGATCCACTTTCCCAGCGAAGAACACGTTAGCAACGCGTGTCAATTCATCTTTTGTATTGGGCTAGTCTAATTTGTATCAGGTTGTTGGGCTTTGAAATCACCTCTGTAACATGTCCCATGTTTATTGGGCTACTAATAAAAAGAATGACGACAAAAAACAAACAAAACTACTCGATTTTTCCTAACTCACCCTGTAATAAAAGAGAAATCCTCTCTAGACGCGGCGGAACCTTTAAAACATTTTTCACAAAGATGGCGTCGGAAACGGAGGCTCAAATTCTATCTCAAATCGAGTCCTCCAACGCCGGAGAAGTTCTCTCCTCCCTCTTAGCATACCTCCGGCCGTTCCCAGGCCTTTTGATATGCCGGGAAGAGGACCGAGCCCTAGCCACCCGATCCGTCGCGAACCAATTCCTCCCCTTCATCTCCAAATCCGTCTCTCTCCTTCAGAGACGCCTCTCAGTCGTCACTGGCCCTGCTCACGATTCATCCCCTGAGGATCTGTTCCGCGCGTACGATTTCTGTTTGGAATGCTGCGAATTGGTCTTCCACGATCCTCTCGCCGTCCAGCTTCATAGGCTCGCACTGATTCGCTGTTACCAAACCCGGGGTTGGTTCACTCACGCTTACAACGATGGCATTATATTCCTGATTCAGCTTGGACAACCCGAGTTCAGGCTCAGGTAAAGGTGGATTGTTCTTCCATTGCTGCTGTACACGACGACGAAGACGGAGTCTTAAAAAACAAATTCACAATTTTTTTTGCAGGTATGTGGATGCCAATGCGCACGAGGAGTATCTCAAGCTGCTCTTGTCAGATATGGCAAAGTGTGCTCTCTCGATAATTAGAGAAGCAGAGCGTTTCGATGAGGATTTCGTGCTTTTATTCTGCACCTCAACACTGAAGGAATATTCTGTGTCCCCGTTGCCAAAATGTCATTTTTATGAGGTGACGACTTGTCCGAATCTCTCACATTCTCTCTGTATCTGTCTCTTGTGCATTGATTCTTGTTGTATCCAGTTTTCTCGCCAGGTGCTTTCTTTGCTGCTTCTGTCCAAGGAGATAGAAACATCACCACAACCCGTTGAAATTGCCATGTCTGTGTTGCGAACTGTGGCATGTGAATTCCAGGTATATATGCAAAAGTCTCTTTGTCACAGATTAATCAGTCTAGCACTGTTAGGACAACATTAGCCCTGTTCGTCTATTAATCAGTCTAGCACTGTTAGGACAACATTAGCACTGTTATGTCTCTTTTGTTTCTTGTGTCTTACTTTCATACCGCACTTTCAGGTTGAACCTGGAGCAAATTGGTTGGAGCTTGTTGACTTAGTCTCCTATTGTGTTCATAAGTCTCAGTTAGCAGGAGAAGTATGGTGTGCAGGAGTTTCGAAACAGCTGAGTGAGATAGCAGCTGATTTCTATGAGGTATCGATTATTTTTTCCTCTCCTCTGTCTCCATATTGGTTAATGAAATTTGGATATTTGATAGCTCTGAGTACTTGGCAGGCTATACCACAAGCTAATGTGATTCTAAGACTTTATTCAGCTGGACTGTCCGTCCATGTATTTGATGTTAAGCTGAGAGATAACGGTAAAGAAAGTCTGGGACTTAAAGCTTTACTTGGTGACGATGATATATGGAAAAGCTTAGTTTCTTTATTGGGTAAGATAGACAAAGGCGCCATGGAATACACGCCACCTTACCTTGATGCTCTGAAATTTCTGTGCCAGCCTCTTGCTAGTTTGATAAATTCCGAGAACAAAAAGATGGTGTCGGAAAGAGAATTAGCATGTTATACTGCTCATCTATCTGTTATACAGGATATGTTTCTCCAATTTTTTTATGGTTTACGTTTCCTTCAGAGGTACATATTATAAGAGTGACATGCAAATATATGATTATTTTGGTCGAACCATGTATTCTCTGAGTTGAATGTTTTGCTTACCTTTCGTTTCCATTTTTGCAAGATGGACCCCTCACAAGGAATGTAGTGAGACTGACTTTAACAAGACTCTGCTAAACGTGGCTATGGCTGCTTCTTTTATTTCGATGAGAACCCAACGTAGAGTAGAGGTTAAATGCTTACCTGAAATTCTCACAAATCAAGTGGAAGCTCTGTGTTCAAACTCTTCTTTTTGCAAGAATGCCTCAAACGTTTTTTTTGTTTCTTTTTCTTTTTCAGATCACTGGCCGTCTAGTTGAAGATGTAATTGCTAGTCCGTGGATTTCACCTTCAGACCTCAAATATCTACTCGCTTCATTTCACGATATCGGTGTAGCTTTTTACAATATTAAGCACCTGAAAAAGGTACTAGCATTTTGACCTTTGATTCTGTTTCCCCTGCATAATTTTACAAGTTTTCTATTTTCACATTGATGGCGTTGTGTACTTTTCAGGCTTCCTTGGCGTTCAGGTTATGTATTAGAACAGTGTGGACTTGTGTTAGACTCCTCTGTCAGATACATGTAAAAGAGTCTAACCCATCTGATGATTGTCTGTCCAGAGAAGCAATTATCGATTTTGCGAGTAAAGCATGTAGCAAATCTGCATTTTATCTGGATGTTCTCAAGCAACATGGTCCACGAGAAATCAACAAGTTGCTTGTGTTTGTCCTGGAAAATTGGTCTGCAGCTGAAGACCTCATCAAAAAGTTGCCAGACCCTAGGCCGATACTAAAACAATGTGTTGAGGTAACTGTTTTGGGTTCTCTGCATATCCTAAAGGTATCTGCTTTTATAATTTATTTGAATGCTTCTGATTGCGTCTTATCATCAGATACAACTCAGACATCATGAGACTCAGGTTCTGGCTGGCTCTGTTATCAGAAGAAGAAAATTACTTGAAGCAGAATATACTCAGGAAGCTGAATCGAATCCCTTCTCCCGAAAATTTTGATGTTTTCTTTGTACTATAGATATCATATCATAGGAATAGGAGGCTCGGATGTTTAAGTTATGAGAATGAAACCTGAGGAAACCATATGGTTATGCTACAGAATTTCAATGCTATTTAACATGTTTGAAATCCTAAAACATGTAAACCAAAATTAGGCTACTTTTTCTGTTTTATATTTTTGTGAATCATTTTAACATGCTGGTAGTTTCCTTTGTAACTAAACTATATGTTCAAGAACTCCTATTTTGTGAACTTCTTTATGTATGTCAGTTTACGGTTAATATTTTAGAAACTCATGACTTCAATTCCTCATTACAATTAATGTTTTGGAAACTCTACAAAAACATATTGAATAGATACTAGTTTTCATGACTATTGTAAGTATGCTGATAAAAGATTTGAAAGCCTTCTTAGTAGATAGGTTAATTAATTACCTAAATTTTTGATATAACACGAAAATATTGAGTGTTTAAGGTTTTTTAAAGCATTTTCTTTAGTGGTTCTAGAAATGAATTCGGTTTTCAAATTATAATGTTTCTGTAAACTATAACCGAGATGAGATCGGGGTAACATCATGATTCTTTGTGTCTTGACAATGTCTTGACAAGCATTGGTGGTGAGGAACTAATGCCACCACTCAGCGAAAGAAACTAATACATGTCTTGTATTATGTAAAATTTGTATCTCTGCCATTATTTGTTCATCTCTGTTTTCATGATTCAATTCTTCTAACTTCAAATGATATTCTTTCAGGGAAAGAAGATGAATAAAGAACAGATTTAAAAAAAAAACTGAAGGTTTTCAAACTTTCGAGCATAGTTTAAAAACATTTTATTTTAGTCAAGAATACACTATTTTGTATAATATTTCATTATTTTTCAAAACAGGTACGTACGAAAAAAATACCATATACTTATTAAGTCTTTTCCATCGTATTCTGTGCATATAAATCCCCCAATATGATCATCTACCTAAATGACCCAGCATCCCCCTCAAACAATAAAATGAATTAATGAAAATATCATTAGAATTGCATACACTTTCTATAAAATAAAATAAAATAAATATTTAGCTGAATTTATTTTTCAATTACTTATGTTGGTCCTAGCTTCTAGATTCATTTTAGGATAATAGTATTGTATAACTTTTTCTAATGGCATAGTTATATAGTTATTTTCCAAAAAACAATAAAACGAGTTAATGAAAATACCATTAAAATTGCATACAGTTTGTATAAAATAATTTTAAAAAATCTTTAGCTGAATTTAATTTTCAGTTTCTTATATGTTGGTCCTATAAATTTATTTAGTTTGATATGCATTTATTTCATCATATCTTTTTTATTATTCGTTAGGTACCTTATTGTTCATAACCGTTTATTCATGAAAATTACATATTTTTAACACATGTTTTTTCAATTCTATATATTTCGATTCGAACTTAATTTTAGAATGCTCTGAAATTGAAATTTCGATAAAAAACTTTATTATATTATGTCTACTAAAAAGCAACCCGCGTGTTGCGCGTAGTTATCTGTTAATTTTATTTTTATAATTTTATTTTATAATATTATATATTTATATATTATGTTTATTTTTTCTATTTTTTCATAATTTTAAATATTATTTTAGTTTCTTTATTATTGTGAAATATGTAGATCTATTATGAAATATATATTTTTTAATATAAATTGAGATGTGTTAATTATTAAAAAAAACTTTATTTGATACTTATACTCATGCGCTACCGTAAGTATCTATGTATCCTACTGAATATTTTTATTCAATTAGCTTCTCTTTTTTTCTGTTGCTTATTTTCTGCTAGATCAACAAAGTGAATTCTCCATCGATTTCATCAATTCTCTTTAATTCTTATTCGAAATATTGTTCTAATTTTTTTTTCAGTAGACAATTTACAGTTTTGTGATTTGTAGAATATGTGTTTCTTTTTTACTTTTAAACTAATGTCATGTGGATGCCTAATTTATAGTCTCTTTTAAGTGTAGTTTAAAATCATTTAGGTCTAGATTATTTTTCGTTGGAGTTTCTTCATTTTTTTTATTTAACATTGTAGAGAGGTTTTGATATCTTTCTATTCCTTTTCATAGATTTCAGAGATTTTGTTTTACCTTTCGATTTCATATTTTATGGGTTTGCCAACCACCGCTTATTGGGGCTGTTCAATATGGATATCAGTTCGGTTTTGGTTCGGTTATCTCGGTTTTTCGGTTAGCAAAAAATAGCTACCATTTTATTATCATATTTAGTTTGGTTTGATTCGTTTGGATATCATCGGTTTTTGGTTTATTCGGTTTTTAACCAAAAACTAAAAATTTTGTTTGGTATAATGTGTTTTTCGGTTTTTTTAATAGAAAATTAGAAATGGTAACAAATTCTATATGAATCATAGTTTATGGTTCGGTTAATGATTTAGTGTTCATATCTTTGTTATGGTTCCATATAAAGTTGTTTTTTTTATTCTTAATAATTTAAGATTAGGTTAATTATATTGTTTTATTTTAAATTTTGTTTAGACATTAAGTTTTCAAGGCTACATAATTTACATACTTATTGTATACTATATACTATTATATTGTATACTATATATTATTATATTATGATTTAAAATTAATCGGTTTTTTTCGGGTTTATCGGTTAATATCCATACCATATCTGCATCCTACGGTTTTGAAATTATTACATCTGTACGGTTAATATAGTATATCCATATTCCAACCACATGTTGTATTTCGTTTCGGTTCGGTTGGTTCGATTCAGTTTTACCGGATTGAATAGTCCTACCACTTATCGATTCTACTTATTTTAAATTGAATTACTTCTTAATTTTTTTATTAATTGAAAATTATAACTCATTCTCAAACACAAATAATTTTGTGTTTATTAATCCCCCCGGCCCCCCTCTCTTATGAATCAAGTTCATTTCTATGCTATATGATTATACATTTTGATCTCTTTTTTTTTAGTCAAAACACTTTAATTTTCTTTTTTTTTGTCGTAAAAACACTGTAGTCTTTTTTTATTCATGAAAAACTTTCATTCATTTTATACAATAAAGTATCTATGAATGATTTTACTTTAGTTTTGTGCATACATCTTTTCGATTTTTGTTTTTGTAAGTTTGATAACTATTTCTCGCAAATTTTCCGTTATTTTCTTTATTTATTCGTCTTTCAACTTTTTAATATTTTTTTGTTTTTTATTCGTAATAACATTTTGAATTTTTTATTTAGTAGAGGATTTACAGTTTTTGTGATTTGTATAATAAGTTTTTGTTCTTTATTTTTAAATTATTGTTAAGTGAAAGTCAAAAAAATTAGATACCTAAAATATGTAAAACCCAAAAAAAAAATATATATATATATATATTATTTTTTTTGCTGATGTGTATAGTAGGTTCCTTGGAGAGAAGTTTAACTAATTATATATACGATTTATTTTCAAGTTAGTAATCTCAAAGATATGACAGACAAGTGCCGTTCGCAATCTGAACGCTTGAAGTAGAAAGAGTACCGCTGAAATTATGAGCATATAGAACCACTAAACTAATGTCGAAAAAAACAATATCTCATTATTAAAGAAAACAGAAACGTGGCAGATAAACATTTTATTACCTGATCAGTATTTTGATAAAAAAAAATAAAAAATTACAAGACTACTATAAAAATGTTTATACAAATTTAAATGGGTTGCCATAGTCCATAGTTGATTTTATTTTTTTGTATAACCGAAAATCTTCGTTTGAATCTCAGTTGTGTACCTATTCGAAGTAGTACAAATATCAAAAGTAGAAAAATAATCCAAGTCCTTTTGTTCTTTGTTTGGGCGGTGTGGGGATACAAGATAAGCTTCATATATGACTTTAAAACTCGTAGGACAACTGTTCTTTTTATTATTTTTAAAAGCCAATAATATGTATATTTCCTTAAAATTTAAAATCACAGCTACAATTACAAATCATTTTAGCCGCAAAAAAAAATCAAGAACACTATTAGGAAAAAAAAATTAAAATCTAAATTTATGAAGTTAAAAATAGTGTTCACATTTGAATCAAAAATAAGAAAAAACGAGAAATAGTCAAAATCCAAATAGTATGTGGTTGGGGTTGGCTTAATTAATGTGCACAGCCCAAAAAGGACATCGCATGTGTTTTCGAGTGCATCAAAATTTTGCACTTCTTCACCCAACGCGTTTCTCTCTCTTAATAACATTTTACGCGTTATTTATTTTTACTCTATATCAATAATTATTAATTAACTACAAATATTCAATAATCCATTTTCAAATTTCAAATAGAAAAACCCAATAAATCATTTTTATAACTTTTCTTTCTTGTTTAGTTTCTTTGTCTATCTATAATCCAATAAATGTAAAATTAAAATTTCTCTAAATCCATTAAAAAGGATGATCACAATTCACACAGAGTTGTGTGAAAACACTCAAATAGAACTCTCTTTTTTTTTTTTTTTTACATTATTACATTACTTCGATTACAAGTTCTAAAAAATGTACACGCAAATTGTTTGTAATGAAATTTCTCAGAAAAAGATTCGGATATTTTGAAGGTAGCAAGAAATGGAATTATTCGTTGATTCCCTCCAATCTTTTTTATTTTTTATTTAATTTATTTATTAATAAAAAAAAGCTCGGACGAAAATGGCGATCATTTGGCAACCGCCCTCTTTCATATTTCCTCTTCTCTCTCTCTCTCAGAAAAAAGGAAGGGAAAATAAAACTCTGCTTTTTCAACGAACGCACTATAAAAACCAGAGCCACGTGATTCGTTTCGTTCTACGCTTGACTCATCAGATCATTGATTGTGTAAAATTCAATTTCCCAAAAAGCATTTTAAAAAAAAAACAAATTAGGGTTATTATTGTGTATTTTGGGGTAAGCTCTAAATCACCACCACATTGATTTTTGACTGAATCTCAATCGGAGAATTCGCTTATTTGATTTTGCTCGAAACCCAATTTCACCTTGATTCGTCGTCGTTCTTCTGTCCCGATTTCTCCGCTGCTATAGGTATGGTTTCTCTCGGTTCTAGCTTTCGTTTCTCGAGTTAAAAGCATGAGACTTTCCCTCAGTGCGTGATTGCATGTTACAGCTTTTGATGCGAATGTTTCTTCTGTACTATTGAAATTTTAAGATCAATCTAATGATGAAAGATTTGTTTTCCTGTTTCGGGATTGTAAATCAAAAGAGTCACAGGGTTGCCTATTCTGGCTTCTTTGGCTTTATCTGGCTGCTCTGTTACTTCTCTTATTAATTTGCAGTTTAATACGGAGTTAGTTGTTTGCGACAATACTATAAGATACTACAAGTGAGGAAATTAAGTAACTTTAGGTTTGTTGAGTGTCGATGATGAACATTTGAGTGTTGATTAGATCTCTGACATACTAGAGTTATTAGCGAAGCTTGAGTTCTTAGGCTTACAATTTTCTCGTCACTGAATATTCGGAGTCGGAAGTCCAATAACTTGGTACGTGGATACTGTTACATCACTGGATCACACTGTGCTGAATTTTCTTTTCTTGTTTAGGCACAAGGTCGTCTGCTGAAGTAGAAACCGGAAGCTCAAAGCTATTCATTAAACCATTCCTAGCTCTATCGAGATTTGAAGTGTCATCAAGAAGTTCAAAGGACGAAACTTATTAGGAACCACATGCTATGGGATCTGACAAGCATTCTGCGCGTTTATTAAATACCCTCAAAATGGAGAGGGTCAGGACGATTCTAACCCATACTTACCCTTATCCGCATGAGCATTCACGCCATGCTATCATTGCTGTGTTTTTTGGTTGCCTATTCTTTATTTCATCGGATAATATGCAAACCCTCATAGAGAAGTTCTCAGTCAAGTGGTGGTCTATGTATGCATGCTTGCTCGGATTTTTCTACTTCTTTTCTTCTCCATTTATTGGGAAGACTATCAGACCGAATTATTCAAACTTCAGTCGGTGGTAAGCAACTGCTAGTTCCATCTTCTGAAAATGTTTAATATCAATATTCGCTCTTAAAAGTTCTTACTTCTTTGTTTTTCTTCTTTCTGTAGGTACATTGCCTGGATTTTAGTTGCAGCTTTGTATCATCTTCCTAATTTTCAGTCAATGGGATTGGATTTGAGGATGAATTTGTCCTTGTTTTTGACAATTTACATATCATCCATAGTCTTCCTTGTTGTCTTCCACATCATTTTTCTTGGCCTTTGGTATGTTGGTCTTGTTTCTCGCGTGGCTGGTAGACGCCCAGAGATCTTAACCATTCTTCAAAACTGCGCTGTAAGTCCACCATCGCCAGTCTCGCACATTAAAGCCACTTATTTGCTTAACTTAAAATATTGTCTTTCGCATAAAATTTATTGTCTCCGTGTCTTTCATCTGTGCAGGTTCTTAGCATGGCTTGCTGTATCTTCTACAGCCATTGTGGTAATCGAGCTATTCTGAGGCAAAAACCTCTTGGAACACAGCATTCTAGCTGGTTTTCGTTCTGGAAAAGAGAACATAGGCACAATACCTGGCTTGCAAAATTCATTCGTATGAGTGAGCTGAAAGACCAAGTGTGCTCGTCGTGGTTTGCTCCAGTTGGATCTGCAAGTGATTATCCACTGTTATCCAAATGGTTCATTTACGGAGAGGTATCTCTTCTATAAACTGTTCTAGTGAGCTGTGAATATGTTTTTACGGAGAGGTATCTCTTCTTTAATTTCTATCCTGTTCCTACCTTGTTATTTTCAGATTGCTTGCAATGGATCGTGTCCTGATTCATCTAATGAAATTTCTCCCATATACTCGTTGTGGGCCACATTTATTGGTCTTTACATTGCCAATTATGTAGTGGAGAGATCAACAGGGTAAGTTGCACCTCTCATTGTGAACAACTTTTGTCTTACATTCAAATGGCATGTTTTATCTAAAAGTTTTGCTATGCTGTTTAGGTGGGCTCTGACACACCCTCTGTCAGTTGACAAATATGAGAAGCTGAAGAAGGAGCAAATGAAACCAAATTTCTTAGATATGGTTCCTTGGTATTCAGGGTATGTCAATGCCAAACTAATATTTCCCTTTCCTGCTTACCATTTTTTTATCAAGCCGATGAAAGCAGGACACTTGACCTGGTGCTGACTTCTCTAATTATATATTTCAGAACATCGGCGGATTTGTTTAAAACTGTGTTTGACCTCCTCGTATCAGTGACGGTATTTGTTGGCCGCTTTGACATGCGGATGCTGCAGGTATACTATTTTTTTGGTTTAGAGATTATAGGATCAGGTCATTCCTCTTTCTGCGGCTAGACATTTATGATAATTGCATTTTAATGTTTTTGCTTCTTTCCTTTTTGAAAAATCTTTAGGCTGCAATGACCAAATCTTGTGATGGAACCATGAGGGAAGAACTTTTATATGATCACCTTGCTCATAAGGACAAATTTTGGTTTGATTTCATGGCGGATACTGGTGATGGTGGGAATTCATCTTATGCTGTTGCGAAACTTCTTGCTCAGCCTACTATCGAAGTCTTGGTGGATGGTAAAGCTCGACCTTTACCACGGGGTGATGTACTGCTTATTGGAGGAGATCTTGCGTAAGTGCTTCACATATTATCTGTATTTTTTACATATTCTCTAGCTTTTGGCAATTCTATATGTAACTGTGGATGTCTTTCAATGATATGTCTCAGATACCCCAATCCATCAGCGTTTACATATGAGAAACGTCTCTTTTGTCCTTTTTGAATATGCGCTCCAGCCTCCACCTTGGTATAAAAATGACTCTATCGCCGTTGACAAGCCTGAATTACCCGAGGGAGTGAAAGATATAAAGGATTATGATGGTCCTCAATGTTTTCTCATCCCTGGAAACCATGGTGAGTTCCAGGTTTCACCTTCATTTTTTACCTTTGGAATAATTTGTTTCACATACTTTCTTTGGTTTCTTCTGCCGTTTCCTCTGACTTTAGAGTTATTGTTTGTTGTTTTGTAGACTGGTTCGACGGACTCAATACTTTCATGAGGTATATATGCCATAAGAGTTGGTTAGGCGGCTGGTTTATGCCCCATAAGAAAAGCTATTTTGCCCTGGAGCTACCTCAGTGATGGTGGGTGTTTGGTTTGGATCTTGCACTTCATGGTGATATTGATGTCGACCAGTTCAAATTCTTTTCCGAATTGGTGAAGGAGAAGGTAATTTGTGTATCATTTTCTTTCCCTCGCTTTATAGATGACACTATGTGATACTTTTTATCACCTACTCAGAGTTCTGCCATTATTATGTTAACGATTTAGTATATATACTATATTACTCTGGTATAAATTTGCTGATGTCTTTAGTTTCTGAAGTACTCCTAAAAAGTGGTGTAGGCTATATTCTAGTGGATTCGACTTTTCATATTACTCAAGATTCGTTTTGTTGCTTAAGTAAAAAATACTGTTTTTCTAATTTAGGTTAAGGAAGATGATGCAGTGATCATTATCACTCATGAACCAAACTGGCTTCTTGATTGGTACTGGAGCTGCGATACAGGGAAGAACGTGAGGCATCTGATATGCGACGTTTTGAAAGACAGGTGTAAACTTAGAATGGCAGGGGATTTGCATCATTATATGCGACATTCATGTACTCAATCAGATGGACCTGCCCATGTCCAACATCTTCTTGTTAATGGCTGTGGAGGAGCATTTCTGCATCCCACCCATGTGTTCAGCAAATTTTCGAAGTTCTATGGGGCTTACTATGGAAGCAAGGTTGCCTACCCATCTTTTGATGATTCAAGCAAGGTAAACGTTTCTTTCTCCAGTCTCTTATCACTAAGTTGCCTTCCTTTCTTTTCATTCCAATGTTATATGGTGTTTTCTGTTGTTTGCAGATTGCTTTGGGAAATATTTTGAAGTTCCGGAAGAAGAACTGGCAATTTGATTTCATTGGTGGCATTATATACTTCATCTTGGTCTTTTCATTGTTCCCTCAGGTGCGTTTTAAGCTCGCTTGTCCTATTTAGACAGTGCACAACATCCAGTTACTGTTAGCCAGATAGGGAGTCTGAGCTTTTATATTATATAGCGGGTTTCTTTAATCCTGAGATTTGCATATATGTTTTGTTTTTCCTTGAGAATTCACTGCTCACAAGAAAATTGATATTTCATTCCTTCTTGTTCCTCATTGGTTTCAGTGTAAGCTATCCCACATCTTACGAGGTGATTCGTTTTCTGGTCATCTGGAGAGTTTCTTAGGCACAGTTTGGAGCGCCTTTGTGTATGTGATGGAACAATCTTATGTGTCTTTTACGGGTGTCCTGATGTTGCTGATCAGTGCAATCATATTTGTCCCCTCAAAAATATCTCGGAAGAAAAGGGTGTTAGTAGGAGTTCTTCATGTTGCTGCTCACCTGATGGCAGCCCTGATTCTCATGTTGATGTTGGAACTGGGCATAGAAATCTGTATTCAGCATAATCTCCTTGCAAATTCTGGTCAGTGTCCATCTCATATATAGTTGTTTGGGTTTCATGCCAAGGTGCAACGTGTAATTTCACACTGAGCAAGTCTCTGTGATTTAGCCTTGATTTTCTTTTTGTGACTCTTGACACTTTTGTTCGCACAGGGTATCATTCATTGTACCAGTGGTACAAATCAGTGGAAAACGAGCATTTCCCCGACCCTACTGGCCTTCGAGCCCGAATCGAACAATGGACGTTTGGCTTTTACCCCGCGTGCATCAAGTATCTTATGTCAGCATTTGATGTTCCCGAGGTAAATTACTGTACTGTGTTTTGTGTCCATTTCGATAAACCGAAAATCCAATTTGAAAAAACGGACCTGAGTGCTTTTAACATCAGGTGATGGCTGTTACCCGGACCAACATTTGCAAAGAAGGGATGGAATCTCTGTCCCGAAGCGGAGCTGTTATTTATTATGCTTCTGTCTTCCTTTACTTCTGGGTCTTCTCAACCCCTGTGGTGTCTTTGGTGTTTGGAAGCTACTTGTATATCTGCATCAACTGGCTCCACATTCACTTTGATGAAGCTTTCTCTTCACTCCGCATTGCCAATTACAAATCTTTCACCCGTTTCCACATCAAAGAGAATAAAGACATCGAAGTATTCACTCTCGCGGTTGATAAGGTAAAAAGAAAGAGAAAACTCTACTTACAACGGTTGTTACAAAACTGATAGTGCTGATGCTACAAATAATTATCTTGAACCAATCATTATGGATCCTGTCATTGGTTTTGTTGATTTCTTAGTTGTTTAATCAACTTTAACGAGAGGTGTGTGCGTGATATATGAGTTTAGGTGCCAAAAGACTGGAAGCTGGACAAAGATTGGGATTCAGAGCCGAAACAGAGTGGGGTGATGAGCCATAAGAGAAAGTTTCCAAGTAAATGGTGTGCATCTACATCGCAACAAGACCCTGTTGCTACCGTAAAAGTAGTGGATTACTTCGTTATTCATAGATCACAGAAACAAAACGGAGAATGTTCACAGAAACAAAACGGAGAATGTTAGATATGGTCAGTTCTGTTCGTCACTGATCCTTGATTGTTTCCCTCTCATTTGTATAAATTTAGAATGTAGTAGTCACTGCTTGTTTGCGATAAAATGAAGATTGATGGAATATATATGCCTTTTGATAGGTTCTAAATTCCAGTATACTTGTATAAATCATAGTTAAATCAGATGAATATATCTCTATATGAAAAGAAATGATTTTATTGTTTTTGGGTTTTTAAGTTACAAAGACTGTCACAACATTCTCTAATAAGCTACAAAGTAACTTTGGCCCTCTATCTCTCACATTCCCTCAACCATACAACAATTTTATGCTCTTAATCAAGCCTTATGTTAATCTTAAAGAGCCTTCCTAATATTACAAATCAAGGTGAAAACAAAATAGAGTGGATGGCTCAATAAAAAAGATTAAAAAAGGTGGTACAGTAAAG
This sequence comes from Alliaria petiolata, assembly GCA_020283515.1. Lineage (NCBI taxonomy): Eukaryota > Viridiplantae > Streptophyta > Magnoliopsida > Brassicales > Brassicaceae > Alliaria > Alliaria petiolata. Next base: position 152,040,140 of record JAHZTW010000001.1, read on the forward strand.
ATTTCAGCCTGGGTTTGAGCATTTTATGAAGAAGGTGCGTATTCTTGGATTGCTGTTGCTAACTTATCCCTAGCCTCTGCTGTCTTTGTCCTTATCAGAAAGGTTCTAGGTGTTACATTCTCGTTGGAATCCTCCTGTTGCAGGTACACATACAATCAGAGAAACTACAATCCACCATTAAGACACTAAAAGAAAAAGCTTCAGCTTATTTACCGAGGAGTGGAATATCGCAACAAGTGCGTTCTTCTGTGCACTCGTCTTGATTCCAGCGTACAGTAGAGCATTCAGAAGCAGTTTCCCGACCTGGCAAGAGAAAACGTTTTTCTAATGTTGAGAATCTGTAGACCAAGTTGTATGTGAAGTGCGTTTGTTTGTACTGAACCATACATCGTTCCGGACAAGAATTGTGGGTTTTGATTCTTTTGTCCCCTTGTCGACGCCTTCTTTGCATTTTATAGACAGATTCCCAGTTCCTTTGTCTTTCCATGTACCTTTATCTGCTGGGTCATTTGACTGCATAATAACATTGATACGAAGGTTAAAACACGTTACTATGGTAGTGAAGAAACTCCTTTACAAGCACTATGACACCTAAGAGGAAGATTGATTAGACATCACTAACAACCTTAATGGTTTCATATATACATCCTCGTCATGGTTATTCATATTACGTCACTAAAGTTATATTTCAGTATTGGAGTGCTGCTACTGGAAAAAAGGGGAGAATACTGTAGATCCAGCAGAAAAGTTTCAGATAACACATACCTTGACATAAAGCTTGCATTTAACTTCATGAACCACAGTAACACCCTTCTCTTCGGTCTTTTTGACAGATGGGCTGCTCGGTTGAGGTTGTTCATCTTCTGCAGAGTCAAAGAATTTGATGTTTACAAGCCCCATTATTATGCCTCAAGATTTGTTATAGATAGTTTCCTCTAGGTAAATTGAACTTCAGACAATTGTGGTATGAAATCGGTTTGCACAGGTAATTCCGATCATAACCATTCAAAGAAGAATGATAACAAAACAGGAAGAAACCAGAATACTGATAAACTCACCACCGTCTGCATCTTCTGGGGAATCCCGCTTTGCCGGTATGGACACAGGAGTTACTATTACCAGTAAACAAGGAAAGTAGAGGTTAGGTCTCTGAGATAAACTATTGTCCTAAAGATACAAAGCTGATCAATGACAAGTCCAATGAATGGATTCTGCTAATGGGAGAGTAGATACCTCCAGATGAAAAAGGGGTTGGATTATTAGAAAATGAGAAAGGTTGGCTATTAGAGATTCCTCCTGCTTGGCTGCTGGAAAATAGGCTAGGTGGGCTGCTTTTGGTCAAACCAAACTGGCCACTGCTGAAAGATCCGGTTTGGCTATTCGAAGCTAAACCAAATGGACTGCTGGAGAACACTCCAGGCTGGCTTGAAAACAAACCAGACTGACTACTGGAAAAATTGGAAGACTGATTGTTTGAGAAGAGCCCAGGTTGATTGTTTGAAACTGATTTATCGTCGCTATTCTTGACTTCAGCAACTAATTTCTTCTCTGATAAACGAGATTCAGGGGATGCATTCTCCCCCTTACCCTTATTTTCTTTTAGCCAGTTAACCACATCCCTAAACTTTTCCTGCACGAGAACCGACATGAAGTAGAAAACTGATGAGCTAGTGAACTAAGAAGCAAGAGATTCAAGGAGTTAGCTACTTTATCCTTTCAATATAGATGACATCGAAACCGAAGACATAATAGAAAACTAGCACTTTTGATGAGTCAATCAAAGATAGAAACCAAGAACCTCATTAAGTTTTGAGAGGAAAAGTCATGTAATTGGAGAATATACCAGAATGTTAGAAGCATGGCTAATGTAGTCATTCATCCCATCTTCCCAAAGTTCATCAGGATGATTCTTCAGCTGTATTTGCACCCAACTGTTTTTTTTTTTTTTACATCGAAGCACAAGCAACTTCTTATTGAAGGTATAAACGAAAAAACAAAGACCCAACAAGTGCATAGATAATCTTTTTCAAAAGAAACAACTATTCACCTTACAAATTGGTTATTAAGAGCTCTCACATGCTTCCTAGCTAACTCGGCCCTCTGTTTATCCAATGATGCCGATGTTATTGGACTCTGCTGCATCAGTGCCACATTCTGAGTACCAAATAAGGTTCCTTCCACTGGTTTTGAATTCTTAAACTGCAAAATCCCTTTCAAAAATTAACTCCAAGTAAAAGGCCACAGATTCAATTTTGATATCAAATTGGGCATTAGGTAGAAAACTTTAAAAGACTCAAAATTGAAAAGCTAAAGCAACTGCTTGGAACTAAATACAATGCCCACAACTACTTACATTATAAAAGCTGCAGACTTTATTCATTCATCATCACCCAAAATCTATAGAAAATTTGATGAACTAATCATCAATTACCCCACTAAATAGATGCCCAAAGTTTCAATTTTTAGCTTCTAAACCGAAACAGAGAATCTACTCAATACCGAATTCATAACGAGATTCAATCGACAAAACCGTAATCTGTACAAACGCACAGAAAATAAAAACGCCGAAAACTCACGGAAGATTCATTCGCTTCGGAAACGGCGGCGCGTTTTATTCCCCTCATGATTCAGTCGCAGCTTTTACTCGGCGGAAGGTGAATCGGAAAAAAAAAGAGGCAGCTGCTAAAAGGGGGAAATTTTATTTAGGGTTTATTGTGTGGCTTTCTTCAAATTTTAAATAAAAACTTTAAAAAGAGTAGAAGAAAAAGATACTCTTTTTTTAAGATGCCCTTTTCTCCAGAAAATATGCTTCTTTAAAATAAAATAAAAAATAGGGGAAAACCTAATCATACCAAAAATTTACTACAAGCAATTTTCCAAAACAAAAAAAGACAGTTTTTATTTGGGATGATTTCATACCAAATTTGCTAAATTTAAAAGAATCAACAATTCACGTGGACTTGTCTGACTGTAACAGTACAGACGTGTAATATGTTAATTATTGAAGGTGATCTTCTGCCTATCAATCAAATCATAACATACGAACAATGTTTTGTTGGAATCATTTATGTTCGAAGATAAACTCCGGAAACCGCAATACATGGCTCACATTCTGTAGTTAACTAGGCAAAATATACTGAATATATCTTGTGACTATAGTTCATTATTTAAATTAGTGGATATTCTAAATTTTAATATTAAATACTCTATTATTGTACGTAAATAAAACTATCGAAAAATAAACATATTTCCACCTATAGTTTAAAATTTTAAAATCTAATCTAATTGATGAAAAGGAACAAAAAAAACTGTTATTAAAAAGACATGTAAATGGAAGAGGAAGAAAAAGTCTAAAAATGTCATGATTGGTTTAAGATATGAAAAAAATGCACGGGACAGTCGGTCTCCTAATCTTACGGCTAGGAGTGTATAATTGAGTTTAGTAATAATTAATATGTATGTTAAGATTAATTGTGTGAAGGACAGTTATTATTTTTTAAGAATCACAAGAAGAAGAGTTACAAACAACTCTTGAGAAGAGTTATAACTGTTAACCTTTGTACATGTATGTTTTCTATATAAACCAATTTTGTCTTGTTGTAAATAACAAATTTAAAATTAATAAAAGTATATTACGTTTATGTTCTTCTTCAAAAGAGAAGAGATAATTTAATATTTTTTACTCTGTTTTTTTCATTTTTTTTTACTCTGTTTCGGAAACAGAATTCCAACATGGTATCAGAGCTTATTTTGGTTTTGGAGTCTGTTCAAGCACAACAAGAATAAGAAGAAGTCCACTCTAAAAAAAAAGAAAGATGGAAACGATCAACGGTGAGAAACCGAGAAAAAAAGAAGAAGAAGAAGAAATAGAAAGAGAAGAGGTGGTGACAAGAGAGAGCACCATCAACCTTCACAAACACATCCACATGTCGTACCTTCAAGAAGAAAGCTCTAAAGGAATGAATGAGATAAGAAATCTTCTCAAAAGGCAATGGATGTGGAGTTGGAGTTGTGGAAGGATAATTCTGAAACTTGGTTCGACAACGTCTTGGTGAAGCACAAGGATGCGGAGAAGGCATCACTTGATGAAGTTGAGAATCTGAATAGATATTCAACAGCACAAGACAGAGAAGCCGCTGGTGATCAAAGGAAGACACCAAACAAGAAAATAGGATGCTTACCTAAAAGAAAAATGGAGCAGAGAAAATGGTTATAGAGATAACCGAAAAAGACGTGGAGAAGATTCACTCACGAGACGTCAAGGAGACGTGATGGTGATCAAAGGAGACACCAAGCAAGAAAGGAGGCTGCTTACCTAAGTGAAAGGGAGCAGAAACCGGTTACACAGTAACCGAAGAAGACGTGGAGAAGATTCACGCATGGCACAATACGGGAATCAGTTATACAGAGAAGATTCACGCATGGCACAATACGGGAACCGGTTATACAGATAACCGAAGAAGACGTGGAGAAGATTTACGCAATGCACTAGACGGGAACCGGTTACACAAATAACGAAAAAGACGTGGAGATGAAGATTCACGCATGAGACGTCACGAAGACGTGGTGGTGATCAAGGAAGTCACAAAAAAAACACAAAAGCTAAGAAGAATGTCAAGATACGTGACATTTAAAGAAGAAAAAAGGTAAGATATTTCACAAATGGTGAAGTGTAATGAAGAAGACGTGACCTTTTTCTTAAAGGAGGATACTTCACAAATGGTGGAGTGTGATGAAGAAGGCATGGAATGATTATAACGCATGAAGACGGATGCGTATTGGAAATCCAACAAAGTACAAAGCAAGTTTGGAGTTGGACCGAAACTCAATTAAGGGAGAGTGTTAGAATATAATTGAGTTTAGTAATAATTAATATGTATGTTAAGATTAATTGTGTGAAGAGCATTTATTATTTTAAGAGTCACAAGAAGAAGAGTTACAACTCTTGAGAAGAGTTATAAGTGTTAACCTTCGTACATGTATGTTTTCTATATAAACCAATTTTGTCTTGTTGTAAATAACAAGTTTCAGATTCAATAAAAGTTCAATTTACGTTTATGTTCTTCTTTAAAAGAGAAGAGATAATTCTTTATCTTTTATTCTGTTTCTTCCTCTTTCTTAGGGGGTTTTATTCTGTTTCTTCCTCTTTCTTAGGGGTGGTATTGGATTGAAGAATTTAATTGAATTTGAAAGAATTCAATTGGAGAGATAAGTAATAGACTTTGAAGTATTTTAAATGATTTCATGGAGATATTAATACATTTGTCTTAATTCTTATGTTTGGTTTTTTTCTAGATTTTTAAAAAATGCAAAGAAATTTGATAGTTACCAATTACTTTATTTGATAAGAATGCAAAGGAATTTGCATAAACTTTTGAATTATCTTCGTACATTGACAAAATGTCTATTATTTTAACAACCATTATTTTAACTATAAAATAAAGATAAAATTGGAAATAAAAAAATATAACTACGACTACTAAAGTTTATAGTTGTAGCAATTTTATTAAAATGCATAACACTAATCTATAGATCTTCAAAACTTGCATCTCTCCACATATCTTCTGCCATAGTTTTTCTCCAAGTATTTGCATTTTCTCTATCTTGTTCTTGTGTCTCCAAAGGATCTTCTCGAATAACTTGATTGGTATTCTCTGAATTTTGTTGAGTGTTTACTTCAACAGGAAATTCACCTACATCTGAGCGACATTCTTTACGAAGAAAGTTATGCAACCCTGCACATGCTAATACTAATCCAGCTTGTTTCTTGTAAGAAAAAGGAGGTGCAGCTTTAAAAATCGCAAATCGAGATTTAAACATTCCGAATATCCTTTCGATGACATTTCTCAAACTAGCATGGCGAAGATTGAATAACTCAGATGCAGTGTTAGGAGCACGTCCTTGACCAGCATATTCTTGTAGATGATACCGAACACCACGAAATGGAGCCAAAAAATTAACTCGATTTGCAAATCCACAATCAACTAGATAAAATTTACCTGAAAATTTAAATGATAAAATATTACTATTAGACATATGATTTATAAATAATTTTGTAATTGTTTTACCTTCTGGTACTTGAAAATTGTTTGTTCTTCTAGTTAAAGCATCGCTTAACACTTTTGAATCGTGTGCCGAACCCTCCCATCCACTAAGAACATATATGAACTCCAAATCAAAGTTACATGCAGCTAAAACATTTTGTGATATTACTCCTTTTCGATTACGATAGCTTGCCACCTCACGTCCAACTACTCGTGCAGGTATATGTGTACCATCTAGAGCCCCAACACAATTCTGAAATAAATTCAAAATAAATGATTAATCAGATATTAAAAAAAATAACAAAATTTAAATTTAACAAAAGATGAAATAATATACCTTAAAATATGGATAGAATCGTGTACTTTCTCTTATTTTCATAGGCACTAAACCATTTGGTTTCACCATTTGGCTTGGAGCTATTACAAGTAAAGCTTTTAAAACACGATTAAAGCTAGTGCTTATTGCAAACTTGGACCTTTTAAATGTGTCCTTGACATAGCAATATCTTGAATTTTGCCCAACAGTAAGCATAAAAATAGCAAGCATCTCTTCAACAGATATGAATCTTGTGTCTTGTAAACCAGCTTTCTCTCTAAGAATACTAGATAACTTCAGAAAGACTTCTGGAAACATACGGTACAGCACCCGAAAATGTTGAGAGTCTTCTTTTAATACCTGTTGTATGTATTGTTCTCCGAGCTTTGTGATTGGTCGACGAAGTGGACGTTCAATAAAGTTATGACCCATGAGACTGTGTCGTGAGTTTTGAATCTGAGCTCCTATAGCCACCATCACCACCATTAGAAAAATGCTCGCATCAAAATCATCATTTTCTGTTCGCTCAATATCCATCCTTATGTCTTCTTCTTCATGAAAATTTTGATCCATCAAAAGATAACCTATAAAAAAAAAGCATTTAGAATCCAATATAATACATAATTATAAATGTACAAGGAATGAAAAGAATTAGAAAATGAGTTTTACGAAGCTGAAACTTGGATGTTGTGGTTTTCTTTTACTTTTTGTTTTTTGACAGCAAAAGATATACTTTTGATTTTCTTTTGCTTTGAAGAAGTAAATGATGTACACGGTTATATAAGATCAAGTACGTAACGTTAAATTTTCAAATATTAAGCTTCACGTAGTTACTACTTTTTAGGGATCATAAGATATTGGTTGACTACAAACAATACTATTCTTAAGGGATAGTATGATATTGTTGACTAAATCAAACAATTTTATATTTAAGAAAAAACAATCGGATTGTTTTATTATTTTGAATTTGGAAGTTTGAAATGGATTGTGGATACTATTTTTCAGGGATCATATGATATACTTGACTACAAACAATACTATTTTAAAGGGATAGTTAATCAAACAATTTTATATTTAAGAAAAATAAGCGAATTATTATTTTGAATTTGGAAGTTTGAAATTTAATTTTGCAATGTTGACACGTTTTAGATCGTCTTGTTTTCAAATAATTGTTGGGATTTTATAAGATAATAATAGTTAGATTGTTCTAATAACATAATATTTGATCGATGAAGTAGATTCAATTGGAAATTCTTTGAAAATCTAGTAAAGGATAATCAACCATTTTAAAAAAATAATAGTTTATTCCAAAATTAAAATTTTATTAATTTGACTTCAAATTACAGAAGCTATTATTCGAGATAAGAAATTAAACTAGGAAAGAAAAAAAACTATTACTAGAACTATACCAGTGATTCAAATTAATATTTGAATTTTATTAGATGCATAACTAAAAGCCTAAACTAATACCCTAAACGTTACGGTGGATCCAACCGGAGCGTTCTTCAACGGACATGCTAACAAATACGTCCTTCATCTTCAACGTGTGAATCTTGGTTACTGCATCATAGCGGATATGCTCTTCCAAACCAGGAATCTCTTTGATAGCATCCCAAACGTTACTCTTTTTCTTTGCAGCTTCTCTTAACTCAACTTCTTTTTGATGCCTTTCTTCTCTTTGTTGAATAAGATTTATGATATTAGTGCCAACACCAATCATTTCACTTAGCACCTTTTCAGAACTATCACCATGATCTGATGGATCTCCATTACCATTGGGTTTAGCTCTCTTCCTAGAAGCTAACTTTTCTTTAGAAGCTTCATATGCTGTTTCAGTCTCGGTGACACTCTCCAAATGATTCACATCTTCTCTTTCTTCATTTTCAACTTCAAAAGTTTCAGCATTTGCATCACATCCTAGTCCAAATCCTAGGCCAAATGCGTTGTTTCCCCTTGCTATAGCACTTTCGAACATGACTTGTAAATCCTCGAAATCTTCAAAAGAGTTATTCAGCATATATTCATGATTCGGATGTCCCTGATAATAATGTGATATATTCATTAGTGAAAATACCATTAAAAATCTAATAAAAATTAATAAAACTATTAAGGGGCGTTAAAAAAATTACCTTAAGATATTCTTCCCATACTTCATCTGAAGCTGTAAATTGTTTTGTGATGGGATCCCATCCAAAACCAGAGCTACATCGGAAAAGTTCTGCATAATTTTGATATTCTTTTTTCAAAGATTTCATTCGATTCACGTAATGCTTGTACGTCTTATTGCATCCGAGGCGTTTATTTATAATCGGCAATATCTTCGCCTCCACCGTTGTTTTGCTTATGGAACCATTTGAATCACGTCATCCTCGTTTGATGCCATCAACTATTAGACTTTTCAACAATTGATTCTCTTGGGATGTACATGGAAAATATCCACCTTTTGCTTTTTTTGGTTGCGACGATTCCCCGTTTTCCATCCTAATTGAGAAAAAATGAACATATTTAACAATCTTTCCCATACATATATGCAAATAATCAATTTATAAAAACACTAATGATATAATACATATGACATATGCATATGAAATACAAGAAAAAGTAACGACATATAACTAATGATAAGAAAAACAAAAACTATTCATTTGAAAAAATGTTACCTCTTTTCACGATGATACTCTTTTTTTTTGCTTTGAGAACTGGCGTGCAGTGTTATATATATATAGGAGAGATGATTCAACAGATAAGTACTATTTTATAGGGATTTTATGATATATGGTTTATTATAAATTGTTGTCAACAACAATTTGAACTTCATACTATTTTATAGGGATTTTTTGAAATATATTTGACTATTTGATTACTTTTATGTTTTAAGAAGATAACAACAAAAAATTCTAGAAGATATACATTACCAAAACAATCGTTTGAACAAAATAATTTATCTGAGCCCTTTTTAAAAAAAAAAGTACAAGGCAACGACAAATGTATATGTGTCATCATTATATGTATAATTCTCTTCAAATCACAACCTAAAAGCACAGATTTGGTTCTTTACATTTTTGTAGTGAATTTTCTATTAAATTCTTTTCAAATGATATTACCACCAAATCTACCTAATATTGAAAAACACAGATATTTAATAGAATTAGAAATTTAATATATTGAATAACACTAGAATTTAAAGTATTTTGAAAGAATGGCTAGAAAACCTTAATCCAATAACACAAGCATTTAAAAGAATTGATAAAATACATCATTGAATAACACAAGAATTTAATAGAAACTTCAATTCCTTTAAATTCAATCAAACTTCTAGATCCAATACCCCCACCTTACTCTGTTTTGGAAACCAAAATAGTTCAACAAGGAGGACATGGCTCGACTACACCAAAACCCAATCTCTTTCTTTTTAAGAAAACAAACAAATGTTGGAAATGTCAATCAAAGCCCAAAACCAAAATCCAATCTCGAGAGAGTTGGGTTAGATTTTCTCCTATAATAAATACATTATAATTGCTGACATGGGAAATGGTCTCCTAATAAATACATCATATCCGCACTTCACACCGAGTTGGATGGGTTATATGGGCATAACGTGTGTTGGAGGAAAGCGAATACGAGTAATTCGTTTCGAGATAAATTGTTCATATCTGATCTGGATGACAGAGGAACTGCTAGAGTGGCCATTCTTTAAGATGTAATTAGACTATCTTTTTATTTTTTTTAAAATCGTTTATGATTTTTTATTTATGTTTAATTTCACACACTATATTTTTTTTTGTAAGTTATACTGGATCGGTGAGATCGAATCTTTTAGATTACCGATTTACCGGCCAAAATTGATTTGATGTATGAAGCTAGTTGACTAAAAAAAAAAATTGGAAAATGGTCGAAACCTTATTAGTTATGTTCTAAAACTCATCCATTGTACTAAAGGAGAATAATGATGCATGTGAGGGCGATGGACATCACTCGACTATGATGAAACACTTCAAATATGCTTTAGTCGATTATGTGAATGGATTATGAGCTAGGACTCTGAACTTTTCGTTTTTTTAAAACTCACTCCTAGTCTGCACTATGAGTTAAAGAGTATATATGTATTGTTCATACTCTAAGTTACAAAAATAATGATAATGAATTTTGAATTTAATTTTGAATTTGAAAGTAAACCAACTTAGAGTTCACATTAAGAGTTAGAAGAAGTAAACAACAAATAATGATTAATGACTGTGGACTCTAACTCTCACCTTCGACTCTAAAAATTGGAAAGCGAACATGACCTACATAAACTATAATACGAATCATTCCGCTTATATATGTCAAACTACATAAAAGTTTTATTCGAAATAACATATTATATATCTAATACATTGTGAAATCTAATCTTTAACAAGATGTCAAAATCTTAACTCCCCGCAAAAAAAAAAAACTAAAAAACATCATCACGAAGCTAAGTCGAAGATAAACTCATCCACCAAGGAAGTGAAGAAACCATTAGCCAAATCTTCAACCACATTATCTCTCTCATCTCCATTAATGCAACCCCATTTCATTTCTTTCACATAAACCTCTCTCTTCTCTCTCACTTCCCAGCTCATAAAGATCTCTTCTTGTCTACCCATCGCCCAATCTTCTACTGTCTTCACCATTAACGTCTCCTCTTTTGCCCCAATGTTTTCTTCTTGAAGATAATCTAACAATAGATTATCCGCTAATTTAGAAGCTAGTGTGTTGTTTGTTTCGCCGATTCTTGACTTCACAAGAGCAAACAAGCGGTTTGCTCGGTTTTCTGATTCGTCCTCTTCAGTTTCTAGCGTGTAATATGAGTACTCTTCTTGTCTCTCTACATACTTCTCTATTCGTTTCTCCAAATCTAGTGGCTCAAGCCGTACCAAGCCATTTAATCTCTTGCTTTTCCTTGCAATTTTCTCATATGTATCTGCGAATATATATATATTAACGTATAAAGTTAGTTACAAAAATCACATTTTTCTTGTACTGTATAAGTATAACCATTTGTTAAATATTAACGAATTGATAAATTAATTACCATTTTGGTGTGAAATAAGATCAGTGATTGCATCGTCTTCTTCATCATCTTCGAAAGGACACTCCAAGATTGACACTGGACTAAGTTGTTCCTTTTCTTCATTCACACATTCCTAAAAAAATTGCAATTAAAATCAATTCCGGATTCACATGTAATCACACAACATTACAAATAATAACTAAACTAAAAATGGTCTCAGCAAAAACAAAAATAAATAGAGAAATCATAGTGACATTAATAAGTTGACAAAAGTCAACCCATCCCACGACAACATCATATCTCGACCTATCTGTCTCTGCCCCATTAAAATAAATAATTTGTTATTTTAAAATATTTTGTTTTTTGAAAAGTATTTTAAAGCATATTTATACAATCAAATCCAAGAATAAATCTTCAAATATTTCATTAGTTAGTAAATTTCATGAACATGGGTGATATAATATGAAACAAATTCTTGAATATAAAATGTTAAGTTATAGTACCACTAAGTAAATGTGTGAAGATATGCGTATGATTTTTTATATAAAAAAAAAGATATGCGTATGAGCGTATCTAACTAAAACAAATATAAATTCTCATTAAAATGTGTACGAACGAGAGTAAATATAATTTATAATTCTGTACGTGGAGTACCATGAAACAAAAAAAAATACTCTCGCGGGATCATGAACCGTATAATCCGCATTAGAAGCTACGTAGAAGAATCTCAGCCCTCGATTTCATCGCTAATAGCCTAATAATACCATTTAAATCTACATCCTACACCACACGTGACTCGCACGCGTTCCCCGACAAGTTTCAATATCTGACCCTTTTATAATTTTAAATAATTATTAAAATTAAAATTTCAAATGCATTCACACTGTACAGTTGTACTATACACTGAAGAAAGAAAACGATCTTTTAACGAACTAACCTTTCTGTTACACAGGCTGTTGCGGTTGACAGATGATCCGTCACAGTCATGTGCGTTTAAAATCTCTCCGCTCTCATTCCCGTCTTCCACGGCGTCGTTTTCGATCGACATTTCTTCAGATTCACCGCACGACGTCGACGAGAACGACGAAGAAGAAGAAGAAGAAGAAGACTGTAGAACCTCCGACGACGACGACGAGTTCGTGAAAAACTCGCTACCGGAACTCGAAGAATCACCGGAGATAAATTCCACGGTGGTGATCGCCGCAGCTACAGAGATTGAGAATGTTGCTTCGTCGGCGACGACCGTGGTTGAGATTTGAGAAATCAGATCGGACGGTTGATCTAAACTCTCTTCGTCCGAGAAAAACGCGGCGGATCTCCACCATTGGATCTCTCCGTCACCGTCAACGACGGTTACTTCACGGCGAGATTGACCTACCGGTTTTCTCCAGAAGCTTCTGCTTAAAAGCCGTTTAGAGAAGCTTCTAGAGAAAACGCCTTGTTTCTCATCTCCGTTCCGTGACGTAGCGGTGGAAGGGAACGGTAAAAATTTAACGGCGTTAAGAAACGCCGTCGAGGCTTTATGAACGGCGTGACTAATCGCCGTTCCGCAGGTCGTACGGCTTCTTCTAGTGAGACGCGGTTTGTGATGGTGGTGGATCAATCCTGACCGTTTGATCTCGGCGTCAAGGAGACGACGAACGGTGGACGATGAAGAAGGATGGGTTTGACGACGTGGGAATGATTTGAAGCCGTTGGATGAACAAGAACCGAGATCATCGAGTAAGTAATCTCTTAGCATCAACGGCTTCAAACGTCTTTTGCTTGTAGAAAGACGTTGATCAGAAGAACAGGTGATCGACGCCATTCGAAATGTAATTTAATTTTTGAGCTTTTTGTTTTTTTTTTCAGTGATGAGTATGAGAAACAGTTAAAGATTTTATAGTGAAGAAGACGAAGAAGAAGGTTCTATGTGAGGTGTATGATCATAAAACCGATGTTTTTTTGTTTTTTTATTAAATATTTTTCCTGAAATTGAAGTTACGTTTGTTGAATTTATTTATTGGTTTAGATTTGAAATCAGTATCTAATGAATGATTTAGATTATTGTTAATATAAGTAAGATTTAGAAGTTAAGAGCGAGAGAGAGATCGAGACCAGAAGTTGACCTTGTAATAAAACAGGGAACGAGAGATTCTTGCGGCTAAAATACAGTTTTTGCCACTCTCACGTGTGCAACGTCAAAGGTTTGGCTCCTCTACGTCCTTTCCTCCTCACACACTTTCCTATTAGATTTACAACAATTGTTATTTTATTTTAGTGTATAACTTAATGCTTATTAGTGCAATTTCTAGATCTCTATTAGCAGATGCCAACTATTACATCGAAAATATAAAACAACTCTGATTTGTTACATAATAACGCTGTATGGTTATTGTTATTGTCGTCAATCCGAATTATTTGGATCCGAATATTGCAAGCCAGCAATCCGCGTGTGGTGCTTCCAACCTTAGGCTATTTTTAATTGTTAATTATAAATTTCTAAAAAAGAAGATGAAAAACATCTGCAAATGGGGCTATCTAATATCTATGATTGATATTGTAGAAGAAATATTCGAACCATGGTCTTAGAGTACAGAACTCTTGATGCAGAAGCTGGCATGGTTAGTTTTTTTTTTCTGTTTCACGAGTGTTTCTGTTTTCAAATTTCTGTGTCTAGGGGTTTTAGTTTGACTTTTTTTTTTTTTTGTGGAACATATTTTACGAATATCTTTTGGAAAGAGACGATCTAACAAAGATCATATCTGAAATAAACAAAAATAATAGGGTACGAATTGTTCCAAAATGAGGTGAAACTGTTGTGTCTTTGCATTCATCATTCGTTGAATATATATACAATCAAGAGAAAACCCTTATAGATTACAATCTACGGTAATCAATGATATCGTATCACCATATGATCGCATCTATACAATCAGAATATTTTCGTATATATCTCTTTCCTTATACTCCCCCTCAAGCTGGAGCGTGGAGATCACAAACGCCCAACTTGCCAATCAAGTACTCAAACTGTTGTCGTCCTAAGGCTTTAGTGAGAATGTCGGCAACCTGCTTCGTAGTCTTGACGTACTTTGTCGCAATGACCTTTGCCTGAACACCATCTCGGACATAATGACAATCGACCTTGATATGTTTTATTCGCTCATAGAACACATGATTATTAGCAATGTGTAGTGCTGCTTGATTATCACAGAAGAACGGAACTGGTGCCTTTTGTGTGATGCCCAATGTCTTCAACAGAGAAATCACCCACGTGAGCTCACTATACGTCATAGCCATAGCGCGGTACTCCGCCTCAGCGGAAGAACGAGACACTGTTTGTTACTTCTTCGTCCGCCAAGATACCACCGAGTTACCAAGCATAACGACATAACCAGTCTGCTTTCGAGATAGAAGAGTAGGCAAATTGATTACCCACTAAGGTGTAAAACTTTGTGACTAGATCGTCCTGAAAACGGATGCGACGGGAAGAAGTGGAAGGATCGTCGCGTGATCGGACAAGAAGCCTAGTCGGAGTCACAATAGGCTGTAAGCGAGAGATCACTTTCAGCGCTAAGAAGGAAGGACATGCTTTGAGGTACCGAAAAACACGCAACACAGCCTCCCAATGCCTTGTACGAGGTGTTTGCATGAATTGAGCCAAGGTGTGAACTGCATAACTTAGCTCAGGTCGTGTAATCACCAAATAAACTAACCTTCCAACGAGTCGTCCATATTTCTCAGGATGAGGATAGAATTCACCATCATCCTTAGCCAAATTATGATTTTGCTCAATGGGGAACGCCACTGGTTGTGCGCCAAGTAAGCCATATTCTGTAATCACGTCAAGAGCATATTTACGTTGACACACATACATACTTTGCTTCCCACGAGAGACCTCCAAACCAAGAAAATACTTCATAGGACCAAGATCTTTCATGTGAAAACACTTACTCAAGTAGCCTTTAAATTTCGAGGTGAGTGTAGGATCACTGCCACCAATTACCAAATCGTCAACGTAAACCAGAACATATAACACCGCACTGTTCTTGGAATATGTGAATAGAGAGTAGTCTGATTTATCCTGTGTAAAACCAAACTCCAACAACGCCTTGTAGAGCTTTGCAAACCAACATCGAGGCGCTTGGCGCAAGCCATATAACGATTTCCGAAGCTTACAAACCTGATTCGGTTTCGATGCTTTGAATTACCGGTGAAAGACGCATATACACTTCCTCCTCTAGATCACCATGGAGAAAATCGTTATGCACATCCATTTGATGGAGTTCCCATCCTTTCGCAGCCGCAACTCTCATGAGAATACGAACTGTCGTCATCTTCACGACAGGAGCAAACGTTTCGGTAAAATCCAATCCCTCTTTCTGTCTATTCCCCAAAGCGACAAGTCTTGCTTTGTAACGCTCGACAGTTCCATCGGAATTGTATTTGATCTTGTATACCCATTTAGAGCCGATCACGTGTTTTCCTGGTGGAAGGGTTGTGATGTCCCACGTGTGACTGACTTCTAAGGCAACCACTTCAGTACCCATTGCATTATTCCATCGAGGATCACGAGATGCTTCTAAGTACGATTCCGGCTCGACATGAACGGTCACCGACGCCAAGAACGCCTGATGAGACTGTGAAAAACGTTCACATGAAACAAAATCAGTTAGTGGATAGAGGCACTTACTTGAAGACTCGGGATTGGAGCTGGGAGAAGCGTGATGGGTATTGTCGAGTTGTTGAGCGGAGTATGTGACAAACGGTTTGAGCAACACAGATTGTTGTTTAGCTCGTTTACCACGACCAAGTTGTTCAGATTCAGGAATCACATTCTCAGTAGGTGGATCATTAGGGGAAGAATCTGCGAGTGGAACATTTGTGTGATCAGAATCAGAAGAAGACGAGGCTCCCTCTGTCGCTGGTGATTCTGTAGTGACCTCTACTACCTCTGGTTTGGGAGAATCCACTATTGCGACAGGTTCAGCAGATTCAAAAAATGTAGGATGCATTTCTGTCTCTGTTACAGAGATAATACTCTGTGTATTTCCATCAGACAATGCAAAGGGGAATGTGTCTTCCTGAAAAATGACATCACGCGAGACAAATTTCTCCATCTTGTCAAGATCGAAGACAATCCATCCTTTTTTGCCCGTCTCGTAACCTAGAAATACACATCGAATGCTTCTGGACCGAAACTTGTCTTTATCTCGCTGAACTCCTGGTGCAAAACAGAGTGAACCAAACACCTTGATTTGCGTGTAATCTGGTGTTGTCCCCGATAGAAGTTCATACGGTGTCTTCCCGTTAAGCAACACCGAAGGAGTGCGATTGATGAGATATGTCGCAGCAAGTATCGCTTCACCCCAAAACCGCACCGGCAAGTGAGCTTGAAATAACAATGCTCTCGCAACATTGAGAATGTGACGGTGCTTGTGTTCTACTCGGCCATTCTGTTGAGGAGTAGCCACACACGACGTTTGATGTACAATGCCAAGCTCCGTGAAATATGGCCGTAAACAGATAAACTATGTACCGTTATCACTCCGAACAATTTTAACTTACTTACCAAATTGTCGGACCACAAATGAAATGAAGTTCTTGACAAGTTTTGGAACTTCTGATTTTTCCTTAAGAAGCAGAGTCCAAACTGCTCTAGCGTAATCATCTACGATCGTAAGGAAATAGTATGCTCCACATGTAGAACGAATACGATAAGGACCCCAAAGGTCGCAATGTATCATAGAAAAAGAAGCTTTAGCTTTATTCAAACTTTCATTAAACTTGCAACGTGTTTGTTTTGCTCTAATGCAGACATCACAAGAACTCTCCAAAACACCAACATTATTCTTAAAAACGCCAACACCCGAAAGAAAAGACAACACTTTAGATGTCGGATGACCCATTCTGCGGTGCCACAAATCTCGACACTGAAACTTTGTAGCATTCCCAACTTGAACATCAATCGTCCCCGTGTAGTGATAAATCCCCATCACGCTCCTCACCCACACCAATCAAAGTCTTCGAAGTTTGGTCCTGTATCACACAAAACCGTTTTGTGAATAAAACGAAACCAGCAATATCTCGAAGTAACTGTGCGACTGAGATGAGAGTAATGTCAAGATTCGGGGCAAGGAAAACATTGCGGGGAACAAGTTTTCCTCCAAGATTTAATGTGCCATGCCTAGTAGCCCATGTAATTCCTCCATCGAGTAACTTAATAGGACAAGGCGATATTGGAACAATATCCGTCAATAAGTGAATATCGCCTGTCATATGATGAGATGCTCCCGAATCTATAATGACATCAAATCGACTTTCATAGTCCATAATAAGAAGTTTTTCTATCTTACCAGACAATTTCTCATTGGTACCGGATTTCTGCGAATTCATGAATTGAGCAAGTGACTGCCATTGTTCGGCTGTGAAATTCGGAATTCCCGGTGCGCCTTCTTCTGCAGGTTGAGCATGATTCGCTCGCTGCATAACACCGCGTCCTCTGCCTCGCCCTGCACCTCCTCTTTTGGATTTGTCATTCCACCATTCGGGAAACCCATGTAGCTGAGAGCAGGTGCTCACGTTGTGTCCAGTTTTGTTGTAGTGAGTGCACTTAAGATGCTTGTTGTTTGGTGTGTGAGCAGCAGCAGCCGTTGGTGGTACAGAAACCGAGAATCCAACCGCCGTGTTTCGCTCTTCCCTCGCGCGAGTTGCACTCAGATGGCGTTCTTCCCGGACGATTTGAGAATAGACTCTGTCGAGATTGAGCACAGATTCACGACTGAGAAGGTTGGAACGGGTCGTTCTGAAACATGCGCTATCAAGTCCCATAAGAAATTGATTCACACGTATTTTCTCACGATGCTCCTCATACTTCATCATGGCAGAACACGAACCATCTCCACAGCAACACTGAAATCCGGTCTCGAGATCAGCCAAATCATCTCATAGTATCTTTAATTTTCCGAAGTATGATTCCACCGAGTGACCATCTTGTTTGCACGCTGCCAAATTGGCCCTTAATTGATGGTCACGAGTACCATCGCTCACTGAGAATCTTTTCTTCAAGCCATCCCACATGAGCTTTGCGCTGTCTACGAGAGAGACAGAAGATCGCAACTTTGGCTCAATACTGCTGTAGATCCAGCCAATAATCATTGAGTTGACCATGCCCCATTGCTCAGCTTCCACCGAGTCTACAGACGGTCTCTTCAAGCTCCCATCGAGAAAGCATACCTTTCTCTTGGTCCGTAGCGAATTCGTCATGAGTTTCGCCCATCTCTCATAGTTGTCACCATTCAACAGAATTGGTGTTTGTGCTTGACCCGTGTTGTCAGACGGATGCAAGTAGTAAGGAGAGACAAGCGTGGCTTCAGATGACGTTGCCACCACAGTTTTTCCACCATCTCCGTTAGATCCCATCGTTTTTGTTTGAGAAGAAGAATAGAAAGAAGACAAAAGAGACAAGAGAAATTTTGATTAGCTTTTGTTTTCTTGCTCTAATACCATACCAAAATGAGGTAAAACTGTTGTGTCTTTGCATTCATCATTCGTTGAACATATATACAATCAAGAGAAAACTCTAAGAGATTACAATCTACGGTAATCAATGATATCATATCACCATATGATTGCATCTATACAATCAGAATATTTCGGTATATATCTCTTTCCTTACAACCAGTTCTTTCAGAAAGACATGTGGCTTTGATTGCATCTATACAACCGGTTCTTTCAGAAAGACATGTGGCTTTGATTGGTAACCAAAACGTTACCGTAAAGCTGCGGTACAAATTATACAGTTTTAATAGTTACCAATCACAAAGCGGTACATAAAGCGTTATCAACAGTATTACATTCAGTTTTTTTGTACCATTTTGACTTACTACTCTTTTTTACAGTTTTTAACTATTTTATAACCACTTTATCACTATAGCTAACCCCTAAAAATTTCATACCGTTTTAGATACCAATCTGATACATTCATTTAGTCACATTCAGATTCACTGATGGCCCGATGGCCCCATTCTTCAACAAAGCCCTATTACTCTTTTTTTCTTTCTTTTTGTGTGAAACGAGTACAAATTGAAATGATGAGGCGATCACCTAATTATACTGCTTACATGTTGGAATTTAATTACCAGCTCGCACTCTACAATCTTTGGGTTGATCTCTTGCAAAACCAAAAAAGGTACGAACTAACACCAATTGACGACAACAAGAGATCAGCTTTGGGACGAAACTGTAAGATTATGATCCATAATCCCCAAATAAACAGTAGGATGTATGTTTTGAAAGTCGATTTTCTTGATTAAAAGTTCAAAATAAGATGCTATATGTTAGTGTAAGAACTAAAATCCGATCTAACGAAAGAATAAGAGTTTGTGGGGAAAATAGTAAGTCTTTTATTGAATTAAGCCGGAGCTCGGAGATGATACAACGGTGGTTAGGTCGTCGGAATAAGAACGGCGACCTAATCCTTTTAAACGGTGAATCGAGATCTAAAGCTTATGCCGTAGCAGAGTTTGCCCTAGGTCTCGAGAGAAGAATTGCGGATCCTTTGGCCACTTAGGGTTGATGCCTATTTATACCGAGTAGAAGTCTGTTCGGCGAGCTCCTTCCTTTTCGGAGAAAGTTTCCCCCTCTCTTCGAGAAACTATCCCTATCGTCGGATTCCTTCTAATGGCGCGCCGACCTGACCTGTTGGTCGTTTAATGGGCCGTCGTCTTATATTAATGGGCCGAGCTAGATTTTGGAAGGGTTTTTTAGAGGGGTGCTAAACCCATCTCTAACAATTATCCCCCCAGTTCGGCGAGCATAGAGCATTGAGCTCGGAGAACTCAGAAAAGAGAGATCAGTTCGGCATGAATCCATGTCGGGATATTCACAGCCTTTGTAATTATTTCAAGATGGGATCTTTATTTGAGAAAAATCGCTGAAAACCCGGACTGAATGACATCATTCGACGCCAATATGTGGGTCCCAGAGATATTAGGGTTTTTCGGCGCGAAGAGCGGGATAGTTTCCGAATAGATTTAATTCGGGAAATATGAAGAGTCTCCTAAGCAATGATGACTCTCTATAACCGTTCTCGTTTTTCTATAAATTGAGGAAGCTCTTCTCATTTCTTCACTTCTCCAACTCGTGAAAGAAAACATAGGTTCGTTCTCTCTCCTCCTCTTAATTTATTTATCCGCTCTAGAAAGCCAAAACGCCGTAGTTTTAGGTTTGTCGGCGTGATTTTGCCGATCTGCTTCAGATCTGCCGTTCGTGTTCTTCGTTTCTCCTTCGAGTGAATCGATCAAAACAGAATGGGTTTGAATCGATCAAACCTCCTTAGGTTGCATAATTCTGGAATGAGGTATGGCTTCCACGGGGATAGTGCATCACAGGTCGGGATCGATGCTGGTGGCCATGGCTGCTAGAGCGTATGCGACTGTGTTCTCCTTCTGAGGTATCTTAAGGAGCTCGAAGGTTGTAAACTCCTTTGCCAATAGTTGGACGAGCTTGAGATAGGCGTCCATCCGGTTGTCCTTGGCGTCATATTAGCCTTTGAACTGGTTTGCGACGAGCTGGAAATCACATAAGGTACGGATGTGGTCGATCTGCATTCCCCGAGCTAGTCGGAGGCCGACAAGGAGCGCTTCGTACTCGGCTTCATTGTTAGAAGTCGGGAATTCCAGGCGAAACGACTGTTCCAGAATCTCTCCAGTAGGGGATTCGAGTTGTATGCGATTCCCGATCTGAGGCGTGAAGAGGCGCCGTCGACGTGCAAAGTCTAGCGTTCTATCGGTGCTTCCTCGTGAATCAGCTCGGGGGTAATTCGATGAGAAAGTCAGCGAGGACTTATGCTTTTGCGCAATTGCGAGTTCGGTACTCAATGTCGTACTCAGACAGCTCGATTGCCCATTTGGCCATTCTGCCGGATTGAGTGGGGCTGTGAAGTATGGTTCGAAGCGGTTGACTTGTGAAGACGGCTATTGTGTGCGATTGGAAGTAAGGTCGGAGCTTTCGCGAGGCGACGACTAGAGCCAGAGCAAATTTTTCCAATGTCGGGTACCTAGTCTCGGCCCCGTCTAGAGATTTGCTGATGTAGAAAATTGGTTTTTGTTCCCCTCGATCCTCTCGAAGAGGACCCAACTGATCGCCGAGCTGGAGATGGCAACGTAAAGGTACAGAGTTTCACCATCTTCCGGTTTGGCTAAGATCGGGGGCGTTAGGCCTTGAGCTGTTGGAAAGCCTCCTCGCACTTCTCGTCCCATTCGAACCGCTTGTTTCCCGAAGCAGCTGATAGAACGGGAGGCATTTGTCCGTTGATCGGGATATAAAGCGGTTTAGGGCGGCGATCCGTCCAGTAAGTCTCTGGACGTCCTTCGTATTTGTTAGGGAAGGAAGGTCTAGGATCGCGGAGATCTGTTTCGGATTGGCCTCAATTCCGCGCTGTGTAACGAGGTAACCGAGGAATTCTCCCGACCTGAACGCGAATGTGCATTTGGTCGGGTTGAGTTTCATGTCGTATTCGTTAAGAATGAGGAAACACTCTTCCAAATGTCGGATGTGATCTTCGGCCTTTGCTGATTTTACCAGCATGTCATCGATGTATACTTCCATAGTGTTGCCGAGCTGGTTGGCGAACATTTTATTGACGAGGCGTTGGTAAGTTGCGCCCGCATTCTTTAGGCCGAAGGGCATCACCTTATAGCAATACGTTCCGCGATCGGTAATAAAATCCGTCTTCTCTCGATCGCCGGGATGCATGACGATCTGGTTGTATCCCGAGAACGCATCCATGAAGGACATGAGCTGGTTTCCCGCGGTAGCTTCGACGAGTTGGTCTATTCGAGGAAGAGGAAAACTATCTTTCGGGCATGCCTTATTGAGGTCGGTGAAGTCCACACACACTCTCCATTTTCCGTTCTTCTTTTTGACTACCACGGGGTTGGCCAGCCAATTCGGATATTGCACCTCGGCTATAGATCCTGCCTTGAGTAATTTGTCCACTTCGTCGTGAACCCTTGGGCTCGTTCTGGTCCGAGCTTTCGTCTCTTCTGCTTGATTGGCTTGAAGGTGACATCGACATTGAGCTCGTGGCTAGTTATGTTCGAGCTGATTCCCTTCATATCCTCCATGGACCAGGCGAAGGTTGCCACGTTTTGGCGCAGGAAAGCGACCAGCTCGTCTTTCATGCTTGGGAGCAGATCGGTACCGATCTCAACGCAACGGTCCGGGTTGGCTTCATCTATGTTGATATGAACTACCAACTCGCTTTTAGACTTCTCGTGATGGATGACACGGGGGTCAAAGTCATTCTGGCTGCCAATAGTGAAAGCATTGCGAAGGCGCTGTTTATCGATGTAGCAATGGCGGGATTCGTGTTGGTCACCTCGGAACGTGTAAACTCCCCTTTTGGCCGGGAATTTAAGACATTGATGATACGATGATGGAATAGCTCGCATCGAATTTATCCACGGGGTGCCAAGTATGACATTGTAGATGGCCGGTTTATCGATGACGTCGAAGTCAATGATTTTCATGACATTTCCAGTGCGGCCGTCAGCGGAGTTCTAGTTCGGGAAGATCGGGGAGAACAGAAGCTAATTTTTTACATCAGTAAGACATTGGATGGTGCCGAATCACACTACCCGACCTTGGAGAAACTCGCTTTAGCCATCGTCGTCGCATCTCGCAAACTACGCCCATACTTCCAGTCTCATTCGATCGTCGTCCTAACGAGTCAGCCACTCCGAACCATTCTCCTGAGCCCACCCGGTTAAGAACCACCCGGTCCAATCTCTTTGCTACGGCAGTGTTTGCATCCCGCCCCCTTTTCCAAGTAAACTTGTTCCCAGAAAAACCCATGTCAATCAAGGACAGATCATTTATCCATTCCCAAAAAGCTATTGTGTTCGACGATAATCTCCTGTTGCCACCCGACCTCTCATCTAGGCGAACAATGGTATTAAAATCCCCTCCAATCATGGTCGGTCTATCCACCCCATTAATAACATCACTGAGTTTGCCCCATAGTCCGCTATGCCGACTAACCGATGGAGCTGCAAAAACCACAATCAGATTCAATCTCTCGGTTCCATTCACTACTGTCGCATGGATTTGTGTTGGTCACCTCGGAACGTATAAACTCCCCTTTTGGCCGGGAATTTAAGACATTGATGATACGATGATGGAATAGCTCGCATCGAATTTATCCACGGGGTGTCAAGTATGACATTTTAGATGGCCGGTTTATCGATGACGTCGAAGTCAACGATTTTCATGACACCTCCAACTAGGGTAGGGAGTTGGATGGTCCCAATTGTAGAAATCGTGTCTCCCGTGAATCCGGTCAGTGGTCTAGGCGCGACCTTGATTTTGTCATCTTTTATGCCCATCTTTTGGAGTGTCGTCTTAAAGATTACATCCACCGAGCTTTCCGTATCGATGAGAATTTTGGAGACTTCGTCCTTGTCCATTCACAACGAGACGACGAGAGGGTCGTTGTGAGGACGGTCTATGTTTTTGGCATCATCTTCAGTGAACGTAATTAGCACGTCGTCATCGTAGAGCGGAGTCTCTATTTTGACGTTAACAGCTCGGCGCTCATTCAGCCCTTTCTCAACCAAGTATAGGTAGAAGCCTCCGTCCCACAACGAATCTAAAGATTCTCCTCCCGAAAATACTCTCTTAATCGAATTTATCGACTCGGTGTATGTGAGGAGTCCACCCATGATCATATTAATCCTTCATTGGGGCGATCCCGGGGGGGGGGGGGGGGTTGGTGCAGGATCGTCACACATTTGCTTCAGGGCGTCTTCTTTCGGTTTATCGTCACTGTCGGGACGCGCGTCAGGTCGGGTTTCTCTTTCGTTGGTCTGTTTGCCACCGTTCTCAGGTCGGCGTTGATCTCTCGCTGAATTTTGCGTGTGATTGTCAAGGTTAATTTTGCCTTCTTCCATTTCCGTATTAGCCTCTCTGTTAGGGTTCTGCACTCTTCTTCAGTATGACCTGATGTACCGAGCCATCTGTAGAAGGAGCCCGGATTGGGGGATGTCTCGTCAGGTCGATCGGTTCGCCGATCTCATGTGTTCCAGCGGGATGATAGAGTTACCGTGGATACATTAGATTTTCGAGATTTGTCATCCCGGTCATAATGTTATCTTGGCTCCTGGTAATCGTCTTGTTTGTCCCGAGCTGCCTTCTTTTTATCTTTGGTAGATTCCTCGTGTTGCTCGGCGAGTTTCTCGTCTTCTAAACTCATAAAACCAGTGGCTTTATGCAGCGCGTCTTCCAATGTCCTTGATCTCCCAGTTTTCAACCTTTCGCGGAATAGCTGGCCTTTTCAAAGGTTTTTAAGCAGCGCGGCCACTGCAGTATTGTCGGACGCGTTTGTGCGGGTAACCATGGCGCGAAAGCGGATGATGAACTCTCAGAGAGATTCGTCTTTGCCTTGGACGCAAGCCCAGAGGTCGATCGTAGAGGCTTCCTGCTCGATGTAGATCGAGTAATGTTTGAGGAAAGCCTTAGACAACTGCTCGTAAGTTTCGATGGAATGAGGCTTGAGTCGTGAGAACCACCTGAGAGCACTGCCATTCAGGCTTTCGACGAATTACTGGCAACAGCTCGCGTCGTGCTCTTCGTCGGAGAAACGTGCTCGCGCCATAGCTATGTTAAACTCGTAGGAAGTCAGATTCTTGAGTTTCTCGTGGTCTCTAAGCGGGATGCTCGTGATGTTGGAGGCGAAAGGGGTTTGTTGCGTGAGTTGCAGCATCTTGTTGAGCTCGGGGGCAGATGATATGGCCCGGTGGACTTGCGATCCGATGTCGCTGATCTGCTTCTGCATGAGTTCCATCGTTGTAGCTTCCGTATTGTTTGCCAGAGCGGTCTGCGTAGAGACAGGGTTGGCGATTACTGTCGGACGATTCATAGCGGTTTTGACGTTAGAGGCCGCTGCGTCCTTCTGCCGACCTGGTAGATCGTTGGTGGGAGTTTCACCGAAGAGCGCTCTGTTGACCCCCGATATGGTTTGAAAAACGGGTTGGTGCAACCCCGGCCTGATAGGATTGTTTTGAGTCCCAAGACGTCGAAGGCTGTCCATCTCGTCGCGGTGGGTGATCTGCTGAGCTTGGATCTCGTTCAGGCGCTCCATGACGGTCTGCATGAAGGTCGTCACGTCGGGAGGTGGTGGCGGTGCGGTGTTTACACCCGTTGTATTTTGTGGGAAGTTCTGGCCTCCGGTTCCTGTGGTGGTGTTGGTGGTGTCCTCTGGTGGTGGTGTTCCGACCATATTCGAGCTATCTGGCTTTTCAAAGAACTTATCTCTCTTTTTCCCACAGTCGGCGCCAATTGTAAGAACTAAAATCTGATCTAACGAAAGAATAAGAGTTTGTGAGGAAAAGAGTAAGTCTTTTATTGAATTAAGCCGGAGCTCGGAGATGATACAACGGTGGTTAGGTCGTCGAAATAAGAACGGTGACCTAATCCTTTTAAACGGTGAATCGAGATTTAAAGCTTATGCCGTAGCAGAGTTTGCCCTAGGTCTCGAGAGAAGAATTGCGGATCCCTTGACCACTTAGGGTTGATGCCTATTTATACCGAGTATAAGTCGGTTCGGCGAGCTCCTTCCTTTTCGAAGAAAAATCGGGCCGACCTCCTTATCCTTAAAGGAAAGTTTCC
This sequence comes from Alliaria petiolata, assembly GCA_020283515.1. NCBI lineage: Eukaryota > Viridiplantae > Streptophyta > Magnoliopsida > Brassicales > Brassicaceae > Alliaria > Alliaria petiolata. The sequence continues at coordinate 152,066,184 of JAHZTW010000001.1, forward strand.
CCCTCTCTTCGGAAAACTATCCCTATCGCCGGATTCCTTCTAATGGCAGCGCCGACCTGACCTGTTGGTCGTTTAATGGGCCCGTCGTCTTATATAAATGGGACGAGCTGGATTTAGAAAGGGCTTTTTAGAGGGGTGCTAAATCCATCCCTCTAACCGTTAGATCTAACAAAAAAATTTTTTGGGTCAAAAACAGCAGAAAAACAAGATGAAAACATATAAAAAGTGTGAGTCTTATGATTCATAATTGAAAGTAATCGAACCTTTCAACAACATTCGTCTAAACCCAGATTCAAGATTTTTGTAGTTTTAGTTACGACATCTGAAACTTTTGACATCAATTCAATAAAAAACAATAATTAAAAGGCCTAAAAAAACTAATTAGTGTTTTCTTTCCAAGCGCCTAATCAACTAGCCTAGCTAAAAGTGATGTGCATACCAAATGAAAAACAAAGAAGAAACTATAGTTTTTACTTTTTAATAATATATCTCATCTGATTTTGCTTTGATGATGCGAAGATACTCACTAATCGTTTGATTGCCTTTGACGCAAGTTCGGATCTGAAAATGTAGTTGTCGAAGATGTCCCCTCGTGGGATTGCCAAAGGTGTTGGCTAGAATATCCCAGACTTCCTTGGAGGTGGTGGCACTGGAAACGATCGACTGAACATTGAGAGAGATTGCACCAATAAGGGCGGAGTAGAGAAGACGGTCTTGACGCCGCCATAGGGTGTATATGGGATTTGGAGCAGAGACACCATCAACCGTAATCGCCGGTGGTGGAGCATCAGTGGAATCGATGAACTGATAGAGTTCATGACTTTCAAGTAAAGCACGGACTTGGCGCCCCCACATCAGATAATTGGTATTCGTGAGTTTTGTGATACTTGACATATTCACCGAAAGTAGGGTAGTTTGTGGATTTTGGGCGTTGAATACGGATGTTCTTTCAGCAGTGAATTTAGACATGGTTTTATTTTATACGAGAGAAGAAAACCAGAGATTTGAGCGAAGAAGATGAAGAAGGAGAAGAGGGAGGAGAAAAGTAGCGGAGAAAAAAAAAATTGAAGGCTAATTGGCTCTTGATACCATGTTAAATTATATGGGTTTCCAACTCAAAACCAATTGGCGATAAGTGAATTGGCCTATGTCCCTTATATATTACTTAAAATCCCTTCCAACTTCCGATGTGGGATATATTCCCTAATAATTACAAAATATACAGTATATATAAGAGTTACGAGTTCGACTAGATTTAATTAGGAAATATTTAAATCTAGATTGATTACTAGATAAGAGTTGTGAGTTCGAATAGATTTAGGACATATTTCTCCAATACTATAAAGAAGTTGATAAGGGCTCACGAGTTTGATTACTCTACAAGTTTTCTGCTAATGACGAAAGTCAAAGGGTCTTCACGGGTTAATATGCCATATCTTCCTGATGATTTACTGTTGAAATGCTTAGCTCACGTCGCGAGATCGCACTACCCGATTCTCTCCTTAGTTTCCAAGAGATTCCGCTCTCTCATTGCATCGCTTGAGCTTTACCTAACCCGAACACTCTTAGGCTGCACCGAGAGTTGTCTTTATGTGTGGTTAAGTTTCAGTTGTGGTTCTAACCCACGTTGGTTCACTCTATGCCGAAGACCAACTCGAACCCCTAAACCTAACCCTAAACCTAACCCTAAACCTAACCGACGATGGTTCACTCCTCCATGCTTTAGACCAACGAATTGCACTAGGGAAGAAGAGAAGAAGTTTTTTCAAGAAGAAGAAGAAGTTAGAGAAGCTTCTAGAGAAAACGCCTTGTTTCTCATCTCCCTTCCACGACGTAACGGTGGAAGGGAACGGTAAGAATTTAACGGCGTTAAGAAACGCCGTCGAGGCTTTATTAACGGCGTGACTAATCGCCGTTCCGCAAGTCGTACGGCTTCTTCTGGTGAGATGCGGTTTGTGATGATGGTGGATCAATCCTGACCGTTTGATCTCGGCGTCAAGGAGACGACGAACGGTGGATGATGATGATGATGATGAAGAAGGATGAGTTTGACGACGTGGGAATGATTTGAAGCCGTTGGATGATCAAGAACCGAGATCATCGAGTAAGTAATCTCTTAGCATCAACGGCTTCAAACGTCTTTTGCTTGTGGAAAGACGTTGATCAGAAGAACAGGTGATCGACGCCATTCGAAATGTAAATATTTTGAGCTTTTTGTTTTTTTCAGTGATGAGTTTGAGAAACAGTTAAAGATTTTATAGTGAAGAAGAAGACGAAGAAGGTTCTATGTGAGGTGTATGATCATAAAACCGATGTTTTTTTGTTTTTTTATTAAATTTTTTTCCTGAAATTGAAGTTACGTTTGTTGAATTTATTTATTGGTTTAGATTTGAAATCAGTATCTAATGAATGATTTAGATTATTGTTAATATAAGTAAGATTTAGAAGTTAAGAGCGAGAGAGAGATCGAGACCAGAAGTTGACCTTGTAATAAAACAGGGAACGAGAGATTCTTGCGGCTAAAATACAGTTTTTGCCTCTCACGTGTGCAACGTCAAAGGTTGGCTCCTCTACGTCCTTTCCTCCTCACACACTTTCCTATTAGATTTACAACATTTGTTATTTTATTTTAATGTATACTTAAATGCTTATTACTGCAATTTCTAGATCTCTATTAGCAGATGCCAACTATTACATCGTAAATATAAAACAACTCTGATTTGTTACATAATAACGCTGTATGTAAGGCCAACCGGTTTCTTCCAGAAAGACATTTAGTCTCATTCAGATTCACTAATGGCCCGATGGGCCTCATTCTTCAACAAAGCCCTATTATTCTTTTTTTTTTCTTTTTGTGTGAAACGAGTACAAATTGAAATGATGGCGATCACCTAATTATACTTACTAGCTCGTACTCTACAATCTTCCGGTTGATCCCATCTACTCTCCCTTGCAAAGTCAAAAAAAGATACGAACTAACACCAATTCACGACAACAAGAGATCAGCTTTGGGACGAAACTGTAAGATTATGATCCATTATCCCCAAATCAACAGTAGGATGAATGTTTTGAAAGTTGATTTTCTTGATTAAAAGTTCAAAATAAGATGCTATATGTTAGATCTAACAATTTTTTTTGGGTCAAAAACAGCAGAAAAACAAGATGAAAACATATACAAAGAGTGAGTCTTATGATGCATAATTGAAAGTAATCGAACCTTTCAACAACATTCGTCTAAACCCGGATTCAAGATTTTTGTAGTTTTAGTTACGACATCTGAAAACTTTTGACATCAATTTAATAAAAAACAATAATTAAAAGGCCTAAAAAAACTTCAATTAACTTGATACTAATTAGTGTTTTCTTTCCAAGCGCCTAATCAACTAGCCTAGCTAAAAGTGATGTGCATACCAAATGAAAAACAAAAAGAAACTATAGTTTTTACTTTTTAATAATATATCTCATGATTTCGCAGTTCTTCTCACTATCACATATCTAGATATCCTTTACATGGCAGATATTTTTCTTATAAATTTAATACATAATCAAAACGTTAAACGATACAACACTAGACGTAGTTTCAAAGATCAAATCTTGCTCTATAAAATCCAATATTTGTTCCTTACATCATAGTTAATAAACATTCTTCACAAATATATTTAGTTTGAACTTATATTTGTATAGTTTAAAGTTTTATAAATTTTAAGTTTGAATGATTATTAAAATTATAAAAATAAACAGAAATGACAACACATATATCCACTACATCTTTTACACATATTACAATGTTGTTTTTGAAAATATTTTGCTTTAAGATCGTAGCCAAGTTATCCCAATTGAAAAAAGATTATTTATTATTCATGATCGCCAAATAAAGAATTTCAAGGGACCTTCTAACTATGGACATTTACGCTCAACTCGGCTCCTCCAGAAAATACAAAGCGATATCAATCTTCTCTAGCCTTTCAATAGTATCCGCTTTGTAGCATAGGCTCAACTCATATGAAACAGGTCTACCTATTAGTTCTTCGAAATCCTGTACAAATTTGTAGTACAAATCTTATCAAAGCTCGGACCCGTCTCAACATATGCTTGGACTGGGTCGTCCAACGTTATTTTCTCGCCAACAAGATGGACTCCACTTGAAACATATAATCATTTTTCGTGATATTAATTACTGTGGGATGTGCTTGTATGTTTTTACCATCGCCAAGTATTAAGTTGTTACTGCATTTAGGTTTGCCTATCCGACCAAATGTGCCTCTGATGACATAGTTGTCTAAATAGTATTGTAGGTAGATGCATTTTCTCGCCAAAGGAGAATATAAGAAATCTGGATTCGGCTTTTAGTTGATTTCAGTGTCACATATCACTTTGCGGTATGTTATATTAAATTTTCCAGCCGAGAAACATTTGTACCACGTGTGCACAACAGGAAGATAAGTCTGTTTTTTTTGGGTTTAGCGTTTATTAAAAGAGGGAGGAATAGAAGAACAAGATAACTCATTGCAGTTTTCATTTTGACTTATTTATGGAGTGATTTAGGATGTGATTTAAGAACATGTAATGCTAAGCTTTCATGCAAAAATGAGGTGGTTTTCTAATAATAAATGAAAGATTTGTGAATTTGAAGAAAGTGATCTAGAAGTGAAAAGAGAAAGTACGTGACACCAATGAGATACTAAGATCATTCCATTTCATATGAAGTAAGAGATAAGTTGGTTTAATGGTTAAAGGGTGGGGAAAGATAGAAGAAGTGGGTTAGTTACTAGAAATTCTTGTTGGTATGTATATATCCAAACGATATAGTTTGGTTTGATAGTATGTATGTTTGCAAACGATATAGTTTGGTTGGATGAAGGGGGTATGAAAGTATGTGACTTCAATAAAAATATAGATCATCTCATATCATATGAAATAACTAAAGAAGGGAAGAGGTTGGTTTAATGGTTCTTTATAATAAAAAAATTTTGGTTTAATGGTTAGTATAAGAGATTTGTTGGTTTAATGGTTAAAGAGTGAGGAAAGATTGAAGAAGTGGGTAAGTTCAGAGAAAATCTGTTTGAGGCTCTTTTTGAAATTTATATGATAGGAACATGTTTTGACAATATAACAAAGATCGTATTTGAAATAAACAGAAAAAAGCTAAACAAAATTTGTGATCGAAGATCTTAGTTAACTTGAATAATTTTCATAAGTTGCTTTTTTGATGAATATAGAAGATACTATATAGTATTATTGAGAAAAGAAAAGAAATCATCAATTTGTAACTCCAATCGATCTTTGGAGCAACCTCATTCAGATTCACTAATGGCTTAATTAATTGGCCTCATGCTTTACCAAAGCCTTATCGGTTATTACTCTTTTCTTTGGATGAAACAAGTAAACTAAATCGGTGTAATAGTTGATGTATACATATGCTTATCAGTGCAATTTCTAGATCTCTATTAGCAGATGCCAACTATTACATCGAAAATATAAAACAACTCTGATTTGTTACATAATCATTCTTTTTTTTTTTTTTATCTAACGGCATTATGATTAATAATTTCGTCGAATGTGTTATATCATTTGGAGTTCAAATCGATCGGGAGGAAATATGTTGTTGAAAACTTCATTTTTAGAGTAATTTTTAAGTCCATGCATTAATCAAACGTTATTTTTTTATCTTATAAACACAATTTTTTTCGAATGTTTGGTTCGTTGAACTACAATTTGTTTTTTTTTTAATTTGGTTTGAATCAGTATTTTATCATCACTTCATCATCATTGAATAAAAGCCGTTTTCATCAGTATGAATAATTTAGCCCAGCCCAATATAATATGGGTAACAACCTAGTTCAAACACACGGATTTTTTTTTTTTTGAAGGCTCAATTAAGTACGATCCAAATATCTTGCAGACCAATTAATCTTTAAACCGTCTAGCTCAAATTTTGTTTTTTACATATTTGGTCTCATCCGCTTCGATTACGTCACTTAAAAGATTTCCTAATAGAGACTAGATTTAGGAAATATTTCAATCTAGATCGCCTACAAGATAAGAGTTGGAATAGATTTAGGAATTATTTCTCCAATACGTATATAAGTATAAAGTAGTTGATTATAAGGGATCACGAGTTTGATTACTCTCTAGCTAAACGTCTTCTGCTAATGACTAAAGTCAAAGGGTCTTCACGGGTTAATATGCCATATCTTCCTGATGATTTAATGTTGAATTGCTTAGCTCGCGTCTCGAGATTGTACTACCCGATTCTCTCCTTAGTTTCCAAGAGATTCCGCTCTCTCATTGCATCGCTTGAGCTTTACAAGACCCGAACACTCTTAGGCCGCACCGAGAGTTGTCTTTATGTGTGCTTACGTTTCAGTTCTGATAATAAACCACGTTGGTTCACTTTATACCGAAGACCAACTCTAACCCCTAACCCTAACCCTAAACCTAAACAAAGATGGTTCACTCCTCCATGCTTTAGACCAAAGGACGAGAAGAAGTTGAGTGACAATCTTATGGTCTCAGTCCCAACTCGCAATTATTCTTCTTGGTCTTGGTGGAATACTGCCACAATCGGTTCTAACATCTACACGATTGGCGGACACAACAACGGTTCTAGGGTCTTCTTCATGGACTGTCAGTCTCACACATGGCACGAAGCTCCAAGCAGGCAGATTGCCCAAGAGCATCCCGCTGTAAGTGTTCTTGACGGGAAAATATATGTAGTGGAAGGCCACAAAAATCGCGGTTCCTCGGATTTGATGGAGGTTTTCGATCCGGAAACCCAAATATGGAAGCAAGTGCCAAGCCCTATAGCAGAGATACTCGGCCAGAGCTCTTTATTAACAAGCTCAGCAATAGACGGAAAGCTTTACCTGTTTGGGGATAAAAGTGTGGTTTAAAATCCCAAGGAAAATGAATGGGATGCCGTTGGATTCGAGACGCGTTTTGGTTTGAGTCCATATGGTTATTCTTGCGTAATAAACAACGTAGTGTACAGTTATAGAATATGCAGAATGCTTAAATGGTACGACTCTGAGGGAAGATTGTGGAGAGATTTGAAGGGTTTGGAAGAACTTCCAAAATTACCAAAGAGTTTTACTAGTGTGAGGTTGGTAAATTATGGTGGAAAGATGGCGGTTTTGTGGGAGAAGAAAGTGCGTGATATTGGCTCTGACAAGAAGATGATTTGGTGTGCTGTGATTGCGGTTGAAAGGCGCAATGGACAAGAGGTTTATGGGAAGATTGAGTGGTGTGATGCTGTGCTTACAGTCCCCAAGTCATGTCTTTTACTGGAATTTAGCGCTGTTACTGTTTGATGAAGACGTACGTTAGCCATTAATGTAGTTTTTGTTTTCAGTAAGAGTTATGTTGTCTGTTTCGTGAAGAATCTTATTACCCATCTCAACCTTTATACTGAGATCTAATAAGAGTATCTCTTTCTTTTTTTAATTAAAACTAAAATGAAAACCTACACGAAAAGGTGTAGACTTAATTATATACACACAATCATATATCGATGTTACACTATTCATATTCGATATATCAAACAATAGTACCTATTTGAACTCTAAACATAGTGTTAATAAAAGTGATAATTACATGTAACTAATATAGTTTACAAAGAAAAAAACTTCTCCACCATTACAACTAATTCATTTGTCACTTCAACGATAGACCTAGAGACCTTTCAGTTTTGATGTCCATGCATAAATGAATGATTTTTAACTTCTAAACAATGCTTTTCTTGGTGGAAACTCTTTGACCCAGTGGTCAAAGAGTTTAAACCCTTTGATCCAAATATCTTGCATAAGGATATCAATTCATCATTAAGTCTTTTTTTGTTGTCGGCCAATTTATCTATTGGATAAAAGATAGTACAAGAGTTCATAGGACATACATCAAGAAATCCATGAGCTAGACAACAAATGAAAGCTCATTGGATTCTAGGTTCGTTTGCTAATTGATCAGCCAAGACATTGGCATTTCTATCTATGGATTTAAAGTGATACTTAACCCTTAGCCAATGTAATTACGTCATCCACGTATCCTTGAATAACTGAATGCTTAGGAGGTGGACAACCCCAACGCTTAGAAGTTCCTAAATAGCGGCAAAGGGATTCTGAATCTCCACAACATGTGACTCTATCATAGCCTTAGAAGTTTCATTTGGAGAAGAGCTTCCCGTAGGGCTATGGCTTCTGCTTCTACATATAAAGTCAGTATCGAATAAATAATTTAGATTATTGTTTATACAAGATTTATGAAATATTTAAATCTAGATTGATTACAAGATATATATAAGAGTTACGAGTTCGACTAGATTTAATTAGGAAATATCTAAATCTAGATTGATTACTAGATAAGAGTTGCGAGTTCGAATAGATTTAGGAAATATTTCTCCAATACTATAAAGTAGTTGATAAGGGCTCTCACGAGTTTGATTACTCTCTCTACACGTTTTCTGCTAATGACGAAAATCAAAGGGTCTTCACGGGTTAATATGCCATATCTTCCTGATGATTTACTGTTGAATTGCTTAGCTCACGTCGCGAGATCGCACTACCCGATTCTCTCCTTAGTTTCCAAGAGATTCCGCTCTCTCGTTGCATCGCTTGAGCTTTACCCAACCCGAACACTCTTAGGCTGCACCGAGAGTTGTCTTTATGTGTGGTTAAGTTTCAGTTGTGGTTCTAACCCACGTTGGTTCACTCTATGCCGAAGACCAACTCGAACCCCTAACCCTAAACCTAACCCTAAACCTAACCGACGATGGTTCACTCCCCCATGCTTTAGACCAACGAATTGCACTAGGAAAGAAGAGAAGAAGTTTTTCCAAGAAGAAGAAGAGAAGAAGTTGAGCAACAATCTTATGGTCTCAGTCCCAACTAGCAATTTTTCTCCTTCGTCTTGGTCGACTCATGCTGCCATCGGTTCTAATATCTACATGATTGGCGAAAAAATCGACGGTGCGTCTAGGGTCTTCTTCATGGACTGTCGGTCTCACACCTGGCACGAAGCTCCAAGCATGCAGATTGCTCGAAAGCTGCCCCTTGTGAGTGTTCGTGATGGGAAAATATACGTAGTGGAAGGCTCGAACAGTCGCGGTTCCTCGGATTTGATGGAGATTTTCGATCCGAAAACCCAAATATGGAAGCAAGTGCCAAGCCCTAGAGCAGAGATACTCGGCCAGAGCTCTATGCTAAGAAGCGTAGCAATAGATGGAAAGCTTTACCTGTATGGAGATAAAAGTGTGGTTTACAATCCCAAGGACAATAAATGGGATGTCGTAGGATTCGATACGCGTTTTGGTTTGGGTCCAGTTGGTTCTTTTTGCGTAATAAACAACGTAATCTACAATTCTAAATTCTGCAGAATGCTTACATGGTACGACTCCGAGGGAAGATCGTGGAGATTTTTGAAGGGTTTGGAAGAACTTCCAGAAATACCACATGATACGAGTAGAGTCAGGATAGTAAATTATGGTGGAAAGATCTCGGTTTTGTGGGAGGAGGGAACGCGTGATATTGGCTCTGACGAGAAGATGATTTGGTGTGCTGTGATTGCGGTTGAAAAGCGCAACGGAAAAGAGGTTTATGGCAAGATTGAGTGGTGTGATGCTGTGCTTACAGTCCCCATGTCATGTCGTTTATTGGAATTTACCGCTGTTACTGTTTGATGATCAAACACGTTAGCCATTAATGTAATTTTCTTTTAGTGATAAAGTGATAAAAACCCTTAGCCAATGTAATTACGTCATCCACGTATCCTTGAATAACTGAATGCTTAGGAGGTGGACAACCCCAACGCTTAGAAGTAAGTTCTAAATAGCGGTAAAGGGATTCTGAATCTCCACAAAATGTAAAGTTGAGTCTGTGGACAGAGCTGTGCTTAGCTTATTAGGAAAAAAAGGCATTTTTGCCTCAAACCTCCAAATTGTATATAAGATTTAGAGGCTTCCATAATCCAGAAGTTTCAACATAGTGTATTGATCAAATGAACATTTCTTAAACTACATGTTATGGGTTCGAGTATTTACATATTATTTTTATTGGCATGGAGCGTCTCAAATGGCAGCTTTTTAATTGGCATTTATCCAAGAGGCATACGTAAAACAACTGACAGATAGTAGTTGGGTTAGTATCTCTTGAATAACCTATTTTTTATTGTTGAAAATCAAGTCGTGCTTTCCATATACCCTAGCCAACCAATAAAAAAAGTTCATCATCAAGTCATTAACCGCCAACTCGAATTTTTTTTGTTTGGTTAAAAGTTTCATTTTCCTATTGAAAAAGCTGGAAAATTAAAGCAACAAAAAAAAAAAAAGTTACAGACGCTTTTCAAGGGCACCCCAAACGCAAAATTGAACAAAAGTAAACCGAACAGAACCGAAGAATAAACCATAAGAAGACGAAGAAGATGAGGGTGTGTGATCATAAAATAGATGTTTTTAAATTTATTATTATTATTTTTCTTGAATTTGAAGTTAAGTTTGTTAAATTTATTTATTGGTTTAGATTTGAAATCAGTATCGAATAAATAATTTAGATTATTATTTATATAAGTAAGATTTAGAAGTTAGGAGAGAGAGACCAGACCTATTTTGGAAATATTTAAATCTAGATTGATTACTAGATATATAAGGGCATGTGCATTGGAGATTTTAAAAGTGGATGTCTAAAAATTATTTTTTTTATTAAATTTAAATAAGTTTAATATTTTAAGACACTTTAGTTAGGAAAACATGTCTAAAGCCCAAAAATAAATCCATTAGACACTTTTTATCAGTTTTGGATCTTTAGTCTTAGGATTTATTATTTTAATAATGTTATTAGATCTCTTAAAGTCTCGAATGCACATGCCCTAAGAGTTACGAGATCAACTAGATTTAGGAAATATTTAAATCTAGATTGATTACTAGATAAGAGAGTTACGAGTTCGAATAGATTTAGGAAATATTTCTCCAATACCATAAAGTAGTTGATAAGGGCTCTCACAAGCTTGATTACTCTCTAAACGTTTTCTGCTAATGACGAAAGTCAACGGGTCTTCACGGGTTAATATGCCATGTCTTCCTGATGATTTACTGTTGAATTTCTTAGCTCGCGTCTCAAGATTGTACTACCCGATTCTCTCCTTAGTTTCCAAGAGATTCCGCTCTCTCATTGCATCGCTTGGTCTTTACCAAACCCGAACACTCTTAGGCTGCACCGAGAGTTGTCTTTATGTGTGCTTACGTTATAGTTATGGTTCTTACCCATCACCTTTGTTCACTCCACGTTTGTTCACTCTATGCCGAAGACCAACTCGAACCCCAAAACCTAACCCTAAACCTAACCGGCGATGGTTCACTCCTCCATGCTTTAGACCAACGAATCGCACTAGGAAAGAAGAGAAGAAGTTGAGCGACAATCTTATGGTCTCAGTCAAATTTTCTCCTTCGAACAAATCGACGGTGCGCTATCGTCTAGGGTCTTCTTCATAGACTGTCGGTCTCACACCTGGCGCGAAGCTCCAAGAATGCAGATTGCTCGAAAGCCGCCCCTTGTGAGTGTTCTTGATGGGAAAATATACGTAGTGGAAGGCTTGAACAGTCGCGGTTCCTCGGATTTGATGGAGATTTTCGATCCGGAAACCCAAATATGGAAGCAAGTGCCATGCGCTAGAGGAGAGACACTCGGCCACTTCTCTATGCTAAGAAGCTTAGCAATAGATGGAAAGCTTTACCTGTTTGGGGATAAAAGTATGGTTTATAATCCAAGGAAAATGAATGGGATGTCGTAGGATTCGAGACGCGTTTTGGTTTGGGTCCAGTAGGTTCTTTTTGCGTAATAAACAACGTAATCTACAATTCTAAAGTCTGCAAAATGCTTACATGGTACGACTCCGTGGGAAGATCGTGGAGAGATTTGAAGGGTTTGGAAGAACTTCCAAGACTACCACCGAGTTCTAGAAGTGTCAGGGTGGTAAATTATGGTGGAAAGATGGCGGTTTTGTGGGAGAAGGAAACGCTTTACATTGACTCTGACAAGAAGATGATTTGGTGTGCTGTGATTGCGTTTGAAAAGCGCAACGAACAAGAGATCTATGGGGAGATTGAGTGGTGTGATGTTGTGTCTAGAGTCACCAAGTCATGTCGTTTGTTGGAATTTAATGTTGTCACTGTTTGATGAATGAACAACGTTAGCCATTAATGCCGTTTTGATTTTTAAATACGATGAAGGATTTTCTACAATGCATATATGACGTTGCTCTGTTTTGGCTTATCTAACTAAGAGTTGTGCTGTTTTTCCTTCTCTTCTCTGCTTCACTCTGTTTTTCTTTTGTTAATGGCTTCACTCTGTTTTTCTCTGCCTAACACATCCGAGTAAAAGGCTGTTTGCTTTTGTTACTTCAAGCACTTGATCAAACGAATTTGCGACTCTTCTGTTTCCGTCAAGACTTATTACCACCCATCTCAACCTCCAAAACTGTTGGATGATTAGATCTAATAAGAGTATGTCCCACTGGTTTAGGCGTGTTCTCAGTTTTCTTTTGTTCTGCACACAATGTAATGTATGTACAACTGAAACGACTAAACGACGATTGTTTGATAACTTTATAATCCCTCCCAACAAATATTTTAACTTTTATAGAAAGAAAGATAATTAAAAAAAGAATAACTTAAAATGAAAAGAGTTTCTAAGCAGAAGACAAATGTAAAAGTCTGATGTATTTTAAGAGCTTAGACTTGGCTCAGATAAGCTCAAGGAACAAAGCTTCTTGCTTGCTGCTCAATCCAAGATCGTTCAGAGTCGACTCACTTTCTCCATCCCCAAACGCATGCCTCGGATATGGCCTCACCTGTTTCATATCACACACCAAANGTGTGCTGTGATTGCGCTTGAAAAGCGCAACGAACAAGAGATCTATGGGGAGATTGAGTGGTGTGATGTTGTGTCTAGAGTCACCAAGTCATGTCGTTTGTTGGAATTTAATGTTGTTACTGTTTGATGAATGAACAACGTTAGCCATTAATGTAGTTTTTTTTTTTTTTAATACGATGGAAGGATTTTCTATAATGCATATATGACGTTGCTCTGCTTTGGCTTTATCTAAGAGTTGTGCTGTTTCCCTCTCTTCTCTGCTTTCACTCTGTTTTTCTCTGCCTAACACATCCGAGTAAAAGGCTGTTTGCTTTTGTTACTTCACGCACTTGAAGAGGCTTTGAACAAACGAATTTGCACTTGCCATTACCACCCATCTCAACCTCCAAAACTGTTAGATCTAATAAGAGTATGTCCCAGTGGTTTAGGCGTGTTCTCAGTTTACTTTTGTTCTGCAGACAATGTATAATGTATGTACAACTGAAACGACTAAAACGACGATTGTTTGATAACTTTATAATCCCTCCCAACAAATATTTTAACTTTTATAGAAAGAAAGATAATTAAAAAAAAATAACTTGAAGTTTCTAAGCAGAAGACAAATGTAAAAAGTCTGATGTATTATAAGAGCTTAAACTTGGCTCAGATAAGCTCAAGGAACAAAGCTTCTTGTTTGCTGCTCAATCCAAGATCGTTCAGAGTCGACTCACTTTCTCCATCCCCAAACGCATGCCTCGGATATGGCCTCACCTGTTTCATATCACACACCAAAACTTAGACCCTGTAAAATCTCAACTGATTTTTAACCGGACTATCAAATGGCAAAACCGGTCAAGTATATCGTTTTTGATTTAACACTACGGTAGTTAAACAACATTCTTTAGGCATGATTTAAAGAGAGATTTTTATTTAAAAAAGACGCATAAGTGTTACCAGTCTGTAAGTCTTGGGTTTCACCACTCTGGCAATGTCTATGAAGTCGAAAAGAGACTGCAAAAATAGCGCCATGGATGGTTATTTAGGTTTAAAATTTGAGTAATATGCAATAGGAAAGTGAAATGTGTTTTTGGGAATACTCACTTGGAGTTTGTCGGATTTAAGGAAACGGCGACCACGTCGAGTTCCATCGGGCATTCGGACTAGAAGGGTAATAGCATTCTCTTCGTCTGCTTGTGGTTCCTTAGGTAGAGAAGCTTCTTTTGCATCTAGCTGCCTCTGTAGCTCCTGCAACAACATTCAGAGGAAAAAACCGTAATCTTTCTGAAGCAAGAAAGGGGTTTCGAAGGTGCATGTGGTTTGGCTTATCTTTCTCTATCTATACTTGCAGGACTCTCGGTAACAATGCATAATCAAGAATTAAGGAAAACTTGTTTGAACGCGGCCTTAGAGAGAGAGTTATAAGTGAAGACGGAAGCGGTACCTGTTCCTCCTCGAGTTTTCTTTGAGCTTCTTCCTCTTTTTTCTTTTCTTCCTCCAGAGAAGCCATTATAGCAGATTCTTCCTCTAACTGACGTGCCTCAGCATCTCTAATGGATTTCAGTTCTTTATCTCGGTCAGCTTGCAGGGATGCAAGATATTCATCATCCTGCACGATGTAACAGCTCAAGAAATGTTACTATCATTAATAACCTTCGCTAAAGTAAAGGTGTTTAGTCAAGCAACTAGTAAGTGTCACCTGCTGTTCTCGTATCAACCTCTGAGCTGTCAATGAAGGTGAGGGTGGACGCGGTGGTGCAAATCTCTGCTGAGGTGGTAAGAATGGAAGATGATTAAATCCAGTTTCAGGAATGCCACCAAACATGGCTGCCTCGAGCATGACAGCTTCATCATGTTCCTCAGACGATATGCCTCCCCACTTTAGCATAGACAAAAGAGTATCAGTAATGGCCTGGACTATCTACTCTAGGATTTTTCACTGTAAAGTAATACAGGTATATACTAGTCTCGGTGTAAGAAAACAAAACAGATTTTATTGATACCTCAGAAGGAAATCCATTGCCTCTATCCGCTGGATCTTCTCCTTCAGGACTCCCGCTCCTGGAACGGTCAGCGTCAGTTGGGGCCAGAGATTCAGATGCCACACGTCTTGGCCTGTGTCTAACAAGGGGTTCCTCGTCAACATCATCAGAGTCATCCTCAAATGGTGAGCTAGGTGCTGCCAATCTAGACAATATAAAAGAAAATTTGTAAGGCCTCGGTTTTTGATAAACACCAGTAGATAAACCGCTTGACAGAAGTTTTTGCAACTGCAGATATTAAGCTTAGAGATAGCATAGTGGCAAAGTGTTACAGAATAGAGCCAACAAACCTTCCGTTCAGGGCTTGGGTATCTTGAGGTCCTTGAGCAGCAGCCGTTTCAGAAGGTCCTATTTCTGAAGTTGAGGCTTTATACCCTTGATTGCGCAAAACTTCTTCCTCCGCTGACTGCACTCGCTTATGTTAAAAGAGATCAGAAGGATAGATGCAAAAATTAAGACAGATTGGAGACAAGAACATACCTTTAATGACATCGTGACAGCTTTTGCTATGTCATCATCATCTCCCATGTGAGACGGCCTCTCTACAGGCAAAGGATTATTTGATCCCTATAAAACAATTAAAATTTTGCTCAATCGATAAGCCAAGATAAACAAAAAGACAAACCCAAATACGGCACATTCTCTTAGAAAAGCTTACCTCAGCCTCCATCTTTGAGGCCTCAATGGCAGCTCGGATCATCTCTTCTTCGATATCTTTTTAATCTTGAACATTATTGGGTGCAGGACCGGCATGTATAACTTGCCTACTTCTTGTTGTTGGTGCAAAAGGAATATCATCATCACTCTCTTCATCTATAATAACCGTCCCTTGTGTTGCTGGATCCTGATCATGTGCTGTTTCTGTGACATCCTCAATAGTAGGAGCTTCACTAGATCGTTCTGATGGCCCACTGCTATCCTTAACCTCTATGGGTATCTGCCTAACCTCTCTGGGATGACTAACAAATGGAGGTGGTCGTGGCATAAGAGGATCACTATCAAATATAGTTCTACCAAAGTTTGAATCAAGAAGCGAAAAGGGGCTCGTTGTTCTAGCTGCAGTGAGAAGAGATTGTGCAGCCGGAATCACATCATCTATATCCATTGCGTCGTCATGAGGGACATTCACTGGTGCTTCATGTACTCTGCACAATTATCATAAGAAGGTAAGAAACAATAAATTTTCAGATGAAAATAGATAGCAAATAGGTGGGAAAATCATCAGTGAGATGGATGGCATACGCATTTCGATCACCCTCGCTGAAATATGCATTCACAGCTTGATTAAGATCACCACGATGTTCCTGCAATAACAATGGGAAAGTAAGATTAGAGAAAACAATCAATTAGATATACCAAGAACTACACTTTACATTGATACTAAGACGATACATGAGAACACACAAAAAAAAAGCAAAGCATTCCTACATCGAAACAGCATAAACTAGTCTACAATCAGCTCTCAAATTCGAAGAAAACCTCTGTGAAAATTGGCTAAAATCATACAACAATCGATGAACAAGTACCAAGTATGATCAACGCGAGAATTCAGTAGAAACCGTAGCGTAATGTAAGAACAGAAACGCTCCTAGAAACTCAATCAAACCATTCAGTGACCTAAAATTCTGAAAATCAACTTCGATTACAGCCCAAAAACCATCAGAGATTTAAACAAAACGACGAACAAAAAGAGTAGGAGAGAAGCATCCGATAATCAAAACGATCGTCTCATCGAGCTTTCACTTTATCGACTCGAGAAACTTCCAACAATCATCGGAACCCAAACAAGATAGCATCTAAAAACACGAAGAAATTACGAAGGTAGCAAAAAGAAACATAAATCTAGATGAGTAATCGAATCACCTCGAGCTTCTGAACGGCGACGGCATCTGAAGCGCCGGTGATGCTCATGAAAGTGTCGATTGCTTCCTGATTCGGTGTCGCCATAAGAGAGAAGATGACGGAGAGAATCTGAGAGAAGTTTCGTTTTCGCAACTAATGATGATTGTTGTGAATTCTTCGTTGGGAATTTGGAGTGAGGAAGGGGAAAAGAAAAGATGTTCTTATTGCTTTTTTGTGTGTGTGTGTGTGTGAGAAAGGGATTAGATCGTTTTATGGTCTTTTTTTATATATATATTTTTTGGTTAATTTTATTTTCCGATTTTAATTCCTTTAATTACTCTTTTTTTTTGGTGCAAATAATTCCTTTAATTACTCTCTTTTGCTTTTTGTTGGGGTTTATTGGAGATCTATATGTGAACCGTAAACTGCCTTGAAGTTTCTCGATTGTTCTTACTTGATACTTGAGGACAATTGTTAAGAGTTATAATACATTGTCATTTAGTTTTGGCCAATTTGTTTAAAATGTTTTTTTCTTTCAAAATCAACTCTAATCTCAAAATATTACAAGTAATCCGCAATATAGCATGTCATTTTAAATATTTTAATTATTTTTTTATTGATATTAAAAAAAACCAAAACTATCATCTCTTCCTTGCCTTTTTTTCTCCCTTTTTCTTCTCCGTTAATGGAGATTCACGAAACCTTTGATTTTGTTTTCGTCACTGAATATGAAGTAGCAGACTGATGATCGTGGAATTTGCAAAATGTTGAGGATTTGAGACCAATGTTTATGAGGATTTGGAAAAGATAAGATAAGAAAAATACCCTAAAATATCTATCACTAAAATATGTTTTTGTTTTAAAAATATCATCATCATTTTTATTTTACCAAAAATACCATAACACACTAAAAAAATATTTTTAAAGGTTTACTTAAGTATTTGGTTTTGGGTTTAGTATTTTGGGTTTAAGGTAGTTTTGAAGGTTTATGGTTTAATTTTGAAGGTCTAAAGTTTAGTTTTAGTTTTGTGATATTTTTGAAAAAAACTAATTTTTGTGGTATTTTTAGAAAATAAAACTATTGATAATATTTTTGGAACAAAAATTTTTTTTGTGGTATTTTGAGAATTGGTCTTTGAATAAATCGATTAACCACTGGTTTGTTATTGTCGTGGGAATATTGTTTGGTAGATGATCAATGAGCTTGTTCTGAGAAGAACCAGAAGCCTTCTCAATTCGTTGATTAATTAATCTGGAACACGAACCACAGTTTACAGATTGAATTAATGGTTGTATCTCTTCGGAAGAAACAGATAAGAGAACTTGTTTTACAGTAATGGATTTGAGTTAATCCATTTTCTAAGCTTTCTCCCAAATGGATTGATTCAATGGTTAGTTCGATGAACTTGTTTTACAGTAATGGATTTGGGTCTCGTACAATAGAAATTAACTGTATGTCACTTCTTTTAAGTGTAAACAACATTGTAATGAAAATTGGCTGCCGTTTTAAACTTAACTAACTGCGTTTTATTTTTCGTGTAAAAATGTTAACGACTTTTTGAGGCAAGTATATTATCCTACATTTCTTTAAGATGATAGTTAATCTTACAAAAAAGTTAACAGTTAAATAAAATTTTTTTGGCACAAAATCCTTGTTTAAAGGGTCTAAAATAGGATTTTAATATGCAAACGGATTTTTTTTCTAGGGAAATTATATAGAAAATCCAATTTTTAAATTAATTACAACAGATTTATCTTTTTAAAATAATAACAAGAATATAATTATTTTTATATTTTTAATACTATTAAACTAGATTTATAAACTAAGAGACTTAAAGCTGAAAATATTTACAAGTTCGCCATTTTCATACATTTTTGTTATGTAAAAGCTACGATTTCTCAACCAAAATGTACGATTTCTCAATGTTTTCTATAAAGCAAAGCGATTTCCGTTGCAAAGTTTCGATTTTTTTTCATATATTCGTGGATATTCTTTTAATGTCTCGTTTGAAAAGCTTTTTCCTTGTTTGTTTACATTCGAACTTCTGACAAAATTTGCAGGTTTATGGATTGCGAGCAGTTCCAACACATGTAAACTTAAAACCACACTTTAACAAACACATATCACACTTTGTCGAACACTGAACACATATGTGAAAACCTCAAGAAGATGTATGGGGTGTTTGTAAAAACTCTACCAAAGGAATACAACATGTTTGTGGTGTATGTAGTAATCACACATAACACATTCCGCCAAAATTCTCGCAAACTCAGGAAGAACTATCCTTGACCACATGAAGAGTTCTTCTAGACCACAAGCTGAGCCAAACAAAAGTAGCTAACATGGGCCATTATTGTCTAAAAAGACGTTGCATAGCTTAAGATCACAATGAGCAACAGGTTCGTGACAATGAGCATGAAGATAGTCCAAAACAAATGTTGAAGTGATATGTTAAGTCTTTCAAAGAGATCGAGTCAAGGGTTCTTTGGGGTCTACAATTCTCTTCGACTTCCTCTAGAGACAATTTCCCAAAGTAAATGGGAGCTGAGAGGATAACTTGATATTCGCAACAAATATAGTCCAACAAGAATTACCTGACATGTCTAAGCAAAGAAGGGTTGGGATTTGCATAATTTCCTGAGGTATGGTACCATTCAACTTATTAGATGCAATTATTTGTAAATATTGCAAGTAGCTACAATTACTACTAGTCGGAGGAATGATTCTCTATAACTATTGTTTGACAAATTGAACATTTTCTAACCAGGTGATGTTACCTATACAAGATGGTATCTCTCCTAACATTCTATTTGAATGGAGAGTTAATGTTCCCAATCCTAAAAACTTGCCAAAAGAGGTTGGGAGTGGACCTGTCACCATATTTTCGTGTACTTGTAGACTTATGAGGTTCCCAATGTCATGAGAAATGCTTTCAAATATTAGATTTGTTCCAAGTCTTATACATATATATGAGGTTCGTGGACAAATTGGCAATAGAGATAGGCAAGTCACCTTTAACATTTATATTGGCGCCACCATGTTTATATATATGTATTTGGGTGAAGTTAGCCAAAGAATTTTGGAAACAAACAAAATTGTGTCCCCAACTCATTTAAAAACCAAAGGCTTGAGGATGCTCAAGCCATCACATGCCAAATTTAGGAACAATCGTTCGTTTGTATCTGTAAAAAACTGCAATTAGGGATGTATGAAATGCAATTTACCAAAAACAAAAAACTTTTATTTAACTATACATAAATCATGTTTAACACACGGATTATAACATGGCGGCGCGGGGACACTAGTTCAAAGTACTAGTCTACAAGCCCGATCAAAATATTGTTGTTATGTTCGTAACATATAAAAAAATTTAACACTTAGGAATTGGAGAGTGACAATAATTGATAACTTTCATAGCAGGTTTTTTTTAGCTTAGGGTACTTAAAAAACAATCACATAAATGGTTACGTTGTGGGACTTTCTATTTCAGTTTCGCACAACAATGTTCCTTTCCCATACGAACATCCATCGATATTCATTCATCGTGGTGATGCATTTATCAAGCTCACTATCACAACCAACGATTGAGCTTTGATCCATGTCGGATTAATTAGCAGCAGCTGGGGGAAAATGATAAGAAAATAACATTTTATTAGGACTATAACAATAATTAGGTCTTTATTAGAGATTATTAGAAGTGGGGGACCAGCTTGTAGGCGTAGAGACGAGACGGTGTTTGTTATTGTTACAAGTGGGGCCCAGCTTGTACACTAAGCGTAGCTTAAATGTATATTTATCAGTAGTGTTCGTCTTTCTTCTCCAAATTCACTTCTCTGTTTCTAAGAATCTCATACTTTTCTCAGAGCAAAGAAAAAACCATGGCGAAACACCCCTTCAAGCTACCGCGACAACTTCAAGGACGTGAAGCGTTATTAGGCATAATCTGGTGTTTATCTTTCTCTGTTTGTTTCTCACTATATGTTCTCTGCTTTTTTTTTTGGATTAGAGGAATGTTTTTTTCATGGCGATGCGAGTAGTGTTTTTTTTTACCTCTGTATTGTTTCGATTAGAGGATTATTTATCCTTTTGTCCTCTGTTTTCTCTAAATTTGGTGATTAGATCGTCTCACAGGTTTTGGATCTCTTTATTTCGCCATCCATTGTAGCTCTCTTGTTACCTGAATCGTTGAATCCGTATTCCGTTTCACTCTGATTTTATGTAGTTTCGTTTCAATTCCGATTCTCAAATCTCTGTTTCTTTTTTTTTTTTTTTTGAATGAAGAAACTCAAATCTCTGTTTCGAAAAACAATTTGGTGATTTTCCTGGATTTGTCTTAACGCGATGCACTAAATTTCTCATCTGTTTGATTTTTGAATCTTCTTCTTTAGGTTGCTTGCCTTCTATGGCTTCTTTAGGTTGCTTGCCTTTTGTCCTCTGTTTTTTCTAAATTTGGTGATTAGATCGTCTCACAGGTTTTTGATCTCTTTACTTCTCCATCCATTGTAGCTCTCTTGTTACTTGAATCGCCGAATCCGTATTCTGTTTCACTCTGATTTTTATTTAGTTTCGTTTCAATTCCGATTCTCAAATCCTGTTTCAAAAAACAATTTGGTGATTTCCTGGATTTGTCTTAATGCGATGGACTAAATTTCTCATATGTTTGATTTTTTTATCTTCTTCTTTAGGCTGATTGCCTTCTATGGCTCGATCAGAGAAATGAGACTGAGTAATAAACAGGGGCAGCCTGACGACAGGACGATCCAAAGTATCGATATCTCAAGGAGCTGGTGAATTTTCGCGCCTGCCTTTTCGATTTATTTCCATTTTTTGTGTTTTTTTTTTTATTTGTTCAAGAACCAGATGAATAGTGGAATGGGCCTTTAGACGGCAAAAAGAAAAAGAATAAGAATAGTGGAATGGGCCTTATGGGCTTAAGGATAAGGCTTTGAAAAGCACAAAGAAATGGTGCGGAGGTGTTCTGAGGAAGTGAGAGAGACTTCCGGAGAAATGTCTGAACCAGTTTTGCCGCTGAAGGTATGATTGTTCAAGTAAAGTAAAGAATTTTTGATGTTGGGATATTTGTTTTTTCTCAGTGCGTGATTGCTTGAATTCGATTTTGCATCTTACAGCTTTTAATTTGTAGTGAATGCTTTCTTTTGATTGAATTGGATGTTGCATCTTACAGCTTTCAATTTGTAGCAAATGCTTTCTTTTGATTGGTAAGTGGTAACATCTTTGTATTATGTAATAATGGTAGGTTTCCCCATTCCTAGATCGTATTCAAAACATAAAGAGTCGACGGGTTTCCTAGTCTTGTTCTGTTGGTCGTATATATTTTACCACTTCTCTGATCTGATCTCTTTTTTCCTGAGCAGAACCTCTCTTTGCGTTGATTTTCTCAGTTAATCTGTTTGTTAGTTTACGCAGATTGATTGGCTTATTCTTGTTTTACAAAGTTTGATTTTGGAACATAGTTAGAGGACAAGTAGTTATTTACTCGGTTCATGTTCTTAGTGGAAGTGTTTTCACCATTTCGTCTGATTGCATATTGAGCAGCTTCAGGGTTGTTGACAGTTGACGAAATTTAGCTAAGAAATGTGTTGAAGGATGTGATTAGATCTCTGGCATACATATATTAGGAGGAAACTTTAGTTCAGGAATAACAATTTTGAATTGCTGTATGTTTTCTGCTTCATTATGGTTTCTTGTTGTTGGGTGAGGTACAAAGGCTGGTACTAGTTCTTTTACCAGTCAGGGATCAATGGTTCCTTCTTACTAAACTTTAGTTTAGCTTCTCCTCAAAAGCGAAATCTGCTGCCATGTATCTTGTGTTTTTTAATATTGAACACTCAATGAAGAAGTAGTACTAGACTAGGGTTGTTAAGTTTGATAACTTGTAGTTATTTTCTCCATCACTAATGATTCCATGCCATCAAAACTTAGTTAATAAATACCTTAAAAACGATTGGAACACACTATGCTAAATATTTATTTTCTTTTTTGGGTAGGAGATGAGAGGGAGAGGCTGAAAAGCAGATCTGGACTCCATTAAATTTCGCTACAGCAAAACAGTAGAACCACAATTTGAGATGTTTATGATCAGTTCTAACAGTATGTTCTCTTCTTTTGTTGTTTTATCTCAGTCAGGAAATCCTAAATATGTCTCGGGATCCACAGGCCAGACCAGCAGACATCAGAATCTGGGCTTGTATTATGGGTAAGATTTCAGAGTTCAGTTAGGTTTCGTTTGCAGTAGTAACTTAACTTGGGTTTTTTTTTTCTTTTTCAGCCGGAGCAGCAATGGCATTGGAACGCCAAACACACTTGTGGCTTGATGATGTACGTAGTTTCGCATCTGAAGTTAGGAATGCACAAGAATTTCAGTTAAATGAATTTCAGTTTAGCGAAGATGAAGGAGACAACCATGAGCGTGATGGTATGCCGATTTGCTTGGTTCTCTTTCTTTTCCCTAAATTTTCACTTAAACTCATACTTCTTTAATTTTTTCAGATGATACCGAGAGATTTGATGATGGAGAATACAGACATCACGAAGAAGAATACATGCAAGTAAGATCTGAAGACAGACCTGAAGATATAGAATTGAGAAGGAGAGAAGACAGGGCCACAGAGGAGGGAGGAGAGCAAATTGATGATGAAGGAGGAGAAGTAGATCATATCGGGGCAGTTCCTCTCGGAAACCTCCAACATGAAGAAGGAGATGGGGCAGTTTCTCTCGGAAACCTCCAACATGAAGAAGGAGATGGGGAAGTTCCTCTCGGAAACCTCCAACATGAAGAAGGAGATGGGGCAGTTCCTCTCGGAAACGGCCAACTTGAAGAAGGAGATGGGGCAGTTCCTCTCGGAAACGTCCAACATCCACCCCAACAACAAAGAAGACCTAGGATTGATACCAAGACTCAAATGACCAATTACTACACTCCTGAATTCAATGGGAAGAAAAGGAAGAGAAATTTGCTGAAGAAGAAGGTGGAGAAGCCTTCATTAGATAAGGAGGCGTTTCCTATCTTATTTGGCCAGCCTCTAATCCCACCAACCCATCCACGAGCAGGTTTGGGGTCGTCTCCTCTCTTCGGGCCGCCTCTAATCACAGATGAAATGCTTGACATACATCGCATTCGCAGAGGAGGTGATGAATTAGACTCGGAGGTAAACGTGGCTTCCCGTGCCGGTCCTGAATCGGCAGAAATTGCTGTTTGTGACAGAGATGATGGAGGAGAACGAGATGAGAGGGAAGGAGAGGGAATTGATGACGAAGTAGGAGAAGATCCGGTTCATCTCCACCATGATGATTTAGATCCGGAGGTAAACTTGGCTCACCGTGCCGGTCTTGAATCGACAGAAACTGCTGTTAGTGACAGAGATGATGGAGGAGAACACGATGAGAGGGAAGGAGAGGGAATTGATGACGAAGTAGGAGAAGATCACAACGGGCCACCTCAACGAAGAAGACGTAGGAAACGTAGGAAGACCACAGACTATACGCTCTTCAAAGGGAAGAACCGGGAGAGAGTGAAGAAGCCGGTTCCTCTAATCCCACCAACCCATCCACGAGCAGGTTTGGGGTCGTCTCCTCTCTTCGGGCCGCCTCTAATCACAGATGAAATGCTTGACATACATCGCATTCGCAGAGGAGGTGATGAATTAGACTCGGAGGTAAACGTGGCTTCCCGTGCCGGTCCTGAATCGGCAGAAATTGCTGTTTGTGACAGAGATGATGGAGGAGAACGAGATGAGAGGGAAGGAGAGGGAATTGATGACGAAGTAGGAGAAGATCCGGTTCATCTCCACCATGATGATTTAGATCCGGAGGTAAACTTGGCTCACCGTGCCGGTCTTGAATCGACAGAAACTGCTGTTAGTGACAGAGATGATGGAGGAGAACACGATGAGAGGGGAGGAGAGGGAATTGATGACGAAGTAGGAGAAGATCCGGTTCATCTCCACCATGATGATTTAGATCCGGAGGTAAACTTGGCTCACCGTGCCGGTCTTGAATCGACAGAAACTGCTGTTAGTGACAGAGATGATGGAGGAGAACACGATGAGAGGGGAGGAGAGGGAATTGATGACGAAGTAGGAGAAGATCCGGTTCATCTCCACCATGATGATTTAGATCCGGAGGTAAACTTGGCTCACCGTGCCGGTCTTGAATCGACAGAAACTGCTGTTAGTGACAGAGATGATGGAGGAGAACACGATGAGAGGGGAGGAGAGGGAATTGATGACGAAGTAGGAGAAGATCCGGTTCATCTCCACCATGATGATTTAGATCCGGAGGTAAACTTGGCTCACCGTGCCGGTCTTGAATCGACAGAAACTGCTGTTAGTGACAGAGATGATGGAGGAGAACACGATGAGAGGGGAGGAGAGGGAATTGATGACGAAGTAGGAGAACATCCAGTTCATCTCCACCATGATGATTTAGATCCGGAGGTAAACTTAGCTCGCCGTGCCGGTCTTGAATCGACAGAAACTGTTGTTAGTGACAGAGATGATGGAGGAGAACACGATGAGAGGGAAGGAGAGGGAATTGATGACGAAGTAGGAGAAGATCACAACGGGCCACCTCAACGAAGAAGACGTAGGAAACGTAGGAAGACCACAGACTATACGCTCTTCAAAGGGAAGAACCGGGAGAGAGTGAAGAAGCCGGTTCCTCTAATCCCACCAACCCATCCACGAGCAGGTTTGGGGTCGTCTCCTCTCTTCGGGCCGCCTCTAATCACAGATGAAATGCTTGACATACATCGCATTCGCAGAGGAGGTGATGAATTAGACTCGGAGGTAAACGTGGCTTCCCGTGCCGGTCCTGAATCGGCAGAAACTGCTGTTTGTGACAGAGATGATGGAGGAGAACGAGATGAGAGGGAAGGAGAGGGAATTGATGACGAAGTAGGAGAAGATCCGGTTCATCTCCACCATGATGATTTAGATCCGGAGGTAAACTTAGCTCGCCGTGCCGGTCTTGAATCGACAGAAACTGTTGTTAGTGACAGAGATGATGGAGGAGAACACGATGAGAGGGAAGGAGAGGGAATTGATGACGAAGTAGGAGAAGATCACAACGGGCCACCTCAACGAAGAAGACGTAGGAAACGTAGGAAGACCACAGACTATACGCTCTTCAAAGGGAAGAACCGGGAGAGAGTGAAGAAGCCGGTTCCTCTAATCCCACCAACCCATCCACGAGCAGGTTTGGGGTCGTCTCCTCTCTTCGGGCCGCCTCTAATCACAGATGAAATGCTTGACATACATCGCATTCGCAGAGGAGGTGATGAATTAGACTCGGAGGTAAACGTGGCTTCCCGTGCCGGTCCTGAATCGGCAGAAACTGCTGTTTGTGACAGAGATGATGGAGGAGAACGAGATGAGAGGGAAGGAGAGGGAATTGATGACGAAGTAGGAGAAGATCCGGTTCATCTCCACCATGATGATTTAGATCCGGAGGTAAACTTAGCTCGCCGTGCCGGTCTTGAATCGACAGAAACTGTTGTTAGTGACAGAGATGATGGAGGAGAACACGATGAGAGGGAAGGAGAGGGAATTGATGACGAAGTAGGAGAAGATCACAACGGGCCACCTCAACGAAGAAGACGTAGGAAACGTAGGAAGACCACAGACTATACGCTCTTCAAAGGGAAGAACCGGGAGAGAGTGAAGAAGCCGGTTCCTCTAATCCCACCAACCCATCCACGAGCAGGTTTGGGGTCGTCTCCTCTCTTCGGGCCGCCTCTAATCACAGATGAAATGCTTGACATACATCGCATTCGCAGAGGAGGTGATGAATTAGACTCGGAGGTAAACGTGGCTTCCCGTGCCGGTCCTGAATCGGCAGAAACTGCTGTTTGTGACAGAGATGATGGAGGAGAACGAGATGAGAGGGAAGGAGAGGGAATTGATGACGAAGTAGGAGAAGATCCGGTTCATCTCCACCATGATGATTTAGATCCGGAGGTAAACTTAGCTCGCCGTGCCGGTCTTGAATCGACAGAAACTGTTGTTAGTGACAGAGATGATGGAGGAGAACACGATGAGAGGGAAGGAGAGGGAATTGATGACGAAGTAGGAGAAGATCACAACGGGCCACCTCAACGAAGAAGACGTAGGAAACGTAGGAAGACCACAGACTATACGCTCTTCAAAGGGAAGAACCGGGAGAGAGTGAAGAAGCCGGTTCCTCTAATCCCACCAACCCATCCACGAGCAGGTTTGGGGTCGTCTCCTCTCTTCGGGCCGCCTCTAATCACAGATGAAATGCTTGACATACATCGCATTCGCAGAGGAGGTGATGAATTAGACTCGGAGGTAAACGTGGCTTCCCGTGCCGGTCCTGAATCGGCAGAAACTGCTGTTTGTGACAGAGATGATGGAGGAGAACGAGATGAGAGGGAAGGAGAGGGAATTGATGACGAAGTAGGAGAAGATCCGGTTCATCTCCACCATGATGATTTAGATCCGGAGGTAAACTTAGCTCGCCGTGCCGGTCTTGAATCGACAGAAACTGTTGTTAGTGACAGAGATGATGGAGGAGAACACGATGAGAGGGAAGGAGAGGGAATTGATGACGAAGTAGGAGAAGATCACAACGGGCCACCTCAACGAAGAAGACGTAGGAAACGTAGGAAGACCACAGACTATACGCTCTTCAAAGGGAAGAACCGGGAGAGAGTGAAGAAGCCGGTTCCTCTAATCCCACCAACCCATCCACGAGCAGGTTTGGGGTCGTCTCCTCTCTTCGGGCCGCCTCTAATCACAGATGAAATGCTTGACATACATCGCATTCGCAGAGGAGGTGATGAATTAGACTCGGAGGTAAACGTGGCTTCCCGTGCCGGTCCTGAATCGGCAGAAACTGCTGTTTGTGACAGAGATGATGGAGGAGAACGAGATGAGAGGGAAGGAGAGGGAATTGATGACGAAGTAGGAGAAGATCCGGTTCATCTCCACCATGATGATTTAGATCCGGAGGTAAACTTAGCTCGCCGTGCCGGTCTTGAATCGACAGAAACTGTTGTTAGTGACAGAGATGATGGAGGAGAACACGATGAGAGGGAAGGAGAGGGAATTGATGACGAAGTAGGAGAAGATCACAACGGGCCACCTCAACGAAGAAGACGTAGGAAACGTAGGAAGACCACAGACTATACGCTCTTCAAAGGGAAGAACCGGGAGAGAGTGAAGAAGCCGGTTCCTCTAATCCCACCAACCCATCCACGAGCAGGTTTGGGGTCGTCTCCTCTCTTCGGGCCGCCTCTAATCACAGATGAAATGCTTGACATACATCGCATTCGCAGAGGAGGTGATGAATTAGACTCGGAGGTAAACGTGGCTTCCCGTGCCGGTCCTGAATCGGCAGAAACTGCTGTTTGTGACAGAGATGATGGAGGAGAACGAGATGAGAGGGAAGGAGAGGGAATTGATGACGAAGTAGGAGAAGATCCGGTTCATCTCCACCATGATGATTTAGATCCGGAGGTAAACTTAGCTCGCCGTGCCGGTCTTGAATCGACAGAAACTGTTGTTAGTGACAGAGATGATGGAGGAGAACACGATGAGAGGGAAGGAGAGGGAATTGATGACGAAGTAGGAGAAGATCACAACGGGCCACCTCAACGAAGAAGACGTAGGAAACGTAGGAAGACCACAGACTATACGCTCTTCAAAGGGAAGAACCGGGAGAGAGTGAAGAAGCCGGTTCCTCTAATCCCACCAACCCATCCACGAGCAGGTTTGGGGTCGTCTCCTCTCTTCGGGCCGCCTCTAATCACAGATGAAATGCTTGACATACATCGCATTCGCAGAGGAGGTGATGAATTAGACTCGGAGGTAAACGTGGCTTCCCGTGCCGGTCCTGAATCGGCAGAAACTGCTGTTTGTGACAGAGATGATGGAGGAGAACGAGATGAGAGGGAAGGAGAGGGAATTGATGACGAAGTAGGAGAAGATCCGGTTCATCTCCACCATGATGATTTAGATCCGGAGGTAAACTTAGCTCGCCGTGCCGGTCTTGAATCGACAGAAACTGTTGTTAGTGACAGAGATGATGGAGGAGAACACGATGAGAGGGAAGGAGAGGGAATTGATGACGAAGTAGGAGAAGATCACAACGGGCCACCTCAACGAAGAAGACGTAGGAAACGTAGGAAGACCACAGACTATACGCTCTTCAAAGGGAAGAACCGGGAGAGAGTGAAGAAGCCGGTTCCTCTAATCCCACCAACCCATCCACGAGCAGGTTTGGGGTCGTCTCCTCTCTTCGGGCCGCCTCTAATCACAGATGAAATGCTTGACATACATCGCATTCGCAGAGGAGGTGATGAATTAGACTCGGAGGTAAACGTGGCTTCCCGTGCCGGTCCTGAATCGGCAGAAACTGCTGTTTGTGACAGAGATGATGGAGGAGAACGAGATGAGAGGGAAGGAGAGGGAATTGATGACGAAGTAGGAGAAGATCCGGTTCATCTCCACCATGATGATTTAGATCCGGAGGTAAACTTAGCTCGCCGTGCCGGTCTTGAATCGACAGAAACTGTTGTTAGTGACAGAGATGATGGAGGAGAACACGATGAGAGGGAAGGAGAGGGAATTGATGACGAAGTAGGAGAAGATCACAACGGGCCACCTCAACGAAGAAGACGTAGGAAACGTAGGAAGACCACAGACTATACGCTCTTCAAAGGGAAGAACCGGGAGAGAGTGAAGAAGCCGGTTCCTCTAATCCCACCAACCCATCCACGAGCAGGTTTGGGGTCGTCTCCTCTCTTCGGGCCGCCTCTAATCACAGATGAAATGCTTGACATACATCGCATTCGCAGAGGAGGTGATGAATTAGACTCGGAGGTAAACGTGGCTTCCCGTGCCGGTCCTGAATCGGCAGAAACTGCTGTTTGTGACAGAGATGATGGAGGAGAACGAGATGAGAGGGAAGGAGAGGGAATTGATGACGAAGTAGGAGAAGATCCGGTTCATCTCCACCATGATGATTTAGATCCGGAGGTAAACTTAGCTCGCCGTGCCGGTCTTGAATCGACAGAAACTGTTGTTAGTGACAGAGATGATGGAGGAGAACACGATGAGAGGGAAGGAGAGGGAATTGATGACGAAGTAGGAGAAGATCACAACGGGCCACCTCAACGAAGAAGACGTAGGAAACGTAGGAAGACCACAGACTATACGCTCTTCAAAGGGAAGAACCGGGAGAGAGTGAAGAAGCCGGTTCCTCTAATCCCACCAACCCATCCACGAGCAGGTTTGGGGTCGTCTCCTCTCTTCGGGCCGCCTCTAATCACAGATGAAATGCTTGACATACATCGCATTCGCAGAGGAGGTGATGAATTAGACTCGGAGGTAAACGTGGCTTCCCGTGCCGGTCCTGAATCGGCAGAAATTGCTGTTTGTGACAGAGATGATGGAGGAGAACGAGATGAGAGGGAAGGAGAGGGAATTGATGACGAAGTAGGAGAAGATCCGGTTCATCTCCACCATGATGATTTAGATCCGGAGGTAAACTTGGCTCACCGTGCCGGTCTTGAATCGACAGAAACTG
Organism: Alliaria petiolata; assembly: GCA_020283515.1. Taxonomy (NCBI): domain Eukaryota; kingdom Viridiplantae; phylum Streptophyta; class Magnoliopsida; order Brassicales; family Brassicaceae; genus Alliaria; species Alliaria petiolata. Next base: position 152,096,471 of record JAHZTW010000001.1, read on the forward strand.
CTGTTAGTGACAGAGATGATGGAGGAGAACACGATGAGAGGGAAGGAGAGGGATTTGATGACGAAGTAGGAGAACATCCAGTTCATCTCCACCATGATGATTTAGATCCGGAGGTAAACTTGGCTCACCCAATTCATCTCCACCATGATGATTTAGATCCGGAGGTAAACTTGGCTCACCTTGCCGGTTATGAATCGGAAGAAGCTGCTGTTAGTGACAGAGATGATGGAGGAGAACGAGATGAGAGGGGACGAGAGGGAATCGATGATGAAGTAGGAGAACATCCACCTCAACAAAGAAGACGTAGAAACACCAAAGACAATCTCTTCAAAGGGAAGAACCGGGAGAGAGTGAAGAAGAAGCCTCCAATAAGTTTGCCTGAAACAGAGAGTGTTGTCACAAACAGAAGAAGGCCTAGAGAACGGGATGAGGTTCTATTCGATGGTTTGTCTAAAAGACCTAGGTTTGTGAGAAGCTCATCAAGTCGAGGAAGCTCTTCCACGGCAGATGACGCATATGGTGAAGAAGACCAAAACCCTGATGGTCCAGAGGAACCAAACAGACATATACCAGCCCCTGAACCAGCCCCTGAACCAGCCCCTGAACCAGCCCCTGAACCTAATGAACCAGACGCTGATGGATGGGTTTCTTTAACACGGTTGGTTCGGCAACTCGACTTGCCCAGGAATGATGCCATTCTCTTTTTCACAGACTATTTAGGTAATTCAATTTTTTTTTCTAACTTCTGTTTTTATTTCTCATCGAAATTAACTAACCTTTTCTTTTGTCAGTCTTATCCCACGATCCTGGCGAGGGCTTCGTACCACTTCTGCAGATACGCCAAGCGGATCCAACAATTATAGGCGAATTTGGCGATATCAGAGTGAGGGCCACACCAAGAGGTCCTGACGACCGTGTCCGACCCCCGCACGAGTAAGTTCTCTGTGTTTGATACGTATCAGTATTTTGCAGATTTAACACTTACATATAAACTTGTGTTTTGCAGATTGGATTGGTGGTAACAAGATCAGAAGCCTTGATTTTAGAATGTGTGATATGTGAATGTTTCTTGAAGTGATCTGAATTCTGCAAAAATGTCCAAATTTTTTTTTTAATGTTTTTGTCAGACTGAGAAAGAACAACACAGAAAGGCTGAATGTTTTTCCCTGGAAATATATTACAATTGATTTTCCTGTGAAAAGCGATCAAACAAGAAAAGGATCGCATGCACCCGAATATCATCATCGCAAAAGTTAAATTAGTTTGTTACACCAGTTTTATGTGTGAAAATATGTTTATTCTTTTTCTATCTGGTGATTACAAAGTCAATGTAATTTTTCTCCTTCACCAATTCGGAAAAGAATTTGAACTGGTCGACATCAATATCACCATGAAGTGCAAGATCGAAACCAAACACCCACCATCTCTGAGGTAGCTCCAGGGCAAAATAGCTTTTCTTATGGGGCATAAACCAGCCGCCTAACCAACTCTTATGGCATATATACCTCATGAAAGTATTGAGTCCGTCGAACCAGTCTACAAAACAACAAACAATAACTCTATAGTCAGAGGAAACGGCAGAAGAAACCAAAGAAAGTATGTGAAACAAATTATTCCAAAGGTAAAAAATGAAGGTGAGACCTGGAACTCACCATGGTTTCCAGGGATGAGAAAACATTGAGGACCATCATAATCCTTTATATCTTTCACTCCCTCGGGTAATTCAGGCTTGTCAACGGCGATAGAGTCATTTTTATACCAAGGTGGAGGCTGGAGCGCATACTCAAAAGGACAAAAGAGACGTTTCTCATATGTAAACGCTGATGGATTGGGGTATCTGAGACATATCATTGAAAGACATCCACGGTTACATTTAGAACTGCCAAAAGCTAGAGAATATGTAAAAACTACAGATAATATGTGAAGCACTTACGCAAGATCTCCTCCAATAAGCAGTACATCACCCCGTGGTAAAGGTCGAGTTTTACCATCCACCAAGACTTCGATAGTAGGCTGAGCAAGAAGTTTCGCAACAGCATACGATGAATTCCCACCATCACCAGTATCCGCCATGAAATCAAACCAAAATTTGTCCTTATGAGCAAGGTGATCATATAAAAGTTCTTCCCTCATGGTTCCATCACAAGATTTGGTCATTGCAGCCTAAAGATTTTTCAAAAAGGAAAGAAGCAAAAACATTAAAATGCAATTATCATAAATGTCTAGCCGCAGAAAGAGGAATGACCTGATCCTATAATCTCTAAACCAAAAAAATAGTATACCTGCAGCATCCGCATGTCAAAGCGGCCAACAAATACCGTCACTGATACGAGGAGGTCAAACACAGTTTTAAACAAATCCGCCGATGTTCTGAAATATATAATTAAAGAAGTCAGTACCAGGTCAAAGTGTCCTGCTTTCATCGTTTACTTGCCTCAATAAAAACAATGGTAAGCAGGAAAGGGAAACATTAGTTTGGCATTGACGTACCCTGAATACCAAGGAACCATATCTAAGAAATTTGGTTTCATTTGCTCCTTCTTCAGCTTCTCATATTTGTCGACTGACAGAGGGTGTGCCATTTGATGTAAGACCAAAGATGTTTACGTGGAGAGATGCAACTTACTCGCCTTAATAAAAACAATGGTCCTGGTTTAGTTACAAACGAAACCACCAGCATGTTAAAATGATTCACAAAAATATAAAACAGAAAAGTAGCCTAATTTTGGTTTAAATGTTTTAGGATTTCAAACACGTTAAATAGCATTGAAATTCTGCAGCATAACCATATGGTTTCCTCAGGTTTCATTCTCATAACTTAAACATCCGAGCCTCCTATTCCTATGATATGATATCTATAGTACAAAGAAAACATCAAATTTTTCGGGAGAATGGATTCGATTCAGCTTCCTGAGTATATTCTGCTTCAAGTAATTTTCTTCTTCTGATAACAGAGCCAGCCAGAACCTGAGTCTCATGATGTCTGAGTTGTATCTGATGATAAGACGCAATCAGAAGCATTCAAATAAATTATAAAAGCAGATACCTTTAGGATATGCAGAGAACCTAAAACAGTTACCTTAACACATTGTTTTAGTATCGGCCTAGGGTCTGGCAATTTTTTGATGAGGTCTTCAGCTGCAGACCAATTTTCCAGGACAAACACAAGCAACTTGTTGATTTCTCGTGGACCATGTTGCTTGAGAACATCCAGATAAAATGCAGATTTGCTACATGCTTTACTCGCAAAATCGATAATTGCTTCTCTGGACAGACAATCATCAGATGGGTTAGACTCTTTTACATGTATCTGACAGAGGAGTCTAACACAAGTCCACACTGTTCTAATACACAACCTGAACGCCAAGGAAGCCTGAAAAGTACACACCATTAATATGAAAATAGAAAACTTGCAAAAGAAAAAATTATGCAGGGGAAACAGAATCAAAGGTCAAAATGCTAGTACCTTTTTCAGGTGCTTAATATTGTAAAAAGCTACACCGATATCGTGAAATGAAGCGAGTAGATATTTGAGGTCTGGAGGTGAAATCCACGAACTAGCAATTACATCTTCAACTAGACGGCCAGTGATCTGAAAAAGAAAAAGAAACAAAAAAAACGTTTGAGGCATTCTTGCAAAAAGAAGAGTTTGAACACAGAGCTCCCACTTGATTTGTGAGAATTTCAGGTAAGCATTTAACCTCTACTCTACGTTGGGTTCTCATCGAAATAAAAGAAGCAGCCATAGCCACGTTTAGCAGAGTCTTGTTAAAGTCAGTCTCACTACATTCCTTGTGAGGGGTCCATCTTGCAAAAATGGAAACGAAAGGTAAGCAAAACATTCAACTCAGAGAATACATGGTTCGACCAAAATAATCATATATTTGCATGTTACTCTTATAATATGTACCTCTGAAGGAAACGTAAACCATAAAAAAATTGGAGAAACATATCCTGTATAACAGATAGATGAGCAGTATAACATGCTAATTCTCTTTCCGACACCATCTTTTTGTTCTCAGAATTTATCAAACTAGCAAGAGGCTGGCACAGAAATTTCAGAGCATCAAGGTAAGGTGGCGTGTATTCCATGGCGCCTTTGTCCATCTTACCCAATAAAGAAACTAAGCTTTTCCATATATCATCGTCACCAAGTAAAGCTTCAAGACCCAAACTTTCTTTACCGTTATCTCTCAGCTTAACATCAAATACATGGACGGACAGTCCAGCTGAATAAAGTCTTAGAATCACATTAGCTTGTGGTATAGCCTGCCAAGTACTCAGAGCTATCAAATATCCAAATTTCATTAACCAATATGGAGACAGAGGAGAGGAAAAAAAGATCGATACCTCATAGAAATCAGCTGCTATCTCACTCAGCTGTTTCGAAACTCCTGCACACCATACTTCTCCTGCTAACTGAGACTTATGAACACAATAGGAGACTAAGTCAACAAGCTCCAACCAATTTGCTTAGAGACATAATGTCTTAACAGTGCTAGAAACATCTCATGAGTCACGACTGATTAATATGTGACACAAGACTTTTGCACATACCTGGAATTCACATGCCACAGTTCGCAACACAGACATCACACTTTCAACGGGTGGTGATGTTTTTATGTCCTTGGACAGAAACATTAAAGAAAGCACCTCGCGAGAAAACTGGATACAACAACGGACGGAACAATCAATGCACAAGAGACAGATACAGGGAGACAGCGAAAGTAGCAGGGAGATTGTACCTCATAAAAATGACATTTTAGCAACGGGGATATAGAATATTCCTTCAGTGTCGAGGTGCAGAATAAAAGCACGAAACCCTCATCGAAACGCTCTGCTTCTCTAATTATCGAGAGAGCACACTTTCCCATATCTGACAAGAGCAGCTTGAGATACTCCTCGTGCGCATTGGCATCCAAATACCTGCAAAAAGAAATGGTGAATTTGTTATAGGACTCCGTCTTCGTCGTCGTGTACAGCAGCAATGGAAGAACAATCCACCTTACCTGAGCCATGGTTTTATCTCATGTAGAAGCGAACAAACCCTCAAGTAGTGGCGTTTGTCCATATCCCGCGACATTGCTACAGACCTGACGATAGACGCCACAACCTCGAGGAGGACTCTTGCCAGATTTGCTTCCCCAAAATCTGCACTTGGCAAAAACTGGACAGATCTATTTGGAAAAAACTGGACAGGTCTGGGATCGGGTTTTCTAAGCTGCTCCAGGATTCTAAAAGCATCGTTGTAAGCGTGAGTGAACCAACCCCGGGTTTGGTAACAGCGAATCAGTGCGAGCCTATGAAGCTGGACGGCGAGAGGATCGTGGAAGACCAATTCGCAGCATTCCAAACAGAAATCGTACGCGCGGAACAGATCCTCAGGGGATGAATCGTGAGCAGGGCCAGTGACGACTGAGAGGCGTCTCTGAAGGAGAGAGACGGATTTGGAGATGAAGGGGAGGAATTGGTTCGCGACGGATCGGGTGGCTAGGGCTCGGTCCTCTTCCCGGCATATCAAAAGGCCTGGGAACGGCCGGAGGTATGCTAAGAGGGAGGAGAGAACTTCTCCGGCGTCGGAGGACTCGATTTGAGATAGAATGTGAGCCTCAGTGTCCGACGCCATCTTTGTGAAAATGTTTAAAAAGGTCCCGCCGCGTCTAGAGAGGATTTCTCTTTTATTAAATCCCACACACAATTTGGTACTAATTTGTAATTTCGCCGGATTTTTAGGAAATAAATAATTCAGAGCTATTAGTTTTATGGTAAACTAGATTATACCCTGCGCGCCGGGGAATGATTATTCGGAAAATATTATGTGATAAATCGAAAAACAGGTAATTGCACATTTTTTATAAATCTTGCTTATCCAATTTTAAATAACAGAGAATATTCATTTTCTTAATCTGATCTAAACTATAATATTTATGTGATAAATCAAAAAACAGGTAAAGAAATGAATATTCGCCTTAGAACTTTCTTCGCTCACCTCTCGTTCGCCGATTGTAACCCTTTTTTCAGGCGGCAGAGAGGTCATGGCTCTTCATTTCCGGTTAATTCCGGTCTCCTTCGTCGGTTTGATGTTGGTTTTGTATCTCTTTTCTAATTTGGGTTAGGATTCTAACGAGGCCCAATGGAGTTATATGATCCATCATAAAACACAAAAAGAATTAATATTAATATAACAAAAGGTTCGAAAATAAAACTATAGTACTATTTGTTAGTTTTTTTTTTACACTTTAGCATAATCCCAGTTGTTGTGGCGATTATTATAGCGGGACCAAAACTTTAATTCTGTTTTTGTTTCAGTAAGTAATAATTTTTCAAACATTTTTGGGTTCTCATCAATTTATCAAATTGACTGGATTTTTTTTTTTTTGGTTCATATGAAAACTTTAAAGATAATTCAGCAAGGTTTTGTTAAGTTTCATATTTATAGGTCTCATGAAAAAGGTAAACTGCTTCAATTTCATTCAGAATATTCACTCCCATAATTTTTTCCGGCATTTATCTATTTAATTAAATTTGTTTTTTTACTGTTATTTATACTAGAAAAAAACCTAAAGCACGGATTTTGTTTTAGTTTGTAAATACTTAATATGTTTTTATATTTTTATTTTAACTATCAATATTATTTTACATCTTCTTATAAATTTACTTTTTTTGATGTCCCTAGTAATTTTGTTTGTTTTTTTGTTGATCATTCTTTTAATATTTTTTATATATTTTTTATAAATATTTATTTATTCCTCATACACTTTTCATTTATCTAAATTTCAATATCTTTTTCTATTTTTATTTTAATTTAACATTTTAAGTTTTGTTTTCTTTCCACGTATATTTTATTGATTCCATTTCTTTCAATATTTTTAATTATTTTTTTCTTTTCTTTTTGGGGTCATATTCTTCTCTCTATTTTTTATAATTAGTTATCTTATCGATTATTTATTGAGTATCTTTTTATGTCATATAGTTTAATAGTTTTAATTTTTAATTTTCAATTGTTTAAATTTTTTTTTACCTGTTATTCTCAATTTTTTTATCTAATAATTTAGTCTTTTAAATTTATATTAAAATTTAATAATTTTCGTTTTGTTCAGAGATGACGATTAAGGGGGGGGGTTATTGGGAGATGGATTTTAAAGAATTTTTAAAATTTTGAGATTCCATCATTATTGGTTTATAGATTCTTAAAATTCTAATAGAATCCATTGTTATTGGTTTAAAGATTTTAAAATTCTATCTAAAATCTTTTGTTATTCAAAAAGTTTGGGTTTTAAAGATTTTATGATTCTATTAAAATCTTGTGTTATTGGGACAAGGATTTTAAACATTTTAACTCATAAAACAAGATTTATCAAGACTTTCAAAATACTACCTATATAGCTTAGATTCTCAAAGTCATTAGAACAAAACTATTTTGATAGATTTTCTAAATACACAAACTCTTTCTAAATCTAACAAATTTTTTTAACATATTTAACAAATCTATCAACACTTAAAATCAATCAAAATTTTATAAATCCATCTCTCAATAACCCCCCTAAATCACGCAAAAAGACCTTCTCAATTAAAAATTCAGGAAGTTTTCTTAATGTTTTAGGATTGTCTTCCTAAAACGACCTAATAAAAGAATAATCACACTTACTCTCAAGTGTGATACATTGAAATCCATTACTAACTCATGAAGAGAACATGCGGTCATAGTGAATAAGTGAATTTATGTGATCCAATTAAATAGCACAAGTTACAGAAAACATCCAGAAATCACAGTTTCCACTTTAAATATAATCTAACAAAAAGCAACAGATAAAGGCATCTCAAAAATCATAATCATGTCCATCTATTTTGGGTTTTACATTGAACTTGACAAATAAATACTAGTAAAACTAAGATCTTTTAGAAAGTCTTCCTAAAAAATTAAGGAAGCCTTTCCTAAATATGCATGAATCATTCATAATTTACTAAGTTTTTTTCTTGAATTACTAGCATTACACACCTATTCAAATTTAGTAATGTCTTTTTGAATATTTTAGATAGAACTTCCTAATTATGTATAAATTATTCCTAAATTGAAAAGTTTTCTTAAATATGTCGGAAGGTGTTCTTAAAACATTTTATGAGAATGGTGCGGTCAATGCTACTCTTATGAAGAGTTATGAATTGTTTCAAGGTCGTAAAAAATGGTGATCAGTTTGATTTTCGTTAGAAACTTTTAAGAAAAATATCCAAACGATTTATGAACCCTTTCATATATTTTGAGAATGTTTTCCTAACTTTTAATTATGGTATTCCAAACTTGATTATTTTTTTATTGTTGGATTCTATTTGAACATTATATTATATTATGTTCATTTTGTGATCCAATAATCAAATTGCACAAGACATAGGTTTCATTCCCTTTAAATACAAAATCTTTTTTTACCTTTTTTATATTTTTTAAGAACACCTTCTTAAAATTGTATAATTGTTTTCTAAATGTGTCTTACTATACGTTTGGAACAATCGGTCCTTGCTTGGAACGATCGATCAAATAAGTTTCTGAAAAATAATCTACTACGATATTCTGGACGGCCTTGCTAAATTACTATGAATCTTTCCTGCAAATTAAGATGGTCATCCCAAATAGAGAATCCATGGAATGTTTGATGATTTAAGACGTTTTCTCTCAAGTGAAACACTCAAATCAGAATCTTAACTGAGAAACTGAAATCAAAAACTCAAATCAACCGATAAATCATGATGGAGAAAGAACATCTATTAAAAAAAAACTAATTTGTTAAAAAGACAAGAAACAAAGATCACAGCTCACTTGATTCTTCAGTGTCAAGTCAACGTCACCTTCGTTTACTTATTCATAGTTTTGAAATTTCCAGCTCATTTATTCATTTATCCCTAGTTCGTAATACAATAATTTTAGTATCGAACCTATACCTACCTCTTCAACTTATCAGTTTGTGTTCCATCGATCGTGTCGTGACGTCATCTGAATGACGACCATGGGCGTGCTTGGCTTTATGGCAAAAAAAAACATTTGTCTAAGCATGTGGGTTCAAAATAATTATAATTTTTAGCTTACTATGGTGGCTAAACGATATTTTTGTGTCTAAAGCATGTGTTCAAATCTTATCGTGAAATGAATTATTTTTTAGTTATAGAATCAAATTTTAATAATTTTTATATCTAAAATACAAATCTCTAATAATAGCCTTACAAAAATAGAAGTTGTTCGAAATATTAAAATTATTTATCAAAAACATTTGCTTATATTAAGGATCCTGATTTCTTAACTAGCCTCTCGAATCTATAGGGGCGACTTTACTGACTACGTGTAATTGGTAATTAAATCGGTAGATAATGATGATAGATTGTAATCGGACTGTGACGGAGATTGTTAGATTTATAAAAACGACAATGTTTCGCATACTTCAAGAAGTCTAAGGGGGTTAGTGGGAATGTGATTTGTGTAGATTTTAAGAATATTTGTGGATTTTAAAAGTAGAACGATTTTGAGAATTTTCAAAGATTTGTATGGATTTTAAGAGTTATGTTCATCCATATTTATAGAATCCATACAAAGTTTTTTATGGATTCTCAATGTCTCGTAGATTCATATTCAAATTTTCTTTCATTTTTTTGGTAAAATAATTATATGATAATAATTTTCTAGAAGTTTATTATATATATTCAAATAAGGTATGTTTATTTGTTTATAAAGAAGATCATTGACATGTTACAATTATTCATTGTTTCACTTCATCTTTCTTTTTTTTTGTTAATGGTGAGGTATATTTTTTTGGGTCAAATAAACAATTTTATGTGAGGTATATCAATAAACAATTTTATATGGTATTAGCTTTTTGAAGGACTTATGGTGTTAACATACGATCTATTTGCATAAGATTATGCTTTTTCTTCACTTTGATTGACAACAAATTTTGGTTTTGTTATTTTATGTGTTGTGCAAATTTGGGTAATATGTCACGAAAAACTTGTGTTAAAAAGTATAACTTATGTTAAAAAGAGTATTTTTGTGTTAAAAAAGATTATTTTTTAATTTGCTATCCAAACTTTGAAAATACAAGGGAAAACTATAGTATTTTGAAAGTTGTGATTGATGAGTTAAAATGTAAAGAATCATTGTTCCAATAACACTAGAATTTTAAAGAATTACAAAATCATTAGATACTATACTTTTTGAATAACACAAGATTTCAAATAGAATTACAAAATCATCACACCAATAACAGATGATTTAATACATCATACCAATAACACAAGATTTTGTTAGGAGTTTAAGAATCATTACACCAATAACAATGGAATCTTAGAATTCTTAAAATCTTTATAAATCACCTTCCCACTAATCCCCCTAAACTTATTGAATCCCACCATGTTCGGTCTGATCTTCTAGTAAACACTTAATTATCAAAATATAAACAAATAAAAATATATATTATTTTCTAATTAAGTGTTGTTGTTAAATATTCTACAATCCTCTATATTTATTCAACAACGGGAGCCAAACCTTAAAGTTCCAGGTAACTTGACTTTTCAGTTTCAAGTCAACGTCCCCTTCGTTTACTTATTCATTGACTTGATCTTGATCAGTCTGTATCGCAAGGTCTCACTGAACTTTTTTTGTGTTCTGGGCAATGCTCGAAATTTAATCAAACTACTGAAATTAAGTTTCTTTATTTCGTTGTTTATTTATTTCGTTTGTATGCCATGGGAGGGTCAAGTAGAGGATCTTTGAGGGTATAGTTGTTACATGGTAACTTAGAAAAGAGTTGTAAAAAATTAAGGAAAACCCGCCTATTCCCACATTAGGAGGGAATGATTTTGATGATTCCTATTGAATTTTGGTCTTAAACGACATCAAAGATGCGAAAACGTTACATGCCTACACCAACATACTACTATAAAGACGGTCAAAACCGCATCTAAATAAAAGACCGACCCGTACCCTAAATTGCCAAATCTAGAATAACCACCATAGTCTCTTAGAATGGAAAATATTCGATTCACATTTAATTTGCCATGCAAAATCTGCAGGATATTTTCACTTAAAGTGAAACAATTTGGTGGCTCGAGAGATTGTACCGATTGAAGTGGTGGAACGTATCAATGCCAATGCATATCGATTGCATCTGACGTATCATCTAAACACGTCAGACGTTTTCAATATCAAACATCAGCCAAACATCTCTTGCTATTTTGTGGCGATAGTAATTTAATAAATATAAAGATTCGAGGGCGGATTGTCTATAACTCGAAATGCGTGATGCAATGCATCTACAAGCTGTTTCAGGTTTTTACTTTTCTATGGATTTTGTTTTTTGGATTCTGCCCGTTGAACACGACTTGTGTGTTGGATAAATCATTAGGGTTTTCGGTCTTTCTTTTTCGTAGGGACGTAGGGTGTCGTTTCCTTTTGCAAGTAGGATCGAGTATCATTTCAATTTAAATAAGGTCTTCGTCTTCTGTTTTGATAAATCAATAAAAACCAAAAATAGAAAACTCTGGTTTCTCGAAGAATTTGCGTTGTAAAACATTGTAAAAAATATTCTTGAAATCCTAATCTTACTTCCAAATTGGTAAAAACTAAAAACATCACAATGGCACTGACATCAATTGCGTGTTGCTAGTAAAATATTTCATTCATTTGATATTAAATATGCAAACTAATTTATTAATTCTATGACAATTTTTACTATGTCGTTTGTTTAATTATTAATTGAGTACTAGTTTTCTGTTAGATATTAATAATATATACTTTAATTTAGAAAAATGTAAAAAATAACAGTTATAACCTTAAACATCTTTTAAGATAACAAAACACTATTATATTTGCAGTTTATAAATGAAAGGTTTTTTTTGTTTTTTTTTAGTAGTAGGAGACGAATTAAGGTCTGAATACATTTTGTTTTTTGGATTTCCATCTAATAAAATTTTGTGACAAATTAAATTATTTTCTGATCTTATGTGATATTTTTGTATATGTCTTTTCCATTCTTTAATGACGGTCAAAACCAGTGGAATCACTTTTTAGTTCACTGGTTAATAAATGATTTATTAAGGATTTATTAAGGATTTATTAATGCTTATACATCAAGAGATTTAGGTTTCAATTTCAAGAAGATGCATGTTATATTAGAGTCAAACAGATAAAAAAACTTTCAGCACGCAACAAGGAGAAATATTTGAGGTAGGTCCGCATATTTCTTCATAAATTATGAGAACAATTTTACAACGGACAATTTTGTTTCACTGCATAAGAATCCACGACCATGTGAACGGCTGCTTGTACCACACTAAAGATTGTTTTATAAACTTATCTCCTATAATTTGTAAGAAATTAGAAATCGCATTATTTGGTAACGAACACCGAATTTTCTGGTGTATAAATATTAATTAAGGGAATCCGGTGTTCGTTACCAAATAATACTAAACATTAATTTGGTCAACTAATGTACTAAATGGGCTTAGACTAGAAAAAGAGTTTAGATTTTATTAAAAGTAATTTAGCCTAAACATATATTTTAAAAAGTGTGGAGCATGATTAGTATTATACAATTGATCACATATGATTATTTAGACATTCATTATTAAAAGATGTAAAAAAAAGACATTCATTATTAAAAATAATTTCAGTTATATCTATATTCTCGTTTTTTTTTCTTTTTTTTTATTAAAAAAATGAATCATTATATTATCCATATAATTAAAAAAAAAAAAATCTAGATTTTTCTGAAAATAATATAAATCCGCATATATTATGAATCGAATTTAAAAAAACAAACATAATTGATGAAAACAGTAAGAATATAAAGCATAGCTTAATTGGTTTTTTGTAAGACAGTCAATCATGTGGTAAACAAGTAAACAACTATTGAAAACTACGGTTCATATATAGTTGATGTGTGTCTTTAGTGTGGAAGATTCAATGCTGAAGTCTGGACCAAAGTTGATGTGTGTCTTTAGTGGCTAAAGTTGGAACGGGTGCAACAACGGCAGGCAAACCTTACATTTCCAGGTAACTTGACTTTTCAGTTTCAAGTCAACGTTTCCTTCGTTTATTTATTCATAGACTTGATCTTGAGTCTGTATCTCCAAGGCCTCACAGAAACTTTCTTTGTGTTCTTATTCTCGAAATTTCATCAAACTACTAAAATTAAGTTTCTTTATTTGGTTTTTATTTTATTTTATTTCCTTTGTATGCCAATGGGATGGTTAAGTAGTCTTTTGTTGAGGGAAGGGACCGAAGGGTTGTTGTTACATGGTAACTTAGACATTTGGGTTAAGGAAGCTAAACATCTTCCTAACATGGACCGGTTCAGAAAGTACGATAGGGACAGTACAAGTGATCCTTTTGTGATTGTTTCTATCGCAGGTGCTGAGATCGCCACAACTTTTGTGAAGAGCAACAATGAGAATCCTGAGTGGAAGCAGCATTTCAATGTACCGGTGGCTCATAGTGCTGCGAAAGTTAAGTTTGTGGTGAAAGACAGTGACTATATCGGAGCGAAGAAAATGGGAGCTGTAAGAATCCCAACGGAGCAGCTTGCTTCCGGGAATAAGATCGAAGGGGTTTTTCCGATACTTAACAGAAGTGGGAAGCCTTGTAAAGAAGGTGCTGTGTTGAGTTTGTCTATTCAATACACTCCAATTGAGAAGATGAGCCTTTACCAAACCGGTGTTGGTTTTGGTAATGAGTGTGTAGGAGTTCCCGGTACGTACTTCCCTTTGAGGAAAGGCGGTACGGTTACTCTGTACCAGGATGCTCATGTTGATGATGGTACTCTTCCGAGTGTTGATCTCGATGGTGGGATGCAGTATGTACATGGAAAGTGCTGGGAGGATATGGCTGATGCGATGAGACAGGCAAAGAAGTTGATTTATATCACTGGTTGGTCGATTTACCATCCGGTTAGGCTGGTTCGTCGTAACAATGATCCGACCGATGGTACGTTAGGGGATTTGCTAAAACTCAAATCTCAAGAAGGTGTTAGAGTGTTGGTTTTGCCGTGGGATGATCCAACTTCATGGAGCTTTTCGGGGTTAAACATTACAGTAAGTGTGTTTTGTGTTTCTCTTAAGATTTTTTTTTTTCATGGCCTTAGTGACGAAACTAATATATATGTTTGTCGTATGCAGTCAGGACTGATGAAAACAAGCGATGAGGAGACTCATCATTTTTTCAAGCACTCGCCGGTGCAAGCTCTTATGTGTAGTAGAATTGGTGGGAAAGGTCTGAGCCTCGTCAAAAAAATTGTAAGTTACTGCATTACTGTTTATTCCAATGATATATTCTATTTTTTTATTTTAAAAATATAGTTATTTATAAATAGAGAAATGTTTGTTTCAATAGTTTCCTCAATTTTTTATTTTTAAAAAGAATATTTTAAATATATTCTAGTTCTATTTAGTTATAAATTTCTTATAAAATATTTACTTTAAAAATAAATATATCAAAGTTAAAAGATTATTTTGTAAAAAAAAATAAAAAATTTACTCTAAAAATATAGATCATTGCAGATGATTTTATTCTAAAGTAAAATAAAGTTTAGCAGTCAGAATAGAACATCACTAGAGATGCTTTTAAACTCCCATATGTAATAGCTTCATCATCTGAAGTTTGAATTTCACTCTGATGATCAGGAAGGAAGTGGCTACAGCCACCATCAGAAAACTCTGATTGTAGATGCTGATGCACCTCATAATCGAAGAAAGATTGTAGCGTTTGTTGGAGGGCTAGATATGTGCAAGGGACGATTTGATACTCCAAAGCATCCTCTCTTTAGGACACTAAAGACACTCCATAAAGATGACTTCCATAACGCAAATGTTGAGGTAACCATTCAAGAAAAAAAAAACCATGTTTGGTTTACAATGTTAGGTTTAGGTTTAACTATTCTTGATCGTTTATTCATATTAGACTACTGCGAATGATGGACCAAGACAACCGTGGCATGATATGCACAGCAAGATTGATGGTCCAGCTGCATATGATGTGCTTACTAATTTCGAGGAACGCTGGCTAAAGCATTCATCAAAATCTCGCGGGATTTGGAAACATAGATCTTCTTATGATGATTATTTGCTTAGTAGAGACAAAATTCCCGAAATTTTGGGAATGCCTGAAGAAGATTCTGATGTTAATGAGAATGATCCAGAGTCTTGGCATGTTCAGGTCATTCAACATGTCTCATTTGTTCAAATATTTGCTCCATGTGGTGTCGTGGTGGTAAAGAAAGGAATCTAATTTCTTTCCATGAACTAATCTTTAGGTTTTCCGTTCCATTGATTCAATCTCAGTCGAAGGGTTTCCAGATGACCCAAATGAAGCTACTGAAAGAGTAATTACTTTAAACTTGTTATCTTCAATTATTTTCATGTTGCTACTAATTATAGGTATGTGAGCAGAATCTTCTATGTGGGAAGAATAGGCTCATAGACAGGAGCATACACACGGCTTATGTTAAGGCCATACGATCTGCTCAGCATTTCATCTACATTGAGAACCAATATTTTCTTGGATCATCATTCAACTGGGATTCACTCATCAGGAACTTTAGAAAGAATTGTAAGCTTTTTTAAGGCAACTCAATATTGATGCTTGCAGTAATAATTATAAATGAGCTTTTGGCATTGCAGTTGCTAATAATCTAATCCCGATGGAAATCGCGCTTAAGATTGCTGATAAGATTAGAGCAAGGGAGAAGTTTGCTGCGTATATTGTCATTCCAATGTACCCAGAAGGTCATCCAACACATATACCTATGCAGACGATTCTATACTATCAGGTAAAAACTTTATCTATTGCTTGCTAAATTATCAATCTTGAGAAACAATCTTTCCTTCTTTATACTTGAATCTTTTCATGATCTCTGCAGTATAAAACCATGCAAATGATGTATCAAACGATCTATAATACACTTGTGGAAGTTGGACTTGATGATCAGTATGAGCCACAAGACTATTTGAACTTCTTCTGTCTTGGAACCAGGGAGGTTTCTGATGCTGATGGAACAATTAGTAATCCACCACAAAAAAATGCAAAATCTCCACTGGTATGTACAGACGACCCCTATTGAAATCCTTGGTTTCAATTTAATGGCCCACTCACTGAAACAACAAACTAAACCAGGTGCAAGCTTTGAAGAGTCGGAGATTCATGATATATGTTCATTCCAAAGGTATGGTTGTGGATGATGAGTTTGTCTTGATTGGTTCCGCAAATATCAACCAGAGATCCTTGGAAGGAACTAGAGACACTGAGATCGCCATGGGTGGGTATCAACCACACCATTCATGGGCTAAGAAAGGTTCTCGTCCTCGTGGTCAGGTAAAGACTTCCACTTTTCAATCTGCATTAGCAAAATACAGAAACCCACCAAAAGCAATGTCTTAAAACGTGTCTTAAACATGGTTTTTGTTGCAAAATTTCCAATCACTTGCAGATATATGGATACAGGATGTCGTTGTGAGCAGAACACTTAGGGTTTCTAGAGCAAGGTTTCGAGGAACCAGAGAACATGGAATGCGTGAGACGAGTTAGGGAATTGAGTGAGCTGAATTGGAGACAGTATGCGGCAGAGGAGGTCACGGAGATGCAAGGCCATCTTCTTAAATATCCAGTGCAAGTTGATAGAACAGGCAAAGTGAGTTCTCTTCCCGAATGCAAGACATTCCCAGATCTTGGTGGCAGGATCAAAGGCACGTTCGTTCCGGTTATGGAAAACTTTACCAGCTGAAACTTACCTTAAAGTGTCAACATTTGTTCTTTGTTACTTCTTCTTCAAGAAACTTCTCTTAGTGTGAAACCTTGGTCAAAAAAAAAAAAACTTCTCTTAGTGTGATCTGAATGTAAGTGCCTTTTTAGTGTTTAATTTGTGCTTCCTGAATTTACGAGCCGTAAAATTTATTCATTACAATGTTGTGATTATTTCAGTTGATCTGTCATTGTGTGTGTTTTGGATTATGTTACTACTTTAAATAGTATCTTTAAATATCAAATACTTTCCAATAAAACTATAGAACATATTTAGGAAAAATCGATATGAAAAATAAATATAGATACCAGTACCTTGTTTTAGTTGAATGATTAAATATTTCGGTTTTGAAAAGTTTGGTGTAAGGATATATGGTGTTCGGAAATTATGATATATTTGGATTATTAAGTTTCATCAGTTTTCAAGTCAAAACTAATTGATAATGAGTGTATTGGCCAAAGTTCATTATATATTAGTCAAAGTTTTTCAATTTCTGATGTACAACATATCTTACACTCTCTCTCTAAAGATTAAGGTTTCATAACCCATTAACCTCTACTAATCTCAATACCCTCCCTCCCCCCCCCCGAGATAATGACTCTTCTAGCCATTAATCTCACCAGACTAATAATTTTGGATCCACGGGTCACGAGCCACTTTTTGGACCAAATTACGAGAGTGTGCGGATCGGGCTGTTTTACCATGTTATCATGAACACTTGTATGCAACGATATCACTATCTTTATCCCACGTACAGCACCTCTCTCTCTCTTTCACCCGTTCCAATCAGCATCCTCATAATGCGGTCCTGCAAAATCAGAAGATGATCTGTTACTTGTCTCACCAAGAAATTATATGTGACGAGTTGATCAAAAGAGATCAAATTTATGTGAAAGCCATCCACAAGATAAACATTTCAGAGAGATAAAGTAGGAGTTACTCGAACTATGCCCCGTTTTGTTGATAACACATTCGACCATGCGGGTAACATAACAAAAATATGAGCAATGTCTCTGATGTCCTCCAATACATCGACACGACCAGTCATATGATGCGTCGCGCCAATATCTAAAATCAAAGTATATCATTGATCTTACCACTTAAACGTTCTTGAGATTGACCACCAATGATCACACACTGAATGATCTGCCATTGATCATTGAAAAGGCCACTTAGTCCTTGACGATCGCTGTCGGAAATAGCCAAATTGGAGCCAATAGAAGTGGAATTTGCATTAACGATCTGGGTGATATTAGCACGTGGTCCACCACCGTGACAACGACCCATGGAAGAATTCTTATGTGATTTGTCGCCATACCATTCAGGGTATCCGACAACTTTGAAGAAATATGATGCCTCATGTCCCATGCGACCACACACTTTGCTTGGTCAGACAACCAAAGTAATAATCATCAACGGTGGATCCGTTTTGTTTGCAATTAGCCAATGAATTGTGTAATTATTGAAGGCGAGCACTACTCTTGATTGAGAAGCGTTTTTTAATAATATCTCACAAATTTTTTGCGGTTTCCGTGGTGGAAATTATATGTTATTTTAAGCTCAATAGTTTGTTTAATCTATCCAACAATGAGGTAATTATTGGCGACCCAGTCCTCATAGTACGGAGCGGTCGAAGCTGGTTTGGGAATGCTTCCATCGAAAAATGCAAATTTCTTGCGAGAGATGAGAGCCATTCAGAGATTAATGGTCCATTCATCATAGTTGAAACCATTGAGAAGAGGCAGAGAAATTATAGCACCAAGGTTGTCACTTGACATGAGATCATACGGAGAGATGGTTTTCCGTTTTGGATCAACAACAGGAAGAGTGATAAACCACATTATCTTTTCTCTCTTCCACATACTTATTCAACATCTTCTTAATTTTTACACTCTACAATAGTTTTGTTTAATAAAATTCATCACCCTACCCTACCACTCCACATCATACTCTTATTTTTTATTTTTTTTGGTTTTCTGATTAATAACAAAAGACAATTACTATTTATAATTAAAATTTAAATAATGTGTGTAAACAAGTTTTTTGTAAAATATTTTTTTTTTTGCAAGTAGTAAAAACGAGAAATAATGATAGTTATTATTAAAATAAAAATTACAAAAACTTAAAATGCAATACAATACATTAGCACACAACATAATTTAGAAAACTCTTAAATCACACATAGAAAATTAAAAATCACACATAGAGACTCAACTCACAAACAATAAAACTCTTAATCACACATAAACACTTAAAAATCTATTTAATCACGGAACATTCTGAATTTTGCCCTTATGTGTTTGACTAGATCTGCTTCCAATTCATGATGTACATTTGAATCACCGAACTCAGATCTAGCACAGACATGATTTGCAAATGCAGGTAGCACTTTGGTCGAGAATGATTGCGGTGTACTAGACCCACTTGCCTCAGATTGATCATAGTTGGTCGAATGTTGAGCTTATGTATCTCGTTCATCCTCAACAATCATAAAATATGATACATGATCTCATGATGATAGCTAAATCGGCTATGTCCCACATGCGAGCTGATTCGCGAATAATTTTCAATCGAGCTTGTAACACTCCAAATGCATGTTTGATGTCCTTCTGACATCCCTCCTAATGTTGTGCGAATAACTTGTCTGGTTCACTTTGAGGAATTCTAATTGATCCAACATTAAATTGAAATGTTCATTCTTACCACTTGAATATAGTTCATGTGTTTTCGACAATACATCATTCTCCGACCACCCGTTGCATACGCCTAGCGTTATCGTAAGCGCCAATCCATTTGCCCAACTTTTTGTTCATATAGTTGTAATGATTTCTACACGAAGCTCCATCACATGAAAGATCAAATCAGCAATGCTCATTACAATATTCAGCAATTTTACTCCAATATGCTTTACTTTTTTGGTTTATGCCAACAACACTGTCTGTTTCATATTTATTCCACCCATTAAGTAGCACCAAATTTTGATCAGTGATCCATTTGGGGCTTTTTCGGCGAGCGGGAGCTGAATCTTATGCATTTGGAGTGGTTTCATTAACACCGCTCATGCCACCAAGAGCCAGTTGTGTAGAAAATTAGGGAAATTTAATTGCTCCAACATTCAGAACATTTTCATTATCCTATAGAATAGAAGAAAAATGGGGTGTTTGAGATGAATATGACATCATTGAACCATAATATGGACGACAGTTTGGAACAAATGATGGCATGAAACAATTTGGTACAAAAACATAATTTGGTATATTTTGGGATTTGTTGGAAGATTGGTTTTAAAATTGATAATTGTTTGGATTAGGGTAATTGGAAGGTGATAACATGCATATTTTACCCGTTTTTACTATCATAAGTGAGTGCTTTAATAAGCATTTCACTAAGGTTTTGATACAAAAACACTAGATTTCGAGTATTTAGTTGTTCAAGACTCTTTTCAGGAAATATTAGCAAAAGACGCATATTTTGGAGCAAAATGGACAATTTCGGAAACAGTGCCCGAGGACAGAAGTTCAACACCAAATGAAGGTCTTCCCACCACGAGATCAAGCTCATATTTGGAGACAAGGTAGCCTTATCAGCTGTCTTTCACCCCGAAGTGGTTTGAGAACAATCACACGGTTGGATCTCAAGTTATGAAGGAAGCAAGAAGGTCCGTCAAGCACCCGGAAGGACGAGCTGGCCACGCCACAGCCAAACCAGACGACCAGTGGCCGCGCCACGGCCATTCGCTCGCGCGGCCAGGCCACTCACGGATTCCCGAGCCCATTTGAAGCCCAACTTAAACCCGCAGCCGTCTTATGCAAGCCAAGACCTAATCCACGACCTAGGGCACTTGAAGACCTATATATACTCGTCGTTTAGGGTTTTATAAGACATCAGCTTTCATTCCAAATACTCTAAGTTATAGATTTCTCTTTGGCGGTCGCGAATCCTTGATTCGTGGTTTCCACTTTGTTCTTCGAGGGAGATTGATTTGTTCTTTAACCCTCTTTTATTTCAATC
This sequence comes from Alliaria petiolata, assembly GCA_020283515.1. NCBI lineage: Eukaryota > Viridiplantae > Streptophyta > Magnoliopsida > Brassicales > Brassicaceae > Alliaria > Alliaria petiolata. The sequence continues at coordinate 152,117,257 of JAHZTW010000001.1, forward strand.
GATTTATACAAGTTATGCATTCATCAATCACGTTTTCTGCTTCTACTTCTATGTATGAGTAGTTTACTTTCGTTGGGTGTTCTTTAAGGGGATCTATGGGGAATTTCATTAACTGTTGTTGAAACCGATTGCTTAGGCCGAAGATTAGGATTTTCTGTCTCACCTTATTCGTTCTTATTGCATGAGCCTGCCGTCATGAACTATATTCTGATCGCAGGATCTTGAGAACGACAAAAGTCCTGAATCTCATATCTAGACCAAAATAAGGTAGAGAGCATCCTTTAAAAGATGTCTGAATGCTTATTGTCCCGTTCTTATTGCGTGTTCGTCTAGGCTGCAGGATATGAAAGTATACTTGTGGAATAGAAGTTCGCAGATCGACCTAGTTTGATAAAGTTAGGTTGTTAAAACCAGTGAATCAGTTTGGGGAAAATCGCCTAGTCTCGTTTGCTTAACTTTTGTGTGTTGATTTCTAGTTAGAACCCCATAGATTTCCCGAGAAGATTCCCAACGTATTCGCCCACCTGCTTTTAAATCGAGATTTACACACTTCCATACTTTACTTTTTCTGCACTGCTTGCTTGATTTCCTTTTTACAAGTTTTTAAGTTTGATTTCCTTCTTCCGTTGACTATAGAAAAGGCTGACAACCTTCTCTATATAAGGCGTGGTACTGCTTTATTTATTTTCTGCAAGAATCGTGACACTCATTCCCAAACCCCCAATTCTCTGTGTCTTTGGTTGCCCTGATTCTTCTGTTTTGCAGTTGACCTCCTCCCTGTGGATCGATACCCTAAGTACTACAACGCACGTTGTGCACTTTCAGCTTAGGGTCCTACAAATTCAAAGCCTGACGAGTCCCCAAAGAAATCCTCCAAAATCGGACGACTATTTAGACCCCATCAAGCTTTTGGCGCCGTTGCCGGGGAGGCTGCGTTTCGCTGTCCAAGACAAAGGTCAGGATCACAACTCAAAGACATCCTTATCTCTAACTTCTAGGTTTATTTATATGAGTTTCAGAAACCCTAAAACCGTTGAGGTCCCCACGAATCAAGAACAACACGAGCCTGGACCCCCGGAAGCCGAAATCGCTTCCAAAGCTCGCGTCCCGCATCCACCTACAGACCACTCCATACCACCTGCGCGGAATGAGGAAGAGAGGTCGCACCGCCAAATCTCGTTTCTCGCCAATCACGACCAAAGGTTTCCACCTTCCTTCGTGCATCAGCGACTGCACCAGCTTACAGAGCTAGCCCGAATGCTCACAGATCGCGTGGCCGCGTCCGAAAAGACCTTCCACTCTCGGATCAGTTCAATGCAGGCCGAGATATCCTACAAGGTGGAGAAGATCGCGGGACAGGTTAAGAAACTTGAGGCTCAAGCCTCGAGAGACGGAGACAAACTTCTAAAGATGGAAGAAAAGCTAGGATGTCACGATTACAATCTGGCACAGGTCATACGAAGAACCCGAGGGTACAGTTGCGAGCTCGAAAAAACCAAGGAAGCCATCGACGAGGTCAAAGATCATCTTGGTAGATACATCGAGGAGGCACGGGAAGGCAGCTTGGCAGTCAAAAACCAATCCAGCAGCAACAAAAGGGCGATCGAGGGAATTGCCTTAGAACTAGAAAGAAGCAGAGACAAGTTCGAGAGACTTGCCCGAGACCAGCTGGAGCTCACCGACATGCTACCCTCATTCAAAAGAATCACGAGTTACCCCTCAAGAGAACGCAAGGAGACCCCCGATTCCTCAAGCGAGGAAGACGTCACGCCAAGCGAACGGTTGGGCGCAAGGCTCAAGCAAGTAATCATTGCACCTTGCAATGTCATCACTCGCCTCAGAGCAAAGAGAGAAGCCATTCTTAGGGCAAGGCGCGTCCCGAACAGATTCACTTTCTCGAACCATCGGCCGCGTCAAACTTCAGCACTTCCAATCCATGGAATGTCGTCCCCATAGCCAATATTAGATGAAGTCCTGATTTGCCGATCAAACGACAAGAGGGTGCAGGAAAAATCACGATTTGGGGATCGCATCAAAAGAGAAAGACTCATCGAGTTCCATAAGAAAGCAAGGAAGATCCCGATATATGTTGTTAGGTTCGGCCTCAATGGGAAAATAAAATAGAGCACCTAACAACGTATCTTCACAGACCAAGAACAAACGCTCTATTTGCCTCTGCCATTCTATGACTTGGATGAGGCTCTAGAGAGGAGGGGTCTGAAAGAATACTTCGAAGATAGCAGCGAAGATACGAGCACAATCAGATGCCACTACATGCAGGCAAGGTTCAACGCCACCACGCCAAGGATCATGGACGTTCATAGGTATAAGAAGGTTGGAAAGATTCGCGACCTGATCAGCAGAGAAGCCCTTGCGGAATTCGACAAGGTAGTTGAGAACCTTCCTCCTGAGACTACCTTCACTACGACATGGAAGGAGCATTTGATCTGTTACTACTTCCAAGAGAGTGATGAGACTAAGCATGAGATACATCATCACTACGAATTCGCAAGAGCCGGGAAGAAAGCTCGAAGCTCAAGGGAGACCCGGTACGAGAAACACCTTCTTGAGAAGGATGAGGATGCCATCATGGAGAGACTCGAGGAGCCTTTAGCAGAAGAGGCCGCGCAGAAGGCAAAAAGACCTTGCCTAAGGTCGAACTCCACCTCCAACTAAGCTCCCAAACTACCAAAGTCTAGCTAAAAGACTCTAAACAAGAGCGGCTCAATGGGAGACAACCCATTTTAGGTATTCTCTTTCTCATCTCCTTAACCATACTAATTTTTAGTTTTGGTTTCTTTTTAGTTTACAGCATTTTCATAAACCCCAAAAGCACAAAAAAATCAGAAAAACCCAAAAAGATCAAAAATATGAAGAAGGAGTTTCGAAGAACACTCACCGGGCGACGAACCGCCCGTGGGCAGGCCAGAAGGAGCCTGGCCGCGCCATGAGCCACGATGGCGCGGAGACAAGGCGCTTGGCTGCGGCCGCGATGACCCGTCGCGCGGCCAGCCTTCGTCTGAGACGCTTCCGTCCCGACCTCACCAAACCGGACCTCCTTCAACCTGTTTCAAGCCTTTCAAGTATCCTCCTTGATTCAATGGCCTGAACACGACCTAAAGACCGCAAAGATCACTTCCACAACCGCGGCACACTGTTGTTGCATCCAAGATGGCGAGACAAGACAAGACTCCATCCAAGTCAAGTTAAGTCGATGATCCATCTCTCTACTTACTTCGTCCAGCACGTTCAACGGACCTGTATCCATGAAGACGAAGAAGAACACCACGGTTCCAGAGGATGAATACCGTAGTGCAAGCTCCAGAAGGAAGAAGATGCAACTTTTTTCACCAAACCGCGAAGAGGAAAGTTCCCGAAGACTAGCTTCTCTCTTCCGCGACCAAGACCTTTACCGAAGCCAAGTAAGGATTTTAAATGGCACTGAAGTTCGTACTAGCAACACCTGTCTTCCGGGATCCCGAACAGATCACTGGATAGGCCAGCACAGACCCAAACTTCAAGTCAAGTTTCTAAGGTGACGCAATCTTCAAGACGCAAGGACGGAAGATTTTCCATCTCTCATTCACGGTGTTATCAAAGGTCATGGAACCAAAACAAGTACTCAACAACCAGAGTACATGTTCTTCTCAACAAAGGCAAGCCAATCATCATCACCAGCCGCCAACATCACCACCACACGCCCACCACCACCATCCGAAGCAAGGAAGCTCAACCGCGCAACACATTTCCTTTCGAGTTAAGTTTTCGATTTTTTTTGTTCAATCAAATCAATTCTAAGCAGGGACATAAGGATAATGAACAAGTCCTTCGTTCAATCATACCACACGCCCATCCACCCATACCAAACCCAACGCCACTTTCAAGTAAGTCTTCACAAGCTTGTACTTGAATTTACCTATCTTTTCCACCTCATTCGATTTAAACAAACTGGGGACATTTTGATTTAAGTCTGGGGGGGGGTTTCTTATATTACTAATCATTCTTTTATTTGATGAGTCTTATGCATACTTACATCATTTATCGAGTCATTTTATAGAGTTAAAACTTTTTTTTCTTTTAGTCGGAAACTATAAACTTTGCTAGGTACAAGTCATTTTGAACAAGAGACCTTAATGACCATTCTCACGGATTTAGAAGCAAGGTTTATTAAGTTGAACACGGCGAGTGGATCACTCCAGCGGAGAAAGTTCTAATCTCTAGAGTACTCGAAGGATCTTGCGTTGACTCCGCACCTAATGAATCAAATTTTCTCGTCAAGGGGCTTGAGGTACTTCGATCTTTACTCCTCTTTTAGACTCTAGCATGACTAAGTAGATGCAATGCAACCTCTCGATCTTCCCTTGTTATAGAAAAGAAAAAAAAAATAGAAAGAAAGGTTTTAGTTTGGGAATAGCAACCAGAGTTCCTTAAAGGACAATGACGGTTCGCAACAATCATGTAAACTTCAAAGAAGTGATCATTCTCAAGCTAAGAAGAAAAAAAAATGGAATAAGAAAGCCGATAGAAATAATAAAATGATACCCTAGAAAAGTAGGGAGAAATCGACTAAGGGAAGAGAAAATAGGAGAGTTGTGTCTGAAATGTCTATGTCTAGATGTTTGGAAGAGAAAGTATGATGTCTCGTCGACCAATACTCCCTCGATAGAGACCGCACGCCTAAATGAATAAAGGAGTCAACAAGAGGGAGCTCGAAATACTCAAAGGGACCATGAAGCGTATCTGGGAAGGGTGAAAAACTCAAGGTAACTAGACCCAAAGGCCTTGAAGCTAGATTCCGAGTTACGTGGCTCAACAGGTCAATTGATAGACTTGACGAGTTCCCAAGTATTGGTGAGTTTCCACGTTTTCAAACCTCTTTTCCTTACTTAGATTTTTGTTTTGTTTGAGGACAAACAAAGGTTTAAGTCTGGGGGAGTTGATAACATGCATATTTTACCCGTTTTTACTATCATAAGTGAGTGCTTTAATAAGCATTTCACTAAGGTTTTGATACAAAAACACTAGATTTCGAGTATTTGGTTGTTCAAGACTCTTTTCAGGAAATCTTAGCAAAAGACGCATATTTTGGAGCAAAATGGATAATTTCTGAAACAGTGCCCGATGACAGAAGTTCAACACTAAATGAAGGTTTTTCCACCACGAGATCAAGCTCATATTTGGAGACAAGGTAGCCTTATCAGCTGTCTTTCACCCCGAAGTGGTTTGAGAACAATCACACGGTTGGATCTCAAGTTATGAAGGAAGCAAGAAGGTCTGTCAAGCACCCGGAAGGACGAGCTGGCCGCGCCACGGCCTAACCAGACGACCAGTGGCCGTGCCACGGCCAGTCGCTCGCGCGGCCAGTCCACTCACTGATTCCCGAGCTCATTTGAAGCCCAACTTAAACCCGCAGCCGTCTTATGCAAGCCAAGACCTAATCCACGACCTAGGGCACTTGAAGACCTATATATACTCGCCGTTTAGGGTTTTATAGAGAGAGCTTTGATTCCAAATACTCTAAGTTATAGATTTCTCTTGGGCGGCTGCGAATCCTTGATTCGTGGTTTCCACCTTGTTCTTTAAGGGAGATTGATTTGTTCTTGAACCCTCTTTTATTTCCATCTATTTATATAAGTTATGCATTCATCAATCACGTTTTCTGCTTCTACTTTCATGTCTGAGTAGTTTACTTTCGTTGGGTATTCTTTAAGGGGATCTATGGGGAATTTCATTAACTGTTGTTGAAACCGATTGTTTAGGCCGAAGATTAGGATTTTCTGTCTCACCTTATTCGTTCTTATTGCATGAGTCTGGCGTCATGAACTATATTCTGATCGCAGGATCTTGAGAACGACAAACGTTCTGAATCTCAGATCTATACCAAAATAAGGTAGAGAGCATCCTTTAAAAGATGTCTGAATGCTTATTGTCCCGTTCCTATTGTGTTTTCATCTATGCTGCAGGATATGAAAGTATACCTGTGGAATAGAAGTTCGCAGATCGACCTATTTTGATAAAGTTAGGTTGTTAAAACCAGTGAATCAGTTTGGGGATAATCGCCTAGTCTCGTTTGCTTAACTTTTGTGTGTTGATTTCTAGTTAGAACCCCATAGATTTCCCGAGAAGATTCCCAACGTATTCGCCCACCTGCTTTTAAATCGAGATTTACTCACTTCCATACTTTACTTTTTCTGCACTGCTTGCTTGATTTCCTTTTTACAAGTTTTTAAGTTTGATTTCCTTTTTCCGTTGACTATAGAAAAGGCTGACAACCTTCTCTATATAAGGCGCGGTACTGCTTTATTTATTTTCTGCAAGAATCGTGACACTCATTCCCAAACCNCAACCTTTTCTATATAAGGCGTGGTACTGCTTTATTTATTTTCTGCAAGAATCGTGACACTCATTCCCAAACCTCCAATTCTCTGCGTCTTTGGTTGCCCTGATTCTCCTGTTTTGCAGTTGACCTCCTCCCTGTGGATCGATACCCTAAGTACTACAACGCACGCTGTGCACTTGCAGCTTAGGGTCCTACAAATTCAAAGCCTGACGAGTCCCCAAAGAAATCCTCCAAACTCGGACGACTATTTAGACCCCATTAGAAGGGAAATTAGTATAATTTTGAGTGTTAAAAGGATTCTTATTGGGATCCATTTTACCAAAAAAAAGTTTAAAGATTAAAAAAGAGTTGATTGTAGGCTAAATAAAAAAATTATTGTGAAAAATGACCTTTTTTAATGTCTAAATGAAATGAGAGTATGCTCTATTTATAGATCATAAAAAAATCTTAAATTTTAGTAAAAAATTTTTTTTAAAAAATTGTTTACTATAAAATAATGCAGCTCAAATAATTAGGATGTGATAAATATCACAAAAATCTCAGCAACCAATCAGAATTCTACACATATTCCTATCAGAAAAAGAAAGTTTATGCGCGCGTGTAGCGCACACCCGCTCAACATCACCCCTATCAACATTCGACACGTGGCATTTTTGGTCTCACTATTTTTTCATTCAACGAGTTGAATGTTTTCAACTCAAAAGATGTGACTGATTGTATATTATAGAAAAAAAGAAAAAAAAAAGAAAAAAAATATTCCATAGTTTTCTTGACTTGAACCAATCAAGAAGAAAAGAAAAAAAATAGTAGAAAAATATATTTTCTCTTTTCGATGGAAAAGAGTAAATAATGTCTTCTATTCAAAATAAGTAAAAAAGTTTATACTCTCACTTGCACACAGATCAAAACATTAATACAAAAGCAGTAATTTTTAAAAACTTATATTTGATTATATAAATAGAGATCGTCAAAAAAAGATTATATAAATAGAGTATTGGTGTTGTATTTACAATTTCATAACAACACTTTTTAATATAATTTATAAATTAAAATTCTTGTTATAGTTTTTAATTTATTATTTTAAAACAAAAATTAAAATAAAATATTTAATTTAATTATTCTCAATTATTCATAATTACTTTCAAATACTCTCATTGTTACAATTCAAACAGCTATGGACATACCGTCAACGTGGTTCTCACCGCTAACAATAGTTATATTTATTTTAACTTTTATTTTAATAATATAATATTTAAAGTTGCATATGGTTTCACAATAATTAAAAATTTCAATATATTATTTAAAAACAATAAAACTAAAATAATATATTTTATTTAATTACTCTCAATTACTCTCACTACTACCATTCAAGTTAATTTTTTTTCTCTTTCCCTATTCTTCTCAATTATTCTAATTATCACTTTTCTTTTCCTCTCAATTACATTTTTCTCATTTCCTCGAAATTATTCTAATACTCACCAAATCAGACCCAAATTAATCCAACTGCATTCTAAAATGATTCAACATCCTCATTGAATACATTAAAGTGTTGAAAGTGTTTTTTTCAACTACTCCATTATAAATAGCCTAATAAATATGATATTTTGTCCGTACATACGTGTTTTGAAAATAATGAGATATTATACAAAATAGCGTATTCTTGACTAAACTAAAATATTATATAAATTACATTCAATTTTTTTGAAAAACTTCAAAAATATATCATTTATTCATCTTCTTTCCTTGAGAAAACATCATTTGAAGTTACAAGCAGAGGCGGATCCACATAGAGAGAAGAGAGGGTCACCTGACTTTGGTTAAATATTAAATATTAAAGTTTTAAGCTGAAATAATAAAAGAGTATTGGTTATGTTGGTTTAATTTCATATGTTTGAAACCCCCTCACTTGAGTTCAAGTATTCCCCAATACACCCATATATCTTTTGTTCTATTTTATAGCAATAATATAATTAAACAATATTTATGTTAGCTTTAAGAATCCGGTATAAATCTTTTATGGGACCGCCACTGGTTACAAAAACTGAGTCATGAAAATAGAGATGAACAAACTAACAGCAGATATACGAATTTTACATAATACAAGACATTTGAAGCTCATTTTTAAAATGATATCGTTGGATGAATCGATACCAAGTAGAGTTGTAACTTTCATAATCCGGCTGAGGAAAGGTATTGCCGTATTGGAGTGATTTGAGAATGTGAATTTTTTTCATGGTCAAGTCCCGCCAAATTTGCCTTTTTGAGTAATTAAGGCACGAACCGGCGTAGAGGTGGAGTTGTGAAGTCTTTAACTTCTCTCTTTCCACAAGAAGTAGATTACCGTTTGGAATATGAGTTTACAAATGGATTTAAACTTTGCAATACGAGAACTAGACTGAACCCACATGATAATATCTTCAAATGATGAAGGAGGCCAAAGATCATGATGAGTAAATTAAAGAATACTGACCAAACCTTGGAGGAAAAGATGCAGTCAAAGAGAAAAGAGCTCTACGTTCTGAAGCTGTTGCACAAAGCAAACACTCATATAGAATATTCAAAGTTCAAACCCTATGCTCGAAATTTATACTATCTTTCAAAAACACACGCGATAAAAATATTCTACTTAGTTTTTGCTAATTAACCTCTAACATATGATCATTTACTCATTTAGTGCATGTGAGATATGGATGTTTAATTTCTAACATACTAAATATTACCATTTGTTACTAATTAATGGGTTTGACAAAAAATCAAATCATAATGAACATCTTATTGATTCATAAAAAAATAAGGTCAACAGCTGATTTATACTAAAAATGACATTTTTAAAAAAGTTACTCCTCAAAAATACAAATAATTCCAACTGGATAACCAAAAATTAGACAAAAAAAAATTAATAAGTAGTATTGTATAACCAGAAGAGCAGGGACAAGGCATTTAATTTGTGACTTATATCTCATTAAGTCAAAAAAACTATGGTCAACAGTTGTTTTATATCAAAAATGGCATAATTTTTTAAAAAGTTATCCAGAAGAAAAATAATTCTAAATGAAAACACCAAAAATTAGGGAAAAATAACAAGTGTCGCATACTCGGAACTTTAAAGAGTATGGCAGGATATATTTAATTTGTGACCTTATAACGAAAATATAAAATAAGGAAAAATATTCAATTACAACTTCTTTTTTTTGTTTGAATCTGAAAAAACAATAAAATAAAAAATGACACCGACGAAAACATGAATCTCTCTGTTATAAATAACCAGATTTTTTTTTTTTTTTTGCTTATAAATAACCAGAGTTCATCAGAGCCACTATCTATCTTTCATTTTTTTTTTTGCTTTTTCATCTCAATTCTTTTCTTCTCCTTCCGAAAACACCAATGGGTTATTGGCGAAAATAGGTTAAGAGAAAGTACCGAAATTTCAGCGTTATTAAGGATTCAGCAACAGATAAAATCTGGATTTTTGTTTTCTCTCTCTTTCTCTCTCTCCCTGTCTCTTTCTGGGCTTTTCGTATCTTCAACTTTTGAGGTACATTTACTCTCTCTGTTTGTTCTCTCTCTTGTCGAAAAAGAGGAGTTTTCAGTTATATTTTTAAGATTATAATTTATGGAGTTCTCGAATTCAATAATAATTTGTTGAATTATCGTAGTTCCTGGATTTAAAGCTGGTAAAAAAAGTACTCTTTGTTGCTTGAATTTTAAATTTCCCATCTGTTGGGCGGAAAATACGAGGGAATTTTTTTTTTTTGGGTTTAATTGAATTCTTTTATTTGCTTTAGTAGCTTGTAACATTCTTCTTTTTATATTATTATTTTCATGGAGTCTGTTTGAATGCTGAGAAAACACTGGAAAATGCCAAGAAATTTAAGAAAATAAAAATTAAGAAATTTTAGCTTTTTTTTCTTTTCTTTTTAAAAAGTGTCATTATCACGTGTATCTGATGTTGGATATATGTAATATTCAAAGTCGTTTCTAAAAGTTCGTATATTCAATTAAAAAAAATTATAGTTTCATTTCTCTCAGTTTCCTCAATTCCTCTTGTCTTTCTCAGAAACCAAATTCGCCAAACATAAGGATAAGAACGAGGACGAGAAGAGGTACACACAATTACGATTTATCACAAACACTTATATATAATCAAATCTCCTCAATATAGTAATCTATTAGATTTTGCTTAATTTTGGTTTATCTTCTTTGATTATAAATGGACTCTTTAGTGGAAAAAAAATAGCAATCTGGTTGACCGAATCAACAATCAACTTAATAACTTTTGACTGAAATTTTAGATCTACAAAATACATCGATACGTAAAGAAAGAAGCTTTGTAGTATATATACTTGTAATACAAGTTTAGTCTAATGCAAGCAATCTTTTTTTTCTTCTGGCTAATTAATTTTTGGTGCTGTCTAGCTCTGTCTCTGATTCTTGTTTTGTTGTAGAAAATGGTCGCCTTTGGAAAAAATCTCAAAGAACGAAGCATTGAAGAATGGCAAGAGTATGTTTTCTATATTCAAGATTCGTATGATTTTTAAGTTTATGGTAATTAATGTGATTCATCATTCATGTATGTCTTTTCTCGATTCCTCTGTAGATATTACATCAATTACAAATTGATGAAGAAGAAAGTGAAGCAATACGGTCCACAAATGGAAGTAGGAAGTCTAGATCGTCGCCATGTTCTTAAAGATTTCTCAAGGATGTTGGATCATCAGGTCTTTCCATTTTCCTTCACAAAATTTTGGCGTGTTTAATCAGAAGTATACAAACTTTTTATATATAAAAACAAAACACATATCCTCTCGCAGATCGAGAAAATCGCTCTTTTCATGTTGGAGCAACAAGGTTTGCTCTCAAGTAGGTTACAGAAACTAAGGGAATGCCATGATGCACTACAAGATGAGCCTGACATATCTCAGATATCTAATCTAAGAGAGGATTATAGATCCGTGGGACAAGATCTCCTCAAGCTTCTGTTTTTCATCGATATGAATGCTATTGGAATCCGCAAGATACTGAAGAAATTCGATAAAAGATTCGGTTATAGATTCACAAACTATTATGTCAAGACTCGCGCTGATCATCCTTACTCTCAGCTCCAGCAAGTGTTTAGACATGTGGTAACGTTTTTAAAATCTCACGCACAGCCTAATCTCTCACTATATAGTTGAATCTTAATGTTTTGATTATTTCGAGATTTTTTTGTATAGGGTCTTGGAGCTGTTGTTGGAGCCATATCTCGAAACCTTCATGAGCTTCAAAACAATCAAGGAAGCTACTTATCGATTTACGATCAGCCTGTTCTTCCTCTTCAGGTTTGTTTTCTTGTAACATATAAACCGAGCTTTGCCTATGTGATATTGAATATGAATGTAAATTGTATTGAGAAGATAGTTTAAAGGGTATCTATACAAAATATAGAAGAGCATTAATAGAAAGCTAATATATTGTATACTAAATGAGAGAGTAATCTTATGGATGGTGAGTGAGTAATTATAGGGATGTGATATCTTGATTAATTGATATAATATATTTAATGGTTTAGTTTAGTTTCAAGTTTCAACGGTCATTTTGTGTTTATTTTTGCAGGATCCTGTGGTGGATTCAATTAAGAATGCAGTGGACAGGCTAACACATTCGACAAACTTCCTTAATTTCATGGCTCAACATGCTCTAATCATGCAAGACGAAGAAGACCTACTGATTCATCAAGACGAGCAAGCGGATCAAGAAGAAGAAGGGAGATATCACTTCATGTCTCTCTTGTTAAACTTGGCCAACACGTTTCTCTATATGGTCAACACATATATCATTGTCCCTACAGCAGATGATTACTCCATGAGCCTTGGAGCAGCAGCAACGGTTTGTGGTGTTGTGATTGGTGCCATGGCTGTTGCTCAGCTCTTCTCTTCGGTTTACTTCAGCGCCTGGTCCAACAAATCTTACTTCAAACCGCTTATATTCAGTAGCATCGTTCTTTTCTTCGGGAACATGTTATATGCTTTAGCTTATGACTCCAATTCGTTAGCTCTTCTCTTGATTGGCCGGCTTTTCTGCGGGTAAGTCTCTTTGTGTTATACATTTAGTTTTCTTGAGACATTGGTTTGATTTATTATTTTTATCCGGTTTTGTAGATTTGGTTCGGCTAGAGCAGTGAACCGGAGATATATAAGCGATTGTGTTCCTTTGAAAATCCGGATGCAAGCTTCAGCTGGTTTTGTTAGCGCAAGTGCTTTAGGAATGGCGTGTGGTCCTGCTCTTGCCGGTTTGTTGCAAACCAATTTCAAGATCTACAATATTACCTTTAACCAAGATACATTACCCGGTTGGGTTATGGCTGTTGCTTGGCTTATGTACTTAGTCTGGTTAGCTATTTCGTTTCGTGAACCGTTACGTGAGCATGAAGAGATTCATACTTCACACTCTGGTACGGAAAATAAAGACAAATAGGTCTGTTTTTTTCTTTTCTTTTCGATATTGTTATCTGATTAGAGCAAATCTTTAATTTTTTGGTGAAGCTGATCAAGATGGATAAATGGAGAAAGGTCTTCAAAAGCCGCTTTTACTTGCATCAGAAGAAACAGAACATGATGATGAAGATGACGGCGATGGAAGCGAAGAATCTGCTGAGGATTCACGTAAACCCGCAAACTCCTTTGTAGCTGCTTACAAACTACTCAATCCTTCAGTAAAGGTTAAAAAAAAAAATGTCAATTCAGTTCTCAAAAAGTCAACTTACTTAATCTTGAAATACTTCATGGTTTTGTATTTCTTTTAGGTTCAATTGTTGATATACTTCATGCTTAAGTACGCGATGGAGATTCTTCTATCAGAGTCAAGTGTGGTTACCACATACTACTTCGGCTGGTCCATGAGTTCGGTTTCCATCTTCTTGTTCTGTCTCGGTCTAACCGTTTTACCGGTTAACCTCGTTGTTGGAAGTTATATCAGCAACATGTTCGAAGATCGGTAAAGATCCTTGTATATGTTGTTTTCTTGTTTTTTTTTCTCTCCTTGCATGTTACTTGAAAATAAGAATTTGCTATTTACAGGCAAATTCTGCTGACATCAGAGATTATGGTCTGTGTTGGAATACTTCTCAGCTTCCATGTAGTAATCCCTTACACTGTGCCGCAATACGTTTTCTCCGGGTTTATCATGTTTGTTTCTGCTGAAGTTCTTGAAGGTAAAAGATTGATATACACTCCAAACTTAGTTCTAGTTTTGAAGATTTTTGTTTTTTTGGAAAGAACCTATTGCTGTCTTGAAGGTAAAAGATTGAAGTTTGGGTTTCTTTTTGACAAAACTTGTTTTTCTGGTCGGTTTTTGTCGTAGGTGTGAACTTATCGTTACTATCGAGAGTGATGTCATCGAGGCTGTCACGTGGGACATACAACGGAGGGTTACTGTCGACGGAAGCTGGCACGATCGCACGTGTGATAGCTGATGCGACGATCACTCTTGCTGGTTTCTTGGGACAGAATATGCTTTTGAATGTTACTCTGCTTCCTTCTTTGGTCATCTGTGTTGGGTCTATTGTAGCTACTTGTTTTACTTATAACTCCCTGTATTAGTGTTTTTTTCTTTCATAGTTTTTACCCCATAGAAGTCCAAATGAAGCCCTCGAACTCCAGATTTTCTGAGCTTTGGACGTTTTGTGGTATTTGTGATTATGGCTCTATCTTTTGTGTACTTTAGTGCCTGGTCCAATAAATTGTATTTGAGACCGTTCTTAACTAGTAACATATCGTCCTCTACTATATACCGGTACTATCCAGTTCAAAGGGAATGAAATCTCCAGTAAATTCTAGCTCCCCCAATATGAAAACTCATACCTTTTAATTCTCACATTGCCAAAAAAAAAAAAAAAAAAGGGACATACTGTAACTAGATGTATAATGTGGTAACACTGTTTTCCTCAATCTCCCCAACAAACACTCATTCTAAAAACCAGTATGTGCAGTGTTATATAAACCGTATATAAAGGACATAAGAGAATTATACCATCTCATTTGCTTCTTTCTCATACTCTTGCCACGTGCTCTTCAAGACAGTCCAATAAATTGTAATTTCTAGTAACATATCGTCCTCCGTTATATGCGTTACAAACTCAATCTACAAAAACGAAAACATACANTCCAGTAAATTCTAGCTCCCCCAATATGAAAACTCATACCTTTTAATTCTCACATTGCCAAAAAAAAAAAAAAAAAGGGCCATACTGTAACTAGATGTATAATGTGGTAACACTGTGTTCCTCAATCTCCCCAACAAACACTCATTCTAAAAACCAGTATGTGTTATATAAACCGTATATAAAGGACATAAGAGAATTATGCCATCTCATTTGCTTCTTTCTCAGACTCTTGCCACGTGCTCTTCAAGACAGTCCAATAAATTGTACTTTCTAGTAACATATCGTCCTCCGTTATATGCGTTACAACCCCAATCTACAAAAACGAAAACATACATACAACAAGTTAAATCAGTATACAATCACTCCTAGATTTTGTCAGAATAGGTACTTACTCGCCACGGTGACAAATTCTATCATTTGGACCTTTTGGTCTAGCCTTATATTTTATATCACTATAGGTTTCTCTTCCTTTTGGGAGATCTTGGTGAATTTGTACCACTGATGGGAAACCCGTTTTTTTTTCGTTAGCATTTGGAGATTGTTATAAGACTGAAAATATTTGGAAAGTAGCATACAGTTAGCATTCTCCAAATGCGATAGTTTATATAATGGAATCAAAACAGTTAAACTCCCTCCAGACTCGACCCACAACATAAGCTAGTGAAGCCACCGATTAAGGCATTTAATTTGAAAAACATTTCTAGTTAATATTTGTATTTAGCATTTTACCGATATTTATATGTAAAAAAGTTTATAGATTTTTTTAATAGTAATATTTGAAATGTTTTATTAGGAATTTAATTTGAAAAACTTGATTACAAGAGTTTAATGAATAGTTTTACCGACAAAAATATAGCGAGAGCCGTATTTTAACAATAAAATATTGTTTCATTAATTTGTTTTTTTTCTTCTTACATACGGTTTATGAAATTGGGTTGTTATATGAAGTTTTAATATGATTTTTCTTATATTATTATTATTTATGATTTTGGATCGTACACAAAATACGCACACTTTTTAAATTTGTATAGGATATCGCAAAACGTTGGACCGACACTGACTCCCTCATTACTTCTAAAATGAATTATGATCTTATATACAAACTAGAAAATTATCGAATAACACAAAATTATCGGATAATTAACAACACTGATTGCTTAATTCTCAAATACTATATTAGAGTTTGTGTATAATTATTTCTTTCTCATTAGTTGTAAAGTGAAGTTTACACTGAGCTTCTTATATACAAGCTACTAAACATAGTATTGGTAAGAAGATGGAGAAAATAATGAGCAAACTAGCTTAATTCTCATATACTTAAGGGTGTAAATGGTGACATAAATTTTGTGGAATGTTGAGGAATGGTAGAATATTATTGGCTGAAAAAATGTAAATTCACCATTTGAACATGTGGAATGGAATTGATGGAATACTATTCAATAAGATAAATATATTATTTTTTCAATGTTTTTATGTTTTAATCTTTTATTTTAATAGTTAATATAATATATTTTATAATTTTTGCTAAAAAAAATTCAAATATTATTTTAAAAATCATCTTTCCAAAAGTTATTTAACTACTTCACTAATTAATCAAATTTTCATATCATTGTTTATTACTCATTATATTATTTTTTAATTTATTAAATTATAGTTTTTAATTATTTCACAAATTATTTTTTTTCAGTTATTATACTAATAAAATAATAAAAAGTTTAAGTCTAAAAAGCTAAAATCCATCAAAAATTATCCGAAAAGCTAATAAAATAATAAAATTGCCAAGATTCGATCCAAAATATGCTCCAAATTTTTGGATAAGTAAAGGAGTTGAATCTAGATCGAGATAGTAGAATCCATCAAAACGGATATAGATCCTAATATATTGATTTTAAAGTCCGTATTTAAGAGATTTTTAGTCATTTAGAGAGAAAGATCTCCCCAAAAATAGACGTGAAATCCCGAAACACGATGAAAAAGTGTTTTTCGATGGTTGGCGCTCAAATCAGTTAACAATTGAAGAAAAATCATGAAAACAATGTTGGATACCATAAACAATCGGAAATTAAAAATAATTGTTAAATTAAATTAAAAAATATTATGTTATTTTAAAAATGGAAGACTTATGATTTTTATAAATTGTAAATTCAAATTTATAACATGATAAGTAAACATTCAAGTGAAATTTTAAACTCTTGCGATAAAACTTATTTTTCGTTATTATTTAGCTTATAAATATTTTCAGTTATTCAGCCAGATTTCTCTGTTACCATTTGAGTTCTTAGTTATTCAGCCAGATTCTAGCAAAAATCATAGAAAAATTCAGTCAGATTCCATATTCAGTAAAATAAAACCGTTACCATTTAGACCGAGAATAACTATAATTTTATAAATTTTAAATGGAAATTTATAACATGATAAGTAAACAGTAAAAAGTAAATTTTAAAATTTTGGCAATATATTTTATTTATTTCGTAACCATTTAACTTCTAAATATTTTCAGTTATTCAGCCAGATTCCTCGGTTACCATTTGACTTCGCAGTTATTCAGCCAGATTCTGGCAAAAAGCACACAAAAATTCAGGCAGATTTCACATTCAGCAAAATTAATATGTTACCATTCAGACCCTAAGAGTTTGTTTACGGTTAAATTTTTTGTTTGTCATTTGTTGAAAAAATGAAGTTTACACTGACCTTATATAATAGCTAATAAACATAGGATTTATAGGAAGAAATTGAGAAGAAAAAAAAATTTAAGAAAAAGAACTTAATTCTGAAATATAATAGTAAAACTTGTTTATGAGTAACTTAAAAAAGTGAAAAAAAAAACTAAAATTTACGCTGAGCTCTTAATTCGTAAACATCAAACACAAAAAATTTCGTGTGTGCGCCATCTTATTAATTGTTAATTACTTGCTTAGGTATCATGATAGCCACAGTTTTAGATGATAAAGTAACAAAAAGCTCTCATTAACTGTTAATTACTTGCTTAAGTATCTTGAAATAAAGATATATATGTTTCACATAGTTACATAAAAAAGATCTGAATTTTAAATTTGCGCAAAAATAGTTCATTCAACTTTGTTCTAAATCTACTTGTGTTTGGTAATCTTTGATAGTCTTTTTAAAGTTTGGTAATCTTTTGATAGTTTTTTTATAATTTGTTAAACTATAAAAAAAAATTACAAAACAAACAAACAAAACAACTATGATAAAGATATAAAAAGTCTCTTTGTGACCAGATCAACGAAGAGATTAGAAAACATGTTTTGCGAGCTTTTTGTTACTTTATCATCTAAAACTGTGGCTATCATGCATATATATTTATCGTTCAATACAAAGCCATGATTGATTAAAGTTTTAAAAGCATTTTTCTTATACTGTTTCAATAAATGAACTGAGTTTAATATCACATCACAACTCATTGTAATTAACGCTACAACTCATCTCCACAACTCATTTATAAAAAATTTGATTCTAGAACTGAACTCAGTTGTCATATTATATTTTGACTATCTAGACTATTACTCACCATTGCACAATCACAGTTTGTAAATGCATCGATAAACTTGGCGACGAATCTAAGGAACTAAACAACGACCAATTGAGGTCAAATACTTTGAAGTCATTGTAAACTATTGAAATCTTTTTGGTACAAATATTCTTTAAGTAATTGGATGCTACTACTAATACCCACATGAATAATTATTTTGAGGTTTATTGTAGCCTCTTAAATCTTAAAATTACTAAATTAAACGGTCTTGGTTAAAAACACAAACATACAAAATAACTTGAAAGAGAGACCAAATTAATAGAGTAAATAAATAAAAACAGACCATACAACCTTTGTCTCTAAATCAAAGTAACAACAAACTTATAAAAACGTTTAAAATGATGGAACCATCTTTCAGGTGATTTATGATTTTTTTTTTTTTCCCTTTTCAAGATTCAGTGTCCATTGGCTATGGAACCATCGTCACCTTTCTTGCCATAGAATCTCCGGTACAAGGAATCAACCTCTTTCAGATAATAAGTTCCCGGAGCCAAAAGGTCTAAAATACCCTCCTTGCTCGTCACAAAGTCCTTTGCTCCGTACCTATGCTCCATTAGCTTCATTGTCTCCACAAATTTCTCTGGTGCATACTGCAATAAACAAGTTTGTACCGAGAGGGAGATCAATGATTCAAGATTCCTGATATTAAGGGATGTTTAATCCCGGTTTAACCAATCCAACCAAAACCGAATAGGTAATAAACTGATTTCTTGAATTCATTTTTTTTTTTTGGTTACCTCATGTCTAGCCTTCAATTTACCGCCAACATCCATTACAGATGCGATGCTTGAAAGGCTGAAAGGAGACTGATTTTCGCAGAGACGCAATGAGAACATTGTTGCGGTTGAACCACTTCCATATGAGAACATAACCACCCGCTTTCCCGCCTATACAACAAGTCCCAGACATCAAAACCAAATGTAATAGATTCTCAATAGAGTCAGAAGAAGAGATGTTTGCTTTCTTTAGTTACCAAATCACTGTGTTTATTGTGGATGAGGGAAGCCAATGCAGCGTAGAGAGAAGCGGTGTACATGTTCCCGACCTCTTTTGGTACTAAAGTCGTTGGCTGCACTTTAGCATCATAAAACGGTTTCGCAACTTGTTGTGACACCTGCAAGAGAAATTTGAGCTCTAACTCCGATTTATCTCGGTATCAAAAGCAAAAGAGAAGGGATAATATGAAAACCTTTTCAAGATCACGGCTTTGGTAACTCTCATCGAGTGACAAAGATGAATAAGGGGTGAACTTTTCTTTGACAGCTTCGTCGATGGAGCTGTAATGTAGGAAAGAATATGTTGACTCATAAAAAAAAAAAAAAAGTTAAGAGCTTTCAATCCGAAGACACAGTTAATAAGCAAGAACCTTGCGTTTCTCAAGAAGTCGTTGTACAAGAGACGAGCAAAGCTTTTCTGTACAAGCTGCAATAACAAAGAATAGAGAAGACTAGTAAGAGACGATTTTAAGCTGAACAAAACTATTCTTTGAGGGTTAAGAAATCACTTTGTTGTATGGAGAATGGAAGACAAAGTAGTCAGCATCATTGATGGAGAACTCTTTGCCCTCGAGTTTCTCAAACCTAGTGACAACCAAAGAATTGAAATGAGCCGCACAGGACAGTTTAAGAAACAAACAGAGTTTTCGAAACAGTATAAAAAGCAAATTACTTACTTGTTGCATAAATGTTTATAGCAAGAGTCAAGTGCCATAAGGTAGCATGTCTGTGAAAGCTTACCATCAACAACCTACAAGAACACAAGAAAACGTTAACCAATGAGAATTTAATTCTCTGTGCCAGATACTTGAGCTTCAGAGCTTATGCATTGAAGATTACCGGGTACTCGCTAGCAAGATTTGGCTTGTAAAAGTCATAGACATGAGCCATGTGGCTTCCTCTCAATTTGCTTTCGAAAACGATAGGAGCATCTGGTCCTATCAACATAGCTATAGCTGCCGCTCCTCCAGTGGGTCTCGCGGGTCCTTCTGCATAAACCTGAAAGGCATTCAAATATATAAACAGGTGAAGCAAAATTTATGCCAAAGACTCTTAGGCATTAAAAAAACAAGATTCTATGTCGATGTTATTACAGCGCTGTCAGTACAAATGACGAGGCCATAACGTCCATCCCACGAGTTGCTCTCAACCCAATTGACACAGTTTAACAAAGCCGCAGTTCCACCATAGCAAGCATTGGTCGAGTCAACACCTTCAACATCAGTGTTTCCACATTTCTGTTCATTCACAAAAAGAAACTTGAGCGATCCTCAGATTCTTCAACCGCAAATTGAGGTCGAAGAAAGTGTAGATACCTCGAAGAGTTGCATCAAGAAGGTTTTGATAGACTTGCTTTTGTCTATGACAGTCTCACTGCCTACTTCAAGGCGCCCGATTTGCTTCGGGTCAACCTTGTACTTCTCAAGAAGAGATGTCACCGCATTGAAACTAAGAAACACACCCCAAGAAACAGATCAACTATTAAAAGTTTCAGTCTTTGCATGAGAATATACATACATAGGCAAACAAAACAAAAAAGTTACCTCATCGAGATTACATCTTCAAGCTCTGTGCAAAAAGCTAAACAATCTTGGCCAAGTCCAATAGTGTATTTGCCTTTGCTTGCTCCATCATGAGCTTCCAAAGCTTCCTATATAAACAAAATAACACACTGAAACTTAAAGTTTTACTCAAAATGGATAACACACTGATCAAATCTAGATCAATCATTAAAATCATAGTTTCAAAGATCAAAAACCTGAAATCAAGAACTGAAAAAAAGATGAAAAGAGAGGTTGAACAGAATGTTGTAGATCACTGCTTCTATTAGCTGATAGATAAATGATTTGCAAGTAGTTGAAGAAACAAAAATCATCTGAATAAGAACCACAAAGATGTAAAAAAGGTTTAAACTTTTTTCCAATTGAGACTTATAAAACCCTTTCAAACTCTTTTTCAAATCAATCTCAAGTATTATCACCAAATCTCATCATACCTAGACGCAGAGATCTCAGAAGTTCGAGAAATTTAATCAGAATCCTGGTTATTATTATTATTATTTTAATGAAATAAAAAAAAAAGAACAAATTTTTAGCATTTTGTGACTTTATCGTATACCGAACTCCGCCGCAGCATTACAAAACCCAGAGACAAAGAAGAAGCATAAATCTGTATAAAAATTATGAGATTTTTCCATGGATGGATTCGTCCAGAAACTGTCTTGAGATTTTAAAAATCATGTTCGGAAATTTTCATCAAAGTTTGAAGATTTGTGAAATTAAAAATTAAAGGGGGAATTTAACTGTGTCAAAAACAAAAACAAAAAGCTCCACCAAAAACAGAGTAGCAATGCAATAGCTCTAATAAATAGATGAAATCGGGGAAAATGAAAAAAAAGTTGAGATTTTGACCTGTTGAACACAGGTCGGAGGGAAATAGATGTCCATAGCCAAAATTCCAACGTTCTTCGCCATTGTCGAATGAAAACGAAAGAGCTTCTTCTCCGGAGAATGAAATCGACGAAGTTTCGATCTTTGAGAAGAGAAGAGAGAGAGAGAGAGAGTTTTGAAGCTGTATAGGAAAGATATGAATCGGTTGAAAACAGAAAAGAAACTCAATTTGTTTAATAAACAAGTCCAGGAGAAAAATTAGGGGATTTTATTTATATTTTTTTCTAAAAAATACTGTATTAAATTAGTTGTGCTTTTTTTTTTGGTCAACAAAATACTTGTACAGATGTATAATATACTTCCATCTTTTTATTTGGTTCAAAAACTCAGATTTGTTAATTTTATTCAGAATAAATGATTATATATTGGTCAAAAAAGCAATGTAATAGACGAAGTAAATATTTTAGTTGAGACTAAAGGTACTTTTTTTGCTGAAAAGTAAAAATAAAAAGATATTATTATTTTTGGGGTGTTGGACGTTTACATGTCAAACAGAAGAAAATAATTGTTTTGAAATAGAAAAGTATATATGTTTTGAAAAGTAATTACCTGGAAAATAAGAAAGAAAAAAAGTGTGTATGTATGTGTGCGTGAGGGAGAGAGATTGGGGCAGGGTGTTCCCTCCGGAATCTGGACAACGCAGACTTCGTGAGTTAGCTTCNTAATTACCTGGAAAATAAGAAAAAAAAAGTGTGTATGTATGTGTGCGTGAGGGAGAGAGATTGGGGCAGGGTGTTCCCTCCGGAATCTGGACAACGCAGACTTCGTGAGTTAGCTTCGCTCGTGCTTCTCTTTCTTTCATTCTTTACCCCTTTATATTTTCCTTATTTACCACTTTGCCACTCACAAAGGCTCCAATTGGTAACTGTATAATTACGGAAAAGCAAAAAAAAATTAAGCTGCGAAATAAATCGAAAAATTACGAATTACTTTTTTTGTGTGCGATTAGAGAACATAAATGTAGTACAAAGTATTTATTTGTATTTATTTTAAGAATAAAATATAATTAAATAATATTAAAATATTCATCCCACAAATAATCTACTTGAAATACATTTTTCTGTTTCATATAAATTATTTTGTATTTTTTATAAGCGAAATCGTAAATCTATGCGTTTTCGCATTTTTTCTTCTATTCTGCAGATTTTTTTGATTGGTAAAATACTTGCAGAGTTATACAGTATTACCAATCAAAGCCTTAGTTTTGCTTTTGGTTTTGGATATGATAGAGTAGCTTTGCAATATAACTCGGTTTATACTTTGGTTATACAACTTGGACTTAGTTTCAATATACTTGGAATTTGAATAAGCTAAATGGAAAAGGATTTATTTTTGTATTTTATTAATGCTACTAAAAGAAAATGATGAAATAGCTTTTATAAGATTTGATACAATGTGCATGGGATGATTTTTATGGGCCCTTTAAAATTGTTTTTTTGGTAATTTTTTTTCTTTATATACTCATCAATTGCTTACTAGTATGTTCTAGTAAGAAGGATATTGATAGAAAGAGAGCAAAAAAGTGATACAAAACCAACTACACTACACATGCAACTCACTTCAACAACAACAACAAATAATACACTACACATGCAATACACACATCTCACCAAAAAAAAAGCTCTTTTTCTCTCTTCGTCTAGTCATGTTGTTGTGTTCTTGTAACTTGAATGTCCGAGTATCCCAGAGATGTAGGGGAGAACAAGCCTCATCTTATCCTCTCGAAAACCATTTTAGTCATGTGTTATTTGTTGGTGATTCAATAGTAATGAAAAAACTTGTCGTCGTTTATAACAGCAAAACTAGCTAGTATCGACATATCATTGTTGTTAAGCTTGAAGTAGTGCACTCTATCACTCTATGATTTTGTGAGATATTCGTTTGTCATAAAAAGTTGTGAGATAAAGTTTCATATACATGTGTGAACCTAGGAGAATAATAGAACGAGAAACAACATAAACGAAACGAATCAAGAGAGAAATCGAAACACCAACTTA
The DNA here is from genome assembly GCA_020283515.1 of Alliaria petiolata. Classification (NCBI taxonomy): domain Eukaryota; kingdom Viridiplantae; phylum Streptophyta; class Magnoliopsida; order Brassicales; family Brassicaceae; genus Alliaria; species Alliaria petiolata. The sequence continues at coordinate 152,140,729 of JAHZTW010000001.1, forward strand.
TATACAGTAAAATGTCTTTCAATGTATTTTTCTCAAAAAAAAAAAAAAATCTTTCAATGTGAGGAGTAAAGTTCAAGAAAGGATTGCTAATGTGTCTCTCGGCATATCCGAGAATTTGATGCAAAAATCATTCATTCAACATTAATTGGTTATATTAATTCTGAAACCAACTCAATAGCATGAAATAGTCATGAATCATACATTAACTCACACTTAACTAATTTTGTTTTTTATATCATTATTAAGACGTTGACTGGATTTTATATCGCTTCACCCGCGAGGGGCTAGCGCATATTAAGTTGTTAACAACATGGAAAAAGTCAGGTTGGCGTAAGAAAACAAACAGAAAAATGTTATTAACAACAACAAGATAACACAACAAAAGCTTAAATAAAAAGTAAAAAAGATTCCCTTGTTATAAATCATAGAGGTTCGATCTCCATAACCGGCCCATCAAGATATTGGCGTGAAGGCTCAATACCTTAGACGGTCTATTAGATGTTTTCCTTATTCATGTAGGAAAAGGATATTTCCTTTTCTACCCTTATGTAACTACTATATAAAGAGGCCCTTGACCATCATAATAATACACAAGATTCATTACTTTTACAACACGTTATCAGCACGAGCTTGCTCTGATAAACCCTAGCTACTAAAAACCCTAAACCGCCGTTAGCCACCGCGAGCAACCGCGATCCGATCTTCTCCTAGCCGCGCAAACCCCTAGCCGCGTGCGATCCTACCCGACGCAAAGATAGCCGCGAGTTCCGTGTAGCTGATCCGACGAGTAGCCGAGCCGCGAGTTCCAAGCAAAGTTTTACCGAGGTCTATTAGCTCCCGGTCCATTCCATTCAACCCAAAAGAAGGATCAAAGGTATAAACAGATTTCTAAAACCCTAGAACATAAAATCGAAATCTGACCTAAAGTTTATAAAACCCTAAAAAACCGATTCTCTCATATAAACTTGTTTGATTTTGAGAACTTGAATTGAATTGAATCTAAGCTAAAGGATAAGACCTAAAATTCGGATTGATTGTCTAAACTTGTTTGATTGTTTAAACTTGCTTGATTCTTTTAAAACCTATAAACCGAATTGAATCTAAGAAAATATGAATCCCTAAAATTTTGATTGCTTGATTGTTTGAATAACTTGTTTGCATATTTTCTTAGCTTCTTGCTTAATGTTTAGAATTCGCATAACAATATTATTTGCTAAAACCGAATTTGGACATTAAACTTACTTGAACCCTAAAACCGAATTTATGTGATTGATTGATTGTTTGTTTAATTCGCATAAACCCTAGATATTGTTTAAGCCGAATCATATAGATTGTTTAATTGATTATTGTTTAATTTCGGATATAGTTAAAAATATGATAGGATTAACCTAACTTGAATCCGCAAGTTTGAATTAGAAAGAAAAATATTTTGGATCCATAAAAACCCTAATCCTAATCCAAATAGGAAAACCCTAAACCGTGACTTAGTGTTTTGCCTAATCCTAATTGAACTAGGAATCCTAATTGAATTAGGAATTGCTTAAAGATATTTCGGACCATTAGATTTGATTGGTAGAAACCGAAAACCATAGTTTCTTTTTTAGGATTGAATTTGGAAAATTTCCTTTTTACTTGATCACATAGAAAATCGCATAGGAAGTTTCCTTATCTAGAATTTTGATTTTCTTGTTTCCTTTATCACATAGAATTCCTTGTTAGGATTGAAATAAAAATTGGAAACCTAATAAAATCGGAAATATAAATCAGCCATCTTGCTAAGGCTTTGATTTTATTTAAAAGCCCTAAATCGACCATTGTTCTAAGGTCTTGATTTTATTAAAAGCCCTAAGAGAAAGTTGGTGCATATTTTCAGATGTCTAAGGTTGCCAACTTAGACTATGCAGCCCTTGATCTCTCCGGAGATAACTACTTAAAGTGGGCGCTTGACACCAAGATCATGCTCAACTCGAAAGAGATTGGTGAATGTATCGTCGACGGAAACAATGAGTCCGTGAGAAACAGATACAAGGCGATTCTCATCATACGCCACCACCTCACTGAGAGTCTCAAGGATCAGTATCTTACAATTGAAGATCCGTTGGATCTATGGAAGGAATTGAATAAGAGGTACGCCCATCAAAAGACGGTTGTACTGCCGAAAGCCAGATTCGATTGGCTGAACCTAAGGTTCATGGACTTTAAATCCGTAGAGGAGTACAACTCGACTTTGTTTAAGATAGTTTCAAAGCTGAAACTATGTGGCGAGACCATCACTGAGAAGGATATGTTGGAAAAGACCTTCTCTACCTTCCATTCGAGTAATGTGTTGCTACAGCAACAATATCGCGAGAGAGGCTTCGCGACTTACTCAGATCTGATCGCTTGCTTGTTGCTTGCAGAACAAAACAATAGTCTTGTTCTGGCCAACAGCGAGATGAGACCAGCTGGATCAACCCCAATACCTGAAGCCCACGTGGCCGCTGAAACAAAAGAAACCGAGGCAAACTATGTCCATAGATACCAAAAGCATAATGGTCGCGGATCCAACTCTAACCGCGGACCAGGACATGGACATGGAAGAGGACGAGGGCGTGGTCGCTACCACCCGTATGGTCGAGGAAATGGACGCGGATCCAATTCTAACCGCGGTCCAGGACGTGACCAAGGACGTGGTCATGGGAACCAAACCGGACACAAGTCCGGCCCGACCAAGTCCGTTTGCCATCGGTGTGGGATGGATAATCATTGGGCCAAGACATGCAGGACTTCCAAACATCTCATTGAACTTTATAGAGAGAGTGTTAAAGGGAAGAATCCTGAGGCCAATATGATCCAGCATGAACATGAGCATGATGATGAGGGCGATTTTGATCATGAAAATGATGATGATCTCACTAAGTATGAGACATCCGATTTCCTAAAATGATTTCTAGACTTAGAGTTCTATTTGCTTTGTTGCTTTTATGTTTGCTTTTATGTTTGCTTGATTGATACTTCATAAATCTTATACTTAAAAGGGCAAACATAAGTGCTATAGCAGGACAGGCCAGCCTAATAGAAGGCCACGGCCAGGCTAATGTTTTAATACCTAAAAGGCACGCATCTAGAAATCTCGGATGCATTGTTTTCACCTAGCTCAAATCGTAACTTATTGAGTTTTAAAGACATTCGAATGAATGGTCCTCATGTGAAAACAATGGGCGGAGGAAATAGAGAATTTCTTCAGATAGTTAAAAACGCCCAAGGCCATAAGAAAGTCCTAGAGACTATACCTGCTATAGCCACTGGCATATATTGTACTAAGGTCAATATGATTGAGGCCAATGCCACCGCAAACCAAGAGTTTACGGATAGGTTCAACCTATGGCACGACCGGCTGGGACATCCCGGGTCGAATATGATGGGAAAATTGATTGCCAATACTTATAGGCACGCCTTGAAAGAAAGGAGAGTAATCCCAAAGAATTCAAGGAGACATATGCGGACCAATACACCCACCTTGTGGGACATTTCGATATTTTATGGTCCTCATTGACGCATCTACAAGATGGTCACATGTATGCTTATTGTCATCACGGAATATGGCATTTGCAAGACTCCTTGCTTAGATAATACGCCTAAAGGGCATGAGTCTCTCACCCATATAAAGCCCATTGAGTTATGAAAATGGTTTCCAAATAGAAACAATGGGCACAAAAGAAAATGATTGAGACTATACTCTACTGATCTAGACTATGCCAAAGATCAGTATGATAGAGGCAAAAGCCATGGTAACCACAGTTGGTATACCCCACGAAATTTACACTATATGGCATGACTGGACTAGCCATCCAAGTCCAAAACTTGATGCATAGATTGATCATAAAACGGCACAAAGAGTTATCCCATAAAGTCTCACGTTGTGTTACATGTACACAAGGGAAACTCATTAGTTTTATTGTCCCAAGCATCACGAAACTATAGTATATTCATGAGGGGAAGTGAGGACAAACCCGTGGTCCATGACTATACTACAATTTCGATGATCATAATAAGACTTGGCTGAATTTTATAAACAAAGGCATTGCCTAAAGTTTATCAGCTTGGAGACATCACAAGTTTTACATGTATATAAGATCAATATGCATCAGGCCATATGAGTGAGCATAGATATTCCCATCTCATATTGAATACGGGTTATGAGCCAGACATATACCATCTTAAGAGTTTTTGAATAAAACCACCACATACATATGTGCCGTCTAAGATGGAATCTCATAAGGAGATTGGAGAGTGGGAATATATATATGTTGGATAAGAAACGTTTCTCCTACGAATTTAAAGAAACCTTTGAGCCAAATATGGGTGATATATTTAGTGGCCAAGGAACACGGATTACATGAGTTTTAAGTAAATCCGAATATCCAACATTATAAGGAGAAACGTAATAAGCTGATAAGAGAATTGATATGGTATAAACCATCGGTGTCTTGGCATGATCCTCGGACTAGAGAAAAGATTTAATGACGTCCAAATAATTAGATGCCAGACACATGAACCCGAAAAGAATGACTAAGTCATCTCAGCTTAAGCACCACGAAATTGATGTCATAGAGACACAATCAAGTTGCTACTGAGTCTATACAAGATAGACCAATAAGTTCCATAAGATAAGAAACCGCGGAAAATGGTGCATAATATCCGGGTTTATTAAGGAAACCAGACCAGACATTGAGATATAAAGGCTGGCCAGCTGAACATCTAAGGTACCATTCCATGTAGCTTGGGACGCCAAGCTGCAAGGCATTAAAGGTCCTGGATAATGAAATCTCAGATCGATCATATCATGTCTGGATCAATATAGGAACTATATAAGTGTGTTAACACCAAAATGTATAAGAAAGCGCGTACAATATAGTAGCACTTGAAAGAAAAATGCGAGGATCAAAACTCACGTCAATATATGAGTGCACTCAGCGACCAGATTGGATTAACTGGAAAGACGCTATAAACGTGGAGTTAAACTCTTTAAAGAAGAGAGAGGTTTTTGGTCCCATATCACGGACACCTCATGATATTAAACCAGTGGATAAATAAGTCCTGTGAGAAAAGAAAATCGTGAGACCACATGACCTAAAGTGTTCATGTTTTACAAGCATTTCGAGATAGCTTGATTACACAAGGATACTCACAGGGACTAAGGAATATGTGGTTGGTGCTGCTATAAACTTGAAAGTTTATAATGTCTGGACATATAAGCAGCCTATGGTCCACTGGATAAAGAAATATATATGAAAATCCCAGAGGTGATAGAGCTGAAAGAAGTTCTCGAGACCAGCATTGTACTAAGCTGAATAAATCGCTCTATGGATTAAATAGTCAGGTCGCATGTGATAGAGGGCTATAAAACGATCCCATAATACTTGACAGGGATTCGTAATCATCGCGATGTATGTAGACGACCTGAACATCATAGGAACCTCTGAGGAAATATCTCAAACAGTTGAATACCTCAAGAAAGAGTTTTGAGATGAAAGACTTATGAAAGACTAAGTCCTGTTTGGGAATATAACTTGAGTACGTCAATAATGAAATCCTTGTGTATCAAATGGCATATACAGAAAGGGTACTCAAGCATTTTAATATGAACCAGGCTCACCCACTGACTAGCCCAATGATGGTGAGAAGCCTTGGTCTGGACAACGATCCATTCGGTCCAGTAAAGAAGGACGAAAAGGTCCTTGATCCCGAAGTGCCATATTTCAGTGCTATAGGAGCGTTAATGTACTTGGCTAGTTACACTAGGCCGTACATATGTTTTGACGTGAACCTCCTCTTTCAAGATTTAGTTCTTGTCCGATCCAAAGGCACTGAAACGGGATTAAACACACATTTCAATATGGATATATTTTTATACTAACCTTAACAAAGAAGGATTAGTTTGGTTTTGCTGATGCAGGTTACCTTTCGGATCCACACAACGGTCGTATTCATTGATGAGGTCAATGATTCAACACATTAGACGAGATTGTGGGATGACAGAAAGGAAAGAAGAACCGATCAGCAAGTACGAGGAAAATGCCGCAGGCATAGCTCAACTGAAGGATGAATACATCAAAGGAGACAGAACGAAGCACATCTTATCAAAGTTCTTTTCACTCACGATCTACAGAAGACCGGTGAAATCAAAGTGCGACAACTCAGCCGACCTATTCACCAAGTCGCTTCCAACCTCCACGCTCAAGAAGCTCATGTATCAGATCGGCATGCGCCGACTTAGAGACCTTCAGTGATGCCTAAAACAAGGGGGAGTAATACGTGTTGTACTCTTTTTCCTTCACTAAGGTTTTGTCCCATTGGGTTTTCCTTGGTAAGGTTTTAATGAGGCAGCATCCCCAAGCGTATTACTATGATCCATCATTACGACCGGTTATGTCAATCAAGGGGGAGTGTTATAAATCATAGAGGTTCGATCTCCATAACCGGCCCATCAAGACATTGGCGTGAAGGCCCAATACCTTAGACGGTCTATTAGATGTTTTCCTTATTCATGTAGGAAAAAGATATTTCCTTTTCTACCCTTATGTAACTACTATATAAAGAGGCTCTTGGCCATCATAATAATACACAAGATTCATTACTTTTACAATATCCCTCCGTTTTAAATTTAAGGTTAACAATTGTTCAAAATTTATCATCTTAATATAGTCTTATGCTTTTACATTAACCTTTAATAAAGAAATATTATTTTTCCAAAAATTAAATTAACTAAATTCAGATATTATAGAATTTGTTTGGATCTAAATTATAGATTATTTAGCTTTCATTTTTAATCGTTTGAAAAATATCAAAACAACATTTCATTCTAACAACGATAATTAATATTTTTCCTTACATAAAAACAATATTTTTGTTTATATTTTGATAATTAGGTGTTTACTAGATCAGACAGAGCATGTTTTAGTTTCAATGAGTTTGGACTTCTTGAAAGATGCAAAACATTGTCGTTTTCATAAAGCTAACAACCTCCCTGAGCATTGGAATCTCCGTCACCGTCCGATCACAATCTACCTTCAAACCCTACCGTCCGATTTAATTACCAAAAATGCTGAAACATTATAAAGAATGTACTATCTACCAATTACAGATCGTCAGACTAGTCGGATTCCGATGACATCACGATTTTGTGGGACCCAACTTAAATAAAACGATTGAATGAAACAGAAACTTGTGGTTCTTCACGTGAGGAGGTAGGTAGGTTCGATACTAGTACTACATAATGACACAATCTATATTTATTGTATAAGTACAATACTTGATATCTATACTATTATTTGAACAGTGATTTGAGCTCTCTTTCAAAATTAAAAACTGAATTACGCTTTTGCCATTAATAAATACTAATACTAGAATATTTAATTTCGTAATTTTGCTAATGTTTGTAATCGTAGTGTGTTTAATAATTAAAAAATAAATATTTTTTTTTATATAAAATTATAATCGTCTTATAGTCGACCAAAACCCTAATCGAATATTCTTTTTTTCTTTTGGGTTGTAGCTTGCAAACTATCAACCATTCTAAAAAAAACCCTAATCTTTTTTGCTATATATATTGTTTGAGCCTCTAAAATATAACGTTCTATATTGTCGTTTGCCCTATTTTTTTTTTGCCCTTAATTTACGTTGTTTCTCAATATTTTTTTCCTCTGTCAACTGATTTGTTTGATATGAACGCATGTGGATTTGTTTCGGTTTATGTGATCGTATTGTCTATGCTTGAAGGTTTCAAATCGATTCAAACGGTATGTTTATGTTACTTTTGTTTGTGTTATACGATTTTTTGTAGTAATTTTGCGATCAAAGAGATATCTTAATTTCTTTAAATCGTCTTCGTTTCTTAATTTAACGTGGGGTTGAAGCCGATTGTTTGAGAACCTCTCCTAGGATTTGGATTCCGATCGTTATGAGTTATTGGAATCGGAGAGATCGTGTTTTATTAAGATAAATTTCAGTGTTTGGAGTCATGTTTCGCTTCCTTTTTTATGTTTATTGTTTGTAGGTGGGTTCACTGTTAACCGAGGATCGAGTGTGAGACCCAATTTGTTTTTCGACACCAAACTTCGTATGATTCCTTCATCTGATAGAAAAATTCGTGAAGAATAAAAAGGTTAAGCTTTTGTTTCTATGCTACTGTTTTCGTGGTAATGGCAGGCTGGGCCAAATATCTTGTGAGTGCTGCTTTACTTCTTATGTTTATGCCCATGTAAAGAGATATTTTAACATTGGCGAATTTTCTTCATCTGAAATTTTGAAGGGTATGTTTAGAAGAGTTTGGTAGACAGCGGAAGGAGCTACGGATCTGCAACATAATCTCCAATATTAAAAGGTTAGTTGGATTTTCTTTGTTTTGTATCAATTGTTTTGGCTGTTGTTTTGATGTCGAAAATCTCAAACTAGGAACTATTGTTTAGGTTAGTTGGCTGTTTTTGTTATGTTCAGTATAGATGTTTGTGATGGAGTAAACAAAGAAGGTGTACAATTCTACAAAATAAAATTTTGTCAATTATACGAGTTATTTATGTACAATTATCTACAGGTGGAAAGCTATATGATGGAGTAAACAAAGGTGTACAAGAAGTCATGAGTTCGTGTTAATGCTTTCGGGTCCTGAATTTCTTAGTTGAATTTTTGTAGTTTTGACTATGAATTTTCCGAGATTCGTTGATTTGAAATTCCACTGTGAGACTGTGAGCCGTTGAAATGGATTTTGGGCTCCTCGCCGAAACTTAGGTTTATGATCCGGCGACGCTTGTCACACTATTGGTGGAGTATTTGGTTTTTTTTTTTTATATATAAAAAATTGGGGTGCAGTTGCTGCGTATTCTTTATTATTGTTACTTTTTTGGATCTTACGGCTAAATTTCGGTTGGATTTTTTTCTTTGTAGTTTCTCGGAGTCAGGTGTAAGTAGTCAAAGCTCTGTTTTCTCACTGTACATGGAGTTCCTAAAGATTTTTGGTTCCAGATCGAACATTTTACGGAAACGGCTGTAAAAATCATTTCAATAACATCAAACCTCCGAAGGTAACTGGTTTTTTTTTTGTAAGTGCTTTCTTTGTGATTGTAGGATTAAAATATAAGTGTAGGCTTGAAACGTATGCAACATGCAAGGAACATTTTTTGACGGACTGTTTAGAAAGGGGACCATTGCATAAAACACCAAATCCTCTCCATAATATTATATGAAACTTCGTTTGTTTATGTCTCAGACAATGATAAAAAGGAACCACGTTGTTACTGATTTCCCTGTCATTCTCTTCTGACATATTTTGATTACAAAACACGTGGATAGAGACAATGTTCTTCTGCCCGAGACATGAAATTAGACAAGTTCATAACTACAATGATTGAGTTGTCCTCATAACGCCCTTTCTCTCTCTCTCTCTCTCTCTCTATATATATAAGTATATGACATTGCTGTTTCTTTCGTCCTGGTTTCTTTTGGAGTAGGATGCGCACGGGAAGGGAGGTGGGGGATGAAGAGGACTTCAGAAGTGGATCAGATGTAAGGACCGAGCGGTAGAGAAGAGAAGATTTTTGTTTTTGTTCGTCTGAGGCCATTAAATGTGAAAGAAAGGGTAAGGAACGATGTGGCAGATTGGGAGTGTATCAATGATGAAACGGTCATATACATGAGCCATCTTTCCATTTCCGAGCGTTCCATGTACCCTACTTCGTACACATTTGGTAAGATTTGCTTACTTTTGCAGTTTCTTGGTCAAATGTAATCCTTAGTTCTATCTTGCTGAGCTTTCTTATGCCTCTTAGACATAGTGTTTGGCCCTGAGTGTTGTACGTGGGAGGTGTATGATCAAGGGTCGAAAGAAGTGGCTTTCTCTGTTGTTAGTGGTCTTCATGGTAAGACATGTCTAGACGTAACTGGAGAACGGTATAGAATCTATCAGCGATGTCGCTGATAAAGAAGAGATCGGATCTGAAGTTGATTTCGAGAGTTCCTTGAGAATTCCTGGGGAAGTTCAGGAAGTTCTTCTCGGCACAAAACCGTTTCTTCTCTTCCCCACCGTTCCTCTTGCTATCGTCGCTCACCGCTATGAATTTCCACGTGTAAGTTACTTTTTATTTTCTTAATTATTTAACAAGTTATTGTATTTTTTTAACTAATTTTCAAAATCATTGTAACTTTCCCAGTTTTGTGTTATATATTGTTAGTAATACAAATTTTAGTTACGTTAGTTTGTATGATTTGTTTAACAAAACATGCGAATGTTTCAGTTTCTCACATAGTGATTACTATTAAGTGGTGAGCAATGGAGAGCACGGTAGAGAGCTGCGGAGGAACGATGTATTACGTTGCGTCAGAGTGCCGTCCGAGTGTTGTGGTAATAACATAGATGATGTGTTGTCTGAAAAATGAAATGTGTATTGCTACGGAGCTTTGTTGTTAGTCTTGGTTTCAGGACAACCTCTGCTGGAAGTAAGAGGACCCGCATATGAGATTAAACAACAGTACATCATGGGAAACTAATGTCGTGGGCGCGCGCGGAAGCGTGCGAGAAGATGGAGACTCATTGATCTGGAGTTGTCTGCAAATATCAGTTTCACGACATTCCATAAAAGAGGTTTTAGGGACAAGAGCGGCCAGGCCATCAAAGTTGCCTACATATTTCTTGCCGTCACCTCGATCATGTTAAACTTATTGTCGTTTGTAATTTACTAAAGAAAAAAAATTCAAATCTGTATTGTATGTGGATATCTATCAAACCTTTATAAGGTAGATAAATTATATTTTCTCTATTTAATCATACTTTTTCTATTTTTTATTTTGCATCGAAATCCTATTTTTTTTATATAAACAAAAATTTTCAAAGTATAAATTTTTACTAAATTTTTGTTTTTAATAAAATATAAAATTTTTGTTTTAACTATTCAATTTGACTATTAACCTACATACACACTATTCGTAAAGCTACTGTTTTATTTAAGGCTAATAAACTATTCTCGATTTCATTATCATAGAATTCTCTTGGCATACTATTAATCTTTGTAGTTAGAAGTTTTTCATATTAATTTTTTTATTAAAATAATCGAACAAATGAAGATAAAAGAAAGAAATTAATTACAATATATATATATATATATATATATATATATATATATATATATATATATACTGCTTTGCAAACAAATGAAGAGTTTAAGTGCATTTAACCAAAGCACCCTAATACTCGAATCATTCTCCACTTCATTATCATAGGATTCTCTTCGCATACTTAAGCATCAAAGAGGAAAATAAGACGATTGTGTTCTGAATTTGACTGAACGATCCATATACCAACATGATCAAACAAAAAAAGCAGAGTTCCAAATAGCACACACACGACACACCACATATATAGTTGGTAACCAAATAAGTGACATATAACGTATTGAATTCTTTCTCGGAATTAGTGGCACGTGTACTATATGTTCTGTTTCTTTCGGTTTGTATGTAGATATCAAAAAATTTCCAGTTGTACGAAATGGCATAGTTAACTTTATTCTCATCGTTTTTTGTTCATACTCCGTTCCTAAGGCTGATTTAAAGGAGCTATATTAGGTGACTATTAGTATTTTTAAATTATATGTGATTTGTTGGTGTTACTTACCCATTGTAGATCATCATCTTACAAAGACATTTTGTTGATTTATAGTTTTCAAACATTTGGAAAAACTCGATAAAATTTGTGAGTTTTTAGGTATTTTTTTTATATTTCCAAATCACCGGAATGCCATGGGGAGGATTTAAGGTTACATAGGTAACTAGAAGATGGAACTCTACAGGTTGTCTTTTCAAACATACAGATCTGCGTATAAGTGTATTAATGTGCTTCTGAATTAAAAAGCTTCAAAAGGCTTCAAAACCATCGTAATCAAGCCGTCCATCATTTACTATTGAATTAACTTTTAACAAAATATTGTCATAGAAAAAATTTTCTGTCGGAAAAATTCTTTGTCGGTGTGTTACTATGATGATGGTGATCCTGTTTACGTGTGTCAGAATTGTAAGTCTTTCATGTGGTACGGTGAAAGACTTGGAAAAAGATTTGCAGAATCAAGACCTTTGTTTTCGATGTGTTGCGGTCAGGGAAAAGTAGTACTTCCTTTGTTAAAAACTCCCCCGAAGACGTTATTAGTATTGTTATACAATACCGGTGATGAGATGAATCATTTTCTTGAATTCGTTAGAGCCTATAACATGATGTTTTCTTTCACTTCTCTTGGAGGAAAGGTTGACAATTCTATCAACGATGGCAATGGTCCTTTCCTATATCGTATGTGTGGTGAGAACTACCACCGCGTTGGAGACTTGCTCCCGTTACCTGAAAAAGGTCCAACGTTTTTACAGCTTTACATCCACGATACCGCAAATGAACTAGCTATCAGGATTGCAGCTTACGGGTATTTGATGCGTCGTTGATTTTTTTTTAATTTAATTTGCTATTGTTACCTATATATTCCTAAATTGTATTTGATACAGGCAAAGCGCGTCCACCGGCGGTATTAGGGAGACGATTGTTGATAAGCTTAAACGTATGTTAGACAGACACAATTGTCACGTTAAAGCCTTCCGGAGTGCACATGATCAAATTAATTTCGCCGACACTAAGAACAGTTTAAAGTTAACCCTGTCGTGTGATAGGAAGTCTGATGCAAGGACTACTAATCTTCCGTCCGCTGACGAGGTGGCTGCTCTAATCCCCGGCGATTTCGATATCAGAGCCGAGACACGGGATATAGTTATCCAGACTAATACTAGAAAGCTACATACAATAAATGAATTACATCCCGCGTATTTGGCTCTTCAGTATCCATTAATGTTTCCTTACAGTGAGGATGGATTTAGGCTTGGAATAGATATTGGGTTTGTAGACACGGAAGGGAGGAAAAGGAAGCACATAACTATGCGTGAATTTTTTGCTTTTCGCATTCAAGAACGTTTCGGTGAATCACCGATCATTGTTATGTCGGGAAGGTTTTACCAGCAGTTTTTGGTGGACGCATACACAATGGTTAAAACTAACAGGCTTCAGTATCTCTTTTTTAACCAGCAAAAACTGTGTTCCGAGAATTTTGATCAAATTCAAAAAACTGTTGACAAGGGTGGTTCCGATATTTCGGGACAGGGACGACGAATCTTTATACCATCGTCTTTTACTGGTGGTACGAGGTATTTATTGCAACATTACTTAGATGCAATGACGACGTGCAAGCACTTTGGTTTTCCTGATCTTTTTATAACGTTTACGTGCAACCCCAAATGGCCAGAGATTACTAGAAACTTGGACATACACGGTTTAAAAGCTGAGGATAGACCAGACATATGTTGCCGAGTGTTCAAGATGAAGCTAGACGACCTCATCTATCAATTGACGAAGAAGGATGTGCTGGGATGCGTTGCTGCTGGTAATTTAAAATTCAAATGTGTTCATTGTCTATTGTGAATATTGTGCTATAATCAAGGTTTTTTTATTGACTACCCTTTTTATATAAATATATACAGCTATATACACCATCGAGTTTCAGAAGAGATGACTGCCTCATGCACATATTGTGCTTTCTATGGAGCATGAACACAAGATGCCCACTGGCGATGATATTGACAATATCATTTGTGTAGAAATACCTGATAAGACGACTGAGCCACATTTGTATGACGTTGTTGGTGATGTAATGATCCATGGACCATGTGGTGCACTCAATAAGGGTAGCGTTTGTATGGCCGAGGAAGATGTACAGAGTTCTTCTCTAAATCGTTCAGTCCATACACTAAAATCATTTGATGTGGGATATCCTATATATATGAGACGCGATGATGGCAAGTTTATTACCAAGAAGGGTTTAAATTGTGATAATGGTTATGTGGTCCCTTATAACAAAGCCTTAACACTCCGTTATCGAGCTCACATAAATGTTGAATGGTGTATACAGTCACGTTCTGCCAAGTACCTCTTCAAGTATATTCATAAAGGGTCAGATTATGTCTGTGCCACCGTCGAGAATGACGACAGTAACGATGAAATTAAGAAATATTTTAGCTGCAGGTGATCTTATTTTTATTATATCATTCTCGATGGGTTGCTTCATCAGCACGTTTGTAATTTAATTGGTTTTGGTTTGTCAGGTATATTTTGGCTTGGGAGTTTACATGGCGGCTTTTGTCTTTCTCGACGCACTACAGAACGATTTTTGTTGTGAAACTTTTGTTTCATTTATCGAACCAGCAGCATGTTATATTTAACGAAGATGATCTGGCAGAGGATGTGGTTAAGCGTCGTTCGGTTGGCCATTCCACGTTCATCGCTTGGATGGAATGCAACAAGAAATATGAGTGTGCTAGGGATCTAACGTACGCGGAAATCCCTTCGAAGTTTAGTTGGATTGGGCCATCCCGAATGTGGAAGCCAAGGGTTCGGTCGCACTTCTCCCTGGGCAGAATATCGTACGTCCCTATCTCCGTTGGTGAGGCCTATTATCTTAGACTTTTCTTAAACATAGTGAGGGGACCAACGAGTTTCGAGGATATAAAAACCGTGAAAGATACTCAGTATCAAAGCTTCAAGGAGGCTTGCTATGCATATGGTTTGTTGGATGATGACAAGGAGTACATTTATGCAATTAACGAGGCTGACCATTGGGCGTCTCAGAAATATATTTGTAGGTTATTTGTAATCATGCTGATTACAAATAGTATTGTCATACCATCGAGGGTTTGGGAGGCAACTTGGCATATCCTAGCCGGAGATGTTCTGTACTATCGGAGAAAAGAAACCGGGAACCGAGGTACAGTAATTCTTAACGTTATACCTTTATACAATAATTGGTATATTACAGTTTGTTGCACAACCTAATTTATGCTAAAATTAATGTAGAGATGACGCTATCGGATGATCAAATCAAAAACTATGCCTTGGTTGAGATAGAGAAATTCCTAATTACCAGCGGGAGATCGCTTGCAAATTTTTCCCCTATGTCGTTCCCAGACGATATGGTCATGGAAACGCACCGGAATCCACTTATTAGAGACGAGTAAAGTTATGACCACGAGGTTTTGCGATGTAAACATGACGAGTTGTTAGCAATTATAACGGATGAGCAGAATGAATTTATGATAAAATATTGACCGCTGTGCATCAAGATAGCGGAGGGATGTTCTTCGTGTATGGCTGTGGTGGTACTGGAAAAACTTATCTCTGTAGTTTGCTTGGTTATGCTCTACGTTCAAAAAGACTTATTGTTCTTAACGTTGCGTCGAGTGGCATCGCAGCGTTGTTATTACAAGGAGGAAGAACCGCTCATTCTAGGTTTGGATTACCTATTGTGGTCAACAATTTTACGACGTGTTGCATGAAGACTGATTCTAATCTAGCGGAATTTGTTAGGAAGACCAAGTTGATCATATGGGATGTGGCATTGATGATGAACAAAGATTGTTTCGAAACTCTAGATAGAACGCTACGTGATGTCGTAAAATGTGCTAAGCCATTTGGTGGTAAGGTAATCGTCTTTGGTGGAGATTTTAGGCAAATTTTGCCGGTTATACCTAATGCTCGGAGGGTAGAAGTTGTCATGACAACTTTAAATTCGTCACCTCTTTGGAATCAATGTGAATTGTTAAAGCTTACAAAGAATATGCGACTCATACGGACTTTCGGTTTTTTCATACCTCAAGAGTACGAAAAAGGCCGGATCATACCTCAATAATAGGGCTGTGCTAGAACATACCCCAATGACATATTCGGGTTAATTCATACATCAAGTTAATAAAATTGGCTAATTCATACTTTGCCGTAACAGCGTTAGATTTTCCGTCAAATTGTGTTGACTCGGATGCCACGTGTGAAACGACGTAGTTTTACCTTAAACGAAATTTTTTTTTTTTAAACGAAATTAAAAAAAAAACACAAAACCACATGTTAAATAAAACTTTCGCCTTCTCTCCTTCCTCTCGACCCCAAATAGAATTTGGGATTTAGGGTTCTTATTCTCTCTTGACTTATTCAATTTTCTAGAAATTTTTTGTTCACAATAGTTCAGGTAAGTTAGTTCATCATATCTCTATTCAAAACTCAAGATAAAGAAATCGATCTGGATAAGCAAAAGTATTGTTGATTGATAAGAAATTATATCAATTTCACTCAGACATTGTATCGAACACTTGGTGTTCATTCAATTCCATAGTTTCTACTCAAGTAACTCTGATAATATTACTACACTTACACGTTCGTTTTTCATCAAAGACACACAAATAAACATAATTCATCAATCTATTCAACTAAATTCAACTAACAAACTATTATTTTCATGAAAAACTTGAACCCTAAAGTCACCTCATGGTCACGTACGAAAATCAGGCTGGAACTTTTCAAAACTTCGATTCGACTTCTAAACCCTTAATAAATCTGACAAATCGCGACTCTAATTGCTTAGGATTTCACTCGATTCCTCAAATTTGTCTCCCCATCTCTGTAGAAGAAGTTTTGCGGATTTGGAAAGTGAGAGAGGAGAGAATAAAGGAACATTTGATTTTTTTTTTTCTAAATATCCAACGTAGTTAATAATTATATTTATTTTTGTTTGATATAATACTAAAAGTTGATTTGGTACAATTGGTTCGTATTGGAAGAAGATTCCAAGAGGTCATGAGTTCAATACTTCTCTTTGTTGTGTTTTTTTAAATTACAAAACGGTGTCGTTTAAATTTTTTTTTAAAAATTCATCGTTTAAGGTAAAACGACGTCGTTTCACACGTGGCATCCGAGTCAGCACAATTTGACGGAAAATTTAACGGTGTTACGCCAAAGTATGAATTAGCCAATTTTATTAACTTGATGTATGAATTAACCCGAATATGTCATTGGGGTATGTTCTAGCACAGTCCTATTATTGAGGTATGATCC